>JAWNKX010000292.1:0-692932 GCA_035041755.1 Cacoxenus indagator
AGATCCCTATGCAGTGCGGTGTTGCGGACGCACCAAGGGGCGCCCGTAAATTTTCTGAGAGCTTTGCTCTGACACGCCTGCACTCTTCTGATGTTGTAGGCAGCAGTAGTGTACCAAATTTGTATGGCGTAGCGCCAAGCAGGTGTCACTACTTGCAGATAGATGAGCCTTTTATTAGTTAAAGATAACTTATTCGATGGGCGGAGGAGCCACTCCAATTTCTTGAGCTTTTGGTAGCAGCGCGCTCTAACTACCTTAATGTGTGCATGCCAGGTAAGACGCTTATCCAGGATCAGACTGATATACCGGATTTGCTCCATTTGCGGAATGATGCTTGTGTTGTAAGTCACAACCGGATAGACGCCTTGCCTTAATGTGAAAGTGCAGTGAGCTGATTTCTCAGAGTTTATGGCTATATTCCAGCGCCTGGCCCATGAGTGGAATCTATCCAGGTAGTTGGCCAATTTCTCCGCAGCTTCGTTCAGAGAGGCAGAGTTGAATATAACTGCCGTATCGTCCGCGTAAGTAGCAATAATCGAATGCTCATCTCTGGTTGTAGGCATATCAGAGGTATATAAGGAGTAGAGGACCGGAGCTAAGACACTCCCCGGCGAGACACCGGATCTCATGTGCCTGATGGTGGAAATTTTGTCTCTTACCGAGAAGGTTCGTCGTTGAAGAAAGCTTCGCATTAGTAAAAAACTGTTTGCCAGGCAGGAGTAATTTTAATTTATGCAGAAGTCCATCGATCCATACCCTATCGAATGCTTGTTTGACATCTAGGAAGACTGCAGAGGAATACTGTTTCATCTCAAACGCAGTAAGAATGTGATTAACGACTCCATGCAGTTATTCGGGAGTGCTATGCTGTGATCTAAATCCAAATTGGTGATGAGGAATGGCTTCTTGAACACCCCGTACAGCCAACAATCTACTCAAAAATAATATTTCAAAATTTTTTGAAAAAGTTGGAAGCAGTTATGGGCCTATATGATGTGACACGGTTCTCCGGAGTACCAGGTTTAGGTGCCATAGATATCGTTGCACACTTCCACTGTGTGGGAAAATGGCAGATCCGCAGCATGGTGTTGAACAGCAACATCAGGAACAACACTCCCTTCCAAGGGAGTGCTTTCACCACCTTGTTGTCAATATGGTCATGTCCGGGGATCTTCTTAGATTTCAGTTTCTGAATTTGAGTCACAACCTCTTCAGGGGTGACATGTTTAGTTGGACTGTGGTCTAATATACATCTCGATAGGACTTCATCTGTTTCCTCAACGTCTCCAGGGTCAGCCAGGCTAAAAGGCGTGAAACGGCTCTCCAACTCATTAGCATATGCTTCTGCTTTCTCGGTCTCCGTACGCAGCCACTGGTTTAGAGGACCACGGATTGGAGCATGTCTGTGAGGCTGTTGTTTGATGCACTTGGTGGTACGCCATAGATTGAAGCCAGACTTTTTCATTGGATCCGCATTAGCCAACAGATTGTTGAAATGTTCCGATCGCACAGCTTGCATTACATTTCTCAGTTCTCGGGCAGCTCTCCTCCATGCAGCCTTGTCAAATTCATTCCGTGATCTCATATAGTGACGTCGTAGCCTGCGTTTATATCTCACCAACTCCAGAACCTCAGGTTTTAAGAGAGCCTGAGGTGGGTTGGGTGAACAAAGGAATTGGTATGAAGAGGCTAATTCGGCGGACTCATGAATGTTCTTGGTGAACAGGTCAACCGAATCATCTATATCCTTGTCCGAATTGATTTCCATATTGAGGTTGATCCTTTCGTTTAGACACTGATGAAAGACCGTTATGTTAGCGTGGGGAGGGAGCAGTCTGGACCGGCATACGATGCTATCTGGAATCAATCCAAGTTTAATAAATAGTGGGATGTGGGATGAATGCCATTGTATATAGCAAAGTCTACTGCGTCGGGCGACCTTGAGGAATCGTATGGGTAAAGGGTGGGTGCTCCGGTGGCGAGAACCTCTCTGGAAGAGTTTATTATACTCTTGTGAAGTTGATTGCCTCTTGGGGTGGCAAGTCTGGACCCCCAAAGTCGATGTTTGGCGTTCCAATCCCCTCCGACTAAGAATTTAAGTCCGAGTTGATTGAAGAAGTTGTCGAACTGCTGCTTTGATATTTGGGGTCCTGGAGGACAATAAATGGCTGCGATGACCAGGATGGCTTGAGTTGTGTGAATACTGACAGAGACACTTTGAATTGAGTCAGACCGACTGGTTTCCAGCGGATGGCGGCGTAAGGATGACCGGATGAGTAAAGCGGCGCCCCTTCGCATACGGTTATCATCCGGATGATTAGCAGAATAGATTTCATATCCCTGAATTTTGAAGTATGTTCTAATGCAGAAATGCGTTTCGGAAATGAGCATGACATCAATCAAGTTGACCGCCATGAACTCATCTAACTCATTTCTGTGATTAAGGACGCCGTCAGCGTTCCATATGACGAGGTTCATGTGTGGTCTGCTCATTTTTTAGACAATATGGCGGCGAGCATCTCCATCATCATGGTCTGCATCTCAATCAGGCGATCAAATTTCTCGTTGAGACTGTCTAGGCGGGAGACCACAACCGATAATTGGTCGACCTGTTCAGGAGATGAGAATGATTGGGTATTATCTATGCTGAGCAAGGGATAATGATGACAATTCGATCCATTATTGCCAACAGGGTGACGGAATGCGATTTGACGTTGACTTGATAACGGATGAGGCTTTTGACGACTCTTAGGTAGAGATGTCTTGCTTGGTAACTGTTGTGGCTCGGAGTGAGTTTGAATAGCTAGTTGGACTCATTTTTGTTGTTGCTGACGTAGCTTCTGCTGCTCACGTAGGAGTTTCTGTTGTGCCGGTTGGTGATACATCGATTTCTTAAATACACCAGCGTACGACACCCCGTCAACAATCTTGTTAGGCACAGAATTGTGGCCAGATATCTCATGGTGTTGAGAGGCACTTGGTGCAGGGCGTTTTGCCAGGACTCTCCTGACAATCGCTTCCTTGTATTTAATGCAGCCTTTATAATTCGCAGTGTGCTCCTCGCCGCAAAGTGCGCATTTAGGTGACTTATCAGGTGTTTTGGTGCAAGAAGTTGTGGCGTGAGCTTCGCCACATTTGACGCAATTAAAATATTTGGGACAGTACCTCTTAGTATGTGAGAACTCCTGGCAGCGATGGCATTGAGGTACATCTTTGAACGGATGAGGCGACTCGATTTTAACTATTTGACGGCAAAGCCTCGTTATATCAAAAGCCCCTTTGTTGCTGGCGTTGGGCTCAAGGTCCACAAAAAACAGGTTGAGCAGATGACCATCAGCTCTGTTTTTTGGGTTGTGCACGTTGCGTACAGAATGACCTTTGTCAGCAAGTTCTCGTTTAATGTTCTCGATGAGGGTTGAGTGGTGAAAACCGCGAATAACAATTCTGTATGCTCTTTCATCTTTTAACTGATACGAATGGAACGTAATGTTTAGCAGCTCAAGATGGCGTATAATACTACGATAGGCATCAATGGTGGAGGGCAGGATTCTCAGAGCCTCTTTAGGAGATGCCTTGAGCATGTATGATTCGGGTTCGGTCACAGTGTCAAGGTTGGCTAACAAACCAATAATGTTTGTGATGCCGACAATGAAAATGGGTGGTGGCTTCGGAGATTTGTTATGAATCCTTGAATCAGCTCGATTATTTATAATAGAAGTATGAGTAGGGGTCTCAGGCCGACTGGTCGAAGCAGCGGTTTCATTGGCGTTAACAGTTTCCAGAGAAGGAGTTTCGCTCTTATTGGTGCACACTTCTTCAAAAGAAAGCTCCATGTCAGAAGTGTCAGAATCGCTACTAAGTGGTGTGAATCGATTTGCATCCAAAAGTTGTTTCCTGCTACCTTTTTTAATACTTGTCTGTTTTGACGAACTTGGTTTACGCTTCTTTTTTATACGGTTACTTGATGAGGGCGACGAAAACCACTCCAACAATGGATCAGAAGCTTTGTTCGAAAAAACAGGCATGATGTCAATGGGAGAAAGGCTATGTTTTTTGATGGCTATGGCACTGTGGTCCGCCTGGTCACTCATGTAGGAGCGACCAGCAGTGCAGATCGGAGGAAACAACAAATAAGCGCTTTCCAAAGATTCCGCGGAATTAAATATTTCTTTTTATAATTTATTAAACAATGTTGTGAAAATTTACGTATTTATATTTATATAAATATTTATTTTTCCTTTATAACTTTACTTCACTTGTTTGACGCAAATTCACAAAGTCAAAGTGCTTGCGAAAAAGAACGAACTAACTTAAATGCGCGACAGTCCACTTATATGAGGTTAAATCAATGGAAGTCATATTCAGAACAATTTTGTTACTCTAGCAAAATATTGTCTTCATTATTTATTCATTCATTTTAAACTTCAGTTCTCTAGATATCAAACTACGTTAAGAATAAAAAATAGATATTTGATTTGGAACACTTCATGAGCCATTCAAAATTTAAATGCGCAATTCGATTCGGTATGGTCTTGTGCTTTATCGGAATGCAACCGTGCGCATTTCAAGTTTTTGTAGTCGCCTAACTGTTGCGCTGACTCCAATCGGCGAGTATTAAACTCGACTTGAACTTTATTACGGTTTCTGCTCCAAGCGAAGCTTATAGATATGTTTTTCTGCTGCGGTCCGTTTGCTGTTTTGTGTCTGTGCTTGTTCAGCGCTAATTGTGCACTGGCTCAGGTGATATATATTAAAAAATGCGGAGTTTTATTTTAGTTACCTGTGATGACGATCTATGCATGTGTGTACATATGTGATTCGTTCCGCAGGTGGTCGCGACACGTTACTGGCCGGACGATGAAGCCCACTTTAATGTTTCTCTGGCTAACATTTTAGTTCCACGCGTGGTGGGTAGCACGGGACATAAACAAGTGCGTAGCTATTTGTTGCGTGAACTGGCCGACCTTGGTTTCCAGGCGGAAGTCGATCAATTTTCAGAAAGCGTACCTATATTCGGCAATTTAACTTTTGCAAACGTTATTGGCACTTTGAATCCGAATGCAGAGAGATTTCTGGCGTTGGCTTGCCACTACGATAGTAAATACTTCCCCAATAATCCTGGGTTTGTGGGGGCTATAGATTCGGCAGTGCCCTGTGCAATGCTGTTGAATATGGCGAAGACGTTGAACACGTTTTTCCAGAAAGAATTTAAAAATCGTAACGATGTTAGTTTAATGGTGAGTGATGAAGTGATATGGCCATGAAGATGGCAATTTGTAAAACTATACAGTTTTTCTAGTTAATATTTTTCGACGGTGAGGAGGCATTCAAAGATTGGACACACACAGATTCGATTTATGGTTCTAGACACTTGGCCAAAAAACTGACGAATATGAAAACCGGCAGCCTGCGCAATATCGATCGAATTGTAAGCACAACTCCTTTTGTAATCGCTCTGAAAAACATTTACCTTCCATAACGAATGCCCAATTTACAGGAGGTAATCGTTTTGTTGGACTTGATTGGCGCAAAAAATTCGCAATTCTACAGCTTCTACGAAAACACACATGGCTTACACACCAGTTTGGTCAAGATTGAAAGCAACTTCCGCGCCGCTGGACATCTTGAAGGTCGAAATGTCATATTTATTAAGGGAATAGCAAACGGTGCTATCGAAGATGACCACTTGCCATTCTTAAGTGAAAGTGAGTGCTAATGAATACTCGCCATATAAAAAAAAATATATAAAAAAAGCCTATGCCCTTTCAGATGTGCCTGTATTGCATTTGATACCACCAACATTCCCCAAGCAGTGGCACACACCTAATGACAACGCGGACAACCTCCACTGGCCTTCGATTCGAGATTTTAATCGCGTCTTCCGCCATTTCGTCTATGAGTACCTGCACCGTCATACAGCACCAGTAAACTTGCGCTTTTATAACAATCCATTTTCATTCCATTGAGGAGAAGTGTAAATAATTTTTAGCTTATTTTATTGTGAAAATGTGTAAATAGAAATGTAAATAAAGCTTCAAAACGTTGCGATCAGCTAATCTTCTATCTACGTTTGCGCCCAGCACTTGCCTTTTTACCTGGCGCACGTTGGCCATGATTTCCCTTTGGTTTCTTGCCCGTCGCCTTACGACTGCCTTTACCTTTCATGGTCGATTTATTAGAGGTATTTTTGTTAGCCTCAGCTTCACGTCTGAAATCAGAGAAAATGTTAATATCTTATTCAACTATATTTACTAATCAAAACTTACTCTAAGCGATCGTCCCGCTTTTGTAAAGAAATTGCTTTTTCGACATCCAATTTAGGTTTTTTGTTCAACACACTTTTAATGAGATCCAAATTGGCCTCTTTCTCAGGCTGCTCACTGACATGCGACGGTTTGCGTTTCACCCCGGGAATTAATTGTTTGACGCCAAGACCGCGAGCTTCTTTCTCCTTGGGCAGTTTACCTTGGAATTTACCTACCGAGGCGGTAGACGACTTAGCAACTGTTACAGCGGTCAGCAATTGATTCGATGAAGCCGCCTCCGGCCCTAAGTAACCACTCCGCGGCACATCAATCTTCTTGGCGCGCACAATGTTCTTCATACGTTGTATTTCATTCTTGGCTACCTTTTCATTGCGTAAATCGATTTTCTTCTGGAACATATCTGTATTTGGATCAACATTTTTCGGAACCTCCAATACCCAATCCCTATCCTTTTCGGCTTCCGCGCGCTTAAAGCCGTATATGGGCACCCATTTCTAAATGAAAAAATATAGATTAATTAAATGACTAATACATATTCCTTTAACTTACATCCAAAACGTCGTCGAACACTTTTTTTTCCCTCTTTTTTTTCGTAATGCCCTTTTCCTTTGCGAATTTCTCCCACCTTGTAAGTGGCTTGGGACCCGGCACCTTTCTCAGACGCGGCAGTACCGTTGTTGGCTCGGGCAGCTTTGCGACAATGCACTCATCCACACGCTCCGCTGGCAGCTCCCATATGGCATTAATGAGCAGTTGTGTGTTATCTCGTGTCAATTCAGACAGGTAGTTGTCTTTGTTGTACCTAAGCAATCATAAAAAAAATGTAAAATCGTGCGTTTCTTTAATATCAGACACCACGTACCGCAATTCTTTATGATCCAAATCGTTAGGATCTGTAATAAGCATTGTGCCAACATCCAGGCGGCAGTCCAAATGTTTCTGAACTGTAATTGGCTTGTACTTATCTAACTCTTTTTGGTGTTTATCCAATATTTCCTTAACTACATCCATTATTATTAGAAATCGCAAATAGCAAAAAGAAACACACGTGCGGTTCCAGTGTTCAAAAACAAGGTACTTAGGCAAAACTAACTAGCACGGTTAATATCAATAATACTTGTGTTCAAACATTTAAAAAACCTAGTTCACAACACTGCAATATCGACTCGTCTCTCTTTTGCGTTTTGTCAAGCACACCATCGCTACGTATGTTTACGGTCAGAAGAAGAAGACTTTTCCATAATAAAAGTAAAAAACCTTGATAAAAATTGGATTTACAATCGAAATAAAAATGGTTTTGCGCTCGGGTATAATATTACCTTTCCAATATCGAGACACCAAAAAACTTTTGATGTGTGGTGTACCAGAGGAAAATCGTGACTTGACATTCTTTGACTTAAAAAATGTTGGTGAGTTCCTACAATCGTAAAGTTTAATTGCATTCCAGTTTGAATGTGTATGTACATACATATATATAATAAGCGCGTAGATGATGCCAGTTGAGCCAATGCAAATGACAAAAAACAATTTCTATTTGCTATAGTCCGCGCAGCGTTTGGCATTTACAACTTTGAGTTTCGCAACAAAAAAATCGGCTTCAACATACCCGACGAACTGCTTCTAAACTACCTGGCACAGCGACGCGATCTGACGAATTTTGTCATAGAAATCAATCAAGGTAATTATGAGTCCTCTGTACTTACATACATTAAACTAGCCTAGCATATGATGCATATGTAGTCTGGCATGCATACCATGTGTGTGCAAATGACTACTTGGTAAATACTCATTTGATTGTGCCCTTCGCACTCGTTCGAGGATTTGGTTTTGTTTTGTCTTTTGATTGTTGAACAGTGCCGCCTGCATTAAGAGTGCTGGCATGGCCAAGATTCGCTTGTAAGTGGCTCGATTGTTTAACTATATTAAACAAGTTTTTAATATGCTTCCCATTACAGCACACGATGAATCACTTGCGAGAGAAATTGTGTCCTATGAGCCATCCTATTCGACAGCGCCAGTATTGAAATCACATGAAGTGCACGTAGCAGTGCCGCAAAAGTCGAACGAGAGCAGTTCAAACGAATATGCAAGTGCACCAGCAGGCGAGTCACAGCAAGACTCACCTACAGCGAATCAGCAGCAGAAAAACGATGGTGCTTCACCGATGGATAATACAAACAATTCCGATGATCACGTCAATGAGATTGACCCAACGCAGAAGCCGCGAATCGTACAAGTGTATTCCGACCACACGGCCGAATCATTGACGCAGTCTATAGATCCGATGGACATTATTCCAAAAGCTGAGCAAATGACGGATCACAATATGCGTTCCCCCCGCTTCCATCCGCGTCAAATTCCGCCAAGACCCCCGACGCAAATGCAACATCCATCAACGCCAATTCCACACCATATGCAACCTCAGCAATTCTTTCCCAATTACCCACATAGCTTGCTCAGTTCGGTATCTGCTTCAAATCCTACTATGTCACCAGTACCGACACATCCTCCGCAGTCACAGTATACACACACTCCTGGAATGATACACCGCTTTAGAAGTATTTACTATTGCGTGCTTCTGTCCACGCCTTAATTTATATTGAATTTTGTATTTTTTAGAACGTGGCGAACGTATGTCGAAAGATCAAAAAGAGCTTTATGTGAAGTTTTTCGAGGAGAACCCTTGTATGTTATCGAATCGTCGTAACGACGGACTACTCGAGCCACTCTGGGCGAAACTTGCGTCTATGTTAAACAGTGTACCCCAGGGTGCTGTAAAAAATGTAGAGGAGTGGAAGCAAACATTTGATGCCTGGCGCTATCGCATATTCATGTACACTCGCTATAATTCTAAATTGACGGGGACAGATGCGCAAGATCCTAAGAATTATAAACCACTTACGACCACCGATCAGAGAGCATACGCCATGTGGACCAGCCATAAACAGATACCCACTCAAGAATATGAGAAAATGGAAATATTTGGCAGCTTCGATGAAACTACAACTTCACATGCCGATTATGATTACTAGCTAAAAACAAAAATTAAATATTTTTAATTATACTATAAGTCAATATAATTTATATTAAAACGAATCCAAGTGTACTATGTATTATTTCTTATTCACTACTAATTGTTTACTCTAACATACAGTGCTTATTTTATTCAAATGCATTTTTTCCTTGCAGTTTTCGATGGGAAAGAAGGTAGGGTAATTGAGAGCTATCCCGCACATTGCACTTGTGATGTTCGAAGTCACCGTGTTAACTCCCCACCACCAGAGCATACAAACTTTGGCCAACCGTTCAGCGAGGAGGAACATCATGTTATGCAAGATATGAAGTTGGACCTGGAGCGCGTTCACAGCCAAACAGCAAAGTTAAGCGGTGTTGAAAAGTGCACAACAAAAAATATGGTAATGTCAGCTTATGAACCCAATTCGCCAAGAATGGACTGTGCGGACGGGCAAGAATTACCTGATTCACCGAATTCACAACAACCACATCAGACTCAACAAGAACACCAATCCCATTTGCAACAACAGCAACAAGAAGAAGTACGGAATCGCGCTTATCAAGCGTATGTTTGTCAACAGCACCACCAACAACTACAACAACAACAACAACAGCAGCAGCACCATATAGAGGCGATGCAGGAACAGCTAAGTACAGCAAATAGCACACATCCCTCATCAACAAACAATGTGCGACGTAAGTGGTATTTTACTATATTTATCACCAAGATTGAATTATCGCTTTACACAGAACGCAAAGAGCGTATGTCGAAACGCCAAAAGGAGCTCTATGTTAATTTCCTACAGCAGTACCCGTTTATAAACGAACATCGACGAAATGATCCCATACTCGATAGCTATTGGCTAAAGCTGGCGAATCTTCTAAATTCAGTGCCAATGGGCGCCATCAAAAATGTCACCGAGTGGAAGCAGACCTTTGACAATTGGCGCTATCGTGTATTCCTTTATGCACGCTACAACTCAAAGTTGAAAGGCGAAGAGGCATTGAATCCACGTAATTTCAAACCACTCACACGCACCGATAAACACGCCTACGCTATTTGGATACGAAATTCGGACACTGCGCCGCCAGATTTGGCCACAATGCAAAATGTCTTCATGAACATCGAAGAGACGCAACATGATTGAGTGACTGCTGGAACTGAAAGGTGTCACTGATTTTATTTAAGTTGCACCTTAAATGCTATGTAAGGTTTTCCAATGTTATTGTAAATAGAAACAAAAATAAATATAAGCGAGTTGCTGTCAATTCCGCTCCCCCATAGGAGTACACTGTCGAAGCTTGATTAATTTCAGGCCTCCGGCATTAAGAACTCAAACACGAACGAACAAATTTTCTTGAATCACGCATGCTTATTGTACAAAATGTAACGCTGGGCTACACTCAAAACGCCACGGAACTTTTGATAATTTACAGTGTCTATGAATAAGAGGGCGGGTTTTGTCATTGACTTGTGTTTACATGGTTTATTTGAAGTTGGATTCGATCAAATCATAGTATTAAAACACTGGTTCTAGTATTAAAAAATAATTTGTTTCTTTTTTAAGGAGGATGCTCTAGGATTTCATTAAGCGTGGCCCGTCACATGACTTTGTGGATTCATAATGTCTATTCGAATAAAGAATAAATTAGAATTCTTTCTTGATAGTAGTACTTGGCGAAAGGAAAGTTTTATTATTTTTATTTTTTGTTTTTAATGCAGTACACTGAATGTAATGAAGTAAACTTTCAAACTATTTAAATTCAAATGAAATAAAGCCATATTCAAATTTTAGTAATTATCAAGCTTTCTAACCCGAAACGGTAATAACACTCAAACTTTTTAATTATTCATTCACGACATTTGGAATGTCTCTCAATTGGACTCTGATTCTCTTTAATATAATTTTATTCAGCGAATACATATATGTATGTATATCTCCTCACTGCCAATTGTCATGCAATGCTGTATAAGCTCCTTGGCAAGGTAAATGTGACAAAAAAATAGGTTACTAAGTACGTATTTGTTTGTGCAAATGCAAGTACATACTAATGCCATCCACCCATAATCAACTTGTAAAGTGTGCACCCCCACGTATACTTATTGATAGGTAACAATAGTGTTACTTTTGAAAATCTTCCCAAATTTGTCATTATAAGTACAATATATATAAAATCGTTCGCATTTAAAACCGTCTTAGTCAATGGTGAATGAGAATATGGTAATATGGTAAAGAAAAAGGGCACCAGTTTGCATCACAAAACCTGACTTTACTATGAAACAATTCCGAAGTATCTATAAAATTTGTATGTGAACTCTGTGCCTACTCTGTGTACGTATCAGTAAGTTCTTTGTATATACGTAAATATGAAAAATCAAAAATAATAACACCACCACCACTTCACTTACCGGGTCCAAATTTAAAAAAACCGATTGAACACAGCGTAAAACATTCTGCTCGATAGCCATAATGGATGCGGAGAACAGGCGTTTCAGACAAATGCGCAAACGATTTTAAACACATCTATCCATCTGTATACATATATACAATTCGATGTATGTGTCGCCGCTATAGACGCCTAAGTTGCTGCACCGATTTCCTTGAAATTTTCAGGGAAATTCTAGAATGGCCTGTCGAGTGTTAGTATACCGCGTGTGTAAGTATACCGCGAAAGTCCAAAAGAAAAAAATAAATTGGAGTATTTGTATGAAATAAACATTACTCCATTAGTTTGCCATACAAATTTGGGGCACTACTGCTGCCTACAACATCAGAAGAGTGCAGGCGTGTCAGAGCAAGGCTCTCAGAAGATTTACGGGCGCCCCTTGGTACGTCCGCAACACCGCACTGCATAGGGATCTTGCCGTGCCAACTGTTATGGAGGTGATTAATTCTCACAGCTGCCGCTATCACTACAGACTTTTGTCGCACCCAAATCCTCTAGCTTTCTCCCTCACCCGTATCTCAACATAACATATAATAAATGTTATAATTAAATTTAAAAAAAAAAGTTTGCCTTCGAAAAGGCTGTCAAATTCGAAATCGAAACTGTCAAAGAAAAGCAAAATAAAGTTTAACTCACAACACAATTTAATAATTTGAATCCGTAACGAAGAAGGCGTTAGTAAATTGATTAAGAGGAAGGCGTCGTTATATTAGATTAAAAAATAAATAAATAAATAAAAAAGAAATCAACCAAAAAAGCATAAATTGGAAAAAACATTCGTAGCAAGGCGAAAAAGTGAAAATAGAACACTTGAAACAGAACGAGAACCTCTGCATGGAGAATCATGGCATGCGGGTATCTGCTAGTAGATATATAATAATTCACTTCAATGTGAATTTCCCAAAATAAGACATACATTTTAAGATAAAGGCAATAAAATAATTTATTACAGTAAACACAATGGTTTTCGCATTCAAATAACTTAGCTGACATCGAAAACGCCGACTTTAAAACTAATGAAAATGCAATAAAAAATTAAACCTAAACAATTTAAAAAGAATAAAATAAAAATTAATAAAGTGGTTTCCTTAGTGCGGGCCCGATCCACTTCTACTTGCGGGCGCGAATTTGGATGTAAATGGGCTCCTCGCCACAGCGGTTCAGCAAGTCATAGTTGGAGATTCTGTTGGGCCAGAATATACCCACAATGACCTGAACATGAATGCCTGCAGGGTTCCGATGATCTGCTTGGTTGTGAGCCATGTTTCGCTTCCGTATAGTAGGACCTATTTTATGCACGAGTTGAAGATCCTTAATTTCGTCGACTGTGAAAGCTGTCGACTTTTCCAAATCTTGTATAATCTGCCGAAGGCTAAGCGTGCCTTAGATAGCCGCGCTTTGACGTCTTCTGTTAAACCACCGCTGCTTGATATTGTCGTGCCCAAATAGGAGAAAATGTCCCCGGATTCGGCCTGCCTATTGTCTATCCAGATGTGTTCCGCGCTGGTATTGTTGATTTTTATCGGCCTGGTCTTCTTTATATTGATTACCAGGCCGACTCTTTTGGCATGACACACAAGATCGTTGACCTTGGCCTGCATATCGCTCCGGCGGTGTGAGGGGAGAGGAGGAGGATGTTTCATTAGGTTCCACACTATGCCGCAGCTAGTGGTACTAGTGCGATGGATGACTTCGTCAAGCACGACGTTGAAAAGCAGCTGCAAGAGTGGGCATACTTGCTTGACGCCGATGGTTGTCTAAAAAGGACACTAAGTTGTCCATTGTGCAGTACCAATAGGTCGGCGTCTCCATACAGTCCGTGAACTAACGCGATGATCTTCCGCGGTATGCCTTTGTTTTCCAGATTGCTAAGCGATTTAATCACAAGTCCTATAATATTTAGTAATTTAAATAAACATTTGGAGTTATTACAAGTGTTCGCGAAACATTCGATATGAAAAAAAAAATTCGAAATAAGTAAACAAATTAAGATCTGACAAGTTGTGATAATTTTTAACGAAAATGTTGTGTCCCCACAAAACTTATCAAAGTAGCGCCACACCGCCAACGAAGCTACAAGAAATAATCCGACACTAGCGACCTGGACCGAACCTCAATGCATCGTTGTTGTTCGTGGCAACAAGATTCCAGATTCGCTGCCATTGCCACCACCACCAAACAGTTACAATTGAATTTAATTGAACACTCTTTAACCACCACCATCGAGCTCGCTGTCAGCGACGAGATTTTTCGTAGAGCCGAACGCTATAATGCTTTTAGTGTGGCTCGTGTCTTCAACCTGATATGTCATGCTTTAGCAATGAAGCGCAATCGCAGTTGAACAACGAAAAACATCCAATTGATGATATTCATAGTAAAGAGTTCCATTTATAAAAAAGACAAAAAAATTAATAATATATTATTATTAAATAAAAAAGGTTGAGAAATTTAATGTAAAAAGTGTAAACAAGTTAAAGTTAAATTTATTAGCTCAAAGATAAAAGGAAAAAAAATATATAAAAATTAAAAGTAATAATAAAAATAATAATCATATAAAAACAATAAACTTTACGTGCAAACACACGTACAATATTCAAACGTAGTAAATAATCCTGAATTTGAAATAATATAAAAAAAAAGTTATTGTACTTGCATTTTTCTATGTCAAAACAAAAGACTCAAGCAAAAAACCCAAAAACGCATAGCTAAGGCTCTGGTTATTGTGTAATGTGATATATGATTTATCAGTCGTTCAAAATCGATTAAAAAAAAAAACAAAAAAAAAACAAAAAAAAATTAAATAATTTCCAATTTTTAGAGAGGAGCGCAATATCTTTTTTTTACAACCAATAAATCACCAATAAGCTTATTTTTCTACTTCTTCTTTAACATATCTTTCTGGCGTGCTGTTGTCGAAATTGTGTAAAAAACACTCTTTAATTTGATTTAATAAGAAAAAAGGGCTTTTTAATTTGTAATTAGCCCAAACTCATTCAAGAGAATATAAAAAAAACAATTTTAAAATGAAGTGGCAAAGACAAATTAGTATGCACAAAGTGAGTGATTTGCCACTTTTGAAGACACAAAAATTAAATCAACTCGAACCTCAACAATATGTACTTGAATATTTCACATGCGCAGCGCGTCGTCCACCGCTATAGTAAACCAAACCATATCAGACTGGATCTGCCCAGAGTAGAGCAAAGTAAGGTAGCTGTGTTTCATTGAGTACACAGTAAATTAATATAAATCAGAGCTCGGTCAACGGCAGAGACCAAAAGGTCACACATCAGCGATTTGTTATCAAGCAGCAAACTAATTGCTGACTAAAAAAAATTCCCTCTTGAGCTGGTGACGTTGTTGTGGTGGCTGGATTTTTGTTTGTTTTAATTGTTGCATGCAACTTGAAAAATGAGTGAGTTGTAAACGTGTAACAATTAAAAGTAAACAACTCGCCATTTCGGCTATGCATCGGCACACTAAGCCAATTGGGCAGTTTTGTTGCACAATGGCAAAGCCAACAAAATGATAGCAATTTGGTATAATTTATGTTTAATTATTTCACATTTTATATTTCTCAGCCTCTTTTTGTTAATAATTAATTTTTTTAATTTGTTAATTTTTGTTGTCTATTTTCGTTGACTTTATTTGTTGTGTTGCTTAGACTCGTCATTTAACACACAAAGCAGCATCTCAAATTTCTGAGCATAAACATATATATGAAAGTGCATTTTATTGAAATTCAATAAGTTTTATAACAGTACAAAAAGAAAAAGAAAATAAAGTAGAATAAAATAAATATAATTACAACAACAGCATCAAGAGAGACCAAGCATAAAGTGGTGATTGTCAACGCAACGCTACCCGCAACTAAAGGCTAAGCGACCTCAAAATAAGTTGAAAGGGATTGTCTTTGTGATTGTGAATGTCAATCATTGGAAAACTGCATCAATTCAATACCAATCCTCCTCGTCTTCCGCGTTGTGCTATAAAATGGTAAGTTTCACCATTATCTTACTCGTACATACAACGCGAATCAATTCAGACTTTCATGTCATGCAACTAAAATTAAATGAAATTATAATTAAATAAAATATACAAAAAGGTGCAGAATCCTTAATACCAGCAGACGACCAGAACGTGCACCCAAACACGGGATAACTAAACTCCTAATCGATGTGTGCAGAATAAAATTCAAATTATCAAAGTTATTTTTACCGAATTCTTGCTGCATTGCTTAATTAAGATAATAGTTTATGTTAATATGATGCCAAACTGACAGACGGTTGATCGTATGTGTAAGGCACGATATATCAAAGCAAAAGTTTATAGGGGATGGAATTAGTAGAGCCAATGACCTAGAATTTATATACAGGCGATACAGGCATATACAGGCGATTTTTTTTAGCTGTTGTACATTTTTGTGTTTAGCTGGAAGTGACAGATTTGTGGCCATTGCCAATGCAAGTATACAACGTGTTTGCACCTTCAATTTTTCATTTCACATTGTTACAACAAAATGTCAATTAGCAGAACTTATTGCATATAATTCTTCTTTGTATTTATTTAAATTTAATTTACTTAAAAAACTTTCTCTACTGAAGGACGAAAGTTAAAAATGAACTCTTCGAGAATTATCCTTCACACGACTGGTTCTCTTGTGTGCTGAGTACAACAAATGAATCATTGAGAAGATTTGATGAATTATCACAACGTTCCCACGGCCCCAAAGGCAAAAGATGCGATGGATGTTAAAGTATTAAAAATGTAAATTTCGACAAAACAGTGGAAATAAGAGGAATATATATTAAAAAAAAAAAAACAACAAAAACGATATCATCGCCTATATCGAAGTTGTAATCCTCTTTGCATTAAAAATTATCTGAATAATTAGAAAATGCATTAGTAAATGCATGTATAATCAAATTTCGCATAATTTGATGATGGCAAAATTAATGCTCCTGAAGCTTCAAGAACAATTCGGCTAACCAATGCAGTAAACCGCGTGTATTGGATTTCTTTGTAGTGGTTACATTAAAGCTCAATTGTGTACTCACCAAAAAAGTTTTTCTAATAAGAACTTCAACTTGATTCTGTGATTTATATATGAAGTGCCCTTCCTAGTGATCTGATTCGGTTGGTGCAAATAAAACTTTCTGCAGAATTTTAGCTCCCTAACCTGAGAACTGAGAGACTGTTTGCTGACATACACATATGGACAGACGGCTATGTGTAAGTCAACTCGTCTCGACGTCTTTTCTGTACCGTGTTTCAAACTCCAAGACAAAGTTATAATACATACATTGACTGAAGGTGAAAATATAAAAATATACATCAAAATAATTTTTATAATTTTTGACTTAACACAATGAGCCCCACAGAGCAAAGGCAAAAGTTGCAGTAGACGCAGACGACCCAGAGGAGTACAAAACTACTCAATAAAATGTTAATTGCCATTCTTTAAGCAAAATGGAGAACGCGAATTTTTTTATTTTATTGATGTGAATTGCAGTGACCGAAACCGATTGCCGACTTGATTTGGTTTGATTAAGCATAACGTTTAAAATTGATTGGCAGATTGCCTCAAAAAAGCAATTGACGAAATTATTTAAACTTTTGGATATGGTTATACGAATTTGTAAATGTATTAAAATTATATATATATATATATTACAAGCTAGACCCAGCAAATTTTGTTTTGCCCCCAAAGAACGTTTGTGTATTTGCTAGTATTTATAGGTAACAAATTAATTAAACAATTGTGTGTTATTATTGAAAATATCCATAAATGATATTAATATTATAAACAAAAAGAGCATAAGTTACTTACAATATGCATCACAAAACAGATTGATTTTACTTTGTTAAAAGATTCTATAAATATACTCTGTGTACGTATCAGTGAGCTTTCTATATATACGTAAGCCTGAATAATGGAAATAATTCCAACCCAAGGTCACCTACCGATTCAAAAAAAAACCGATAATAGATCGGACAGAACCGATGGTAAAAATTTGAGCTTGATAGCCCTTATGGATGCTGAGAACACCCGTTTCTAACAAACAAATGCCCAACGAGTTTGAATTTTATATATAGATAGATAGATATAGATATAGATATTATTACAATAATTGCTCCTGCTTGGCGATACGGTTTGCAGGTGTATGGCATAGCAGCGAGGTCAAACATCACGAAGGTGAGAGTATTGTAGGCCAAGACATTGCGTATGCTTACTGGTGCCCCTTGGTTTATGCGAACGGCGGACCTTGAAAACGACTTAAAAATACTGAAAATTGGCGATATGATAAATCGTCAGGCCAAAAAATATATGGAGAGGTTGAAAAATCATCCAAATAATCTAGCAAGGCGCCTTCTAAAACGACGCAGAATGGGAGGAGTTAGGGTGGCGAGACGGCTGAGAAGATCGCACCCTGCCGACCACCGTAATAGATCATTTTAATATTATATCCACACTATACTATATCCCCACTTATTATTTAAGTTTTTTTGTTAATTTTTGTATATACAGTTTAATTGAAGTTGCTCTAATAATAACAGAAAAATTAAATATAAAGGAAATTTAAAAATAAAAGAAGAGAAAAGATATTATTACAAATTGAATGCTTGTCTGTCTGTTGGTCTGATACGCCTTCGTATACATGGGAAACGACTGTGTTTCATGGTAGAATGTAGTATGAGTAATAACATTTAATAGGAATAAAATGTTGTTCTGAGTCAAATAAAAACAGCCACATTTCAAGCGTGACATAACAATTGCATTTGCTTGGCTTCCTCGTAATAAATTTTTAATATCCGTATGTCGATCTACATTTCAAGCAAAGCAGAAAAAAGGAGTCAGACTTGATGCACCTTGAATAGGCACTGCTTGATGCTGTGGTCGCCATAGGCCACTGCAGTTTTGACCATTGCGATACTAATTACGATTACAATCTACATAAAAGTGAAGTTATTGGAAAAATGAAAAAATTATATGTGCATTGCCGTGCACTTTAGTTCAAGGGTACAAATGTGCTGCGCGGATAGAAAAGTAAAATTTCCAGAATTACATTGAACTCTTAAACTATTATCAGGTGACACAAGGCAATGGAAAAAAGTCTAGTATAGAAAGCGCAACACTTACGTTTTTTCATTCATCTTGACAGCCATGTTTAGTACGTGCTAATGTGCAATAAATTTGTTTTTTTAGACAAGCATTTTGGAAAAGAGTTTATATACAAAATATAAGTTTGTTGAATTTTCATATTTTAAATCTCTAGCCTTATAGTACAAAGGTATTCGCAGAAGGGGTTGGCCTAACATAGATGCATAGCCTTTTTAGCTAATTTTTCTTTTCCAGTGTTAAGAATAAATTTCTTAAAGTTTAAGTTGAAAAATGTATAACCATATATTTGTAGCTAAAAATTGAAACGTGGCCGCAGTATCTGAGAAAATGAGCATCGCAGCGTTCGGCACTACGAGGTGAGAAAGGTTCAGAAAATTGTAGTGGATAACCGAAGAATAAAGTTGACGCAGATAGTAGAGATTGTGGGTATTTCAATAGTACAGGACATCGCATATTGGCTGAAGATTTTGATATGACAAAGCTCTGCCCAAGGTGGGTGACGCGATTGTCAACTATTGAACAATGCGACTGCTGGCACTGCAATTGTTGCGATGGAAAAAATTAGTGAACTAAAGTTGAAATGGCTTCCTCATCCACACTATTCGCCGGATTTAGCCTCCTCTGACTACTATAAACCTGAAGAGGTGGCTTCATGGGAGAGATTTGATAATAATCAGGAATGTGCTGTAAATGACTGTTTTGAGACTGTGGACGTTTCGCTCTATAAGCAAGATATAAAAGCCATTGAGAATCGCTGATGTATCGAGCTAAAAGGGGACTATGTTTGAAAAAAAAAATTTATTTCTTTCGATGTTAGGCTGACCACATTTATGGCTTCTTGTAGTAATATTTTGTTGAATATATTTCAACGACCCCATTAGAAGGAAATACAACACACAGCTCACACTGCTGATCGATGACGTGATATAAATTTCTGACAGGAGGCCGTCATTATTTTTACATTATGGCTTTGTGATTCTTCTTGCCTTTATTACTTCCCATTCTGAGGTTTTTAAAGTTTGACCCTGAACTTGAATTGTGCTTCCGTGCCGAACTGTAACTTGAATTTATGTCTTGTGTTATTCCCGTTCATTTGGTTGAGCTCTACAAGCGATCTATCAAAACTTAATCTGACAAAAACTACTTTTCTTAATGGACTTTTTTTTAAGTTTGAAATCGCTTATGTATTATGTATGAACTCGTTTAAAAATTGTACTTCAGCGCACCTAGCTTAAATTTGTGCTGATGCGAGCGAGTATTAAAAAGACTAGAGTGCAAAAAAAAAGAAAAGAATAGGAATTATATGAAGTAAAAAATCTCTTACTCTTACTACTTAAAACTGGCGGTAATTGACTTACGACTTAATCATTGGCTATTATCTAAGTGTAATATTATCACACGTTAAACGGGCTCCTTTATCACACTCAGTAGTTTATTTTTATTTTTTTAATATATACATATATTTTAATTTTACTGTTATTATAGAGCAACTTAAACTATTGTTGGATTGGTGATTGATTGATTGGTTAACATATTACAAAAATTTCTCAGCAAGGTCGACAGGATACAGTCTCCGGAGCCTTCTCCTTCTACGCGTCCTGAGAAGGCGTTTAGCTAGTCGATTTGGGTGATGCTGGAGCCGCAGCTTGTTGGTTTAGAACATCCCCAATAATAGGAACATTACAATCCCTTCCTAGGTTTTCTGTTCGTATATATAATGGGGTGCCAGAGAGTTTGCGGAGGGGCTTTGCTTGAAGGTCTCTGATCTTAGCAAGGTGCAACGTAGTAGAGAATAATTTGGGTCAGTTGTTCTGAGGTGGCACTACTGGTGTTGCTGCAAGAATATTGGCTGTTTGTTTTGGCTTCCACATTGGAATTGTCATTGCGTAATATTGAATATATGTATAATTATGTTGATATGTGTGCACAGTCCGAAATAATTTGAACATAATCATAGTATTTTGATAATTTTATTGCGATAATTTTCTCTTGATAAAATTGCTGCTACAACCTACTATCAGGATTTTTTATTGATACGACATGGAGGTGATAGTTTTCGAAAGATATTAACGGCTCGGGCTTGTGGCATGCACGACTTGCCGAGTGAAGTCACACTATTCCCACTCGAGACTAGCTTTGAGCATCTATGTACTAATTCATGATCCGACTAGGCTGATTCTGTGCGCCCTGCCGGAAAAGGAAATTGAGGTCTTACTTATGAGGGTCACACACTATCAACGATAATTCTTTAAGTAATGCCAGAAAAAATTCTCGGACACAACCAACTGACAACCGAAATTGTCAATAATTACTCAAAAACAAAAGGGGACCTTGTTGTGAGTATCGACGAAATTCTGCCAGCGTCGCTTCACAAAAAGGTGAACAAAAAGCGTGTCGAAGAAACATTCAAGAAGCAAGTGGAGAAACAATACTTGTCCAAATTTAACACCACCTTAAGCGACTTATTCATGCTACTCGTACATAACTGACTAACTAATTGAGGAATTGAGTTTGTGAACAAGTAAACCTACCGACGGTTGTATCTTGTTGGGGGAGTTAGTAAAAAACAAAGAAAAAAACGAGCACGTTGACATCAATCACAGCGGCGGAGCGTAACAGCACGGCACGGCATGACAAAGAAAGACGGTGACGCAGTGGCGTAAAAAGCGACTCGGCGTCAAGGTTGTGTTTAATTGATAATTGCAGCTTAGAGTACAGAACAAATGTGAATTCAACTATTCATAGTAAAAAAATTGTAAATAGTTAGGTTTCTGTAATAATTTAACTCACATAGTTACGTGTATTTTTGGCAAGCGTGTAGCGATAATTTGCTAAGCCTTGAACTTCTGCGACCGAGCGAGTAGCAACGAAACGTATGACAGCAGCGCCAACAGCTATAACTTAGGGCACTTTTTTAAGTCTTGCGGATAACGCTTCATCTTCGTTTTTCTCGTTCATCATTATGCAAATGAAAGAAGCGTACAAGCGAGTAGCAAGTATTGGTGTCACATTGTAATGCTAACTTATCACGAGTACTGCGAACTGTAAGGCTTAGTGCAAAGATTGAAGTTGCCTTTTGCTGGTGTCCATGCTTATGCAAAACTCCAACACCTTGAAGGTCGTCGTTAAGCTTCAGAGCTTGTCGAGCTTAAACCCCCACCCCGCATGCTAAATCTTACTCTCACAGGTTAAGAAGCAGAAGTCGCAAATATGAGTCAACACTTATTTTCAATGTGATCTGCTCAGTGAAAAAGAGAAAAAAAGAAGCACACGAAATTTCTCAATGCACCAAACCAGGGAGAACTTATTCATATAGGGTTTTCATTTCTCTCTTAAGTTTTTTAACAGAGAGAACTCATTCATATAGAGGTTGCATTTCTCTCTTAAAAACATGGCCGGAGACACTCTTCAGAAACTATTAGAATCCGACACTGATTCTGTACATCAACAGAATTGTTGGCTGTTCAACTTACCCAGCGTAACATATTGCTTGTTGATTTGCTTGGGTTTGCATAAACAAATTGGGCAGGATTATGATATTCAAAGAAAATGAATGAATACTCTTTGTCTACACCACTATCGCTTTCCATTGATGTATGTTTCATGTTAATACGTTGCGTCTATAATAGAGTTTGATTGATTGAAAAAATGTGTTGACGTATTTATATATAGATTTACTTCATACTTATTTATTTTATATATTTTCATATATTTATTTTATATTTGTTTCAGTTTTTTTATTTACTTAATGCTAGACTTTACTTCATCTAAGTAAATCTTAATCTCTGTAAATCGAACATTTTTGTGTCTACCTCCAGTGCGATTTGAACCTCGGTCTCCGCGGTTTTCAGCCTGCGCCATCGAGACGGAATTAATGCTATACATAAAAATAATATTTCAACGCCCGTTTTCGTTCGTGTACCTTTGTGTTTTGTGCTTCAAATCCAAATCAATCCATTGTTTATGTTCATGGCCGTTTTCGATGTCGCCGTTCGTTCACTCAAAATGACTCAGGATTTTTCTTCGCATTATTGTTTTTCGGTATACTTCTACTTGTTTTACACTCGTTTTCATTCGTGCGCCTTAGTGTTTTTGTTCTACAAATCTACCTGAATAGCAGTATTATTTAAGTTGGATTCCAGCAGGGTAAAAAAAAGAATAGAAACTCCTTCGCCTGACGAAGTCATGTAAAAAATAATGAATGCTATATTAGTATTGATAGATGGCATTTCTTTATGTTCAACACCGCAAGTTCTGCTTTTTTAGTTGCGGAAAGCCGTAGGAAAGAATCATTCTTCTGGAGAAGTACTTCCTAAAGTTATTGCTGGGGGTGACTGAAGCACACACACAGACGCACGAACAACAAAGAGATCGTCAAAAAACATGTGTGAAAAGAAATCGTAAAAAATTACTTTGTTTGGGCGAAAACACTTTAAACAGAAAAAAGTGTTCCAAGTGCTTTTTAACCCTATTTCATTGTGTCGCTAAAAACTTAGTTTTACAGACATTGTTAAAGTGTTGGCACTTATTTGTGACCTCTGTTAAGAAGTAAGTACCTTTTTTAACTTAAAACCCCACGATTTAAAGCGAGTTTATTTGGATTTGTGCACGTGTCGACACCGTTTCCGGGATAATTGACTATTAACCAGCCCTTAATTTTGCCTTTGTCGTAACGCCTAACTAATTGTGTAACAACTTTAACAGCTGTGCTGTAAAGCCAGTTTTGTGCGCTATAATTGTTGTTTGCACATGATGTCACGATGACATCAAGAAGCGCACGAACATAGAAATAACTGGCAGGCAGTCTGCGGTTAGGTAATCGTTCAGTTAGTCAGTAATTCAGCTGTTCAGCCACTCAGTTATTCAGCTCTCAATAAGGTCGACACAACTGTGTCGATGACATGAAAATAATTAGCCGCAGCATTGTTTGATATTGCTGACGAACGTGTGTGTGTAAATGAATTCGTTTAAAAAAGACCATTATTACATTGATATACACATGATATTCACAAGTTGCACATTCATAGCACTAACCGAAGCCCCAACTGCACTGATACGAGACACGAAACGAGTTCAAGTTCAACACTCAATGGTTTGCCCACAAAACATATGCGAGTATTTCAAATCGAGGGAGAGCACTAAATAAAGCGCTTATAATTGACAACACTACGTTTAAGCTGCGGAATTATTTTCGAAAAAGGTGCTAATAAGTTTAAGTCGATCTTAATTAAAACCAGCGATAAGTTAGCAAGTAATGGCTGTGGTAGAGATTGTGCTTTCAGTACATTGCAAAGACTTCAAAAAAAGTTCGTGTTGTGATGCTTGAGTAAGTTTCATTGACGAACACTTACATTACCACTAAGATAAGATCAGTTGAGATCAGCTACGCTTCGGTGTACTGAGCTGAATCGGTTAGTGTTTCGGCGTGCTTTGTGGCTTGCAATTCTACGAGTAATAAATTGCTTAGTAAATGTGAAAAATTTACATACAAAAGAAGTGTAAACACTGCCAGGAGAGTGACACATATGATTTGTTATTAAAATAACTTTATTTTTTCCTCATTTTCTATCGCTGCAGCTTTCAACTGACATTTGCCTGCTTCTAGTCACTTGCCTCAGCGCTGCCACACTCGCCTTGGCGATACGCGTCGAATGGGGCACAAACAAAGGTCCGATTGTTCCACCAACGCCACGCACTACAGTTCGACCACAGCTGCCATATCGCCAACCTGCACCAGTTTGGGAGAATCAAAGCGATGATATACCGAATCCACACCCGTATGTGTGAGTTACTTTGATCAAGTTTGATTTTACAAACCTTAATTCCCTATTACTTTTACAGTTATGTGCTGCCACCACCTTCGCGTCCACGTACTTGGCCCATACCTTATGCCGAGAATGATACCTACAACAACATTAATCAAAACTATGGTAAAATTATTACGCAACAGCAAAAGTCATCCACACCAGGCAACACACAAATTGTTGCCGCACTGTCGCCAAGATATGTGCCCAATGTGGGTTGGCAGAATGTGGCGGTGATACAAAATGATCAAACTGAAAAAGTGCAAGGAAAATACAATGCCAGGACAAAGAAGTACAAAGCCTACGAGAAAGTCAAATACGCATCACTAAACTACGTAAGGCAATACAATTCAAAACGATTTGTGTGTGAGACTTGTTATTAACTTTAATTTTATTTTGGCGTATTTCTTAAAACGATTAATATAGAAGAGTTAGAAAGAATGAGAATTGTTTATTTTGTATATGGCTTAAAAAGTTATATTTTCGAAATAAAACTGCACTTGCCCCCACTCCATGCGTGCTCGGGATTCTTTGTATATGGTATACAGGCTTTGCAAACTCATCTCATCACTCACTCTTCATTGCCATATAAAACAAACTAACACTCAGCTCATAAGCTTTTTTAGTTCCATACACACATACGCATACTCATACGAATTTATTGCAGTATCGTCTCAAGAATGAGCAATTCGACCCCGCACTGCAACGAGTCCCGTTTGCAACGAAGCCGCCTGCCTTCAATACTCAAGTTGATCAGCAAACCGATGCAAATTCATATTTAAAAGCTGCAGTAATAGGAACAACAATAACGAAAACAACCAAAACAGTCAAGATTGAGACGAATTCAATTAGCTACAACAGGAAGAACGCCTCAAAGAAGTTTCAACAGAAAGCGGTAAATTCGCTTTTCAGTACAAACACCAGTTGAGTGAACTTCCTGAAGAACCTGACACGCCCAACATGTATGAGCTACATTATGTATATTATTTTATTATAATAAATTGTCTGAAAACAATAAATAAATAAATAAGTTAAGACTGTGTAAATAACAAATTGAATAAATGCCGTTTTACTCGAAGTGCAGAAAAAGCTTGTGCTGCTGTGGGAATTATATTCGTAAATTCGTGAATCCATCAAACGAGCTTAATTTAACGCTAAACGTAAAGCAGACCAACAAGCAGTCAGACAGATGCTCCCCAGAGAGGCATACAGAAAATTAAGGAGCGGCTTAGGCAATGAACTTTATACAGACAGAAGCGCGGTATTGAAACGACGACGAAGAAGGCAAACACAACCTCAAAGTGAGTGTGAGATTGGATATCTCCATTTAAATTTAGTGTCACGGCCTAGGCTGATGCACGCCTACAACAACAATGTAAGTCAGACTACCGTGGCGCTAATTAATAAATACTAGTACATACGAGACTCATTGCGTGTGATTGTAGAATATGCAAAAATGGCAGTTGCGTATTTTGCCCTTAAGCCAGCAGCGGCAATTAAGCCAGTTATTGAAGTAGTGCATTTAACTCGACCAAGCGCTCTTGTGCTAATGACAGAGCGCTTTCGAGTCGTAAATATAGATTTGGAACTCACTCACTCAGACGATTAATGCTCGTTGGAGTCGATTATTTTGTTTTGGTTTTTGCAATGGTATTAACCATCAATGATTACTAACATTTTCGTCAATATCTCTTTTTGGTTAATAATTTTTATGTTCTTTTTTGCGAAATTAACTTTTTTTTTGGCAGAGCATGGGACTTGAATAATTTGAATTAATTTTTTTCTCAATACTTTCTATTTGCTGCTGTCGTCAGATGGTACTTAGCGAATTCAATGATCTACACTTAACTTGGGGAAATTAGAAATTTTTTTATCATGTAAATTGAAGTTCGGGAAATTAGACAATAAATGCAGTTTTCAATTGAATTGTTATTTACTTACCATATACTTGTGTGTCGTTTAAATGTTTTAGTTGTGGGATTCTCATTGAGGATATCGGAGTAAAAGACACGTGAATGATAAATAAAAATTAATTTACTAAAATTACGTCGCCTTAAAGCAAGAAAGGGGCTTCAGAATAAACTAATTAGTTAAGAGGATGGAACGCAGATAAGGAAGAAAATGTCTTATGAAATTAGTGGATATATTAGTGGAAATATTAGGTACCACACCAGAAACCACAACCCAAGTTGGAAGAAAAGTTCCGATTTTTTTTTTTGTAAACATTATGTATTTATTTACACTTTTTACAAATTAAACTAGTGAACTACTACCTATTTTAATGGCAGCTTAAACTAATTATATGTAAAGACTAACAAAAAACTAATGACTACACAAAAGTAGCAAATTAAAAAATTAACAAATTAAATTGTTAACATGCATTTAAATTTACATTTTAACTTAATGTATATGTTAAGAGAGGACTCTGTGAGGAAGATCCTTGGGTGGCATCGTTTAAATCTTCTTATCCTAGCTCTTAGCCTTTCTCCCGTAAGACGCCTGGCTAGTGCGTTCGGGTGAGGCCGCAGGTTACGATTTAATAATACCCTTCCCTTTTTCTTGCCGAGGGCAGATAAGAGACTAATGGGCCTATATGCGTCCACCACAGATGGCTGCTTGTTAGGTTTCGGGATCATAGTAATTAGAGCCGACTTCCAAACCTCTGGGAAATAACCTATCCTCAAAATGCTATTGAATACCAATACAATGAAGAGTACCGTCCTGGTTGGAAGCGATTTAATGGCATTGTTATCAAGGAGGTCCTCTCCAGGCGATTTTGTAGCATTTAACTGCTTGATTTTAAGGCTGATCTCTTGCAACGTCACTGAATTTACAGGCATGGACATTTGGAATGGTGTCTCTAGGGATAATTCTGTGTGTCTTTTCATGAAGTTCGACGTCAGATCTAGGGGAGTAAATTCCTCCTCCAAACTATCCGCAAAGGCCTCGGCCTTCTGCTGACTGGAGAAGCACCAGCCACCTCTTGAATCCTTAATGGGGACGTTCGGGATAACTTGCCTCTTGAATCGCCATGTTAACTTCCACAGGGAATATTTGGTGGTTTCGTCTGGGCTTACGTTATTCAGCATGGTGTTAGTTTGTGCTTGCCGATCCCTAGCAAGCACCTTCTGCAGTCGATTATACAGTCTCCTAAAAATTTGGAGCACACGATCGTCTCCCGTCCTGGCATATTCTTTTCTGACTCTTCTTTTTAAATGCAGTAGGGCAGCAGCTGTTGGGTTCAGATGAGTTGTATGTCGTTGGTTTGTTGACTGTGCAATTTTTGAAGCGGCGCAAGCAGCTGCTTGATTGATGTTGCACATAAAGATAGATACAGCATCTTCTATATCTTCTGGATTGCTTATTTCCAAATTCAGGTTTAAATTTCTGTTCAACTCAGCTTTATAAGTATGCATAGAAGAGTCGGGTGGAAGCAGTCGTTGTCTTTTGGGCTTGATTTGTGCTGTCCGATGCAACGTAGCTACGACTGGCAAATGGTCTGAGGAAAGTTCAAAGCTTAATTCAACAGTAAGCCTATTTCTTTCAATTCCCTTTATAATAAAGAAGTCCAGGGCAGTTGGGGTTAGCTGAGAGTTGTACGAATAGAAACTTGGTTCACCAGTTGCTAGAATCTGACATGAACTTTTTCCTATGACATCTTGCAGTCGCCTTCCTCGAACGCATGATCTTAGATAGAAAAGTTCAGATAATAATGAAAATCGATTTGTCAAAAAAAGATGTCCGGATAAAAGTTGAGTTAACGATGACTAAAAAGGAGAAACAAACCAATGCTGTCCTAGTCTTTTATAAATTTAATGCTCAGACACATGCAGACCAAGCATTGAGTGCTCAAGAGAAAAAAGTAAAATCCTTATGGTAAAGACACCACTGAATTCCTTAGTTAACCTTCTTATGCCCTGTTTACAGGATTCGAATCACTGGTGATTCGATGGTGATTCGTATCACTTTCTACAACAACCACAAGGAAAAGTGACGTCATTCATGGGTTGTTGTTGTAGAATAAATAGGGCTGACAATTTCTGGAAGCGTTGCAAATTTTTTGGTTGGAAATTGCCATTCTCAACAGTCTTCTTCTTGTTTTTTGTGTGCCAAAACAATAAACTGCTGATTATGGCACAAAACAAAGGTAATTAAAAACTAAATATTTTATGTTTTATTATAATCATTATAAATTATTTTTAAATAACTATATTTTCCAAAAACAGCAATACCTTTTTTCATTCTCATAATTTGTCAACATGTGTATAACCAAAACAATGAACAGCTGATCATGATTTGGAGTTGGCAGTGTGAACACCAAGATTCAATTCAGTGATTCAGCTGCACTGTAAACACGGCATTAGTTTTATTAATCGAAATGAAAACAGTGATGTAAGAAAATAACGCAAGGGTAAAGAAAATAAATAAGACTTACTACTCATTTACAATTTCTGCGTCATTTGAAACCGGTAGAAATATTAGACGAAAATGACGATTCCAAACGGCACATATTTATTTGGAAGACCAGGCACGGAAACGTCGCTTCACGTGTAATGTGTCAGCTATGAGGCCAACAATATAAGCAAAAATCCATGACTTAATTCACAAAGACTGATTGTTGGTGATTTAGGTTTCAATGGTATAGTTGTGCTGCAACATGACAACTTCAAATACATGAAAAATCTGCTAGGCCAACAGAGTTCTGCAGTGAGTGGCTCAGCTTGTGAACCCACTTAACTATATAATTTGCGAAACACTCACGACTCAAACTATGATCCCGCTATCACAGAAAAAATTCCATTGGCAGTCACGTGCTGCACTTATATAGGATTTTCCAATTGGGATGATACAATTTAAAAATTAAAAAAAAAAAAAACACAAATTATTCAGTGAGACACAAAATTTTTTTATTTTATCTGAAAGGTTACATGAAATGACCAGCAGAACCTCTCAGTACATCTGAATTCTGTCAACCCAATTTTTCATCACTTTTTCACATAAATTTTGCAATATTTCATCAATAGCACATTCAATGTTTATTTTTAATTGCTCAATTGTTGTTGGTTTATCAGCATAAACTTGTTACTTAACATATCCCCAAAGAAAGAAATCACAAGGTGTTAAATCATACGTCCTAGGAGGATAATTAACTAGGCCATTTCTTGAGATAAGAGATTTTCTACACAGATTCATAGACCAATCACTCCACCAGCATGAATTGCACATCACATAGTTACTTTATCTGGATGTAATGGTATCTGAACAGTTTCGTGTGGATTGTCATCACTCCAAATGTTAACTAATTGCGGATGGAAATAAGTAAGTAGAAAGTACCTCTTGAGACAAAGCGTAATAGTTCTATTTGTGTTCCTTTGTGCCTTTCTTCCTCTCTCCCTCTCTCAGACAACAACAAAAACTATGTATTTGCGACTCATTGAGCCTTTTCGCTTATTCACGAGTTTTTAGGAATTTTTGTCAGTGGAGCGAAAATCTGCAGTGCGATATTATTCGCATGCATTCACACTTGCTAATACATTGTACTTACATCCAAAGCCGAACTCATATTCGAAATCGTTTGGTCACTCTTCGTGTCCACTCGGCTTACTTGACACTCAATTTTTGTGAGAAGCTCACAGCCTCTTCTTTCTGTTTCAAACTGCAGAACTCTGAATCATAATAGTCAAATTACCTTTATTTGTAATACCCCAATCTGATTTTAAAGGCCATGTAATGTAATCACAGATTAAGAGTCTTTGAATTCATAATATCTTAGATTACACAAAGTTACAGGCTATCTTTCAGAGCTAGTGGGCATTCGGCTCAAACTAATATGAGAGTTATTAATATTAATATTTATTATTATCATTATGTAAATTGCACAATAATGTACCTAATGTTACTCAAGTACAAGTAACTTAGGTACTTATAATTATTATTTACATTTATGTTATGAATTGGAGACAACGGGACTCGACAACGGGACCACTGCGCTACGCCTCCATTTAGGGCTATGAAAATACATTGCACAATATTCCAAGTTGCAAGTCATAAAAATGGATTCGACACCGTTGCATTCATTTAAAGTCAAACTGTCAAATCAACTACATCTTAATGCTTGTAAGTGGCGGAATTCAAATAAAATTGGACCAAAACATTCACAACCAAAACCCAAAGCAAAAAAAAAATAAATAAATAAAATAAAAATAATAAAAAACTAAAAATAAAAATACAAACACAAGGAAACAAAAAATGCAAAAGAAAAATACCACATCGCTTTCCACTTTATGGTTCAGCGAAATTGAGATTTTTGCCTTAAGAGCTTCTGCAGTACTTTTTTTTACCTGGCTTCGCACGGGTGCAATCCAGTGATTTATGTTTTGCATTGACTGTCAGTCCGTTTGGTGAACTTTTTACCAGCGAAAATTGATATGATATGATAGCATACTAGGTGATATAAAAAGTATCCGAATTTCTTTTATCACTAAGTATTGTTGATACCCATATATTGTGCGACATTAATCATTGTGTCAAAAGAACACGTATTTGAAAAGTAATATTTCAGGCTAAATTTTTTGTGAAAACAGTTCTGTAAAATGTCGCTCATGAAAAAAAATTAATATTGATTTGAATGACGATGAGGGTGAACGCCGGACCCAGGAGTGGTTTGATTTCGTTCCGGAAATTTCGCTGTCAAACATGAATATTGGCAGATGGCTTAAAGCCTAAGTAATTTACATATTTGATGTAAAAATTTGTTTGCTAAAGGCAGCAAAAAAATTCGGATATGCTAATATGACTCTTCCATTACCCGTCGCTCACTGGACATCAGTGCGGTTTGCACGTAAAGTACCTCGCCACTTCTGACTATGATGACATGTCAACTCGTCCTCTTCTTGGTATTAAAAGCTGCACCTTTCTAAGTAAAAATTTATAACAGAGTTTTTATTGAATTTCTATGTGCCATTTATCCATTTTTTCATTTAGCATACTTTGTCAGCGTTCGTTAAGAGTTATGTCAGGCGCTCGATTCCATTTTGACGTACATATCACGGCAAACTGAAGAAATAATTTACATTATTTCTATGTGAGTGTCATCGAGGAACCATCAACTGGTAAACATAAAAATTTCTTTGATCTGAATTTTTCGTTTGTTTCTTGACCGATTAATGGACTAATCTTGATCAAAAAAGGATACCCATCCTCCGCCCCTAGGAAAAATATCATAAGTATTGTAACTCATCATACGAACGATATGTTGCGCAGATATGCTGAAGGTTATCACCATCATGCCATACAATTAGCCATGAAAAAAATTTAGTTTTCCACTGATGAAATAAATTGAGGGTTTCATAAAAAAAGTATCCACATTTTTAACTTAAAAAAAATTCAAAGGTTTTTCTTTTCCCATTTCCCTTGTAAATATGAAATACAGTAGAGTCGCGCTAACCTGAACACTAAAACACCAAGGCAGTTATCGAGGTTTTCAAATTACTGGATATATGCTTAAATTAATATTTTATATGAGAGTGTAATGATAGAAACAATGATCGATGTATTTTAATAGGTATTTTAATTAGTATTCATAAAACAATAATTTGTAATTTTTTTGTGTTGTTTTGTTGACCAAATTAGCGATAGCTGCTTCTCTCATATTTTGAAGGATACATACATATATCCGAGTATGATCTTTGATTTTTGTTGACCCATGAAATAGCTTTATTAAATATTTCTGCGGCCTCTTGTTTTTTTGTACTATAATATTCTTCCTCAGGTTCTGATAAACTATCTTGGTTTGAACCAACCTCGACGTCTGAGGCTTGGTCCAGTAACCATTCGTCAATTACAGCATGTGTGTAGTTCCTTCATATTTCTTATAAAACGCTTTTACCTTCTCCTTTTGCAAGGGTCTATTAAGTGGCGTTCCATTTCATGTGCGTATTTCTTTTCTGTTATTGGATTCCCAGCATTTTTTAGTTTATACACTTTTCCAGGACACTCTTTCAATAATTTTATTTTTGTTGCGCATTATATTGGTAAGTTGATTTCTCTATTCCATAGCGCTTAGCACTCTCTGTTGAACTGTTTCCATTATTTATTTGCTCAACTATAACACTTTTGGACTCAAGCTCAATAATTTAAGTTTTTCATACATATTTAAGCCCATAATTGAATAAATGGAAAATTAATGTACATAAATGTAGCTTCGGTCACTCTTACTTACTACTGCATATGAATGAGATTAATAAAAGGAAAAAACGATAATGAGAAGGACAAAGCGACATAACTAACAATAAACTGTCTCCCTTTTTATGTTGTTGTCTGTCTTTCTAATGAAAAATGCAAAAAGAAGAATCCTCAAAACCAATGTAAATGAATAAAAAATGGATTTGAAAGGAAAGTTCAAATTAACGAGTCATGAAATTTACTCCTATTCAAATTATAGGGTATGCAATTGAAAAAAAGTGGTATTCGAGTTACTGAATAGTTCAGTTAACACAAGAAATATCGGATCCAGTGAAAAGTGCGCCGTCAAATAACACAATACAGCGTTTGCAGGAAAGTAGTACTTTCGGTAATCCTAAACGTTCATAGAAAAAGCGACCGAGACGATCTGATGAAAATATCGTTCTTTTTCGAAGACGACAGTGGAGACACAAGAACCAGGAGCGTTATCGAGCTACGATTAGCAATTTTTTGATGCCGATTTTGAATGAAAACAGTATTGTAGACGAACTCAAGGTGTAAATCCGCCAAAAAATAGCCGCCATATCCTCCCAAACATTTGCAAATACAATGAAAAAGGCTGTAAAACAATGTGCAATACGCCTTTGAAAGTCAGGGAGACGGAGGTTGTCTCGTTTATAGAGTAAAAAAATATTTCTATCATATCTTTCGTATTTGAGTCTACCGAATATGGCCCACCCCGTATATATATATACATATTTGTTTTTCCGCTTATGATTGGTTCTCCTTATTGTGTTCATTTCCTTTGTGTGTCTACTTTTGCCTTTTCTCTGGCGTGACATCACGATTTTGTAAAACGCAAAGATTTATACACAAATCAGTTTCGAACGCCCAAAAATCGTTTGTGAGCTCGTAAAATGAATGCCCTTTGGATCGGCAGCTTCCCCTTCCATTTGCGCGCTTGTGAAAGGCAGACTTCGGCCTCTTTTTTATTTGTGTGCTCAACTTTTATTGAAAGTCATATAAACTATATAGGTATATAGTATAACATATAAATATAAAGGTGGTTTTAGGTTCGTATTACACAATACTGAAAACTTCATTTCGTGCGGTCAATCCGACTGTCGAGCGTGCGCAGTGCCCAATCACCACTGTAATCATCATCGTAATCATCACTGCAATCATAATCCTTATGTGTAGTGGTAGCAGTAGGCCAGTTACACTTGTTGGTTTTTTGTTTTGTATTTTATCTCTCTTGCCTGCTTAAAGTATTATGTTTACTTTTTTGTTACTTGAAGGAGACGTGCAGGCGATGCTTGGCTTAAGTAGTCGTTATTGGTGGTTGCAATTAATACCTCTGAATGTTTTCGATTTAACTCTTCTGTATGATTGACTCAACTAACCGAATTTAAGACAGTATGCCATGCCGCTGTGGAGTAGGGTGCCAACAAAAAGAAAAATAACAGCATCAAGACAACGTTTTATAGTCGCAATACATACAAACCATTGACTGACACAATGCCGGTGGGTTGAACGTATTCAACAAGTGGAAATGCTCTTCATATATATTCAAGCTTTTCGCTATCTATAATAGTCACTTCAAAGACGTCAAGCTACCTGTTGATGTTTTTGTTGTTGCTGTTTATGTATTTATTTCATTGTGCGGGTGTTTGCTGTCTGTACTTCAAAACATTCCATTAACTAAGGATTTAAGTATATGTACTCATTTAATGCCGATCAATTGATTTACAAGATCACAGCCAAATGCGCAAAAGCAGTCAAACAGCTTCATTTTTTCTGTGCATCTACAATATACTTTTGTATTATACGAGAGTACGAGAAATTAGGAATTCACGAACGAATTACTAGAAATATCGTTTAATGCTCACACAACTACAAATCATTGAGACAGCAAAAACTAGTTTAAAGCCAATTTACATAATAGTCTAAGAAGCAAGCGAAAAGATGAAATACAAAACTCTCACTAGGAGCAACCACAACAGCAGTGAGTAACTAGAAACAATGACAATGACAGCTGCTTTTTGTTGTTGTCCATTTAACATTGTACCATGCATGAGAAATAAGCGAAAACTCGAGGGAAAAGATGAAATTGAGAAGTACAAAAATCGCTCAAAGGCTTCATTTGAAGTTCATGGAAAACGCAAATGCAAGAAAATGCAATGCGCCAAGGCATTTGTTTGCCCACCTAAGGAAGAATTGTCAAGGCAAGTCAATATGGGTTTATTTTATTTTCTTATTTATTTATTTTCTTATTTATCTATCTATGTATATAAAATTCGATGTTTGTTTGCATGTATGTCTGTTTGTTTGTCTGTTTGCATATATGTTTGTCCGTTATGGACGCCGTAACCGCTGGACAGATTTTGATGAAAATTTCAAGGAATCTCTATAATAGCCTTACGAAGGTAACTGCGAATTTTGATGCGAAAAAATCGTTGAATTCGTTAAAAATTAAGACCAACTCAATTTTCGAATGCTTCTCAAACTGTACAGATGCAAATAAAACACAAAAACAAAACAGCATCTGAGAATTGAGTTTTCGGCAGTGTTGCTCAAACTGTGAAAAAACATATTCGAACGAAAAAAAATCAAAAAAGTGAATAATACGAAAATAAAACCAGTAAAAATTTGAATGCGGTACGCAGAAGACGTATCTATAAAATCTATCAAATAGAAGGCGTATTAATCGATCAATTAAATACAAAAAACTGTAAAATAATGTAAAAAACGCGGAAAAGTAGAAATATAGCACTTGAAACCGAAGAACAACGAGAAACTCGACATGAACAAGACCGAAACAGAGCATCAACATGTCTGCAACATGGCTGCACAAACAGAAGAGCAATGAGAATCTCGACAAAGTTAAACACTGAAAGATCAACAAGAAAATCACAGCAGTAGATAGCAACTCGCCGGGTCCTTGCTTGTTTATTTATATACTTGTTCTTATTGGCACAATGTGTTAATAAGATTGCCTATGTCGGTATTTGTCATAGAAACCCTTAAACTCGTCTAAGGGTTAGTATGCCATCTCTAGTTGTTAGTAGTTGTAAGTTTTATCTCATTAATAATTAAGGTTTTTGTCTTCCTACGTTGTAAGTATTATTACATTAAGTTTTTATTAATTAATTATAATATTATAGTTGTGAAATTATTGTCTAACTATACTCTGTAAAATTACTTTAAGTTTGATTTTTCAAAATAACTTGTTATACTGGAATAAACGCACTAATTCCAAATGTTTGAATCAAGTACTTTCGATCCATATGGAAATCGTGAAAATCACAACGATCACTTCACTCTTGGCTGTCATAACAATTTTTGTTTAGATAGAATTGCGCATGTCGCAACGATTTTATTGTCGTTTTGTTGTTATTAGAGACATATCTTGTCGATTCACTCGACACGTTTTTGGCACTGAAAATAAATTTAAAGAAATAAAAAAGAGGCTCCCTTCAAATTTTCAATACTTTTGTTTCAGTGCCACTTACTTTAAGCACAGCCAACTGCAGTGAACAGCAATAGATGTCGATGCTTCAGCTTATTGCATACCAAACGTTAACGTTCGAATGTGCTCCCAACAAAAATGAACATCAAAGTCGAGCTCGATTGAAAGAGCTCTACGGCATGGAGTAACCTATAACCGCAAGAACATGTCTGCGCACATATATACAAACATTCACAACAACAACTACAACAAATATAGCAGACACTGTAGTCATTAAGTATCGAGAAGGGAGGAACGACGTACCACAAAAGTAACTTTTGATTGTTAATTATTTTTCTGTTAATTGCGAATCCTAACTGAGAAAAAGGAGTAAACAAAAAAATAAAAACATTAAAAAATTTGTCCACCAGCAAATGGCAACAACAAAAGGTTGGGAAGATGCCGCTTTTTAAAGCTTTTCGAGTTCATAACCGCAGCGAAAACAAAAAGTTCAAAATTGAAATTGCAGCTCTTCATTATAGTTATTGTATTGGTTGTTGTTTGTTCATATTGACGTAGTTATTGTTGCTGCTGTTGTTGATGTTGACCTGTAACCGCAAATTAACCGAACATCGCAGTTGCAAAAGTTTTAATCTACTACTAGTAATAAAGAAAATAGCAAGCACGACTTACAACGCAAATCAACGGCTCAAAACTAGTCCAGTTCAACAAATCTTTGGCTTTTGACAGATGCCCGCTTTATTTTTGTTCTTTCTGTTGCCAGTTAGCTCATTCAAGGTACTGGAACTGACATTTCTCTACAAAACAAAAATATATATACATATTATATATTTAAAGAAAAGCTTACTTCTCCACGCAAAATACTTTTTAATTGTTGCAACATCAATGAATTTCAGTGAAAAAAGCCAACGCCAACAATTAAAGCTTTCAATTCAACGTGCAACCATTTCCTTGAAGAGAGTCCATGTTTTTTTAGGTCTACCGGGGTATTTTATTATTGGAGTTTGCGATAAAAAAATAACAATAACGACTGCGACCAGTTGTTGGGTGCTGTTGTATATGCTGACTGCATTCCGAGAAATTTCAAAGATTTTAGTTGAGCCAACGCAGCCATGCAATTTTGTTTGGTCATCGGCATCGACAACTGCCAGCTTTTAAAATAAACTAACTACTATAGATACGCCACTGAAGTAAAAGTTTACACCGAATAGTATGCTTACCGCAACTAGTAGCGACCTCCCCTAGAGTATGCAATATATAGTAGATTGGTGGCTAAATCTATGGTGTCTAAAATTATGTTTACTGTCCAAGTTAAAACTATTTCATTGCAGCCCTGCACCAATACACGACTTAATAATAAATCGTGTTAGCAGTCAGTACCGTCTCAGCCTAAAGTACAAGAGATGCAAAAGTTTTCGGTCATGTAATTGAAAAGAATTACGAGATACCTAATATTGTGGAATGCCTTACTTAGTAATTACTACTTAAAGATGTTTATGCCTCGTTCAATTTACAAGCAAAATCAACGTTCTTAAACCTGAGGTAAATACTTAAACAAAATCATTAATGATGAGGGCTATGTCGTAGTAGGTCGTACAAAATTATCGACTCCTCACATATCGCTTATCATCGGAATTGGAGATCGCCTGGGACCTAATGTGAACGTGAGCCCACTGCTACCGCAATCCAATAACTCTATCCCTAAATTTCATGGACCTTTATAATAGGGAACTGTGTTCTGGGATGGAGGAAATAGCCCTAACTAAGAGAAGGTAGGACGCGTAGACGCGTATATATATTATTGGATACAGGTTCAACAGTTCCTTATATAATAGGTGATTGAATTGAAACTCTCTGAACTGGCTAAGTGAATTCTACTGAAGATGAATGAAAGGCGATATTTCGTATGAAAAACGGGGAAAAGGGTGCTGAAGCTACAGATTTGATAAATTCAGGCCTTGGCGAGAATTTTGTGAGTCATTCAACTATTAAAGAAGTGGTTTACAAGATTCCGTAGCGGAAATTTTAACCTTGACGATGATCCGCGTCCAAGTGTTAAGAAAAAGTTTGAATACCAAACGAATGAAAAGGCATTGAATGTTGACGAATAAACAGTTTCCCGTCTCTCACACGCCATGAGAAATATTCATCATTTTCCCTTACTTGTATTCGCAAAAAGGTTAGGTTGTTTACAAACAACCGACATTACAAACTGTAGGTCAAATACAATAGCTGCCTTTCGAAAATAAGCCCAAATTCACAGCATCAATCACTTAATGAATAACGTTATTGTAAAAGTATTCAATAAGATTCTGGCAGTGCTGCTCAAACTGTACAAAGTCGAAATGTTCAAATATTCTAATGAAAATAAAAATCAAAAACATGAAGAGTACGAAATGCCACTCAAATAGCCAAACACTGAAAGATCAATGAGAAAATCAAGCATTAGACAGAGCGCAGAAGGCAGCAACGCGCAGGGAGCCTGCTAGTATAGATATATATCTATTACAATATATACTACGTTTATATGGCAGCTAAAAGCAGTTTAGCTAAAATCACATTTCCTTCAAACATTGTATTTGTAAGCGTTTATATGTGGGTCTTCATTGCGAATTGAAACTCGCAAGTAACCGGTACAATTCACGTTTGTGTTCGAATACTTACAAGAATGAACAGCACTGTCTCCCTCTCTGCCGGTTAATGTCTACGATAGCTCGCAGAAAACATTTAAATAAATTAAAATATAAAAATTAATTTATTTTCCAAACATTGCTGACATCGCTGAATTAAAAAAACCGCTATGGACGACGATAAATCCGAAGCGCAAGTTCTGCTGGTATCCCTTCATTTCAAATCGCTGTGCAGAACAACGATATGGATATAGTGCACTCTCACCTACCGGTACCTCAAATGAACACCACAAACATTGAGGCATGGTTCCCTTCTATGGACTTCTGGTTCATTGCAGCGGGAAAGACGGCCGGAACAAAATGGGCACGATACTAGCAGCGCTGGATAAGAATTTCATTGCGCAACTCAGCGACGTAATAGCGTCATTGCCAGCCACCGTTATGAATTCATGAAACGCAAGATTGTCAGAATTGCTCCTTAGTGACAAGAAACCAAGTCTGAGTTGTACTTTGAGATGAAACACGTAGCCGGCACTACTATCAGCGATGCAAAATTAAAGGCTTATGGACGGAAAGACTCCCTGAGTTTTTTCAGCACGTGGTTGCAGTATCGTTTGGAGCTCCCGCAGAATTTGTTCAGAAGGCCGATTCTACAATAGATGCGATTACCCCACATAGCAACAGTTTTAGCGTTCCTCAAACGGGTAGCCTCTGGTACTACCAAATGTGCTGCTACCAACAGAAATTTAGTCGTAACGCAATGAAATGCCGCAGCCCGTGCAACTACAGTAACTCGCCAACGCATACATCAATAGCGGGAGCAAACGCATAACGTTCCTGACTACTGAAGTGCGATGCGAATTCCAGAGAAGATTCTGCCAACAAACGCAAAGTATTCCGCTTAAAGGTCAGTGCCGTTTTCATAAAAATAAAAAAAATAAAAATTTGCCGTTAACCTCAAAGGTGCGGTCAACTACCACTCTCCGCCGCGAGTTCTGTTCATCATTCTTGGTTGTCGATGTGACGAGTCCGATACTTGGTACAGAGTTCATCGGTCATCATGATCTGCTCATTAACATACACCGCAACCAGCTTATAGACAAAATTACATCTCTAAGATTTTCAGCAACAATTACAAGATCCGTTGCGCCAATCCAAATATTCAAATCCAATTACGCAGACCTATTATCGGAATTTATCAGACGACCAGTTGCGGCACTAATACCAAAACAATCGAATAGAAACAAAATGACAACCGGTACTCTCTTGCCCATGACGCCTTCCACATGAGAAATTAGCAGCCGCCGAGCTTAACTCGAGTTTCTGACGAAAGCCGGAATTTGTCGATCTTCAAGTACCAACTGACCTTGCCCTTTACATGTGGTGAAGAAAAGTGATGGCACTTAGCGACCATACGGCGATTAACGAGCTTTAATGGCGCAAACACTACCAGATTCGCTGCCGTATTTAACAGACTTCACCAGTAACCTATACTGTACAGAATTTTTTTCGAAGATTGATTTCCAAAAAGCTTTCCACCAAGTGCCGGCCCACGAAGACGATATTCCGAAGACAACCATTGCAACACTTTTTGGTTCATTTGAGTTCAAATTTATGACCTTCGGTTTATGCAACGCTGCACAAACTTTCCAAGGGCTCATCAGCGAAGTTCTGCGCTCACTGGATTGTGCTTCTCATTCTCATACATTGACCACATTTGTGTTGCTTCCTTTTCACCCGAACAACACCGGAAAGACCTGAAAGCTAAATGCAAACCAAAGTTTCTAGGTACTTTGTCACCTCAAAAAGAATTGAGCCGTTGCCAGAAAGAAAAGACATCATAAAAAATTTGCCAAACCTGCAGGGGCGAAGGACCTTGATGTTGAATTTTTATCGCAAGTTCTTACCTACGCAGTGTCGTATCAACAAATCCACCGCACTCCACTTATTTGGACCGCATAAGCCGAAATTGCCTTCCAACGATGTAAAGAAGAGTTGGCTAATGCAACATAACTCGTTCATCCAGAACCGAAGGCGTTTACCAAGGCTCAGCGTAACTACAGCATATATGATCAAGCATTAATCGCAATCTACCAAGGTGTATGCCATTTTCGGTGCATGATCGAAGGAAGCAGATGCTGCGTCGTCACCGACCACCGTCCCGTCATATAATCGACTAAATTAGAAAATCCTACATCACAGAGAGAGCAACAACCAGCATTGACGAAACCTACCCTTCCTTAGCGAAAGATTAAGTTTGCCAGCACCACCGGTGATTTCGTCCATAAAGGGAGTACTGTGGCAACTACGATTTCGGATACAATCGATAACACAGTTACCGAATATCTATAATATACACTGGCTTCCTCTCTTCCGGTTAATATCAACGATAAAATCAACGATGACACACTTCGGTTTTAAAAAACATCGATATATCGCTCGATATTGATGTCATTACTGAAAAACATCCATTTTTCTCCATGTATTATTATCGATTTCCATCGATGTATCGATGTTTTCAAAAAATATCGGTACAATCTCACTTGTTCTCTTTATAATTAATGCTTAATGAATTTGTTAGCAAGTGTGTTGAGTGTGATGTAGTGTAGTTTTTATTAAAAGAACTTCTAAATCATGTTTACGATACAAAGAGCATAAGGACAATAAGTGTTTAAGGACTGAATAATGTCAAAGTAGGTATAGCATTGTGTTTACCAATATTGCTAACATAATATAAATGCGTTATCTAAATTTTGTTAAACCTTATTTAATTTATCGCTTATTACTTTGTCTATGCCAAGTGGTTGGAAAGAATCCTGTATAGTTGCCTTATTCAAAAAGGGTAGTAAATCTGATATATCGAACTACTGAGATATTGCCGAACAATTCCTAAGTTGTTTGAGCAGATTGTTACTGATCATCCACAGTGCTCTATTCGCCCATTGTTGAGTATGTGTCAGTCAGCATGGTTTTGTAAAGAACCATTCAACGGTAACCAATCTATTGGAATTTACTTCTGTTGTCAACCAAAACTTCTTGATAGGTAGCCATTCTAATGTTATTTACACAGACTGCAGTGAGGCTGTCAATACTGCATGATTTGCTCATAACTAAACTCAAAGCACGTTTGGTTTCCCTTCTCTCTTGGTCCGGGGGCTGGCAAATTACCTTGATCATCACACTCATAGGGTACATTTTAGGACCTTAATATCTAAGTCTTTAAGTGTTAAAACAATGAAAAAGAAAACTAGAGGTGGGCTTTATATGCTTTTATATATAGATTACTTTGAAAATAAGTCGATCACCCTACAAGAACTAAGGAAAAATCATTCCTGCATTAATCACACTAAAGTGCGTTAGGAATATAAAACTTAATTTCCCAATAAACTAACTCAATGCTACAATTGCCAACTTTTTGGTCACGGATCGCACAAATGCAATGTGCGTACTTCTTGCGACCTATGTGCTGGCCAACATGCTACAAATATGCGCATAGGCCCAGCGAAACGTATGTGTACCAACTGTAAAGGCGAACATTCTTCCATCGACCAGTCATGTCTATGCAGAGCTTCGTACCTATCTCTTCTGCAGAAAAGGGTACCCAACTATAAGCGCGTCTCTAACTATAGCAACAACAACTACAGTTTGAACTACACCGCTAATAACAACGAAAGCTACAGCGATGACTCTCCAACAACAATGCTCGTATCCGCTACGATCGGCCGCGAGTTCAGGACGGCCTCGACGTCGATTAAGACTGTTTGTACTTCGTCTTCCCTTAATAGGGCGGTGCTAACTTCACGGAAAATTCCCAACAAACCTCCAAATAGGGCACTAACGGTGGGATGAACACGATCATCCATGTTGTTGTTCAGTTGCGTCATAAATTCCTGCAGCAGGCGAGCAGCTCCAATAAAATTGGTCGCGTTGTCGCAATAAATTTTGCGAACTGGACCACGGCATCCGATGAACGTGGATAAGCATAAAATGAAAGTGTTAGAAGTTAAGTCTTTCACTAGCTCTAGGTGGACTGCCTTTGATGCAAAACAAACGAATACAGCTATGTACATTTTTACTGGCTGCTTTCCGCGTATCCCTAATGATACGCTTACGGGGCCAAACAAATCCACTCCGCTTATTTCGAACAGTCTATGACTGAGTAGTCGATCAGCGGGTAAATTACCGATTATTTGGGACAGTAGTTTGGGTTTGTACCTGAAACAATGTACGCAACGTCGGTAAATGTTATTACATGCACGACGTGCATCGATCAGCCAAATATTGTGACGTGTGACTTTGATTGTGTGAAAGTGTGACGAATTTACACTGTTTTGGCATCAACAACGGAAATTTTGCGTTGTGGGGTAAAGGTGCTTGCAATAAACGACCGCCCACACGCAACAACAATAGTGTTCGGTTGCAATCGCGCTTCTGGCTCATAAATGGACTTAATCTTTGGTATAACGGTCGAAGCTCTATAGATTTTTTTCTAACTTTTCTATCTCGTTTGCGAATGTCTCTCGCTGCACAATTTGAATTATAGTTAAAAATGCAGAATTCAGACGCCGATGGCACGAACGAGGTATATTGATTTTCCTTTATTATTTTTACCAACGAAGTATGTAGGCTACAACCTAAGAGACTTGCAGATGTGATGAAGAATGTTCAATGATTTTGAGAATAGGATTTGATTCGACATCGGCCGCGATAAAAACGTTGATACTCTTTTTATTTACTATCATAATTTTCTCATCAGTTAATTGAATATGTTTGTTTTGCAGCCAAGACGTCCTGTCCTGGTATAAAAAGCATGGGCCATTGTACCAAAATGAACTGATCAATTCAATTAATGTGCATCCAAGGGGTACCAAATCGCTATGATATTCCTTTGTTGGTATATGACACCATAATTCACAGGGATGTCCTCAATATCTGCAACACGATGAGTTACGAAATTATTGAGTTTGGATGGGTGAGTCTGCATTCAGTGTAAAACCACTTACGAATCTGACCAGAAGACGACGCTGTCGACTTGGAAGTCGACTATTTGGGACACTTCACTCCAGAGTTTGGCTAGTAGGTGCGCAGCGCATAATTCCAATCTAGGTACAGTTTTCGTTTTGCATGGTGCAACCCGTGATTTAGCAGTGAGCAGGCGTACTAGTACAACATGGAGTTGCTCACTCCGAACATATAAACATCATCCATATGCTCGTGAAGATGCATCGACGAATCCATGAATTTGGCACGATGCTTGGTTGTATATCCCAATGTGTCGTGGTATAGACAACGAGTCGATTTTCTGAAAGGACAGCAATATGGATTACCACTCTCTAATAAGTGGTTTTGGAATGGAGTCATCCCAATCTAATTTGAGCAGCCTGACATCTTGGATTAATATCTTCGCCCTTGTGATAAATGTAGGCCTAACGGATCGAAAACGGCTGGTGAAGGCCAAAATCTATTGTTTAGTTGCGACAAAGTCCTGACACATTTCTATTTATTTAAAAATATTTTCCGTCGGGTTTCAAGTTAGGCCAAAGGCCTTTGTTTCTTCGTGTTCCCCGAGTGAGACTAACACTTCTGAATATTGCTCAGTGTTGAACTGAAAATTCGCTGCCCATTTTGCGATAGAAAACCCGGATGCTCCGAGGATTTCGGTTAACTCATAATGCAGTTACAATTCTTCACTTGTATCAGCTCCAGATAGCAAGTCATCAACGTAAAAGTCATTTGCAAGTGAGAGAGAACCACGAGGGTGTGATTCAGAGTAAAGATCTCGGATATGTTTGAGACATCGAATTGCCAAAAATGGAGCACAGGCTGTTCTGTATGTGACTGTATTAAGACGATAAATTTGTAATGAATCTGTAGGGTGCTCCCTTTAAATGATTAATTTAAAATTGTTATGTCAGCGGTTACCGAATATTTCCGAAACCGGAATCTTAAGAGTGTGTCATATAGACATGGTTGAATCGTTGGCCCCACCATTAGAATATCATTAAGGGAAGTGTCCCTTCGGACGCTGTTTGACTTAATGCATCGAAAACAACTCTTGGTTTAGCCGTAGACCTTTATGGTCTTAGCACGCATTGGTAAGGAATAAAATAATACCTCTCTCTCGGGATAGAGTTATTGGTAGCTGCCATGTGACCTAGATCGATATATTATTTTATAAAGGTAATGTACATAGCACGAACTTTAGGTTGTTTGCCCATTCGTCTTTCTAGTAAGAAGAATCTTCTTCTGGCAGTTTTAAACGATGAGATGATAACGTTTTTGGGCTTGATTTAAATGGTAATGACACGCTAAACCGCCCAGAGGTTAATCTAACAATATTTTCAATAAACGATTTCTCGCAAAGCATTTGTTCTGGGGTGTACATTTATGCATTGGAATACTTTCTATCCCAGAATTTGTGAACTAAGGTATACAGAGGACAAGTGTTCTGCCATATACTTTACATTGAATTTGTTTCCGGTTGGGCTTTCTGTGTAGATTTATAGCGTCCAGATACTACCCACCCAAACTCTGTATTCTACAACGTCGGAGATTGACCAGCTTGTTTGATTCGACCGTCCTTCAGCAGATCGAAAAAAAACATCTGCGCCAAATCTACTTAATGAGGTTTGTTGACTGCCGGGACGGCGAGTATGATATCGTTTGGAATATTCCATTTGGATGGTGGAAGTGATCTATCTGGTTGGTGTGATGTGATTGATTTTAAGACTATAAATTCTGCGCCTAACTCGAACGAATTTATGTGCGACGACATTTATGTATGTACGTCGTGATGAGTTGATAAGGCTGAATTTCCAATCCCCAACAGATTCACGTTCTTAAGGTACCTCTTTAATTGTAGGTTCTTGCCCAGATCTTTAGTGATGAAATTCATTTACGATCCGGAGTCCAAGAGAACTCTGGCGTACTGGTGCTGACCTTGCTAATCTTTGACTTTGACCAGCACAGTGGCTAGCATCACAGCATCACTTTCGGGTGTCTAGACACTATTTACCGACGACATCGCTAACGCTTGAGGTGCTCCTGTTAATGTTTGGGATTCCCTTTTGTTCAGGGGCATATCTATGTAGCAAAGTGTGATGAAACCTAGCACAAACTTGGCAATGCTTTAAGTTGCTCGAAGATACACCATGTCCTTTTCGCAAACAATTTATGCACAACGGAAACTTTTTTGCGAATTTAAAACGATTTCCGACAGGAATAGCGGAAAATGATTTACACGATTGTATAAAGTGGGTTGCTCTCTTACGAAAAACACATTTCGAATTTTTAACATGTCTTGCCTGCGAAACGGACAGTGACGTTTTAGTATTCCGTTTTGACCTTGAAACACGGTTAAACTTTATTGCTCTTGCCTGACCCGTCATCGATTCTCCAGCCGACAAGTGCTGGTATCGCTTGTTAAGTGCAGCTCACAGTCCTTCCAAAGTGGGAGATTTCGGTAGTCCAAAGCTTTTTCCCATTTATATGGTGTTTCCGAGTCTAACTTTGATATGACTATGTGAATGAGAATTGCATTTGCGATCGCTGTGTTATCCCCTATAGACAACAGGGACCCACCCATATATTCCAGTGACCGAGTCAACCATATTGCGTAGAGATGAGACAGACGGACTTGATATAACTGGCAATGTAAAAGGTCTTGAAATTACATCAAAAAATGTTAGACATTTGTTATTATACTCGCGATCGAGAGCTGACAATGCTTTTATATAATTAGCTTTAGTTACTTGGAATGACCCAACAGTGCCTAATGCATCCATCTCTAAACATGAAAGCAACTGATTAAATTTTTCAACATTAGATAATCCTTGATCACTGTCTACAAGACTGTCGAACATCCCTCTAAAATTTTAATAGTCAAGGTAATTAACACTGAACTTTGACAAATTCATTTTTGGCAGTTGTCTGTAATGAAGTGTTGCTTCATGCAACGTTAATTCTGATTTGCTGATTAGGACGCGCCAATAGTGACATGAGTAATGCCTTCGTGGTGACGCACAGATCTTCAAGATCTGACCTAGATGACTCATCCGAATTAATGCGGTCTATCTCAGTATGAAGACGCAATGCGTCGTCAATGTATTTATTTCAAAATTTCCATGCGGCATTCGACTTCAACGAAATATCCTGATCTTCAACTGACTTTTTTATACGCTTTATATTGTTAGTAACGGCGTCTAATTGTTTCACAGCCGCGCTAAATTCCCAATCAGTGATGGACTGGTTGAGATTGCCACGAATTTTTCGAGGCATTTTGCGTTTATTCGCGACAAACTCGAATTGCTTAATATAGAAGCGAAACCTACAAACAGTAAGTAACACAATCATATTTATTTGGTGACCTTGTTTTGGTTTATGGCGAAGTAATGTTGCGCTTAATGCACAACCGAAAGAAATATATGTGTATGGAAGAAATAAATTGCATTCGAAATCAATTAAAATAATTGATAATAACAGCTGAGCCAAAGCGTATTTATGAACGAGGGTAATTTCGTATGTCCACTGCAGCAACGAAACGAAAGAATATGTGCAAGCGAAGCAATATATAAAATAAAAATAAACGAGATGAAATTCCCCACTGGTATAAGTAAGCCCAGTGTGCATATGAATGTTTTCTTAAGCACTTGTCTGTATATGCCGAATTTTATTTACACATGTGAATATACCTATTTAATCTTGTGAATCATAGCGATAGTAAGATCGAACCACGCGGCTGTGACGTCAAATAACTGGTGAAAACGAAACCATTCGTAGTCGTTAATTACTGCATACTTACACTATTTGTTTTTGTTTTATCACGAGAGCGGGGGAACGGTATTGATAACAGCAGCTCAGAGACTTAAATAACAACTGATTGTGCGTTCAGTAGATATACTGAACAGTTAATGCCGTTAACGAGAGCTAGAAAGAGTGTTATGTTGTAACATTATTGTTAAAAATACGGTACTTGTTTATATATGTACTGTGACCGAATTATAACTGTATATATGTATTTATTGCGAATTTAAGACAAACCACCAATTTTTTTATTTTGTGGATATATTTCAATTTATAAAGGTATATATAAAAAATCTTTTGTTTAAATGATAAATCCAAATGCCAAATTTGGTGCTGAAGCCACTCTCAATGCAAAAGTTATTGCTTATTACAAGCCTGGGAAACCACCTAATTCCCCTGGAAGCTATCGTCCAATTAGCTTACTAAGTTGCTTTTCGAAAATTTTTGAAAGAATTATTAAAGAACATAATCATTTAAAAACGCACCGAATTCTACCAGCCGTACAATTTGGGTTTCGAGCACAGTTAAAATGTATCCACCCACTTCACCGTCAAGCAAAGCCACCAAAGCAAAGAATCTGTCGGTGTGGTAACATTGGACTTATGTCCGCATTTGATACTGTATGACATTATAAAAAATAATACAAAAATTCACTGCCAACAGACTATAACAGATTTATAACAGTGTAATATAAATCACACAAAGAGAAAAGTAAGGTTGAGTTGTAACAAGAAACCGCGAAGAAATTTTCGTTTGTTGGTCTGAAAAAAATATCAATTTTTATAACTTTTCGATGTATGGTATTTCAAATCGATATATCGATACATCGAAATATATAATATATATATATATAAATAGTATATATATATATATATATAATATACATATATCGCTCATAAATCTCGATGTGTGGAACAAAAAATATTGATGTATCGATATATCGATTTTTATTCAACAAGCCTACTTTACAATATTTTAGAAATTTATTTATTTATCAAATGTATATACCCTACCACAAAGGGAAATAAAGGAACGACTTTCAGCGTCTCACCGGTACAGGTACATAATAAAACGCAGTGGATAATATTATTTTAACAATTTATTTAATAATTTTTTTGGCTTAAATTTTTAAAAAATCACCAATAACTAGCGATAAATTCAGATTTGATGCGGCCTTGGTTTCGATTGCTATGAGTACCAAACGTTTGAATCGAGCTTGAGCTAGGGTTGCAACATCGAAGACCAAACGTCGATGTTCGTTAAAGTGAAAATTCGATGCCGCCGATATATCGCTAACAAAAACACCAATACATCGAAATTTGGGTTATTTTTTTTAATTTTAACTCACTGGCTGTTAAAATAATATTGAATAATAGGTAAAGAAAAATATCAAACTTAAAGTGTACTCGTACTTTTTATTAAATTAAGCGGAAATACAATATTTAAAAAAGAAATTAAAATTTAAAGAATTATTAATGCGTCGAATCCCTACATCTGGGTATCCACTGAACACAGAAAACCACGGCTTCCTAAAATATAGCTTCTTTCCGAGGTGCTGATGTTCCCTGCTTCCGAGAACAATCGTTCAGCAGGCACTGACGTGACGACAACGCATAGATGTTTTCTGGTGAGGTCGTGTAAATTGGAGTATAGTTGGAAACTGTCTTTCCACACTAAAATCGGGTTTTCATTTATGAGGCTGAATGGAGAGTTGAGATACTTCAGCATATTCTTTACCAGCGGCGAACTTATGCTTCCTCATCCATTTCTAACTTTTGCACAAAATGAGCTTTTACAAATTTATACTTTCCATCTAGTAGTTTTAGGAGTGTTGGACGGGAACGAATCTTGTACATGGGAGCAACAGTTTTCATTAAGTGCTTAAATCCTTATTTTTCAACCTTTTGTAGGAGGGTCGTTATAGCGACATATAATGTACAAAATGCTCTGCGTTATTTTGTAGTACTTTCTTCCTCCCTCAACATATGAAACTTGCGACGTGAACTTCAACCTTAGCTTTTCCCTACAATGGTTGTTGTTGCACCAAATATGAGGGCACTGATTATGATGTAGATGAAGTTGATAGAGACGGTTCACTTCTCGTTTGAACTTGATTTCGAACACTCACTAAAGAATAAACAGCTGGTGCTTAGCCTTCAAGTGTCCCATAAGGTTTGAAGTGTTTCCTTACGTTTTTAACACTATACTGCAAAATTGCAGTTGCTCTTTGATAGCATGCTGAATAAAAAACCTGTTTCGCAATTGTTTGTGAATCTAATGTTTCCGATGTATTGAGAGCACACATAGATGTTTCCGACACACCGGTAATCAGTTAAATAAGTATTAATAAATTGAATTGAAAAATTAAGGCCTACTACTCTTCCTTCAAGCTTTCAGTTTCTGTGGAAGTATTTTCTGAAATTTCTAACGCCAAATATGGTCTGACGAGGAATTTATTCATAGGAAAAATTCTAAGCCATTGTAGGATACCTTACCCTGCTTCATCTTCATCTTCTGCGTCTTTCAAAGCTCCAAAAAACTAATTTCACATTTTCAAAAACTTTACGTTAGCTTCTCTTCCCTCCTCCTCTAATCTTATTAAGACTAATTTGTAAGAGTCTATGAATTAACGCTAGCCTTATTTGCGTAATTTACTTTCTAAACTAATAACCTACATTTTACATTGTATTTAATGAACTCTCAGTTGAATCTTAGCCTTAGTTTAATTTTGCATGCTTAGTTGTTGTAGGCTGATAGCGCTTTTTCTATAACCATGTATGTAGAACGTAGACATTAGATTTAGTATTGTATGTTCACCAAATAAATTAGCAATAAGACCAGTTGGGCCCAGTTACTATTTAACTAGGTGAATTTTTATTCGACTTGGGCCTGTCCCATGTGAGATCAGAGTGTGGTCATTGTGGACTTGCTATGTAAAAAAAACATAATAATAAGAACTCAATAGAATCTCACGTAAAAAATGGAGTTCTATTTAACGGATTTCAATGAAAATTACACAAATCGATCGGTTAACTTAGTCAATCAAAGGAACAAAGAAAGAGGGATTGTGCAAAGAAAGGTCAAAGATTTTGTATTCTATGTATAGTTAGATCATTCAAACTCAACATCACAGGAGTGTGTTTATGATGCAGACACAGACGATTTAAGAGAGAGAGAGAGGATAATAATTTGTTTGGTGTGCACTCGGCCTCCATTTTGTGTAAATATAATACATAAATAGATAAGAATATTATAGAAGTTATGAAAAGTGTTAAACACCAAGCATATAGGACGAACTTACTATAATCTGAATACCATTTTTGTCGCTCCATTTAGAATTATATCGGTGACGATTGCAAAACGATAAAAATGGAAAATATTTAATAAAATAAAATTGCTTTGTTATATAAATTACAGGTCAATAATCGTCGTGATAAAACTTCTAATATGTATGATGAAATAAACTTGAGTTGAAGAATCAAAACTTATAGCCAGCAAGTACTCATAAGCGGATTCGTTATAAGTGGTTTGGATTTTATCAGTTTTTAATTATCTACATCAGCATATTCCTACTTTGCGAAAAATACCCCTGTTATGCAAAAAGCTGCAGACCGTGAATGTTTTTCCTATGCCAAAGTTGTGCAAGCCGAACGGAAATACAAAGTGCGCATATCAGCAAAACAATGGCAACTCTAAGTAGCCGTGAATCGTTTGAGTGCGTTAAAAGTACAGATGGAAAACAACAACATCGCGCCTGGTAAATTTGAAATTTTTGGATTGCAGGAGTCAAAAAAAAAACAATTAAAGCCACATGATATACTTCCATTTTATCATGTTGGTAATCAAATAATTATATTTAAAATAATTTGATTAACTCAAATACTTTTCGTTAGATAATTTCAGTGTCGTAATATGATCTAATTTGCTTAATAAAAAAAATTTTATTTAATTTTTTGGTATGAGCAGCCACGATTTTAGTAGTGAGGAAAATAATGTCCATTAGGTTGAGTGTGGGCGTGATCGTAGTGTCCAGACTCATACTGCGGCACGTATTCATACTGGGCAGCTGATCCCAGCCCGTAACCTTCATAATCGTAGTCGTAGTGAATGGGCGAAGTGGGTGTGTAATGCTTCGTCACTTGAAAATTAATTTAATACAAACAAAATAACAAAATTAATGATAAAGAAAATAAATTAACACAACCAACAAATTTTGAAGGAATCTTAAGCGTATACCAGAAAGCTCTTACAAAGAGAGTCCCTTAATTGTGGAAAGCTGATAAAATAGTTTTCATACATACTGGTCTCATTAATCTGATCAGGATTTTATGTACTTTATGGGATCCCGTATGCTTCTTTCACTATAACATTATAATACTTGTACTTTTCATAGAATGTGAAAAGATTAAAAATGGGGATAAACAAAAAAAATAGCATCGAGGTCTTAAAGAATTTGTTTACCTAACATTTTATAAGTGCTATTGAAACTGATTGTGGCAAATTCAGGGAGAAAATGTACTCAAATTGACTGTCACGAATTCGTAGAAGATTTAGAAAGCTATTCAACAAATGCTGCAGATTTTTTAAATTAATTAATTAATTTATTTTTGTGTGTTGCCTTCAAGTGACTTCAAGTCTGCACCGCTCTGTGAAGCGCTACCGCTCGCTGCAAAGAATTCTTAATTAACTTATTACAGTATAATTTTCCAGCCTTATGAAAACAATCGGTGTTTTTTTTTTTTAAAGATGTTTTCACAAAACGTAAAAACAAGAGGCAAATTATATAAGTTTTCTCACATGCTTTGGAAATAGTTTTCCCATCAATAGCAGCGTCAGTGGCATGCAAATAGTGGCATGCAAATGCAGCCACAAAACTTTGATACAACAAGCAACATTGAGACTTTCGGAAATCGGTGGCGTTGGCAGTCACAATATGAGATAAAATGGGAAAACATTTATTCACTTTTGCATCCGTCGTCAGTGGCATTTGCAGTTGCCGGTGCCATTGCTGTAGTTGTGAACTGTACAACAATGAAAATTGCAAACCATGTAATGCGTTTTGGCGTTGAAATTATGTTTCATCAAAAGTGGCAGCAGCGACGTGTTGATGACATACATGACATAATAAATGCGTGTGCGACTGCGAGACAACGGTAAACTGAGCTAACTCGCTTGCTCGACTTATGAAACGGTGCACACTCATTCAGTTTGGTTACATCGCTACACAACAAACTTGATTTAAATTGCTTTTTTTGAAATAATTACTTTTGACTGAGGAATTATTCTAATCGAATATATGTAAAGTTATTAAAGCAGCTACTCAAAACTTTTTGCACGACCAACGACGAAAAACGTCTAAGGTGCTCAAGTAAGCGTGAACAATTGAATTGTTAAATGTTGTTAATATGCGGCATATATTAAATATATTCAGCTCATATATCATGTGTCCAAGCCTGTTGAGATGAAGCCGAGACGCAAATAAGAGAAAGAGAATGCTGAGGTTCAGTGCATAAAGTGAAGTTCCAAAAAACTAACTAAACGAAATACACCAAGATCAACCAGAACTAATATAAAATTAGCAGAATCGTTGCATAAGATTAAATGACAATGATATTTGGTGCTTCAAATCTCAGGTAAAAATTTACTTCCTTTTTTACTTACCATATGGTGCTGGTGAGGCTGTGACGACGATTGGTGCTGGTTCATAATGTGCAACGACAGGTTTGTGCGCTACAATCGGTTTAGCCACGACTGCTTGCGCATGCACTGTGTTCCCTGATTTGGTGACAACCGCGTTGAAACCATGTATAGGATCTGCAGTGTAGTCAACCGTACGTATCGAGCCATCAGGTTCGACCAGTGAGTATTGTCCTTAGTGTTCGTGAGCTGTTAGAGCTGTTGTGTTTCTTAGCATATCCTCTACTTACCTTTTACAACATCACCATCACGTATTTCATGCTGAGATTTGACATCACCAGTGGTATGATCAGCAACGCCATAGTTGAAGGCATATTTCGGGTGATCCTGTAACATACAGAAATCAATGAATTTTGATTCTTAATTTTGTTTGTATTATTTATTATTATTATTATTATTATTATTATTATTATTATTATTATTATTATTATTATTATTATTATTATTATTATTATTATTATTATTATTATTATTATTATTATTATTATTATTATTATTATTATTATTATTATTATTATTATTATTATTATTATTATTATTTGGTATGTTAACTTTTTCGTTATATAACTCACATAGTAATCGACAGCATATCCTGGCCGTGCATTAGCTGTGCTCGTGTGTAGTACAACGATTAGCAATACAAAATTCCCAAGATTTCCCATTTATATTTCACAAAAAAATTGCGTCTTAATTAGTTGTCAGTTTCAAAAACGAGAGCTAAAATTAAAAAATCACCACAAAGTAAGTATTTTTGCACCATTTATTTTTATTTGATTTTGATTTTATTTACGGAGTGGATTTCAACGACAAAACAGATAAATGCTAACACTGCCGAGCTGTACGGAGTACTGTGTCAATTCTTAGATAAAGTTTCCATTAAATACGAAAACACAAAACGCGCCAAAAGTGACAATGCGAAGAACAGCGTAGCGTCGGCGCATTTCAGCTGCAGCGCACAATTAGTAGTATTGTTGCCACTACCGACAGCAGCGTCAGCAAAACCAGCGTTGGTTATGGCAGAAAAGGCGCTGTGGTCTCTGTTAGCGTGCTGCGATGACCGCGACGATGACTTGGATTCAAGACTTTTCATTTCACAGCCAGTCATCTGTGGCGACGTGGTATGCTCTTTTCTTCTTTTGCTATTACCCCATTTGAATTGAGACTCAAATCTGGATTGTGATTCACATAGTCGACATACGGCCGCCGCTGTTGCTGCTCTGATGAATATGCCCCTGTGTATGCTGACAACGCTGTTGACGGCGGCGCGCTCATTTATCAGTTAATAGAAATATTGCAGCATATAACGTTGCTACACTTTGCTGTTTCTGCTACTGTTACTATGATATGGATTAGCAGTAGCAAGTGTTGTAAATTTATGTCAGATTTCAGATCGTCAGCAATCACGATCACGTACAAGTAATAATCCTTTCAGATGATGTAAAATGCACCAAATTGAAAGACTTGGGAAACTAACTTCCTTTTTGATTTCTTGAGAAAATCTACGAGACCAATGAAAACACTTTGAAGAATATTAATGAATCATTTGTTGAAAATTGGGTCAATATTCCGAATCCGAGCAACAGTTCTTAGTTCACTATGTAGTAGTCACTGGTATATGAACTTACAAAAACATCGACAACAATATTAGCAATGATCGCAACAATAATTGTGGTATCTGGTTTGCTTACTACGAGAACAAAAACGAAAAACCGTATTATTTAACTCTGATTGTTTTAGTTTGTCTCATTTTTCATCTTAGCTCAGGCAAAGCCACTCAGCTCAAGGTCAATGCTCAAAACAAAGTTCGAATGAAAATGAGTTGAAGTGCAAAAAAACGAGCAAATGAATCCAATTAATTTTATCGCCACATAATGATGCAGTTTTTAGTTGGTTCTACAGATCACGACAAAGCACAGCGAGCAGTAATTGCTGGAAAATTGCCTTGATTCACGTTTCGTTCCATAAGTCCTCAGAAAACGATTGATAGCATCGTTGTTATGTTGTTTTATGTTAAAACATATTCTGTAAGATTGCATTAAGTTTGCTCAACTGTCTACCAAGGCCACATTAAACAAGCAAACATTGTTCCTAGGATTGTCCTTTATGTTGCTTTCATTGACAAATCAATGTTGGTATTAGTGGATTCATTTGAAGTTCTCTGTCAACTTATACCCCGAAAGATTGTTAATCGATTAGAAAAACCCATTTGTAAATTAAAATTTTGCCCAAAATACACATTTTTGAAAAAAAGTCGTTTGTAAGGACGAATTGAGTGACCCGACCCGCGTATCACAATTGCCGTTTTATTTCCTGTTGGCTCTTACAAACTCTACTGTGCCACAAGCAATGTAATTAACCTACAATGGTATACTTACATCTGCTTGACAAATTCTCTCATAATTAAACAAAACACACACAGCCAAACGTTAATTAGACCAAATCATTTATGAAGGCATAAAACGACTGAAAGCAAAAAACGAAAAAACAACAACCTTCAGAGTAATCATACGATTCGCTTAATTTTTTAGTGGTTGGGTTAGTTTATGAAAATAACAAAAAAAAATGCAATTTCAAATGTAGATTAAATAATTTGCATGCCTTACCCACCCAAGTGCGGTTGGTAACCCAAAGAAGTCGCCGTCAACGCAGTTTAGTGCACCCAGTTGGTTTGCGAGTCAAGCGCCTGGGAAAATGTACGTAGCTGTAGCATTATGCGAAGGTTTTTTTACGTGTGAATTGCGTTTTTATTTTGTATGAAAATCGCATTTGAAGCCGTTGCAGTTTTCTTCGCTGGTTAGCAATTACAGACAGAATATAACGATGCAAACGGGGGTACCACCGATACAAAGCACAGATAATATTCAGGTTCTGATACGAAAAACTAATTTTTTACGGAACTATCGAGCTACAAAAATATCAGTGTCCAATGTTTATTGGATACGTATGACATCATTTTCAAAGTACCTGTTTTGAATTAATATTTTCTTGGTTTTTGAGTATGTAACTGAAAGTTACATTTTTCAATTAAAAACCCAAGCATCTATGTCTCATACCCTTAAAATAAGTCAAATCAATCTTTGTAAGCTCAAATATTTTCGGCTGGTGTGTAAAGAGTATTATAACTGTTTTTGAAGTGAAACTAATAAGGGCGCATTGGTAGTAAAAATGTGCACGGGACGCAGCGTTCTACGACAGAGGTAAAAGAAAAATATGTAGGAGAAACAGAGAAGGAATACACCGCAGAAGTACAAATTTTGTGTTTGCATTTGTGAGTTGCTTCAAAATACACAGACGGTACATGCACAAAAGTATTACGCTCTTCGTTGTGTCCTTTTTGTACATGATGATCATCATTATGACGCGTCATAGTGTGATTTGAAATTTTGTCATTCATGGCGCGATTTTCAGTTGCAGCACATTTCTTTGGCTATTTTCTTCGACGGTTCGTTGTCAAGCTACACGACCGACGCGCGGCATAAAGTTATAACAAGACGCAACTGTGCGACGGTTTGCGTGACTTACAGTTACAAAAAACTATATACTAAATGTCCCCGTGGCAAATTGTGCATCGCATTCGTCGTTGCTTAGTGAAGACCAGACAATGTAAATGAATGGCCAGACGTCTTCGTCTGACATAAATTAAATCAAGAGTTTTGTCGACCGCTGCTGCTGTGAAGTGCGCACTCTTTTCACACTCATTCACTGCAAACACGGCTTACAAATTAATGATAGCCAGCGAACCGCTAATCAGTGGGGATCACTGTTGCGTAATTATTTCATTTCAGTTTCATATGATTATATGAGTGCTTTTTGAGGCCCCACTACTATTGTCTTGTACTTTATTAGGTTCTGCTAAAATATATATTTTTTATGTAAAGGGGAACGAATACAAGAAGATTCAGCATAATCAATTAATTGCATTCCGCCATTGATCAACGTGCAACAGCAGCAGTGCAAAATATTGATTGAACAGGTTTCTTTTTTTAAATTAAAAGTATCTGCAATGTGTAACAGAGACTTGAAATTGGCCACTGAAGAAGTGCTCGGTCAGTCAAGTCAGTATCAGTCTTCGATGTCGTCGTCATTGAATTAAGTAGTCTTGAATGTCAACTTGTAGCATGTTTTACAAGTACAAATACATTCGTGCACATACTTGCATATGTGCGCCCATTAATTGCAGTCTTAGCGCACTTTGACTGGCTCATTTGATGAAGAATATTGTTGGTATTTGCGCTATTCGAAATGAGCAAAGGTTATTGGAGCGACGAATGATTGAGCGACTTTATCTGAGAATGTGAATATTCTTGTCGGAGAAGAATTAATTCATTTGCGAATATTTTTTTACTTCTTGATTTGCTTTGGTTTGTTTTAATACATATAATTGTTTGGCCCAAACGCAACTAAAAAACGACGCAATTCTTCCGGCCATCAGCTCCTCGGTACAGAGTCAAACTTTGTGTTGCCTGACCTCAAATGCTAAAGAATATTTCCCGTGCTTAGAGCGTAGCAAGTGGTCTTAAAAACAAATGTTGCCGTTAACGGGTTTAATTAATTGAGTTCACGCAACTAAATACTTTGTTTTTGTTTATTGCTAGCGTTGTCGTCTTGTTGCGCTAGCTGGATAGCGTGCACATTTTAACGCTTCGTTGCTTTTAGATCTCAGCTTTTAGATTATTTCTTTTTTGAAAAATTGCACTATTTATTTTCTGCTCTTAATGTTACTGTTCGTTTGTTTGTATATTTTAAAGAATATGTTTAACTCAGCGCGCCTAATAAAATATCAGTATGTCTTATTGTTTGCAATAAATATGACGGAAACGCGGTAATTTGCGGCATGCGGAAGCGAATCTTGTGACGGTGGTTGTGATGACTCACTCCGACGGAGTTATGCTAGCTAGGATTGTGAGAAGTAGCGTTCTTATGATACATGAGCAAAAGGTATACATGGAATTAATAGCACAGTATGAGCCAGATTATGGTTTGTGTACCTGTGAAAAGCCGATCAGCTAATATTCCCTACATTATAATTTGCAAGTTATTTGGAAATTTGCAAAGTCTCTTACTTTTACTGGGTCCCTTTCTCGTTAAGTCAAACCAACTAAACCCGTTTCACAACAAATTATTATTATTGTTTCTTTAATTTAGAGTTATTGTAGCAAACTTTTAAAAAAGTATGAAGCCTAAAAGTATTTCATAGTTTTTGTTTCCAGGAACTTCATTTCTCACATAGCACACTTTTAGCCTCTGTATTCTGAATGCTTCACTAATTTTCAATTATGGCATTAACCCTATATTTTTATAAACAAGTTAGAGCTTCACTTATAAACCCATTGTTTTGTAGGTAGTTGATTTCATTCAATTTCAAGCTTCATGTCAATGCTTTATAAAGGTCGACAGCAGTAGGATTCGAACCGCGGACCCTTCGAATCGCACGCCGACTATCAACACTCTTTATAAATATTCCAACTGCTTTGACTTTTTAAAATTCGTACAAAAGCAAAATCTATGAAAAGAAAAATCTTGCAATCGAGTTAGGTGATGGCCGAACTATTTGTTGCGTCTAGTTAGTGTTGGCAGACCTAGATGAATTGAAATTGAGTTCGTTAGGTCCGGCTCAATGAACGACGAGATCGGTGGCCTATCCAAAATTTCGCCGGAGTCAGAACATCGAGATCATCAGGATGTTCTGAAATTGGAAGTAATGGTCTTTAATTAATAATAGCAGAAATTTGACAAACCAGAGTGTGAAGTTCATCAAAGTTAAGTAGTGATCCGACAGCGGTGTGATAGAAGTGGTACTTCGCAATTTCGACCGCCGCCTCCCAGAGTCCACCAACATGCGAAGAACGGGACGGAATAAAGCGCCAGTCGATGTGGTCAGATATGCAAAACTCCTGCACAGCCTTTTATGCTTATTGCTGAGGAAAAATTTGATTTGTTATCTGACCATATCTTCTTAGGTCTCCCACGAGTGCTTCAGCACACTGAATAAATCTGGACCAGTTCTAAATGGACAGTTTTCGTAGCGAAACAAATGAACAAACTGACATAGCATTTTGTGGGCGGTCTGTTTCGTATTTCTCTCTTAAAGACGAATGGCCCAAAAAAAAAAAACAATGCCTGGTTACAAGCGTACGAAAAATCCACACGCTCCTTCGGTAAGTCAGCCATAAGATGTTCGACCAAACGAGGCTTGACATGAAAGCATCTGACGCAGCGGTTGACATAGCTAGCGACGGTCTTGCGACCATCGATAAACCAATATTTGTGTCCGATGATGGCGAGTAAGGAACAAAGTCCAGTGTGCAGATTGTGTTCATGGAAATGTGTTATCAGAGCCAAGATAACAGGATGACTTCTGGGCAGAATGATGTCGACGATAAGTCTGAGTATAAGTTTCACTCAACAGGTTGATGTTTAGCTTCACTGGTAGCCGGACAGAACACTCGCCTGACGGCAGTCTTACGAAATTGGCCTTGAAGTGGGCCTCACAATCAAGCTCCTCTTTATTAGCGTTTGCTCCTGAATCGATGACGCCTTCGATTGTCCTAAACCCGATTTTGGCTGTGGACCCCTCATCACTTTTCGCCACTGAGTTCACGGTGACTAAGTTGGCTTTAGGCTGTTGAAGTCCACCACCAGAAACAACTCATCCAAAACGGGTTTTTTGTAGGGATGGTAGGCCTGCAACTAATTTGATCTGCCCAATGCATAAGAGGTCGTAGAATAGGCTAGCACTTATTAGCAAATCAATTCGTTGTGAGCTATTGAATTTCGGGTCAGCCAAGCGAATATTGGCAGAAATTTTCCAATCAGCGATGTCTAATGAAATGCTTGGCTGATTATCCGTAGTGACGCTGGTAACCAAGGCTTGAAAACGCAGGGTACCTCCAACTTTGAAACCGTCTGTTCCCATCCCATACACTCCTGTGGAAGATCTGTTCTTCTTTAATTGAAGCTGGTGATGAAATGCAATTGTGAGCCAGAATTCATCAACGCACACATGTGAACCAACCCAATTTTTGATCAAAACTACTGCGGTTACCAGGACACAACATCATTGATGGAATTCTGGGCCAAAAGAGTCGTCGAAGGGGTGTTGTGCTGTAACTACGAAGACATCTGATGCGAAGACGATGCAATTTGTTGCAAAGACGATATTATTTGCTCCGAAGTTGAGGATGCTGCTGACGAAGTGTTTTGTTCCACTGCCGAGCTTGAGTTTCCAAAATGTAAAAGCGTATTATGCTTGGCTCTGCAAGTCCAGCAAGTGCCAGAGCTGCAGCTACGTAATTGATATCCCTTTTTTAAACAGTTGGGACACAACGCTAGTCTATTTGCCTATTTGAATCTTAGGCTATGTGTTAAGATTAAAAATAGCGTACAATTGTATATGGCCGGATGAATTTGAATTGTTTACTATGAGTGTAGTTCTACTCACAATTGATTTGTTTCTCCCCGCCTGGTGGATAGGCGAATATTGTGCTGTAACCTGCTCTATATTTTCGAGCTTTTGGCAGCGTCCTTTCATGCATCCTTCTATGAGCATGTATACAATCATGCAATCTGCAATTTTCTCCCAGCTTCCAAGGATGTGCAAAGCGCGGGTGTGTGTATTTATTTTGTCGGAAAATGCCTGCAGTTCAACAGCCGACGATGATTCCACTCTCTTGAGACCAAGAGTCTCGTTGTTGTGTGCCTGAAAAACAATATGTAATTTAAAAAATGTTGTTTTAATCAAATGTCGCAAAATGCCGCCTCTGGGAGTGAAGTTGCCACGAAGGTGGGATATTGCACTAAAAAGGTTGCAGTTAATAGAGTAAATGAGACGAAATCTAAATATTTCCGAAGAAAACGTGCGCGCTTTAATGAGCTACGTCGAAATGGAATACTCGAGAGGATATGAACCCACTCTTAGTAATGACCATTTTTCAAATTTAGACAAGAAATGTATGGGGTCTGTGCCGATACGAAATAAATGTTTCTTCAGGTTTGAGTGAAAGAAGAAGAAACTTACGAAATGCTGTGGCTAAGCTTTGGTGTAAAATGACCCCTTTACTGCGCACAATTTGACAAAAATAAACTCTAACCTATCAAGCAACGGAATGTGGTCTAAACTAAACTCGATTTTTTCTGTGATATCAAGACTATCTGACCGGATCCCACAGTATACAGAAAAGTCGACCGCAGTAGGTATGAAATTAGTACCATAAGGGTAGCACGTTTCTTCAGCAACCTGTGACTAAGCTCATCGAAGAGTCATTTAAAGTCTTCCAACTCTCTCCCATAGTTTGGCGAACAGTAAGCAACAGCAACGACGACTTCGCTCTGTTCAGTGACAACTTTAACTGCAGCACACTGCTTGGTGTTTGTCGTACCCTAGTAGCCTGAAGTACGACCTAGAGAAGAAATGCGTTTCGCAGACCGGGGTGATGCTGCGGGAAGTGTTGCTACTATATGGGCTACTTGTGATATAGTAGATGTTGTATTGCTGCTATAGATGAGCACCCCAACCAAGGGTCGATGAGATACAGTCGAGAAGAGCAGAATCACCTAAGGATCACTATCACTAATCACGATGATAGTGTAGTCTCATCACTTATAAACGGGAGTCAACACATATTCCATCTTAGCGTTTTCAAGTCTATTGCATCGAAACAACCGTTCATATAAAACATTTTCCTTACTCATCGATATGCACAGCGTCGATATAAAGGCTGATAGAAATATTAATTTTTCAGTTCTTGGCTAAACCGTGTTATTTAAGTCAGGTTATCCAAAGCTGAAAAACTGCACATTTAAAATGATGTAAAAGTATGTATATGTATAAATGAGATTCGAAAGTTGAATTTCGTTTTATTAGTAATAATGATGATGAAATGAATATGCCTGTTTAGTAGTGAAAGAACAATGTATAAATCTGTTTAACAAGTAAGTTGACTTTTTATTTTCGCAAGCTATGTGTTATCGAGTTTCGACTTTTTTATTTTGTTATGTTGGTACATATATCCCCAACATATATTGTCATTGTCAATAATTTTTAATTTTTAGTTTGTTTTTGACAGACATATGACAAATGTTACACGTGTTTTGACGATTTGTTGCAATCTCAAAAGGGATTGGAAAATTGGTAAAAAAAAGGCGTAATCATACCTCAAACACCTTATTCTTACTTGAATTTTTCGTATTCCCAAAACTAAACTAAGAGCCATATTTGCCACAATTGATGCAATAAAGACCGTATCGCTAGAGGACCAAAATGCCATACAAAAGAGGTGCTTCGAGGATTGATAAAGCTTCGGCAAAAGTATATTATATCTGAGGGGGAGTACTCGAAAATAATAAACAGTCATCTTATTTTTTGAAGACACCTCGTAAACGTCGATCAGGATTGTACTTGTAGTATAGTAAAATAGTCAGCTATACGCTATATAGCTTAAAAACGATTGCAAACAAGTGCGGAAGATATTAATTGGAATGCATAGTAACAGCAAATCATCTATCTTTTAGTGTCGAAAGCAAAAGAAATTGTTTGTTGTTTTCATTTCACTATTATTTTATTCATAGCATCGTCGCAATTTCAATTAACTTAAATTATACAAAAATTATTTATAGTACATTAAGTTCCATGTTCATTTGTATTTATTTATTGTATTATTATTATTTATTTATTAACTTTTTTTTTGATTTTTACTACAAAGCCCTTTTCAAATGCTTATGTAATATATATGTTGTAAGGGGGCGTTTCGCTTATCGAGGGATATTCAGTTCATGCAATACTTTAAATTAAATAGCAAATGACAACGATTTCATGAAGTATACATACTAGGAGAGAATGTGAGAGAAAGCGAAGTTATCGAAGTGCGTATGTTCCTGTGCGTATTGTCCTGCGCGATGCGTAAATTGTTACAAGGTGGGGAACGGGGAGTGTCTGGGTCTAGGTTGGAGATCTAATTGAGTATTTACAGTTGTATGACTTTGCAGTTATATTAGAAGGTAGTAATAGTAGTAAAAACATAGTCCTTCTGCATGTGCTGCAGGCACATTCAGCGAACACACACACTCGCACCTACACGATACGCTCGAGAAGAATGAGAAAAACAGAAACTTCGGTTTACTCTATTTGTTCGGCTTGTTTTGTCGTCGTCATCAGAGAAGTGAATGTATAGTTTCATATTCCCTTAGTAGTGGCCAATGTGGGCGTGAGCATTATGTGTGGTATAACCGTAGGTAGGTACAGCAGCTGCGTGATGCGCAACCGAGGCGTATGGAAAAGCCGGGGCGGCGGCAACATGGTGGGCAATTGGTGCAGCGTGCGCAATCACAGGAGCATGATGAACGGTGGGTGCGCTCTTGTGAACGACAGCATTGAAACCGTTGTGGTCATCAGCGGTGTATTCCACGGTGCGAACGCTGCCATCGGGCTCAACCAGAGAATAGGAGCCTTTCACTACATCACCATCGCGAACCTCATGCTGGGACTTAACATCGCCGGTGTGCGAATCAGCGACTCCATAATTGTAGTGGTACTTCGGGTAGGCCTTAAAGAGTATAGAAGAATTAAATACAATTAATCAACATATTTTAAATTCTCTATCTCCCTCTCCCTAATTGTGTTAAATTTTAGCACTACTTATTTTGATGTTTGTTGCCCGAGTTTTTCGTTTTTATAATGAACCAATTTTTTTATTGGAACCAATTAAAACAAAACTTTAATGTCTCATTAAACTGGTTCAAGTACCACTAACGTTCTCTCCACTCTCACACTAATATCTTACATGGTAATCCAAGCCTTCATCATGATGTCCATGCCCATGGCCGGCAATCAAAGCGGGTCCAGCAGCATACAGGCCACCATGGCCATGCAGCACACCGGCAGTAGCAACTCCCAGAACAGCTAAGCAAACCAAGGACTGTAGGTGAAGAAGGAGTTATTTAGTTCGCGTTCAATAAATAATTCATTGTGTAATGATCACTTGTATTATCCTTTTGTACTTTACGTAAAACACTCACTTTGAAAAAAGCCATTTTAAGGGTTTTTAAGCTTATCTTAAATAGATTGTTCTTTTATTGAAGAAACGCGTGTATGCGAGACGCTGAGTTGAATTCAACTGATAACTAGAACCAAGAAGGAAACTGCTTTTATATACAAGACTCCACCCGAGCGAAGCACGAGCAGCGCAAATAATAAAGCACTCTAAGACGAAGGTATTTGTAACCACCGAGTGAACTAACAATAATAACATCGGCAACAACAACAACATTGATAGAAGCAGTAGCGGCAACGACGGTGGCGGAACCGACCGCGGCAGCAACAACGACCTGCGATGGCATTGCGGGTTGCTTAAAAGCGTCGGGTGAGCGGGCATAAACCGAGACAATTATTTTATGTTGGCTTTAGAAATCGAGAGTGAATAGAAAACCGACTTGACGATGTTGTTTTTGTTGTTGTAGTTTGAGTTGCTGTTATAGCGTTTGCAATTGTTGCATTGGTTATTGTCTTGTTGCTCTTGCTGTGCGGTTGTATGTCTCGACCCGAACAAATTTAATTTTAATTCAGCTATAAAACGCAAACAGAAAAAATCAAATTTAGATTCTTTTTTGGTTTTGTGAAAATATTCTTGTGGGTAAATAAATTCATTTCTCAAATTATTTTAAGACTTTGACTGAGCTTTGTTGCCGTCGCATTGTTAATTAGAATGGTCTCTCGGCCTCGCCCGATAAAGCCTTGCCTTGGGGAGTGTTGGACGGCAGTGTTATTTCAAAATCTCATTCATGCTGTTGCGGGGCACCGCCACCGCACAGCACAACACATTGTATTCTTGCAAGTTTCTTTGACATGCAACATCGACGGCAGCATGTACCCCGAGCAAACGCTTGTCGTAGTTCTGTCTTCTGATTTGTCAGCCTTGTCGGTTCATCCTACATAATTAACTTTTTTAATTATCACGTAGGCCGGTTATCATCCCTTCCCTGGCGACAACAACAAAAACACAGCCGCATTTCGTAAGTTGCCTTAGTTTAGCAAGCGAATACACGCATGCACTGTCTTATTCCAAACCGCACTCTACTCACTACTTTCTGTAAATCACTTCAACATCTCTCTGAACCACAGGCAACTTGACTTTGGTTTTAGCCATTGCTTTCGCGGCTCACTTATTTTATTCGACGGTTGGATGGCTCTAGTTGTCAGTCAGTAAGCCCTAGACAAAAGTTACTCTGATCATATAAAATTTAAGAAATCGTTTCAAGGTTGGCAAGACAATGTACAACGCTTCACTAATGTCGGCAGTAAAAGTGACTCCAACAACAACAGCATCAAAGACGTCAACAACGATGGCGATGACTACTACTATGACAATGACGACGAAGTCCAGCAGCTGTGGCACAAGCTCAATTTACTATTTAACCAGCGCCAGTGGCGTCGCCCGCATCGGGTGAATTGGACCATTCGATCCAATTACCCTATTCAGTATGTTCAAATGAGGCCGCACAGTGTACTCTGGTATCCATTCTGATCAAGTTATTTTTTTTTCATTTGACCATACTTAATCTCACTCAATCGGCCAATGGGCAAAACCTGTATGAAAATAAACCAACAAATACTGAACGATGAGAATTACAAATCTTACAAAATATTTCGTTTTGTTGTTTTTACTGCCGGTTTCCTCTTTATCTATTGCATTACTTTTGCGATCAGCTACAACGCTGGTAAACACTAATTTGCATTAAATCCGGTTGTCGACAACCAACTTCTTTGTTTTCTCCAAAGATGCACAAATTCTCGACGTTTTTTTGATCTTGGAATTTACCAGATACTATGAAATTTTTTAGTGATGGTATTATCCATATATATGACGAATTGCTTTTGATGTTAATTTTTTTATTTTAATTCTTGAAACATTCTTTCAAAGGCAAACGAGTTCGTTGCGTGAGCCTTTCGTGTACACAAATTAGTTTTCTACAGAAAATAACACCTTAGGCTTAGTTACTTCTGATTGGATTCTTCATAAACTATTTACAAAATACACGTACGAGATACGAAATTGTATTATTAGTAAACTGGTGCCTAGAGTCTAATATTGCATTGGAGGTCAAGTAGATCCGCTTCATATGATTTTCTTTTGGGAGGACATAGAAACTAGCGCTTTTGGAGTTGTAAAAAAAAGTTGTCAAAGAATATGAAGTGCATAAGGAAATAAACTCTTGTAAAATAATGGATTGATAATCAAAGTAATTGTGCGTTAATCTCAACTTCAAGCAAAATGGCTTACAACGTGTGCTCTCTTGACAAAGGGAAAACTATTGAAGGTTTTAAGCTCAATGAAGAGGTTAAGTACCTCGGGAAATGATACATTGACGGCCTTCACCGTTTACCAATTTAGTTGTTTCTATCTTTTGTATTACCCTAAAAACAAGGTCAGCAATCCAGTTTGATTGATTTCGACATTATTAATGGTAATTCTGTGTCAGCAGTACCTCTGTCAAATTGACAATCTCATTTGTTTTATGTATAACTAGCTGCCCCGGCAAACTTTTTTCTGCCCTTTCCGGTAGGTTGCTTGGTATTCCAGTAAATGTAACTTTTATATGAGCGCTGTATGCGATTTCTGGATCATAATTGAATTTCTTCTGTTAGCGAGTAGAGTAGCCTCTTTATTTGTGCCAATAGCGCATGCTTGTCTGGTTCGGTTTCACTGATTTTGTCTGTGGCTATGTAATCGTTCATTTCTAATTGAAGGTTTTCCAGTGTCAGAACATCTTTAATCTCGAATGATAAAGGAATGAGACTTATTTTTTATTCACCCTGCCTTATGCAATACTGGCATCGCCCGCCAGACGTTGTTCTGCCCTTTCCGGTATTAGCAAAGAAAACAAAAATTCAATAAAAGCACAAAAATGAAGTATTTCAATGGCTAACACATAGCACGAAATTTGGTTTAATAAATCTATGAGAATGAAAGAGATTCTTAACTTCTTAAATTTTCCTTTGAGTATCGTCGCCTGAACCACATTGATCATCAGTTTTCTTATCAACAAAACCTGTTCCGTTGCATTGAAGAAAAAAAACCAAAAAACGTGTTTAGTGAACGACGTATATTGCGTACTAAACTTACGATTTGAGTTATACTTTTTTTTAAATTATTTTTCTTTGACAGACTTTCGATTTCGAATTTGACATACTCAACACAACTTCAACGGTAAACTAATGAAGCAATATTGATTTCATACAAAAAATTGGATGGGATGCCCCGATTTTCGAGGGACTATTTTTCCGTAATCTGTATTCTATTTGGCGTCAAGACGAATCCAACAAATCAGAAATAATTAAAATCGGTCCAGCAGTTCTTGAGTTATAATTGATGTAACTAACCCGCCTTTGTTTTATATATATAGACTAGCAGGACTCCGGCGCGTTGCTGCTTTCCACGCTCTGTCTACTGCTACGATTTTCTAGTTGATCTTCCAGTGTTTGACTATTTGGGTGGCATTTATTATTCTTAATTTATTTATTTTTTTTCATTCGATTATTTGAACATTACGACTTTGTACAGTTTGAGCAGTACTGCCGGGAAACTTTTCGAAACCAATCCATCATAGAGCTGAGGTTCTCTTTCTGCATACTTGCGATCAGAGTCGAAATCTACTTAGGCAGGACAAGGCCTTTGTCGAAGGCTTCCTCTATGTCTCAAAATACTCCTACACAGAACTTTTCTCGTCAAGGCCATTAAGTTTTGTGTGTCACATGGTGAATTTTGATGGTCGACGAAATCCGAATTGATGGTCTGGTATAATGTTGGACCGATTTAGGAGTACTGCTTAATAAACAAAAATAAAATGAAATATAATCGTGCGTTTTTAAACCAACTAAATCGGTTGAAAATTACGGTCAGTCGACTAAGTTGAAAATGGGAGAATTATGTCGCTAGATATTTAGCAACTGATTAGAATGTTGCACATAGCCAACTGCCAAACTGACGACTGACAACACTGTTGGCTTAGATTTCCCTTATTGCCGAAATACTGATAGACCACTGTTGATGACGGACCGAAATGTGCGGGCGTGGCAAAAATTTTTGTTTGTTTGTAAATTTCGACTTTTGGTTTTAACTTCACTATTGCTATTGTTGTTGCTACTTATGCATTGATTTGTCGATTCATTGTCTTACTTTTTTGTGTTATTTCAGTTTTTAAAAACAATTTGATTTATTGGCAGTCAATAGAACACATTGTTCGATTGGAAATCGACGCAAATACAATGGCTCAACCCAAGCGATTTCGATTTGTAAACATTTCAATACAAGTTTATATCAACTTATTTTAGATCCCCTTGCTTTTGCGTATCGATATCATCCTATACAAATTAAGCACTCAAAAATGATGACAGTCTTTGTCGCAATAATTGCTAGACTACAGAAAGTGACACGTAATGACGAAAGAAAATAAATTTGTCATAAAAGAACCGCGCCATCATCCAACGTGAATACACCTCCGGCCCTACTCGAATGTATCTTGTATCTGTGGCTTACGATTCTATGTCGCCATGTGTGCAACCGCAACATCGAACTCTGCGTGCTACTATGGTTTCATTTTGGATTACAAAATTCGCATACAATCAGTGTGGCAGTCCAATTCAACAGGGATTCGAATGAGGTAACCGATGATCAGTGGAGGTGAATCCATGGGCTAACACTTGTTCAAATTAAGAGTCATAAAATGGTCAGCTAGGGAAGCAATGTTACAAAATTTAAGAAGAAGAAGAAAGGAATTTAATAATTTTTTCATCAGAGAATAAAAGCGGTAAATTATGGAAATACCTAATATCATCAACTCGATGTCGCTCGACCAAGCGTTGCAAGTTGGTAAGCAAGCAAGCCGATAATTATATTTAACTATTACTCTTGCACATGTTGTGGCAACTCAACTCAACTCAACCCATGTGAAGTCGACTCAAGTTGACTCAATTTAACTAAGTCGACTTGATTCAACTCGATTGAGAGGATTGCATAATATTTCAGTTAGCCAAAAGAAACAAACTGTCGAGCGAATTTTTGACGACAAACAGTACTGGACACATGCACCAATATTTGGCAGGCAAATTCTTCGAAAGTGTGCCATGTACTAATATATATTCAATATGTAATTCTTATTTGCATAACCCAATAACTTTTTGTTGCCCAATTGTGGTGGTGGGTGGTTTCCGAAACTTCTGTTATATGGGCGCACATAATCGGCCATCTTTATCTTGCGCTGGGCACTCACGAATTAGGCAAGATTTGAACTGGTTTTTTTTTTAATATTCCAATCAAATAATAAACGAAAAGACATAAAGTCCGAAAGTTTTTTTTACCAAAACTGTTCCAAGACTTTGTTTTCCATTTAAATTCAACTGAGTGCTGCACACGCTATGAAAATAGCCACCGGGTGGCAAAGAAACTAACAACAGTAAATGCAAGTATTGCAATATCCATGCATTCACTACCGGCTTGACTTTTGGGGCGAGTCGCATATTTGAAGATAAATTGGAGTAGTTACTCAATTTCAAATGTTTCCTTTGTCTATTTTTTAATCGTTTATTTAAATAACAAAGTGTTAATATAACTACATTAAACAGATATATTATATATGAGTGACTTCATTTGAACAATGTCTCTGGTCGAGCACTCGAGTCATTATTACTGAGAATCCTTTTAGGAATATTCATAAATAAACTTAAGTGTAAAGTAAGTAATATAAGTAATATATTATTATATTACTGGCAAACGTTGGTTTGCCCCCAAAGAACGTTTATGCCTTTGTTAGTATTGATAGGTTACAAATTAATTAAAGAGTTGTGTGTTATTATGGAAAATCTTCATTATTGATATTAATACTGTAAACAAAAGGGGCATAAGTTGTGTACGTATCAGTGAACTTTCTATATATAAGTAAGCCTGAATAATAATAAATAATAAATAATAAAATAAGAAAAAAAATCTCAGTGATGAGCAACACATCAATGTTATGGGCGGTAAGGAAATGCTTAAGCCCCTCAACGTGCCCAGAAATTCCATGAGCATTCCACATTCCCAGGCTTAGTGGAAGGGGCATCATTTACGGGCATTCACGAATTTGAGGCATAATTGTTTGAGGAACTGATTGCTCTCCTTCAATTTATTAAACATTAATGTAATTCAACTTTAGCTGTGCGGGCTGTTATTGCAGCCTCTAACCTGCTAATGCTGTCAGGGGTCTGTGGCGATTGCTGTAGATCCACAGTTCTGTTGTTAACATTGCTAGATCTCTTCGGAGGATTAGTTATATGCAAACCAGCAAGTAGTGTGTCTGCATGAGGTGTCTCCCTTTACCATTACCGCCGGGACGTATCTCACTCTTCTCATAGAATCTTCCCTCTTGTTGCCACGCGCCGATATTGATATAATGGGTTTTAGGTTGTTTAATTTATTTTTGAAAACTCGGCAGTCCTTACTATAAGCAGCATGTTTCTCACCGCAATTTATGCAGCAAAGGTCCTCCACAGCCAAACATTGGGTGGTGATATGGTTTGCCCACATTTTCCACAAATTAACTGTCGCAGACAGTAATTTTTGGTGTGCCCAAATCCAAAGCATCTATAGCACTGAATGACAGTCAGGTTCTTTTTTGGAATTTCCACCAGGACACGTTGCCTGCCTATATGCTGAATTTTCAGAGCCTCCTTATTGTTAGGCGCTTTGGCAAGGTTGATGAAAAAGAAGTTGTTTGGTACCATCTTTTCAGTGTCTGCTCCATTAACCTTAGTGATTAACTTGTAGAGGCTGGGATTAAGCACACCGGTGACATTGTGGCCTTTGGGGTGGTGCTGGCCAGGTTACGAACAACTACCCTGATCTTTATCCTCCTTAAGCTGGTATGTGTAGTGTTTAATGTTACGCTATTTTAGGTAACGAACCAGAATACGATTCGATTCAGAATCCTCAGTATAGACCCTTACAGTATCATTTCTCATAACTTTAAGCGAGAAACTGCTTGGTCCGGAGACCAGAGCCAGCTCCTGTTCCAAAAGCATTGCTCACATTATCAAGGTTGATAGGAGGTGGTTTTCTACTCCTGCAAGTGGTTTCAGTATCAATTCCATCAAGCAAAGCATCAGCGTCAAGGACCATTTTCTCGGCTTCGGTAAGTGTTTCAGTGGTATCATTTCATTCCCAGCGTCAGATAGCAGTGCAAAGCGATTTGATGTTGTGCCAGGACTTTCCAGAGAAATGGAAGATTACACGGTTGGGGCTGACCCCTTTTTCCCCTTCTTTACCGTACCATGACAGGAAAGTGGACTAGATGGTCTTTTTGACGCAGCCGTCTGCCAGCACACCTGAGCACAAGGAGTCCCAGTTGTGGTACAAATCGGGACCGTGCTAAAAGAAACAGCTGACACCGGGGCAGCGCCAGTCAAAAATTTACTCTGCAAATCAACGAACGAGCACATTTCAGGTAAGGCGATTGAATACGTCACTATATACTTGGAGGCATTTGACGTTGTTGTTGTTGTAGTTGATGTACAGTTGTAATGTAGCCATGAGGTATCATTAGGAACCCACCGCAACTCGGAGTCAGATATATTTAAATCATCTCTGGGATTTCCTTATTTAATTTATTTTAATTCTTCACTTGACTTTTTTGACACAAGATACAACGAAGAACATTATGAAAGCTATAAAAAAAATTGGAAAAAACATTGCTTATTGATGAAGAAAATAATAAATCTAAGACCAAGTATAGTATTAGCAGAGATATTTTGAATTGGGTCATGAGCAGAGGCGTCATTGCAGTCTTGGCCGCACTAGGGCTTGGGCAGGCCCTTCCTCAGCTCTCATCTTAAAGGCACTACATATGAATTTACTTTCTTTCCAACTTTTAACGAAATAGATTAAGAAATTTAATTATATCGTGATAAAATAACACAGATCTCTTGCTTATTGTTTACATTTGTCTCTTTATACATTGTCATTAGAGTGCATCTGACTATTATTCCATATGAATACATGAGAATACATATGAAATGACAACTGGTTCATACCCATTCTCAACGCAGCCTAATAAACTTAGGGGTTTGTCGTGTCTTGATATCATGAGTGTATTTTTTAGCATGATTGGCCGCCCTAGGCTCGGGCCTACTTCGCCTCTGGTGATGGGAATCGTTTGTTGGGTATATTTAGGATGTTTTCCATCAGCACTGTTTGGTAATTCTTATTGACACTCTTTTATACGAAACTGAGATCGTGTTGTCAAATCGTTTGTTATCATTATTTAAATTAGTTTCATTCATTGCATACATGTTAGTTTTTTTATCTTACCATTTATCTTACCATACCATTATTATTTTGCATTAGTCCCATGCTACAAATGTTATTTATTAAGTCAATGGGCGCGTTCAGCAGAAGTGTTTGATAACCCTTTTTGATGCTTTTCGCTCATTGTGAATGCCTAATTCACAATTTTGTTGAAAACTTAGTGAGTGCGATGACTAAGAATTCATCACAAAAATTCTTTGCTAACCAAGTCATCACATTTCAATCAGATGTTTTCCGTTTGTTTACAAATAATAAAGACACAAATCTTAAAGAAAATAATTTGAGTGTTATTATTAGTTGCTTTGAAAGTGAAATGTAATGATATTTATTTATTTAATTTTTGTTAATATGTATTTATGTTCTTAATATGTGTTTAACAGATGAGTGGAATGGAAAATACGTTAATTGTTAGAAAAATATTTAACGCAGAAATGAAAAAGGCTATTTGCGAAGTAGCTAAACGCCGTAATTTTAAAAATCTAGCATCACTGCGTTCAGCAGAGACAAATCAGTAATCGATTATTAAGTCGGAGAAAATATGTTTTTTTAGCAAAGACTATAAAACAATAAAAACATGAAAAAATACGAAAAAGCTAAAGTTCCAGTAAAATTATAAAAACTATAACATTAACTAATACAAATATTGAAATTTTTTAGTTCTGTCGTCAGACTAAAAATGTAATACCAACGTTAGACGGTGCAACAGTCAAACAAAAATCAAGGTCTTTTAACACCTGCGATTTAATGAGCTATCATAAAAAATAATGAAAGTGAAAGTGAACTTGAAACGTTGCTTTTGGTATTGTTTAATTTAATTTATTTGTTAATTAGCAACAAATGCGAAAAATTGAAAATGTGCTATCGAAAGCGAGTGATTTTGTCATCCAGAGTTATACTTTAAAAATTCGAATAAATTCAATAAACAGGGTACAACTACTCACCTTAGTTCACTTATAAACGCCTTAATTGAACTTGAACTATGTGTAACGGACACAAATGTCACTCCTTTTCGTTGTCATTGGCGTTGGTTTGTCGGTTTGTTTTGTTGTACGCAGACATTGAGCTGATTTGGACATAGACAGAAAGATAGAGAAATAAAAATCAGGCAATGGCACGCATGCGCACCAATGTAGAACGGTTAAGCACAAATTCGACACGATTTGTCAACTTGCTTAGATTACTTTGTGGAACGCATGCAGTCAGGAAAACTAAACATGAAAATGTTGAATTTTTAACAAAGGCTGGACAAGGCCCTCGTTGCCAGGTAGTAACGTCTAATACAGTTTACTTATCTCCACCATTTATGAATACCCAACAGATACGTTTTGAACATTTGCTTGTTGCATGTAACACATACACCCAAAAGTACTGTGTATGCGAAAATAGTAATATATATTTTATTATACAAATAACGATGAAGACTCATGAAAGACAAAAGGGGGAAATACAATAAAAATGTATTGTGCGCAAATGGCGAACTTGACACAATTTTTACTCAACTTAACATGTCTTACTCCATGTACCTGATTGTGATTGTGCGATGCACTCGTAATGAGTTGTGTTGTACGTACGAATCAACACGTTAGTTCAGTTGCGACGTCGTTCACGTCGCCGTTGTCGGTTGGCTCATTGTAACGCCCTAACAGGCTCACATGCGAAATGACACAATTTTGTGTCGGTTTATGCTCACTCGATGGCGATGTCTTCGTACAGACATTGACTATTACAAAATCTAGCCTAATTAAGGTTTCTTAGCTTTTCTGTGTTTTTGTGTACTTTGCCAATTTGTTTACTAAGGCTGAACGATAGAGTGAGTAAGTTACTTCGTTTGTTACTTTGTAAGATAGTTTATTATTAAGTTATTTAGTTAGTTGGTTTTGGTCATTAATTATGACAATATGTTCGCCAACGCCGTTGCCACCGCTGATTTAAGTTCATTAATCATAAATCTCATTCTTCGACAACCCAAAAGGTTCAGCAGATTTTTGTATGCACCTTAAAATAGCAAAGCTCATGACAAGACAACAATCTGGAGAAATATTAATTAGATTTTAATAAGGAAGTTGGAAGTACATACATACAAAACGCAAAAGTTTGTTTTTACTTGTTTGATTTAAACTGCCAAAACCACAAAAAAATCATAGTTTTAGTACTAGCTTAGTTTTTGTGTAATTAGTAAAAACAACTAAAAGCCATCTCATCTGTTTGTATTTCAAGGTGTTATAGATGTTTAAAATGTGCTGAGAAAGTGATTTTATGCTTTTTTAAATGTTAATTAAATCAATTTATAAAATGTTACATTTTATTGTTGCTAACAAAAGGTCTTATTCGCTAAAACATATTGCCTTTATGATGAGATCCGTGGGAAAAATCACAAACTAGGCATCGACTTCAGGTTGAAACATTGGAAGCTTATGAACTGAACTGAGTTGAACTGAATTGAAATGAGCTGAACTAAAAGCGCCGTAGTAGGTGTAGATGTAAGTAACCTGTTCATTGGCGTTAAATATCAATAAGAATGTGTATGAAATCGAAACCGAATCGCGTAGTGAACAACAAGAAACTATGAATCACACAGTGCAGCAAATTGGCGTGCTACAGTCGGAAACATACAAATCGGTTTGCAATACGTTCACGTAGCGATTTGCTAATGCCCACAAGTGTGAGTTAAATACTATCAAAACTTTCATTGCAAATCAAATGAAACCTTATACGAAACGATTACATCCTATACAATTGTAAACTTATGTATAAGCCTTGACAACAGACTTCATGGCGTAGTGAATATGCCAGTCAGGTAAAGAAATCGTGAATGTTAAGCAATGTACATTATGAATACTAGTAATCGTATCGAAACATTCGCTGCCGTTTCGTCCAAGGTTGGTTAACACTTGCATCGCTCTATTCTAGGCAACATTATTACCAGCGCCACCGCCTTTGCTAAATAGCAGCTGCTATACAAACGTTCTTTGTTTTCTCTCACACTGGAACGCCGAACGTGGCCGGACATTTTCAAAAGGCGTTCGCAGAAGCTGTTCGCTTTGAGCCTTGGGGCGTTAATTCCATATCAAACATCTACAATTAACCATTCGACAATTCGTTGGGCAAATTTGATTTTATGACTATTACGACCAGACGTCTCTGCGCTTAGTCAGTTCGTTAATCGATTGAACCAGTACCTTTTCACATCCTGCAATGGCAATTTTCTGGAGTTCCGGCATTTAGAACTAACCAAGTTAGTCACGCTTATTTGATTAAAGATTATACGCTTTTGTTATAATTGAAAGATAAAGAAATATAAGAAACTTGCGCATTTAAAGTAATTTTGAAACGCTATATGAATAGTAACAATGTATTTAAAATTATTTAAAATTAATGCCCTAAAGATTTAAAAAGCTGGCACTCCCGCCAGAAACCCCTGTTTTTAACGCCAAAGTACAAAATATTTGCGTGCCTATTTCGGGCACTTCTGAAACAATACACGGCTCCGGCATGTCTTTAGCTACATGACAACTGTACATCAACTACGACAACAACAACAACAACAACGTCAAATGTCTCTAAGTATATAGTGACGCATTCAAGCGCCTTACCTGAAATGTGCTCGTTCGTTGATTTGAAGAGTCAATTTTTGACTGGCGCTGCCCCGGTGCCAGCTGTTTCTTTTAGCACGGTCGCGATTTTTACCACAACTGCGACTCCTTGTGCTCAGGAGGTGTGCTGGCAGACGGCTACGTCAAAAAGACCATCTAGTCCACTTTCCTGTCATGGTACGGTAAAGAAGGGGAAAAAGGGGTCAGCCCAAACCGTGGAATCTTCCATTTCTCTGGAAAAGTCCTGGCACATCACCAACTCGCTTTGCTCTGCTATCTGACGCTGGGAATGAGGATGAGACCACTAAACCAACTGCCGAAGCCGAGAAAATGGTCCTTGACACTAATGCTTTGCGTGAGGGAATTGATACTGAAACCACTCGCAGGACTAGAAAACCACCTCCTACCAACATTGATAATGTGAGCAATGCTCACCTTTTGGAACAGAAGCTGGCTCTGGTCTCCGGACCAAACAGTTTCTCGCTTAAAGTTATGAGAAATGATACTGTAAGGGTCTATACTGAGGATTCTGAATCGTATCGTATTCTGGTTCGTTACCTAAAATAGCGTAACATTAAACACTACACATACCAGATTAAGGAGGATAAAGATTTAAGGGTAGTTGTTCGCAACCTGGCCAGCACCACCCCCCACACTATTATCAAAGAAGCCTTTTATACCAAAGACCACAATGTCACCGGTGTGTTTAATCCCAGCCCCCACAAGTTAATCACTAAGGTTAATAGAGCAGACACTGAAAAGATGGTGCCAAACAACTTCTTTTTCATCAACCTTGCCAAAGCGCCTAACAATAAGGAGGCTCTGAAAATTCAGCATATAGGCAAGCAACGTGTCCTGGTGGAAATTCAAAAGAACCTGACTATCATTCAGTGCTATAGATGCTTTGGATTTGGGCACACCAAAAATTACTGTCTGCGACAGTTGATTTGTGGAAAATGTGGGCAAAACCATATCACCACCCAATGTTTGGCTGTTGAGGACCTTTGCTGCATAAATTGCGGTGAGAAACATGCTGCTTGGAGTAAGGACTGCCGAGTTTTCAAAAATAAATTAAACAGCATAAAACCCATTATATCAATATGGGCGCGTGGCAACAAGAGAGAAGAATCTATGAGAAGAGTGAGATACGTCCAGGCGGTAATGGTAAAGGGAGACACCTCACATGCGGACACACTACGTGGTGGTATGCATATAACTTATCCTCCGAAGAGATCTTGCAATGTCAACAACCGAGCTGTTAGTCTACAGCAATCGCCACAGACCCCTGACAGAAATAGCAGGTTAGAGGCTGCAATAACAGCCCTCACAGCCAAAGTTGACACAATTACATTAATGTTTAATGAATTGAAGGAGAGCAATCAGTTCCTCAAACAATTATGCCTCAAATTCGTGAATGCCCTTAAATGATGTCCCTTCCACTAAGCCTGGGAATGTGGAATGCTCATGGAATTTCTGGGCATGTTGAGGAGTTTAAGCAGTTCCTTACCGACCATAACATTGATGTGTTGCTCATCACTGAAGCATGACTGCAAACTGGAATCCAGATCTTTATACCTGGTTACAACATTCACATGGCAGACCATCCCAGCAACAAGCCTAGGGAAGGAGCGGCTGTGCTTATTAAGCAGGCAATCTGCTATTCTTTACAAGAGCCAGTGAGTACAGCGAAATTACAGATGGCCACCCTTCAGATTTCAACCAGTAGAGTTGATTTTGATTACGCTCCGAAGATCAAAACAATAAAAGGACGACTGCTACCACTTGGAACTGACATAGCTGCATTTCGCCGAAATCTGGATGAATCTCTAAACTTAAACTTGGAAATAATGATGCCCGAAAGCATTGAAGACGCGCACTCGATCTTTCTAAATAAGGTGCACTCAGCTGCTCTCATTGCCGCCCACTTAAATCCACCACATGGCTCAAGAGTGCGTTCTGGACTTCCCCCAGCTATTGAAGCACTGCTGCTTATTAAGAGGAGACTTAGTTTTGTAGCACCCGCGACCCTATTGTGGACAGAGTTTTTCGTAGAGTGTGTAATAGAGTTAAAAAGACGCTCCATAAACTGGAAGAAAATGAGAGGTTTTTGTTAAATGTCTCCCCCAACGACCCCAGAAAGCACTCCTTGTGGAAGCTAGCGAGAAGGTATGAACGAGAAGGTATATAAGAAGGCTGACGGATCCTGGGCTACATCTTTAGGCGATCGAGACGAGGCTTTCGCCGAGGAATTGGAAGCTCGATTTCAGCCATTTGATTCCAGCTCAGAAATCAGGGTTTGCCAGATCCAGATGAGACTTGAAAGCGCCGGCCAATTATGCCTCCCAGTTGCTCCCCTTACAGCCGAGGAAGTCCCAGCACATTAAAGGGTCGAACACTAAAAAGGCTCTAGGTGAAAATAAACTGGACAACTTTACACTTAAGGTAATGCCGCTAAAAGCTGTAGTATCTCTGGTCCTCATTTTTGACTCGCTGCTGAGATTGGGATATGTGCCGAAACAATATATAAAGGCGAGAATTTGCATGATTCATAAAGCCGGAGAGAGCCCTTGCCTCTTAGATTCCTACAGGCCAATTAGCCTGCTACCCACTGTAGCAAAGTTGTTTGGACGCTGTTTGCTGACACGGATCCTGGACTTAAAAAAGATAAGCCAAATAGTTCCTTCCTTTCAATTTCGCTTTCGTAAGTCCCAAGGAACTTCAGAGCAACTGAATAGGGTGGTTAACTTTATTCTCGAAGGATTTGTGGCTAAGCAGTACGTGGTGGCAGCGTATCGTGACATAAAGCAGGCTTTCGACCGAGTTTGGCACGACGGGATGCTCAGTAAGCTCAAGAATGTCTTCCAGCCTCACCTTTGGGTAATCGTGCGCAGCTACCTTGATAACAGGACTTTCTCAGTGGTAGTGGATGATGTGGAGTCTAGCATAGAGGCTATTTGCGCAGGTGTACCCCAGGGTAGCATTTTGGGGCCTACACTCTATACCCTGTTCACGCACGACATTTTTACTGGCTCAGAAATACCAGTGGAGGATCCTCAGGATCTGATCATTGGCACGTTTTCAGATGATACGGCCATCCTTGTCAAAAACAAATGTATTTATGAAGCCACGGACACACTGCAGCAATACCTGCATATTTCTGAAAACTGGAAACGACGTTGGAACATTTGCATTAACAAAAACAAATGTGCAAATGTGACTTGGCTCACCCGTAGCTAGAATTTGGCACGTACTGCTGGTTATAGATTCTTGCAAGCATTAGCCCCGGGGACAAGACCTTATGTTACCCCACCATGAAGGCTTTGCATTAAAATCACCGCCTGTAATAAGTCTACCGCCCATAGTTATTAACAGTTGATCAAAATCCGTTTAAGTGCAAAGTTCTCTGGGAAGAAGGTACAAAGAGGCTATTTTTACGTATCCACCATTCATCAGCACATCTATACTAGCTAATTGCAACGGCATGCTAGAAATCGCTTAATTCTGGTTATGACTAATATTAAAACGAATAAGAACGGCAGAGCCTCCTTTGGATATACCACTGGGATGATTGGCATAGTATTTATCATAACCTGGCAGGTATATTTTCTGACCGGAACGCATATGTGTCTCTGTTATTAGCATTATGTCAATTTTGTTGGCACTGAGGAAAAGCCTGAGTTCGTCGTTGTTCCTGACCAATCCACGTGCGTTCCGTATTCCTATTCTTAAGAGCAACTTATTTATTTTGCAATTAGTTTCTGCACCAGGTCACTATAGGCTTTGTTTGACTTCATCGTTTCCTGTATAAGTTTGAACATTTGGGCCATTCTGACTTTTATATTATGTATCGCTTTTTCCAACATATTAAATTTGTTGTTGAAACCCTGGTTTTCGCCAAAATCACAAGTGTTTGACCAACTTTGTTTTGCGTGCGCATTGATAGTTTTCTCAGTATTTAGTTTTGCACTGTCAGCGTACGAGAAGCCTCTTTTGACAGCAGCGTTTAGAATAAATTCCGCTTTAGTGTTTCTATTAGCTTGTTTATTTAACATACTATTGACCGGTAGTCCATCTATAGGTAATCTTGCAGCCGGCTTTAGTTTTTTACTCAACTCAATTCTTACTATGCATCCATTAAAGCTAGCAACGTGATCTTCACCACATCTGGCACATATATTTTTGTCGCTTTGAAGAAGCGCACATAGATTGGAGTTTGTGGCATGATCGCCAGAGCACTTACCGCATACTGGCTTTTTAAGGCAATAGTTGCGGGTGTGTCCGAAGTATTGGCATTTAAAGCATTGTACTTGCTCTTTACTGTGATTTGCCTTCATCACTGTAACTGTATGCCTTCCTATTAGGGTAATTTTTAGTGCCTATGCCACATTGGGAGTCTGTTTGAGAGATATGTAAAACAAGTTCTGCTTCGTTTTAAAGTTGTTAATTTGTTCGTCATCCTCTTCGTTGATTGGAATATTGCGCCAATCGTATGTGCTTGGGCAATAAATGTTTAGAACTTCGAACCCTCTATCGGAGAAGGTACGCCCAATAATTTGTTTAGGTACAATAGGGTATATACCTTTCAACACCAATCTGAAAGGTTTATTTCCCTTAAGCTGGTGATGCCAAAACTCACAGTTATGCTTCGTTACCATATTTACCACGTCTCTAAAAGATTCGACATTCTTAAAATATATTCGCGAGATCCCGAATTTAATGTACGGATATGGCAATCACCCGACAGTAAATTAAGTTCACGCTCTAGTTCATCTAACTTGTTATCGTGCGGCACACAGATAGCCGGTGGTTTCAGGACTGGGCTTCCCTGCTGCAAGCAGTCAGCATCTATTGCAATACTGCCTTCTCCTAAGTCTTTACAATTATTTTGTTAGTCCATCTCCATTAGAGCATCGGTGTCATCAGACAACACTGATGTCTTCATTCACATACACTGGAGTAGAGCATATATAGCCTGTTTTTGTTGCTGTAGTGTATGTTGCTGCGCAACCTACAGTAGAAAAAGTTAAGGTGCTAGTAGTGGTAGTACTAGTTGTCGCTATGCAATTACTGATATTGCTATATAGTTCAGAGTGCTTTAAGCTGGCTATCTGTAGTTCTTCGGAAAGTCTAGCGCGAAGTACAGCCGGTGATGCACCAGCTACTTCTCTCATCTTCTCGTGCTTCAGCAGCTTAGGTTTAAGCCGTGAATGAGAAGTTTCCTCTTCTTCCGTCTTTAAAAGTTTTTGTAGCCTCTATAGCGGTCGCTGGTGACGCGAGGGCTTTAGTCTTGTCCAAAGGGCAAGATAACACAAATTCTCAAAACACACTATTATATTGTCGTTTTGTCAAACCGGTTTCAACACCACTATCAGCGGTGTCTAATGCGTGGATAGACGCACAGCGTGCGCGGACCAGTGCGATCGCGTTCACTGATAACGATTAGTAGAAAAATAGTAAACTACAGACTTTGCGCGAAACACAACCCTCCGTAGCGAGTGCAAGAGCTGAACTGATTTCAAATGTTTTTTTTTTTTTTTTGGAATTATTATATATTTATTTACACTTGTTACAATTTTTTCTTAAACTAGTGAGCTACTACCTATTTTAATGGCAGCTTAAACTAATTATATGTAAAGACTAACAAAAAAACTAATGACTACACAAAAGTAGCAAATTAAAAAATTAACAGCATTGTTAATATGCATTTAAATTTACATTTTAACTTAAATGTATATGTTAAGATAGGACTCTGGTCAGGAAGATCCTCTGGGTGGCATCGTTTTAATCTTCTTATCCTAGCTCGTAGCCTTTCTCCCGTAAGACGCCTGGCTAGTGCGTTCGGGTGAGGCTAAGCCGTTCCATTTTTTATTTTTTGGCTTGTATTTGAAGAATGTCATCGACTTTAGGGACTCCTAAATCCCTTTCAATATCCCATCCCTTAATATTTTACTTTGAACACCTTCAGCGCAGATTTGTCTTTTAGAACATTTGGTGCCATCAGCATCCACACAGAAGGACCTGTTGTTCAGGTAACTGCTTACAAGCTGAAACATCTGTGTAGTAAGGGACCGTTTCAGCTGGTATTTTAGACTACAGTGCCACACCCTGTCGAAAGCTTGTTGGATATCCATGAATATTGCCACCGCGTACTCTTAGTGTTCCATAGCTTCAACTGCGAAGTTGACCACGCGGTGGAGCTGCTCTGGAGTGCCATGACTCTTACGAAATCCAAACTGCCATTTAGGAATCAGGTGTGCTACGATAGAAAGCTGCATGATACGATTTAATAATACTCTTTCCAACATCTTGCCGAGGGCAGGTAAAAGGCCTATATGCGTCCACTTCAGATGGCTGCTCGTTGGGTTTCGGGATCATCGAAATTAGAGCCGACTTCCAGGCCTCTGGGAAATGACCTATCCTCAAAATGCTATTGAAGAGCAATACAATGAAAAGTACCGCCCTGGTTTTAAGCGATTTAATGGCATTGTTATCAAGGAGGTCCTCTCCAGGCGATTTTGTACCATTTAACTGCTTGATTTGTAGACTGATCTCTTGCAACGTTACTGGATTTACAGGCATGTACATTTGGAATGGTGTCTCTAGGGATAATTCTGTGTGTGTTTTAATGAAGTTCGACGTCAGATCTAGCGGAGAAAACCTCTCCTCCAAACTATACGCAAAGGCCTCGGCCTTCTCCTCACTGGAGAGGCACCAGCCACCTCTTGAATCCTTAATGGGGGCCTTCGGGATAACTTGCCTCTTATATCGGCTTGTTAACTTCCACAGGGTGGTTGGTGGTTTCGTCTGGGCTTACGTTATTCAGCATGAGGTCGATCCCTAGCAAGTACCTTTTGTCTCTTAAAAATTTGGAGCACACGATGGTCTCCCGTCGTGGCATATTCTTTTCTGACTCTTCTTTTTAAATGCAGTAGGGCAGCAGCTGTTGGGTTCAGATGAGTTGTATGTCGTTGGTTTGTTGACTGTGCAATTTTTGAACAGGCGCAAGCAGCGGCTTGATTGATGTTGCACATAAATATAGATACAGCATCTTCTATATCCTCTGGATTGTTTTTTTCCATATTCAGGTTAAAACTTCTGTTCAACTCAGCTTTAAAAGTATGGATAGAAGAGCCGGGTGGAAGCATTCGTTGTCGAAGGATTTGTGGCTAAGCAGTACGTGGTGGCAGCGTATCGTGACATAAAGCAGGCTTTCGACCGAGTTTGGCACGACGGGATGCTCAGTAAGCTCAAGAATGTCTTCCAGCCTCACCTTTGGGTAATCGTGCGCAGCTACCTTGATAACAGGACTTTCTCAGTGGTAGTGGATGATGTGGAGTCTAGCATAGAGGCTATTTGCGCAGGTGTACCCCAGGGTAGCATTTTGGGGCCTACACTCTATACCCTGTTCACGCACGACATTTTTACTGGCTCAGAAATACCAGTGGAGGATCCTCAGGATCTGATCATTGCCACGTTTTCAGATGATACGGCCATCCTTGTCAAAAACAAATGTATTTATGAAGCCACGGACACACTGCAGCAATACCTGCATATTTCTGAAAACTGGAAACGACGTTGGAACATTTGCATTAACAAAAACAAATGTGCAAATGTGACTTGGCTCACCCGTAGCTAGAATTTGGCACGTACTGCTGGTTATAGATTCTTGCAAGCATTAGCCCCGGGGACAAGACCTTATGTTACCCCACCATGAAGGCTTTGCATTAAAATCACCGCCTGTAATAAGTCTACCGCCCATAGTTATTAACAGTTGATCAAAATCCGTTTAAGTGCAAAGTTCTCTGGGAAGAAGGTACAAAGAGGCTATTTTTACGTATCCACCATTCATCAGCACATCTATACTAGCTAATTGCAACGGCATGCTAGAAATCGCTTAATTCTGGTTATGACTAATATTAAAACGAATAAGAACGGCAGAGCCTCCTTTGGATATACCACTGGGATGATTGGCATAGTATTTATCATAACCTGGCAGGTATATTTTCTGACCGGAACGCATATGTGTCTCTGTTATTAGCATTATGTCAATTTTGTTGGCACTGAGGAAAAGCCTGAGTTCGTCGTTGTTCCTGACCAATCCACGTGCGTTCCGTATTCCTATTCTTAAGAGCAACTTATTTATTTTGCAATTAGTTTCTGCACCAGGTCACTATAGGCTTTGTTTGACTTCATCGTTTCCTGTATAAGTTTGAACATTTGGGCCATTCTGACTTTTATATTATGTATCGCTTTTTCCAACATATTAAATTTGTTGTTGAAACCCTGGTTTTCGCCAAAATCACAAGTGTTTGACCAACTTTGTTTTGCGTGCGCATTGATAGTTTTCTCAGTATTTAGTTTTGCACTGTCAGCGTACGAGAAGCCTCTTTTGACAGCAGCGTTTAGAATAAATTCCGCTTTAGTGTTTCTATTAGCTTGTTTATTTAACATACTATTGACCGGTAGTCCATCTATAGGTAATCTTGCAGCCGGCTTTAGTTTTTTACTCAACTCAATTCTTACTATGCATCCATTAAAGCTAGCAACGTGATCTTCACCACATCTGGCACATATATTTTTGTCGCTTTGAAGAAGCGCACATAGATTGGAGTTTGTGGCATGATCGCCAGAGCACTTACCGCATACTGGCTTTTTAAGGCAATAGTTGCGGGTGTGTCCGAAGTATTGGCATTTAAAGCATTGTACTTGCTCTTTACTGTGATTTGCCTTCATCACTGTAACTGTATGCCTTCCTATTAGGGTAATTTTTAGTGCCTATGCCACATTGGGAGTCTGTTTGAGAGATATGTAAAACAAGTTCTGCTTCGTTTTAAAGTTGTTAATTTGTTCGTCATCCTCTTCGTTGATTGGAATATTGCGCCAATCGTATGTGCTTGGGCAATAAATGTTTAGAACTTCGAACCCTCTATCGGAGAAGGTACGCCCAATAATTTGTTTAGGTACAATAGGGTATATACCTTTCAACACCAATCTGAAAGGTTTATTTCCCTTAAGCTGGTGATGCCAAAACTCACAGTTATGCTTCGTTACCATATTTACCACGTCTCTAAAAGATTCGACATTCTTAAAATATATTCGCGAGATCCCGAATTTAATGTACGGATATGGCAATCACCCGACAGTAAATTAAGTTCACGCTCTAGTTCATCTAACTTGTTATCGTGCGGCACACAGATAGCCGGTGGTTTCAGGACTGGGCTTCCCTGCTGCAAGCAGTCAGCATCTATTGCAATACTGCCTTCTCTTAAGTCTTTACAATTATTTTGTTAGTCCATCTCCATTAGAGCATCGGTGTCATCAGACAACACTGATGTCTTCATTCACATACACTGGAGTAGAGCATATATAGCCTGTTTTTGTTGCTGTAGTGTATGTTGCTGCGCAACCTACAGTAGAAAAAGTTAAGGTGCTAGTAGTGGTAGTACTAGTTGTCGCTATGCAATTACTGATATTGCTATATAGTTCAGAGTGCTTTAAGCTGGCTATCTGTAGTTCTTCGGAAAGTCTAGCGCGAAGTACAGCCGGTGATGCACCAGCTACTTCTCTCATCTTCTCGTGCTTCAGCAGCTTAGGTTTAAGCCGTGAATGAGAAGTTTCCTCTTCTTCCGTCTTTAAAAGTTTTTGTAGCCTCTATAGCGGTCGCTGGTGACGCGAGGGCTTTAGTCTTGTCCAAAGGGCAAGATAACACAAATTCTCAAAACACACTATTATATTGTCGTTTTGTCAAACCGGTTTCAACACCACTATCAGCGGTGTCTAATGCGTGGATAGACGCACAGCGTGCGCGGACCAGTGCGATCGCGTTCACTGATAACGATTAGTAGAAAAATAGTAAACTACAGACTTTGCGCGAAACACAACCCTCCGTAGCGAGTGCAAGAGCTGAACTGATTTCAAATGTTTTTTTTTTTTTTTTTGGAATTATTATATATTTATTTACACTTGTTACAATTTTTTCTTAAACTAGTGAGCTACTACCTATTTTAATGGCAGCTTAAACTAATTATATGTAAAGACTAACAAAAAAACTAATGACTACACAAAAGTAGCAAATTAAAAAATTAACAGCATTGTTAATATGCATTTAAATTTACATTTTAACTTAAATGTATATGTTAAGATAGGACTCTGGTCAGGAAGATCCTCTGGGTGGCATCGTTTTAATCTTCTTATCCTAGCTCGTAGCCTTTCTCCCGTAAGACGCCTGGCTAGTGCGTTCGGGTGAGGCTAAGCCGTTCCATTTTTTATTTTTTGGCTTGTATTTGAAGAATGTCATCGACTTTAGGGACTCCTAAATCCCTTTCAATATCCCATCCCTTAATATTTTACTTTGAACACCTTCAGCGCAGATTTGTCTTTTAGAACATTTGGTGCCATCAGCATCCACACAGAAGGACCTGTTGTTCAGGTAACTGCTTACAAGCTGAAACATCTGTGTAGTAAGGGACCGTTTCAGCTGGTATTTTAGACTACAGTGCCACACCCTGTCGAAAGCTTGTTGGATATCCATGAATATTGCCACCGCGTACTCTTAGTGTTCCATAGCTTCAACTGCGAAGTTGACCACGCGGTGGAGCTGCTCTGGAGTGCCGTGACTCTTACGAAATCCAAACTGCCATTTAGGAATCAGGTGTGCTACGATAGAAAGCTGCATGATACGATTTAATAATACTCTTTCCAACATCTTGCCGAGGGCAGGTAAAAGGCCTATATGCGTCCACTTCAGATGGCTGCTCGTTGGGTTTCGGGATCATCGAAATTAGAGCCGACTTCCAGGCCTCTGGGAAATGACCTATCCTCAAAATGCTATTGAAGAGCAATACAATGAAAAGTACCGCCCTGGTTTTAAGCGATTTAATGGCATTGTTATCAAGGAGGTCCTCTCCAGGCGATTTTGTACCATTTAACTGCTTGATTTGTAGACTGATCTCTTGCAACGTTACTGGATTTACAGGCATGTACATTTGGAATGGTGTCTCTAGGGATAATTCTGTGTGTGTTTTAATGAAGTTCGACGTCAGATCTAGCGGAGAAAACCTCTCCTCCAAACTATACGCAAAGGCCTCGGCCTTCTCCTCACTGGAGAGGCACCAGCCACCTCTTGAATCCTTAATGGGGGCCTTCGGGATAACTTGCCTCTTATATCGGCTTGTTAACTTCCACAGGGTGGTTGGTGGTTTCGTCTGGGCTTACGTTATTCAGCATGAGGTCGATCCCTAGCAAGTACCTTTTGTCTCTTAAAAATTTGGAGCACACGATGGTCTCCCGTCGTGGCATATTCTTTTCTGACTCTTCTTTTTAAATGCAGTAGGGCAGCAGCTGTTGGGTTCAGATGAGTTGTATGTCGTTGGTTTGTTGACTGTGCAATTTTTGAACAGGCGCAAGCAGCGGCTTGATTGATGTTGCACATAAATATAGATACAGCATCTTCTATATCCTCTGGATTGTTTTTTTCCATATTCAGGTTAAAACTTCTGTTCAACTCAGCTTTAAAAGTATGGATAGAAGAGCCGGGTGGAAGCATTCGTTGTCTTTTAGGCTTGATTTGTGCTGTCCGATGCAACGTAGCTACGACTGGCAAATGGTCTTAGGAAATTTCAAAGCTTAAATCAACAGTTAGCGTATTTCTTTCAATTCCGTTGGTAATAAAGAAGTCCAAGGCAATGGGAGTTAACTGAGAGTTGTACGAATAGAAAGTTGGTTCACCAGTTGCTAGAATCTGACATAAACTGTTTTTTATGATATCTTGCAGTCGCCTTCCTCGAACGCAATATCTTAGATTGCCCCACCTTGAATGCTTCGCGTTAAAATCACCTCCGGCGATGAAACGGCGTCCTAAGGAATTTATTAATTGTTCAAGTTCAATCTTTGTCCACGGAACATTGGGAGGAAGATACAAAGCAGCAACTGTAACGTTTCCACCATTCATCTGCACATTCACGCTCGCTATTTGTACATTCATACGCGATTTTGGCTCATTTTGAAAGTGCATAATGCTGGCTCAAATAATAACAGCAGTACCGCCTTTACCGCTGCTACTAGGATGATTTGCATAATGAATGTCGTAGCCAGGTATGTATATCTTATTTCCAGAGCATAAATGTGTTTCTGTTAACAGCATAATATCGATAGAGTTCGCATTGAGGAAAATTCGAAGCTCTTCCTTGTTCTCGGCGATACCTCGCGCGTTCCATAATACGATTTTAATTTGGATAATTTTGTTAAAAGTTTTTGCACCAATTCGCGGAGGACTGTGTTAGCTTCCATCGAATCTTGGAATAATACACAAATTTGGTCCATTCTCTTATTAATAGCTTGAATAGCTTTTTCCAAGACACTAAACTTTTTGGAGAGACCTATGTCTTCGCCAACAACATTTGCTCATGACAAGTTTGGTGTTGTTGTCCTATTAACGTGTTTTCGGGTGTTAATTCTCGCGGCGTCAGCATACGAAAAGCCATTTTTAACTACAGCTTCAGGGATGAACTCCACATTGGAACTCTCTATGTTGTTAAAAACGGTACGCCGAAGACCGTCACTAGGTAGCCTTACCGCTGGCTTTAACTTTCGGTCAAGTCAATTCTTACTTTGCATCCCTTAAACGTAGATATATGATCTTCACCACAGTTGGCACACATGTTGCTGTCACTCGAACGTAACTCACAAGAAGCTGAGCCAGTAGGGTGCTCGCCTGAACATTTACCGTAAACTGGCCTTTTAAGGCAGTAGTTACGAGTATGTCCAAAATCTTGGCATCTGTAGCACTGCAACAGGTCTTTGTTACGGTTTGCCCTTATAATGGTAACCCTGTGTCTACCAATTTGATTAATTTTTAGTGGCTCCACCGAATTGGGAGACTGCTTAATATTGACGTAGAACATATTTTGCCTGGTTTTGGCATTTTTATTACATCGCCATCTTCTTCTTTGGTAGGCATATTACGCCAATCAGGTTTTCTTGGGCAATATATATTGAGTACCTCAAACCCTCTGTCGGAAAAGGTACGCTCAATTAAATCCTTGGGAACATTAGGGTGTATATCTTTCAACACCAATATGAAGGGCTTGTTTTCCCTCTGTGGGTGATGTCAAAACCCACAGTTTTGCTGCGTTAATATTTTCACTACAGCTCTAAAAGTTTCAGAATTTTTGATATATATTCTAGATATGCCAGACTTAGATGTGCGTATGTGGTAATCATCAGCCAGTATAGTTGAGTTAAGTACTCGCTCAAATTCATCCAACTTGTTGATTTGAGGCACTCAAATACCTGGTGGATTGAGGTTAGCGCTTCCATGCTGCAAGCAGCCAGATCCGAACTTGACACTATCTTGCTGAGAATCTTGGCGATTATTTAAGTCGTCTAACTCCATAAAAGTATCAGCTTCCTCATATAAAGCTGCAAAGCTATTACTGCAAGTTGTCTCCACTGATATGGAGTCAGTGTTTTGAGCTTTTCGGCTACCAACCACGGTTTTTGTTGGTAGTTTATTTTAAAAATTCGTTTTCGAAGCTTTAATTGCGCCTTTCTGCTTAATACGAATTTATGGCAATTAGAATGTGCAGTCTTTAGCTAAAACTGCAGCTGTTCCTACGCTTATTTTGGACATAGCTTCACCCGGGGTTAGAGCCGAGCATTTATAGTCCGAAGTAGTGGTTGCTGTAGTATATGTTGACGTGCAACCTACAGTTGAAAATGTTAATGTGGTAGTTGTAGTGGTCGAAGTTGCCATACAACTGCTAAAGAGACCAGAATAATTTGTACTGGATTTCTGCAACTCGCCGGCAAGAGTTGCGCGAAGTTCAGACGGCGAACACCGGCTATTTGCCTCATTTTCTCAAAGTTCGGCAGCTTATGTCTAACTTGTGAGTGTGAAAGCCTGTTCTCATCCATACCATGGCAAAACACAAACAATATTTATAACGAAATATTGCGATTGTCTGACGCTCAAAACAATAGTCTTCGTTAATCAACAAATGCAATTTTTTTTGATAAACAGTTTGTGAACCTGGATAATGGTCGCTGGTGCCACGAGCGCCTTAGCCTTGCTCAAAGGGCAAGATAACATTAACACGCAATGCACGCTTTAATTATTGTATTTGCATAAACAAAAACCGACACCACTACCGCGATGTTTAAAATATGTCTTTCGCGTAAACCGTAAACACTCTGCGACATAAACACTGTTGAAATCAGACACGAATTTACGCCGATGACACCGCTGTATTGACTAGAAGCCGTCTTATTTGTGATGCTGCAAGTGCGCTCAAGGAGTATGTACACAGTTTTGAGATGTGGGCCAAAAGGTGGAATATTGGCATAAATTGAAACAAATATGCAACTGTCACATTTACCACCAGATCAGCGACTTGTCCAGCCATTTCTATGCTGGATTCTCCAATCAAACACGAACCAGCACACAAATATTTGGGAGTCTTATTAGACAGACGGCTGGTAAACAAATAGTTCTGTCAAAAGCAAAGAAACTGCCGTGGCTACTTTCCCTCAAAAACAAGCTTTCTCTAGCCAACAAAATTATTCTAGCTATTTACAAAATTATATTGACTCCGATCTGGAAGTATGCGATGCAGGTGTACGTAATTGCGGCCAAAAACCCACCTAAACAAAATACGAGTAGTTCAAAGTAAAATATTAAGGAGAGTTTGTAATGCTCCATGGTATATGCGTACATGGGATATTGAAAGGGACTTAGGAGTCCCTAAAGTCGGTGACGTTCTTCAAATACAAGCCAAAAAATATTTGGAACGGCTTAGTTCTCACCCTAACGCACTAGCCAGGCGTCTTACGGGAGAAAGGCTAAGAACTAGGATAAGAAGTTTAAAACGATGCCACCCAGAAGATCTTCCTGACAGAGTCCTATCTTAACATATACATTTAAGTTAAAATATAAATTTAATTTCATGTTAACAATGCTGTTAATTTTTAATTTACTACTTTTTTATAGTCATTAGTTCTTTGTTAGTTTTTTACACATAATTAGTTTAAGCTGCCATTAAAATAGGTAGTAGTTCACTTGTTTAAGAAAAAAACTGTAAAAAGTTTAAATAAATACATAATATTTACAAAAATTTAATAAAAAATATATAATAAAAAAGTATAACATACCCTTCAGGGATAACATTTTACATAATTCAATAGCCTATGTTCGAGGAAAGCTTTCTTACTTAAAGCAGTTCGTATGTAGTGAAAAATTTCTCTATAAAAAAAATGCATACCCGCCAGTAATACTTTTCATATTGCTATAGATTAGCAAAGGTTTTGATTTGGAGCCAATAGTATCAAAGTAAGAGTTTTGAATTAAGTAGTCAGTCTCGTGTCTGCATTCAACAGTGAAGGCTGTCTTTCGTGCACAGTGTTTAGTTAAATTCTTCATGTGAGTGCATAATTTGTTTTCTGCAAAGGCGTTGCAGAAAACAAATTTTATATATATCGCGTTATATTTTTAGACATCGCAATAGTGGTGTCGGTTTTTGTTTATGGATATACAATAACTAATACGTGCAGTGCGTGTTAACGTTATCTTGCCCTTTGGGCAAGGCTAAGGCGCTCGTGGCACCAGCGACCATTATCCAGGTTCCCAAACTGTTTATCAAAAAAAATTGCATTTGTTGATTAACGAAGACTATTGTTTTGAGCGTCAGACAATCGCAATATTTCGTTATAAATATTGTTTGTGTTTTGCCATGGTATGGATGAGAACAGGCTTTCACACTCACAAGTTAGACATAAGCTGCCGAACTTTGAGAAAATGAGGCAAATAGCCGGTGTTCGCCGTCTGAACTTCGCGCAACTCTTGCCGGCGAGTTGCAGAAATCCAGTAAAAATTATTCTGGTCTCTTTAGCAGTTGTATGGCAACTTCGACCACTACAACTACCACATTAACATTTTCAACTGTAGGTTGCACGTCAACATATACTACAGCAACCACTACTTCGGACTATAAATGCTCGGCTCTAACCCCGGGTGAAGCTATGTCCAAAATAAGCGTAGGAACAGCTGCAGTTTTAGCTAAAGACTGCACATTCTAATTGCCATAAATTCGTATTAAGCAAAAAGGCGCAATTAAAGCTTCGAAAACGAATTTTTAAAATAAACTAACAACAAAAACCGTGGTTGGTAGCCGAAAAGCTCAAAACACTGACTCCATATCAGTGGAGACAACTTGCAGTAATAGCTTTGCAGCTTTATATGAGGAAGCTGATACTTTTATGGAGTTAGACGACTTAAATAATCGCCAAGATTCTCAGCAAGATAGTGTCAAGTTCGGATCTGGCTGCTTGCAGCATGGAAGCGCTAACCTCAATCCACCAGCTATTTGAGTGCCTCAAATCAACAAGTTGGATGAATTTGAGCGAGTACTTAACTCAACTATACTGGCTGATGATTACCACATACGCACATCTAAATCTGGCATATCTAGAATATATATCAAAAATTCTGATACTTTTAGAGCTGTAGTGAACATATTAACGCAGCAAAACTGTGAGTTTTGACATCACCCACAGAGGGAAAACAAGCCCTTCATATTGGTGTTGAAAGATATACACCCTAATGTTCCCAAGGATTTAATTGAGCGTACCTTTTCCGACAGAGGGTTTGAGGTACTCAATATATATTGCCAAAGAAAACCTGATTGGCGTAATATGCCTACCAAAGAAGAAGATGGCGATGTAATAAAAATGCCAAAACCAGGCAAAATATGTTCTACGTCAATATTAAGCAGTCTCCCAATTCGGTGGAGCCACTAAAAATTAATCAAATTGGTAGACACAGGGTTACCATTATAAGGGCAAACCGTAACAAAGACCTGTTGCAGTGCTACAGATGCCAAGATTTTGGACATACTCGTAACTACTGCCTTAAAAGGCCAGTTTACGGTAAATGTTCAGGCGAGCAACCTACTGGCTCAGCTTCTTGTGAGTTACGTTCGAGTGACAGCAACATGTGTGCCAACTGTGGTGAAGATCATATATCTACGTTTAAGGGATGCAAAGTAAGAATTGACTTGACCGAAAGTTAAAGCCAGCGGTAAGGCTACCTAGTGACGGTCTTCGGCGTACCGTTTTTAACAACATAGAGAGTTCCAATGTGGAGTTCATCCCTGAAGCTGTAGTTAAAAATGGCTTTTCGTATGCTGACGCCGCGAGAATTAACACCCGAAAACACGTTAATAGGACAACAACACCAAACTTGTCATGAGCAAATGTTGTTGGCGAAGACATAGGTCTCTCCAAAAAGTTTAGTGTCTTGGAAAAAGCTATTCAAGCTATTAATAAGAGAATGGACCAAATTTGTGTATTATTCCAAGATTCGATGGAAGCTAACACAGTCCTCCGCGAATTGGTGCAAAAACTTTTAACAAAATTATCCAAATTAAAATCGTATTATGGAACGCGCGAGGTATCGCCGAGAACAAGGAAGAGCTTCGAATTTTCCTCAATGCGAACTCTATCGATATTATGCTGTTAACAGAAACACATTTATGCTCTGGAAATAAGATATACATACCTGGCTACGACATTCATTATGCAAATCATCCTAGTAGCAGCGGTAGAGGCGGTACTGCTGTTATTATTTGAGCCAGCATTATGCACTTTCAAAATGAGCCAAAATCGCGTATGAATGTACAAATAGCGAGCGTGAATGTGCAGATGAATGGTGGAAACGTTACAGTTGCTGGTTTGTATATTCCTCCTAATGTTCCGTGGACAAAGATTGAACTTGAACAATTAATAAATTCCTTAGGACGCCGTTTCATCGCCGGAGGTGATTTTAACGCGAAGCATTCAAGGTGGGGCAATCTAAGATATTGCGTTCGAGGAAGGCGACTGCAAGATATCATAAAAAACAGTTTATGTCAGATTCTAGCAACTGGTGAACCAACTTTCTATTCGTACAACTCTCAGTTAACTCCCATTGCCTTGGACTTCTTTATTACCAACGGAATTGAAAGAAATACGCTAACTGTTGATTTAAGCTTTGAAATTTCCTAAGACCATTTGCCAGTCGTAGCTACGTTGCATCGGACAGCACAAATCAAGCCTAAAAGACAACGAATGCTTCCACCCGGCTCTTCTATCCATACTTTTAAAGCTGAGTTGAACAGAAGTTTTAACCTGAATATGGAAAGAAACAATCCAGAGGATATAGAAGATGCTGTATCTATATTTATGTGCAACATCAATCAAGCCGCTGCTTGCGCCTGTTCAAAAATTGCACAGTCAACAAACCAACGACATACAACTCATCTGAACCCAACAGCTGCTGCCCTACTGCATTTAAAAAGAAGAGTCAGAAAAGAATATGCCACGACGGGAGACCATCGTGTGCTCCAAATTTTTAAGAGACAAAAGGTACTTGCTAGGGATCGACCTCATGCTGAATAACGTAAGCCCAGACGAAACCACCAACCACCCTGTGGAAGTTAACAAGCCGATATAAGAGGCAAGTTATCCCGAAGGCCCCCATTAAGGATTCAAGAGGTGGCTGGTGCCTCTCCAGTGAGGAGAAGGCCGAGGCCTTTGCGTATAGTTTGGAGGAGAGGTTTTCTCCGCTAGATCTGACGTCGAACTTCATGAAAACACACACAGAATTATCCCTAGAGACACCATTCCAAATGTACATGCCTGTAAATCCAGTAACGTTGCAAGAGATCAGTCTACAAATCAAGCAGTTAAATGGTACAAAATCGCCTGGAGAGGACCTCCTTGATAACAATGCCATTAAATCGCTTAAAACCAGGGCGGTACTTTTCATTGTATTGCTCTTCAATAGCATTTTGAGGATAGGTCATTTCCCAGAGGCCTGGAAGTCGGCTCTAATTTCGATGATCCCGAAACCCAACGAGCAGCCATCTGAAGTGGACGCATATAGGCCTCTTACCTGCCCTCGGCAAGATGTTGGAAAGAGTATTATTAAATCGTATCATGCAGCTTTCTACCGTAGCACACCTGATTCCTAAATGGCAGTTTGGATTTCGTAAGAGTCACGGCACTCCAGAGCAGCTCCACCGCGTGGTCAATTTCGCACTTGAAGCTATGGAACACTAAGAGTACGCGGTGGCAATATTCATGGATATCCAACAAGCTTTCGACAGGGTGTGGCACTGTAGTCTAAAATACCAGCTGAAACGGTCCCTTACTACACAGATGTTTCAGCTTGTAAGCAGTTACCTGAACAACAGGTCCTTCTGTGTGGATGCTGATGGCACCAAATGTTCTAAAAGACAAATCTGCGCTGAAGGTGTTCAAAGTAAAATATTAAGGGATGGGATATTGAAAGGGATTTAGGAGTCCCTAAAGTCGATGACATTCTTCAAATACAAGCCAAAAAATAAAAAATGGAACGGCTTAGCCTCACCCGAACGCACTAGCCAGGCGTCTTACGGGAGAAAGGCTACGAGCTAGGATAAGAAGATTAAAACGATGCCACCCAGAGGATCTTCCTGACCAGAGTCCTATGTTAACATATACATTTAAGTTAAAATGTAAATTTAAATGCATATTAACAATGCTGTTAATTTTTTAATTTGCTACTTTTGTGTAGTCATTAGTTTTTTGTTAGTCTTTACATATAATTAGTTTAAGCTGCCAATAAAACAGGTAGTAGCTCACTAGTTTAAGAAAAAATTGTAACAAGTGTAAATAAATATATAATAATTCCACAAAAAAAAAAAAAAAAAACATTTGAAATCAGTTGAGCTCTTGCACTCGCTACGAACGGTTGTGTTTCGCGCAAAGTCTGTAGTTTACTATTTTTCTACTAATCGTTATCAGTGAACGCGATCGCACTGGTCCGCGCACTCTGTGCGTCTATCCACGCATTAGACACCGCTGATAGTGGTGTTGAAACCGGTTTGACAAAACGACAATATAATAGTGTGTTTTGAGAATTTGTGTTATCTTGCCCTTTGGGCAAGACTAAAGCCCTCGCGTCACCAGCGACCGCTATAGAGGCTACAAAAACTTTTAAAGATGGAAGAAGAGGAAACTTCTCATTCACGGCTTAAACCTAAGCTGCTGAAGCACGAGAAGATGAGACAAGTAGCTGGTGCATCACCGGCTGTACTTCGCGCTAGACTTTCCGAAGAACTACAGATAGCCAGCTTAAAGCACTCTGAACTATATAGCAATATCAGTAATTGCATAGCGACAACTAGTACTACCACTACTAGCACCTTAACTTTTTCTACTGTAGGTTGCGCAGCAACATACACTACAGCAACAAAAACAGGCTATATATGCTCTACTCCAGTGTATGTGAATGAAGACATCAGTGTTGTCTGATGACACCGATGCTCTAATGGAGATGGACGAACAAAATAATTGTAAAGACTTAGGAGAAGGCAGTATTTCAATAGATGCTGACTGCTTGCAGCAGGGAAGCCCAGTCCTGAAACCACCGGCTATCTGTGTGCCGCACGATAACAAGTTAGATGAACTAGAGCGTGAACTTAATTTACTGTCGGGTGATTGCCATATCCGTACATTAAATTCGGGATCTCGCGAATATATTTTAAGAATGTCGAATCTTTTAGAGACGTGGTAAATATGGTAACGAAGCATAACTGTGAGTTTTGGCATCACCAGCTTAAGGGAAATAAACCTTTCAGATTGGTATTGAAAGGTATATACCCTATTGTACCTAAACAAATTATTGGGCGTACCTTCTCCGATAGAGGGGTCGAGGTTCTAAACATTTATTGCCCAAGCACATACGATTGGCGCAATATTCCAATCAACGAAGAGGATGACGAACAAATTAACAACTTTAAAACGAAGCAGAACTTCTTTTACATATCTCTCAAACAGACTCCCAATGTGGCATAGGCACTAAAAATTACCCTAATAGGAAGGCATAGAGTTACAGTGATGAAGGCAAATCACAGTAAAGAGCTAGTACAATGCTTTAAATGCCAATACTTCGGACACACCCGCAACTATTGCCTTAAAAAGCCAGTATGCGGTAAGTGCTCTGGCGATCATGCCACAAACTCCAATCTATGTGCGCTTCTTCAAAGCGACAAAAATATATGTGCCAGATGTGGTGAAGATCACGTTGCTAGCTTTAATGGATGCATAGTAAGAATTGAGTTGAGTAAAAAACTAAAGCCGGCTGCAAGATTACCTATAGATGGACTACCGGTCAATAGTATGTTAAATAAACAAGCTAATAGAAACACTAAAGCGGAATTTATTCTAAACGCTGCTGTCAAAAGAGGCTTCTCGTACGCTGACAGTGCAAAACTAAATACTGAGAAAACTATCAATGCGCACGCAAAACAAAGTTGGTCAAACACTTGTGATTTTGGCGAAAACCAGGGTTTCAACAACAAATTTAATATGTTGGAAAAATCGATACATAATATAAAAGTCAGAATGGCCCAAATGTTCAAACTTTCTTCAAACAAAAACAAAAATAAGTTGCTCTTAAGAATAGGAATACGGAACGCACGTGGATTGGTCAGGAACAACGACGAACTCAGGCTTTTCCTCAGTGCCAACAAAATTGACATAATGCTAATAACAGAGACACATATGCGTTCCGGTCAGAAAATATACCTGCCAGGTTATGATAAATACTATGCCAATCATCCCAGTGGTATATCCAAAGGAGGCTCTGCCGTTCTTATTCGTTTTAATATTAGTCATAACCAGAATTAAGCGATTTCTAGCATGCCGTTTCAATTAGCTAGTATAGATGTGCTGATGAATGGTGGATACGTAAAAATAGCCTCTTTGTACCTTCCTCCCAGAGAACTTTGGACTAAAACGGATTTTGATCAACTGTTAATAACTATGGGCTGTAGACTCATTACAGGCGGTGATTTTAATGCAAAGCCTTCATGGTGGGGTAACATAAGGTCTTGTCCCCGGGGCTAATGCTTGCAAGAATCTATAACCAGCAGTACGTGCCAAATTCTAGCTACGGGTGAGCCAACTTTTTATTCTAATAACACACGACACATTCTTTCTGCACTTGACTTTTTCATTGTTAATAGGATTGCTTTGAATAAGCTTTCCGGTGAATTGCTGCATGAGCTCTCCTCGGATCACCTGCCTGTTGTAGCAACTTTTCATCAAGCTCCGCAATTCAAGCCCCGTAAGCAACACATTCTTCCACCTGGCTCTTCGGTTGAAGCTTTTAGAACTGATTTGGATAGAAGAATAAACCTCAATATAGAAATAAACAGCCCAGAAGACATAGAAGATGGAGTCAAAATGTTAATGAACAACATTTTACTAGCCTCTTCCTATGCTGCTCCAAAGTTTGAATGCCTTCCAAACCAACATCGGAGAACACAGATGTCCCAAATTGCTGTCGACATACTACGCCTAAAAGGAAGAGTCCGGAAAGAATATGCAAGAACGGGAGACTCTCGCATTCTTTAGATCTACAAAAGACTGATTAATCTTTTGCAAAAGGTGCTAATCAGGCATAAACACGAGTCAATCGATGACATGCTAGAAAGTGTAAGTCCTTACGCGTCTTCTAACTACTTTCTTTGGAAGCTCACAAGGCGATTTAAGAGACACGCTATTCCAAAGACTCCAATCAAAGATCCAACAGGTGATTGGTGTTATTCCATTCAACAGAAGGCTGATATTTTTGCGGACAGCCTAGAAGACAGATTTAAGCCATGTGATCTCTCATCGGAACTCGTGCGCAGGACTGTTCAAATGCATTTGGAGGCGCCATTCCAATGGCTTTACCCGATAATGTTGCAAGAAGTGAAGCAACAAATTAAAGAGCTAAAGTACAAAAAATCCACAGGCGAAGATCTCTTGGATAATAAAGCGCTCAAACTTCTTCCCACGAGAGCTGTATTGTTTATAGTATGGATATTCAACAGAATATTAAGGTTGGGACACTTCCCTAAGTTCTGGAAATCAGTTTTAATTATTATGATTCATTCCCAAGCCAAAGAAACAATCCACTGAAGTTGACTCATATAGGCCAATCAGTCTTCTTCCCGCATTAGGAAAAATAATTGAAAGGATGATATTGAATGGGATTCTACAAATCGAAAGCGTAAAAGAAAAAAGCCCAAAGTTCCAGTTAGGTTTTAGGAAAAATCACGGCACCCCGGAGCAGCTGCACCGTGTGGTTAACTTCGTTTTGGATGCCATGGAACTTAGAATGTACGCAGTAGCAGTTTTCATGGACATCCAGCAAGCCTTTGATAGGCTGTGGCATGAAGGCCTTCTCAGTTACGTACACCACACGGTCATTGTCTTGCCCAGGCATATCGTTGCTGGGTCCTACTCTGAAGCAAAAGCCTGCGCATAAATACCTAGGAGTCATACTGGACTGGAGACCTATATTTAAAAGACATGTAACAATGGTTCAGCGGCAAATGCTGGAAAAATGTCGTGGCTGTTGTCCCCCAAGAGCAAGCTGTCCTTGGATAAGAAGGCAACAACATACAAGACAATTTTAAGGCCCATGTGGAAGTACGCTCTGCAAGTATACGGCATAGCTGTTAAGTCGCATATAAATAAAATCAGAATTGGTCAAGCTAAAACGCTTAGAACGCTCATACGCTTAAAAATCTACAATGCTCCCTGGTACATGCATACAAGGGATATTGAAAAGGATCTTAGAGTTCCTTGGTTCTCACCCAAATGCACCCGCGAGACGGCTAACTTCGAGCTCCAGTAAGAGAAGACTCAAAAGTGTCACCCACAGGATCTTCCTACGAGGGTCTTCTCATAAGTTTAGGCAAATTAAAGTTTTAATAGAATTTAAACAATTTATTTTGACACAACTGAGTGTCACAATATTTAAAGGTTTTCTTTGACACAATTGAGTTTACAATTTTTAAAAGGACTTGGAAGAAGCCGAAGTGTTTTTCACCACCGAACTTAAGCGAACGAACCAAAGGTATGATAGCGAATGAATCAAAGTTATAATAGTGACTGATAGTAACAGAATAATCAAATTGAGCAAATAGCGATGTGACAACGAAATTATATCGATGAGAACAGCGAACAAGATTAACGGAAGAAACGAAAAATATGTGCATGCTTGCTCTCTTCGTGCTTACAATTAAAACTTATGCTAGATAGAGTTAGAGCTCCTGTACTTAACATCAAAACGAAACTTATGCTAATGGGTTCAGGGATCATGAACCGAACACCTTTGTATTTAATTTTTCTGTTATTATTAGAACAACTTAAATTAAACTGTATATACAAAAATTAACAAAACAACTTAAATTAGTAAGTGGATATAGTATAGTAGTATAGCCGTCTCGCCACTCTAACTCCGCCCATTCTGCTATTTATTCCTGCTATTTAAAAGCCAACGCAATTTCCCAATCCTCTGTCTTAAGGATTTCGTGATACTTAAAATATGCGTCTTCAACGTTAGCCGCCTAGCCAAATACACACCCAGGTATTTGTAACCTGAATGGTGTTCCAGCAGCTGGTTTCCAATGAAAACTCCAGGACAGAAGTTCGGCCGTAAGGCGTAAGTCACATTTGCACATTTGTTTTTGTTAATGTAAATGTTCCAACGTCGTGTCCAGTTTTCAGAAATATGCAGGTATTGCTGCAATGTGTCCGTGGCTTCATAAATACATTTGTTTCTGACAAGGATGGCCGTATCATCTGCAAACGTGGCAATGATCAGATCCTGAGGATCCTCCACTGGTATTTCTGAGCCAGTAAAAATGTCGTGCGTGAACAGGGTATAGAGTGTAGGCCCCAAAATGCTACCCTGCGGTACACCTGCGCAAATAGCTTCTATGCTAGACTCCACATCATCCACTACCACTAAGAAAGTCCTGTTATCAAGGCAGCTGCGCACGATTACCCAAAGTTGAGGCGGGAAGACATTCTTGAGCTTACTGAGCAGCCCGTCGTGCCAAACTCGGTCGAAAGCCTGCTTTATGTCACGATACGATGCCACCACGTACTGCTTAGCCACAAATCCTTCGAGAATAAAGTTAACCACCCTATTCAGTTGCTCTGAAGTTCCTTGGGATTTACGAAAGCGAAATTGAAAGGAAGGAACTATTTGGCTTATCTTTTTAAAGTCCAGGATCCGTGTCAGCAAACAGCGTCCAAACAACTATGCTACAGTGGGTAGCAGGCTAATTGGCCTGTAGGAATCTAAGAGGCAAGGGCTCTTGCCGGCTTTATGAATCATGCAAATTCTCGCCTTTATATATTGTTTCGGCACATATCCCAATCTCAGCACCGAGTTAAAAATGAGAACCAGAGATAGTACAGCTTTTAGCGGCATTACCTTAAGTGTAAAGTTGTCCAGTCTATTTTCACCTAGAGCCTTTTTAGTGTTCGACCCTTTAATATGCTGGGACTTCCTCGGCTGTAAGGGGAGCAACTGGGAGGCATAATTGGCCGGCGCTTTCAAGTCTCATCTGGATCTGGCGAACCCTGATTTCTGAGCTGGAATCAAATGGCTGAAATCGAGCTTCCAATTCCTCGGCGAAAGCCTCGGCTCGATCGCCTAAAGATGTAGCCCAGGATCCGTCAGCCTTCTTATATACCTTCTCGTTCATACCTTCTCGCTAGCTTCCACAAGGAGTGCTTTCTGGGGTCGTTGGGGGAGACATTTAACAAAAACCTCTCATTTTCTTCCAGTTTATGGAGCATCAGCAGCTTTTTGACTCTATTACACACTCTACGAAAAACCCTGTCCACAATAGTCGCGGGTGCTACAAAACTAAGTCTCCTCTTAATAAGCAGCAGTGCTTCAATAGCTGGGGGAAGTCCAGAACGCACTCTTGAGCCATGTGGTGGATTTAAGTGGGCGGCAATGAGAGCAGCTGAGTGCACCTTATTTAGAAAGATCGAGTGCGCGTCTTCAATGCTTTCGGGCATCATTATTTCCAAGTTTAAGTTTAGAGATTCATCCAGATTTCGGCGAAATGCAGCTATGTCAGTTCCAGGTGGTAGCAGTCGTCCTTTTATAGTTTTGATCTTCGGAGCGTAATCAAAATCAACTCTACTGGTTGAAATCTGAATGGTGGCCATCTGTAATTTCGCTCTACTCACTGGCACTTGTAAAGAATAGCAGATTGCCTGCTTAATAAGCACAGCCGCTCCTTCTCTAGGCTTGTTGCTGGGATGGTCTGCCATGTGAATGTTGTAGCCAGGTATAAAGATCTGGATTCCAGTTTGCAGTCATGCCTCAGTGATGAGCAACACATCAATGTTATGGTCGGTAAGGAACTGCTTAAGCTCCTCAACATGCCCAGAAATTCCATGAGCATTCCACATTCCCAGGGTTAGTGGAAGGTGCATCATTTAAGGGCATTCACGAATTTGAGGCATAATTGTTTGAGGAACTGATTGCTCTCCTTCAATTCATTAAACATTAATGTAATTGTGTCAACTTTGGCTGTGAGGGCTGTTATTGCAGCCTCTAACCTGCTATTTCTGTCAGGGGTCTGTGGCGATTGCTGTAGACTAACAGCTCGGTTGTTGACATTGCAAGATCTCTTCGGAGGATAAGTTATATGCATACCACCACGTAGTGTGTCCGCATGTGAGGTGTCTCCCTTTACCATTACCGCCTGGACGTATCTCACTCTTCTCATAGATTCTTCTCTCTTGTTGCCACGCGCCCATATTGATATAATGGGTTTTATGCTGTTTAATTAATTTTTGAAAACTCGGCAGTCCTTACTCCAAGCAGCATGTTTCTCACCGCAATTTATGCAGCAAAGGTCCTCAACAGCCAAACATTGGGTGGTGATATGGTTTTGCCCACATTTTCCACAAATCAACTGTCGCAGACAGTAATTTTTGGTGTGCCCAAATCCAAAGCATCTATAGCACTGAATGATAGTCAGGTTCTTTTGAATTTCCACCAGGACACGTTGCTTGCCTATATGCTGAATTTTCAGAGCCTCCTTATTGTTAGGCGCTTTGGCAAGGTTGATGAAAAATAAGTTGTTTGGCATCATCTTTTCAGTGTCTGCTCTATTAACCTTAGTGATTAACTTGTGGGGGCTGGGATTAAACACACCGGTGACATTGTGGTCTTTGGTATAAAATGCTTATTTGATAATAGTGTAGGGGGTGGTGCTGGCCAGGTTGCGAACAATTACCCTGAAATCTTTATCCTCCTTAAGCTGGTATGTGTAGTGTTTAATGTTACGCTATTTTAGGTAACGAACCAGAATACGATACGATTCAGAATCCTCAGTATAGACCCTTACAGTATCATTTCTCATAACTTTAAGCGAGAAACTGTTTGGTCCGGAGACCAGAGCCAGCTTCTGTTCCAAAAGGTGAGCATTGCTCACATTATCAATGTTGGTAGGAGGTGGTTTTCTAGTCCTGCGAGTGGTTTCAGTATCAATTCCCTCACGCAAAGCATTAGTGTCAATGACCATTTTCTCGGCTTCGGCAGTTGGTTCAGTGGTCTCATCCTCATTCCCAGCGTCAGATAGCAGAGCAAAGCGATTTGATGATGTGCCAGGACTTTTCCAGAGAAATAGAAGATTCCACTGTTTGGGCTGACTCCTTTTTCCCCTTCTTTACCCTACCATAACGGGAAAGTGGACTGGGTGGTCTTTTTGACGCAGCCGTCTGCCAACACACCTGAGCACAAGGAGTCGCAGTTGTGGTACAAATCGGGACCGTGCTAAAAGAAACAGCTGACACCGGGGCAGCGCCAGTCAAAAATTGACTCTGCAAATCAACGAACGAGCACTTTCAGGTAAGGCGCTTGAATGCGTCACTATATACTTGGAGACATTTGACGTTGTTGTTGTTTTTGTTGTCGTAGTTGATGTACAGTTGTCATGTAGCCATGAGGTATCATTAGGAACCCGCCGCAACTCGGAGTCAGATAGATTTGAGTTATCTCTGTTAGAATTGCTAACACCCGAAACGTCGCTAATGCATTTGCCGCAGCGCGGCGAACCGAATGGCGCTTAATTTTACCCGCCTTTTTCTCACATGACGAAACGGCTAAAGACGGCAGTGGTACAGAAGCAAATTCGAATGCGCCAAATCAACCTCGACCACCTACTAAAATTCACAAACCACCACCAATATACGTACAAAACGTAGAACATATTAACGTACTAAACAAAGCTCTGAATAACACAATACAATAAAACTACATTTTATAAACACTTAAAAACAACGAAGTACGCATACAGAGAAACGACTCGTCGGACTACCCGGCGGTGGTTATACTACACATTTAAGCCCAAAGAAGAAAGGGGATTCAAGACTGTACTAAGGAAAAAATAATGAACTATCAGAAATAGGCCACGGTGTTATTAATGTCCATAACGTACAACAAAAACTGACAAAGAAACCCCTGCCGCTATTTTTCATCGAATTAAACGCCAACCCGAATAATAGAGAAATATACAACATCACCACCCTTCTCCGCACCAAAGTCATATTTGAGCCACTATACCACAAAAGTCCGGTAGCTCAGTGCTGAAACTGCACCAAAGACGCGATCTGTGTGAAATGCGCTGGCAAGTACAAGACTATTGATTGCAAACTAATAAGTGCAGATCAAATTAAATGCGCTGTTTGTGGCGGTTCACATACAGCCAAATATAAGGGATATAAAGTATACAAACACCTACAAATTAAAAGATTTCCCTCACTAAGAGAGAAAGACGCTAAAAAAGATGACCATCAGGCAGAAGAACAACCATTAAACAAAGTTAAAATTGTATTAACGTACGCCCAAAAAGCAGCCAGTATTCATAGAAACCCCACAAATCAGGTACAACCTCAACAAAAAGATGTGAAGGAAAACAAAAACGAACCCAACAAAAACGAGACCAATAAAAACGCAGAAAATAAGGTTGAATTTTCAAACGATCTGGCGGAAATAAAACACATATTAAAACAAATAGTGCAGCAAATGAATAACATGATGAACATCATGACAGTACTATTGACAAAACTCGACAACAAAAATGGACGATAAACTACGAATAATTGCATGGAATGCTAATGGAATCCATAACCATAAACTCGAATTCAAGGCATTCTTAGACAACAACGTAATTGACATCGCTCTAATATCTGAAACGCACCTAACACTTAAACACACCTTTCAGACAAATGGCTACGTTACTTATACTACAAATCACCCTGTTGGAACGGGCCACGGAGGCACAGCGGTCATTATTAAAAACACACTTAAACATATGGAACTCGAAAATTACCATTTACAGCACATACAATCAACTAATATACAAATCACGGATTCTTTGGGATGTCTAACTATAGCAGCTGCCTACAGTGTACCTAAACACCAGATCATTTTGACACAGTATAATGACTTCCTGCAAACTTGTATAATGTATAATGACTGGGAAACTTAAATGGATTATATTAGGCGAACGCTGCCGCTAAATATTTCAATTGCAACTAATAGCGACATAGAATCAGCAGTGATTCTCTTCAATAATGTAATCGAGAAAGCTGCGCTACAGTCGACTCCTACACATACGACCACAGAGCGCAATGCTTTCATTCCACCTTCTATCCGACGGCTTATCAACAGAAAGAGAAAACTTAAGAAAATTTGGCAAACAATCAGAGCCCCATCTGCTTAACTGCGACCAAGGTACTGAAAAATTATTTTATTGAACAAAAACGAGAACAACTAGAAAAGTATCTCCAAAACTTAAACCTGAAAAGATGATCGGACTATTGTCTGTGGAAAGCGACTAAAAAAATGACATACAAGACAATTCATCAACCGCCACTGAAAATGGACGACGGGACATGGGCTAGAATAGAACTTGAGAAAGCTACAACATTGGCCAATTATTACGAGAGTGTTTTTGCGGAGAATGATACTACCACTGATGACTCACTCCCTCCTCTTAACGGAGGTCGTTCAACTGTAGTACTAAAGAAGATCTCTACGAAAGAAATAATTGCAACTATAAAATACGACATTAAACATAACAAAGCCCCTGGCTACGACAAAATAAACGGACCGATAATAGGCAACAAAATAAAGTTGCCGAGATAATAGGTATTCCTAAACTTGAGAAAGACTATAAAAAAGCTTCCTCCTACAGACCTATAAGCTTGCTACCCGTGCTGTTAAAAATTTTTGAAAAACTTCTACGTGAGAGTCTTCTCATTCTTCTAAGACGTAATCAAATAATACCCGACTACCAATTTGGATTCCGACGCAATCATTCCATGGTTCAACAGATTCACCGCGTAGCCCACGAAATACTTAACGATATATATGACAACAAATTCTGTATTGGACTATTTCTAGATTTCGAGAAAGCCTTTGATAAAGTTTGGCACAAAGGCCTAATACACAAGATCCACTCGATTTTCCCAACCAATGTGACTCAAATTTTGTCAAGCTATATAGAAGGCAGATACTTTTATGTTAAGTATAAAAACGAATACTCTACACTACGCCCGGTAAGCACAGGAGTTCCCCAAGGAAGCGTTCTTGGGCCACTGCTTTACACTATTTTCACCGCAGACCTGCCTCAACCAACACAGGACTCTACAATTATCGATCGCTACGTTTGCAGACGACACCATTCTTCTATCCGCCCATAAAAGCATAAAAGCAGCAACATCCACTCTACAAAAAAACTTAAATAAAACCTTAGAGTGGTTCCGGAAATGGAGAATAAAAATTAACAACAGCAAAACAGTCCAAGTAATTTTTACTACCAAAACAAAATATAGACCAGTTCACCTAATAATTGACCGAAGAGATATAACAATCGGAAACGTAGCTAAGTACCTCGGAATCTACCTTGAATGCAAACTGATATGGGTATACCATATTTTTAAAATACGAAACCGAATGAAACTTAAAATAAATGAATTGCACTGGTTGTTAAACAGAACATCGAAAGTCTCACTGAACAACAAACTATTAATATATAAAACTATCATCAAACCTATCTGGACGTACGGAGCGCAAATATGGGGGTCTGCGAAAAGAACAAATCTACAATTAATACAAAGACAACAATCGAAAATTCTACGTAAAATTACAAACGCTGAGTGGTATATCACAAATTTTGACATACACAGAGACTTAAAGATTTACACAGTTGCTGAAGAAATAACTAGTTTAAGTCGGAGATACCAAACAAAAATAAGCCAACAGATCAACAACGAGGTGAATACACTGCCTCTGCGCGAGCTCCAGCAAAGACGTAGACTTCGCCCGTCAAGGCCTGTCGACCAAATCTAAAATAAAACATAAATCATTGTAGCAATAGTATAAGCAGGCGTTTATATGTATATATTTAGCAATAGAACTACTCAATAATTATCACAACAAACATTATTCTAAAGCCTCCTGTATTTTATCTCCGCTTATACGGAGTAACCATATAAGCTTTACTGTCACCCCTCTATACATTGTGAAAAAGTAGTACTAAGAATTAACTAAAGGCAAGTAACAGTCACACCATTCTGTTCGAGCCTTTAGTATCAACGCATGCCTTTTGTTGATGTTGTTTTTACAACGGCCGTCTTGGTTTCAGTTTCTCTGCGTCGCTCAAACGACTTCTGTCTCAGTAACAACGTATGCACTTGTTCGTTGTTTTGACAGAATATCATTTTTCTTTTCATTTCTCTGCTTTAATCAAACGATTTCGCTCTCAGTAAAAAGTACTTCTTGTTGTTTGCACAGCTAAAGACTTTGTTTTCGTTTCACAACTTCGGTTCAACGCTCATATGCTACACGAAGGAGTATGATGCAGTGATGCGATGACGCGGTGACGAAAATTTTACTTTACCGACACTAAAGGTGTTTCACATAATAAATAAATAAAAATTAAGATTAATTTCTAAATTAATTAAATTTCTAAATTAATTCCTACTGGACTTTTTTTGTGTTCTATCTATACATATAAAAACGTTTGTGCATTATTTTAAAGCGCTTGTTCAGCGAGCTATCGAATTAAAATGCTTACCTTGGGTTCGTTTTGAAGTCTTCTGATTTTTCTTTTTTTTTAGGTCGGGTAGATGGCCCTGAGATTTCAAGTATTTAGATATACGTTCTTCATGTAAACACAAAGTAGACAACGAGTTGTCATGAACTTTATAGAATCTTATATTGTTTAAAGTATATTTGTTATTCTCCACTCCCTTACTCAGTAATAAATACAGACACAAAGTTGTTTCCTATTATATTAACAAATGCACAAAGGTTTGCGGGTAAAGCTAGTGTTATATAAACCTTCACACTTTCATTTTAATTATGGTATATTTTTAATCTTTGCGCCGTAATTGTAGATATATAGATGCTAGATGTGGATATAAAAATTTATTGTTTCGTTTATTTACTTTATTTATTTATATTTTTTGTTGATCCTCGATATAAGTATAATCTAATTTAAAATACTTCCCCACTCACATGACCCTTCCTTCCTTCCGCTATATTTCACATTATTTTTCTTTGTTTCCATTCCGATCATTCTCTGTATTAATGAGTTGGGCGATTATTTTATCGTATGCTTTGGCTCTTATTTTAAAAATTGACTAAATATTAAAATACTTGTGTTTATATTATCATATATTGGTTAAGTTTGTATGGTTTTCCCGAAAGTTGCCTAGCGCTAAGCGATTGATGCTCTGCATTGTTTCTAATATGGTGTGTTTGATCCCACGTTTCGTTTCCGGCCCATATTGCAGATTTTGAAGTGACACGGCGACATATCTATTGAAGTATAAATAAAAATAATACTAAATGAGTTTAATTTTTCGGCATCTAGATATACGATTCGAATTGAGCATGCATGTACACTTACATTGTTTACGAACTACGATTTCAAAGTACACATAATTATGAATCCAATCGAAATTGATGGTCACAACATGAAAACAAAATATTTGATTAGATACGCATGCCAGAAAAATTAAAGTAATGTCCTTCAACTGTAATAATTTCTACGCAACTCACATTGTACATTTTTCTTGATGGCGTGGCCTTTCACCGAAGCGGTGAAGGGTGCGTTCACCACGTCCGAGGCGAACTTCTTTGAGGGTATGTGGCCAGTGAGCAGTGAATATTCTTTGCCACTATCACGCTCCATCGGATCGATTAGATTAGCAGCGCCAATTGACTCACCTAGTTGGCGTATATGCTCGAGGAAACCAGGATTTAATTGCGCATTGCTTTCCATATTATTGCTCTCATAGTTCGGGGGGAGAAATATATTACGCAGTGCAGGCCACTTGGTGAAATATTTCGCCTGTTTGAGTTTGCCATATTTTTTTAGGTTACATAATGCAACATTACTGTATGCGTTTGTTGCCTAAATGTGATGTCACTACTCACCAGTTGTTTATCACCACCTCCATTGGCGCCACCGTAGTATGCCGAAGAAACTTCATTCCACAGCAGTTGATTGCGTGCGGCGGAGGGTGCGGCGTCTATGAAAGTCAAACGTTGAGCAATTGACAGGACTATAACAACAACGACAAAGTTGAAAAGCTGATTGCAGATAACTGTACTGTTCCTAGCCATGTTCCGGTTTCAGTGCAATGTGTGGTCAAAATGACAGCAATAATGATAATAAAATATATCGCAAAAAGCTGTAATGGGAAAAGGAAAGTTGTTGAAATATGCTGTTGCGACATAAATTTTTCTGATATGAATTTGAATTTGTCCTTTCTAAATTGCAATGCAAATAATAGAATATCCCCTGTATACGTTCCCTGTTATGTACTCATTAATTGTATAAGGCGTAAAAAATAAGTACAAAAGAAATACAAAAAGAAAACAATTAACACCGACTATGCTTACGCAAAAAGGGTTTCCTATTACAAACCGACTGAAATGAAGAACAGCAACAAATACGTTTGTTTCGAAAAAGTTTCAAAAGGCTTACGAATTCCAAGGCACTCTTGACAATCAGTCACGTTGTCAAAACTTTATATAACCCCCCTCTGTTTTTAAGAAAGTAGATCGTGTTCCACTTTGACCAAGTTTAGATTTGTACCCAAACGAAATGGTAATAATACATAAAAAACTCTAGTTGAGCAAAGGTCACGTCAAGGAAGTCTTTGAAGGCGCACCAACATTGGAATTGATATGCCACTCGCATGAGACACGCCTAATTCGCTGTTTGTGTCCTTTTCGCTTTTAACTATTTTGTGATTTTCATTTTTAATGAAATTCTTAACCTGAAGCAACTCTTCAGGTGCTATACTCATTACGCAGAAAAATAATACCACAACAAATTACACTTCGATGTTCACGCACACATCCATGCCAATGATATGTGTTAGTGCATTTCTACTCAGAAACGGTAAACGTTGAAGCAGGATACTTTGACGAAAATCTTCTACCGCCCTGTGACCTTTTCCATATCTTCTTACTCACTCACTCACTCACTCACTTAAATACTTAATCTCAATCGAAACTCAACTGTGCAGCGTAAAATCATATTCGATTGCTACTGATGTTGTGCGCCGCTGACGCATGCTATAGAATTCATATTATGCGATAACTTTGGTAATTTATGTTGGATGACTGGGGCCAAGGTCTTGAAGTACTATTGAACTGCGTCTGGTTTTTGGATTTGTTAAACAGAAATCGCGTATGCAAACGAGCTCTTTTTACGTTAATGCCAGGCTACCAGTGTCGAAATACGGTGACCGCCGCTGTGGTAGATACTGAGTTTAGGCTATACTAGTACGAGATAGTAGTGAAATAAGATGCAGTGATAAAACGCTTGGCAAACGAAATTCATACCACGAATGAATTTCATTTTCACCGTCATTTGCAAGCCAAGTAAACCACGCGAAACCAAGAAATTCAGAGTCGAACTGGTTAATAGCAGTTTGCTCTACTTTTATGCAATTTCACTTCAGAATATTTAATTGAGATTATTTTCCTGTGCTTGCTGTCTCAATTTGAAATGATTAATATATTGATTAAAAAGAGTATTCAAGTTTTAATTTGTACGTGGTGTATATATGTGATCTTTGAAGAGAACTGGATAGAGTGGAGGAAGTATATTAAGTCCAAGAAGTCCCTTGTGCACTTTTCTTTTTTTCGGGGTTTGATTTTTATTTAATTTATTTATTTTTTTTTTTTGAATAATACCAAAGAGCATAATATAGAGTTTACATTTCTTCCTTAGAGCTTTTAGGTGTTTTGCAAAAAAGCAGAAGCTACTGAAACCATTCTGCTATTTACGTCGAAATAGGTGCGTAGAGCTTTCTGAAGTAACATAATTCTTCATTGTGAATGCCATATTCACAATTTCGTTTAAAATGTAGTGATTGCGATGACTAAAAATTCATCACAAAAATTCTTTGATAACCAACTCATCACATTTCAATCAGTTGTTTTGCGTTTGTAAACAAAGTAACAAAACAAAAACACAAATTTTAAAGAAAATAATTTAAGTGTTGTTATTAGTTGCTTTAAAAGTGAAATGTAATGATATTTATTTATTTAATTTTTGTTTATATGTATTTATTATCTTAATATGTATTTAACAGATGAGTGGAATGGAGAATACGCTAATTGTTGGCAAAATATTTACGGCAGAAATGAAAAGGCTATTTGCGAAGTAGCTAAATGCCGTAATTTTACAAATCTAGCATCACTGCGTTCAGCAGAGACAAATCAGTAATCGATTATTATATATTAAGTCAGAGAAAATGATGAGTGATGACTTCTGCTGAACGCGCCCATTGGCTGGCTAGACCCCTTCTGCGAAATGATCGTTTTTCGGTTTATTCATCAATATGCTTCCTTATTTTGAATTTATGTTCAGTTGGCAAAAGTTTAATCAGCAAATTTATATGATGGCATCTGAAAATTTTTGAATTTCTATGATGTGAAATTATTTTGTGGAATTGTAGTGCTGAAATTAAGCGAGCCTGCCAGTGAAATTACCAGACAAACAGAAAAGATCAACAGAAAACAGCAAATGTCCAAGTCATATTGAAAAACGAAATAAACCAACAGCGTAAACCATTTGTTTTTTTTTTTTTTCTTATTTGCCTATCATAAAGGAGGGAAAGGAAAGATTTAGGGATGGGCGAAGTGGTAAACAAAACCAAACAGCTATGCTACCGCAAATATATAAAAAGGCAAGGAAATAAATTTGCCTACGCTCACGCAACAACAAAGCTTAGACCATTTGTTTTTTGTTATTTACCGATCACACGGTAAGGCAAGGAAATAACATAACACAAAGAAAGGATGACGTAATTTGCTTTGCGCGATCGAGACTCGAACTTTGCGTGATTCGTTTTTAACTACAGGGGTCATTCCTTATATATCTCGAATCACCATAATGCATAACAAGTTCGAGATATATATATATGGATATATATGGAAAACGCATTATATTGAGAAGTTTGCTATGGAAATTCGACGAAATTTCACTTGGGTTTCTTTAACGGTTTAATGAATGTTCATTGACTGTATTTCCTCTTGAAATGGAATTTCTGTCACAACCAAAAATTGTCATCAAGAAGTTGATGTCAAAAATCAAAACGATTTTTGCTTTTATTATGTTTTTCTTATGTTTTTATAATTTGTTTATTATCATTGAATATTTTCCTTTTTTAAGGCAATTTTATGTCTGCCCATTTGTTAATGCAAACCTACCGCAATAGGTTACGCTACACAAGAATAGCCAACAATTCTGTAGATGTGCAGAATCAGTAATCGTTTCTGAAAAGTCTCTTCGTCTATTTTTTAAGAGAGAACTGTTAACTCTATATTCTATAACTCTATATAGAGTGGATTGTGTGTAATCAGACGTTGTTCTGCCTCAGAAAGTTCAAACCTTAATCCAACCATCCATATCTATATATATATATATATAGTATGTCTGTCTGTCTGTATGTACGTATATCCGCTATAGACGCCGAAACCGCTGACCGATTATTATTACCGATTTTCAGGGAAAAAGTCAGGGTAATAAATAAGTTGAATTATTTGTATGAAATCAATATAATGTATGTCAAATTCGAGATCGAAACTCTGTTTAAGAAAAATAAAAAAGGTTTAAGTCAGAAACCGCTTTAATAATTTGTTGCTCCAGTTGTTGCTCCACTCTGGTAGAGTCTAGTTGAGTTCAGTTGGCTGGCTTGGCCGACAGACGAAAACTACACTTTCAAGAGCTTGTGTTGTGCCTGTACTTAACCGACGTGTTTGTTTTACATCTGATCCGCAGTTGGACTAGTAAAGAGTATAAAATATATGGAGGTTACAACAATTCATTCTGCACTCATAATTTCAATTTTAAAACTAATGCCTCTGCCATCTGAAATATCGCATTTGTATAGATCTCTTTTTAGATATGTACAAGTATCAATCATCGATAAAATAAGCCACTCTACTCTCTACAGCCACTGATTCAATTACAGGATCTAAAAATCATGAACAAAGTGCTAATTTTAGAGTAAAGTTACAGAAGAAGTTAGTTACAGCTACTGGTGGTTTACCATACGAAATTATATTTGTAAAAGGCATGTTTTATCTCATCACAACAAATGTTGATATATCAGATGGCTTATGTAATGGTACGACTAGAAAATTAGTGCATTTAGATTTTGATACAAACAACGTTGTAGTTAGAGTTTGGTTGGAGTTTTGTGGTTCAACAACGATTAGTTGGAAGAAAAGCAAAAAAGCTGCTCAGTTAGCTGTACAAAGTAGAGTTAGTAGTCTTGCTGTGCCTATTGAACTACGATCTGCGAACATTCCATTGGCATCACATAAGAGAATTATTGCTACTCGAAAGCATTTTCATTTAATTTCGACTATTACAATACATAAATCACAGGATCAAAATTTAAGTGAAATAGTTTACGAGTACAGAAAATATTAATGACAAGAACTTGTTTACGTTGCGCTATCTCAACTAACACATACGAAAACTTGTATATTGTAACACCCCAAGATGATCCAACGAAATTTAAATTTTATCATAATCGAAAGCAAGCTAGATCAACAGAGAAATTGCTACAATAATTTCAAATATTATCGTTAAACACGTTGCAGACCAATACATAATTATCCTGGATTAATTATTATTAATTAGTATTAATCGTTCAATGAAATTTAAAAATAAAATAAATAATGCTAAATTTATTATGCTAAAATTATTTATTAAAAAAAAAACCGAAACATAGCAAAAAATTAAAAATTGAGCACTTGAAGCAAAAGGACCAGCGGCAGCAATGTGCTGGGTATATGGTATTCCAGCAGCTCTAGACAACGACATAAAGGTAAGCCCCAAAAATAACATAAATACATAGAGCAATAGAATGAACAGTGACCTTCACAGTAGTACGGGTCCCTTCCTTTGGTGCATACTAAATGACTATATCCTACCTCACGACTGCCATAGAGAGACAAATGTATACAGAAATTAGCTACAATGAAAACAGTGACAGTGTTGGTTTGGTGAAAACGAGTGACCAAAATATATGAAAGAACCGCGACAGTGTACTCAAGAAGAAGTTTGGCTGTAGGCAGAGGTATCTAATAGTCAATTTACAGTGGGATATGATTCAAATAGCTGGTGATTCGACGGTGATTCAAGGAAAAGTGACGTCATTCAGGGATTGTTGTTGTAGAATGTGATCCGAATCACTGCGAATCCATAAATAGATTCCACAACGATTCGAAACAGGGCTGCCGATTTCTGACAGTGTTGCAAAGTTTTTGGTTAGAAATTACCATTCTCAACAGTCTTCTTATTGTTTTTTGTGCGCCAAAACAATACACAGCTGATCATGGAACAAAACAAAGGTAATTAAACACTAAAATAAGTCCGAAAACACATTTGTACACATTATAAATAATTCTAATATGTCTATTTTTTCCACAAATCGCAATTTTTCAATTTTTTCAATTCTCACAATTTGTTAACGTGCGTATAACCAAAACAACAGCTGATCATGATTTGGAATCGTCAGTGTGAACACCAAGATCCGATTCAGTGATCCAGCTGCACTGTAAATAGGCTATAAAATACACCAATGCAGATTTAGCTGAATGCTTACTTGTTGACCAACTACTATAAAGTAAGACGGGTGTTTAATTAAGAGGGTAGTACACGACTACTCAAAAACACAGTGTGCAAAACTTAAAACAGCATAATAGATATTATGCAAATAAATCTATATAACTCCATATAAATTTTAAAAAAAACGTGGACTGAGAAGTAAAGTACAAGCTAAGAATAAGACTGTAATTCGTCGCTGGTGTAAAAAAGTATATTAATTTGAAAATTAGTGAAATATTTGAGAACCATACTATGTGATTCTTGTTTACTAAAAAAAATAAAAGCGCTGCAAAAACATGCCGAAAAATGTGTGCAGTTTACGGTGAGGATGCTCTGAGGGAACGCCGGCCCGAGAAGTGGTTTGGTGGATTCTCTTTCGGCAATTTTTATGTCAAAGAGGCACCTCATTCTGGTCGGACAATCACTAAAAAAAGCCGATGAAACGGTTAATTCGGTCCTCTACCACTCACAACTATACCGCTTAAACAAAGAAATTAAGGAAACGCGGGTAAAATTGGCCAACAGAAAATTTTTATTCAAAGATCATCCAATATTTTAATACAATTTTCAATGGTCAGCACTGGAATTCCGTGAGATAATTTTAAGAAGACGAATATTCACCGGAAAACGTATGATAAAGGATTTAGGATGCAAGCACACCTAAAAGAACCTCAAGAACCATAGAGATCTCTCTTCGACGATTCATGTCGGTGGGATAATTTGTAATTTACCTAATTTACAGAACGCTATCGCCGGTGTCAATGCTTAATGCCAGAAAAAGCATTTATAATTCGCACAATTGGAAGAAGAAAACGTGGGCGCCCAAGAAAAAGATGGATAGACGACGTCGATGCAGACCTTAACAAGCTGAGTGTTGGCGACTGGAGAGCTCTGACTAGAGATAGAATGGAGGAAAATTTTTAATGAAGCTAGGGTCTGCACCGGACTGTTAAAGCTAAGAGAGAGAGGTAGAGAGAGACCTATCGCCGGTGTCAGGCATGAAGTAAAATATTTGGTATACATTGATGAAATGGGGAAACATAAGTGGTTCGGATGTACCTATCAATAAATAAACGTCTAATAAGCTTCTAATACCCTGATACCTCTATTGACCTCTGAGCGAAATAAAAAATGTTATCACAGTCAGAAGCTACCTAAACAAAAACATCCGACAAACTGTGAGTTCTTTGGGGGAGGCCCAACAAATATATGTATATTTTTGAAAACAATGACGTACGTCATCAGAAAATTGCCATAGTTATCAGTGTCAGTTCAAAACACCGACCTGCACTTTCGGGGCACAACTACTGTGAGAGAAACTAATTTGAATATCCTAATACGAGTTATTCATAGCTCCACTGATTCTCTCGTACTTACCAACCGTTTGAGGTTAGTCCTGGCGTTTCAGGAAAACGCGAACTACGTAAAGTTTTAAACTTTACTCATTTCGTCTCAGCATAAATAATTCCTTGACAGAAAATATCTGGAGCAAAGTAGTCAAAAAAATATCACGAGACTTTTTTCGCTTCTTTAATTTTCGACGGCAATCAAATTAGTACCGATAAGAGGCCCGTTATAAATCGGCGAGCAAGACATTTATTGAATGAAATAATTGCATTATCACTCTTTTATAATTTCGATTATAAAATGTTAATGAGTTTATAAATAATTACGGATTATCGCATAGCCAATTTTTAAGCGCCATGATTATCTGAAATTACATTTATGAGTAATGTTCTTAATAGGATTTACGCATTGGTCTAGCAAGATATTTTCTTTATTTTTTTTTAAAGAACTGTACGCAGTTTTTAATAACTATAACACTTTTAACATTTTAACTCACCTCTTTTAAATAATTTTTAATATCACGTTGGACTAGGCAATTATCACTTTTTATACCTACACTCACTTTTCAAAGCGTTTTCAATGAGAATAATTCTCTGGCCTCAAGTCTTGGCCGATGGCTGCTTCGTTACGAATTAAATGCAAATCAATCGCTGCTTTGGCTTAAATACACAATCAGCAGCCGTCGCAACCCATAGAAATGGCTACAGGAACTGACAGGTGAGGCAACAGGTGAACTCGACTCGGCTCAGCACTCGCACAACTTCGTTGCTTACACAATGACAATTTCCTCTAACGCCGACACACAGTCACAAACCATCGATACAAAAGGAAGTTATAGTGGTAGGTTGATGAGAATAGTGATATGTTGAGTTGTATTAGTTTTATTAATAATTGGGGGGATAGGCAAGAGGTTACAAAATAATAACAAACAATAACAACAAAAAAAACTTCAGGATTTTTTCGAAGGATCTTTTTTAACAACTTCTACACTTTGCCTAAGTCAATTGGGTGGTTCACAGCCAACTACGCCGATTATATTTCAAAAAACGCTTTGATTTCTAAATTTTAAAATTTGGCTTCAGCGCCAAAAGTTCGGACATTTCGGCGATAAGTCCAAAAAAAGATTTACGAGCTTAGTAGAGCTCAAATTTACAATGAAATTACTGTCATAGAGGATGAGCGATGGTAGAGCGGCAATGAGATAGTTTCGTATGCCGCCAAAAACCGACTTTGTAGTGGCATTATAAAAACTCCAACATTGAATTTTTTTAGGCGAAAGTCAAAATATGCTACCACAGCTACCACAGACAAACTAAAGTGTGTCAATTCCAGTGTCGCTACCAAATTCGACGCCGCAACGCTTTGCGGATATTTCATCCAAAAGCAATTTCGATTTCTGCATCCTAATTAAAAAACAATTATTGGTTTGCAAAGATAAAAAATAGTTTTGACTGATATTTGAAGAAGCTTAGACTTGTTAAGCAAAGATGCATAAATCATATACAAAACAGGAATGTCTTACCGCTTTCTTATTAGCAATCATTCAAAACCATAATCGCATTCTTTACGTGATTCCTAATGCGAAGTAGATAATTGCTATACGTTATCTTTTATGCTGTCAGGCACGTTAGATGCCACCATTATAACAAAATCCCGAAAAAAACACCAAAGCAATCATGATGAAAATAATTTTAACAGTTACATCATCAGGCCCGATACCGATTTTGGTTTTGGTGGCTCGCATCATCACTTGTGTGGTGGCTGATAAGATTGAATGTCAGTCGTCTAAAAGTGACAATTTAATTAAAGAAACTGTTAATTCATCGAGCAGTGGAACGAACGTTGAGCGAGCACGGGTCTCAAACGGGGCATATTGAAAGGCAAACGAGATTTGCATTGTTGTGCAATAGGATTATATATATATATACATATATATATATTAAATATGTCACGAATATTCGGAAACTATTCGGTCTTCGGCCTATTAGTACGCACTATTCGGCCGAATGCCAAATCATGAAAAAAATTGCATATATTAATTTAAAATTTAATTAATAGGCACTTATTTTTTATTACATTACATTTATTATTTATGATTATTACTAAATTATTAGTTTAATACTTAAGATCTACAAGAGGCAAGTTATAGTGAACGAATATATTTTTTAGGCATTTGTAGACAGCAGTGATCCCGTTTTCCGTCGTAGACACTGCTTCTGCAATAGCGCTTTTTTCTCGTCATGCTCGTTCATTTTGCGAATTCTCTTTAGCAACCTCTCAAAACAATTCCAGAAACTGTCGTGTATTTCACTCGCTTTACTATCGTTAATTATACATGCTTCTTTACGAACCGGAGAAGAGTCATCATCTGTATTGGAGTACATATCGAATCTCATTTTAAGAGCTAGTACAATTTTTTGTTTTGCTCTTAGCAATTGAACTCCCAAAAAATTTGTTTTAAAACGCGGGTCAAGAAAGTTGGCAACCAAACATTTGTCATTGCCGAGTATTCGGCAACCTGATATTCGGTATTCGGCCAAAAAATTGGCCTAATTCAGTATTCAGCAGAATCACTATTTATGGCATCTCTAGTAAATATATATACATATATATACTAACAGGGCCCCGCCGCGTTGCTGACTTCTGTACTCTGTCTACTGATGCGATTTTCTCGTTGATCCAGTGTTTGCCGTTTTGGATGGCATTTCGTACTCTTATTTTTTATTTTTTTTTTTTCCAATATTAAAACATTTCGACTTTGTACAATTTGAGCAGCATTGCCGGCAATCTCAATTCGCAGTGTCTATTTTGTTTTATATTTTATTTGAACCCATACAGTTTGAGAAGCATCCGAAAATTGAGTTGGTCTTAATATTTTGCGAATTCGACTATTTTTTCGCCAAACTTAGCCATAAACATTCTCCAAGATGACACCCATCTATGTTCCGATAAGTAAGACCAGTCTCTGTCTTAGAAGACAGTTACTGAATAGCTATGTGCACTGTTCTATTTTGATTCCAACGGCCATCTTGAGATCATTTTTGGGTATGCCATCTGCGCCAGACGCTTTGCAGTCTTTTATTTTTCTTGCCGATGACAGGACTTCGAATTCGGTGACTAAATCAACAGGCAGATCATTTTTCAAGCTACAGGAGGGTTCTCTCCTGAGAAACAGTGACCCCGACGGTTTAATCGTCACTATTTTAAGCAAAGGTCGCAAATAACAATAAACACATATTTTTAATGCGCTCTGCTTACTGAAAAAACAAATGTGTGAGTGTGCTTAGCACTCACGAGCTTTTCATGTGAAGATATTCAATATTACTACTATGTCCTATATACCCTTGTGGGTCCTAGGGCCTCTACAATGCCTACGCCCCATCGAGTGCGGTTTCTGGAAATGTGCCTCAGCTCTCCCCAACTTTTTCCCAGTTGCCGTGCTTCCTTTTCAACTTTTCTGCTCCACGTACTCCTAGGACCTCCGCGTATCCTGACATCCTGAGTAAGCGGGTTCCATTGCATCGCTTGGTTAGCTATGGACATGTCACCCTTTCGGAGTGTGTGACCAATCCACTGCCACTTTCGTCGTTGTATGGTTGTGCCTATAGGTTCATGGTCCTTTCTCTGATAAAGCTGTTCGTTAGAGAAACGACTTGGCCAGAATATCGTTGGCGTAGGCACCTGTTGACAAACGTTTGCAGCTTCCTCGTGATAGTGATGGTCACCTTCCAGGTACAACACCCATATAGTAGCACGGATACAACGTTGGAACGGAACAGCCGTAGCTTGGTGTTTAAGCTAATTGCATTGCTTCGCCAAACTGTGGATAGCATCCCAAACTCAGATTTTGCTTTGCTAATGCGGTTGCCTATATCCAGTTCGGTTCCACCATCGGTTGAGACAATACTCCCAAGGTATTGGAAACTATCTACTCTCTCAACCTTATGTCCAGAAATACGTATACGAGTTGATGGGTTTGCCTTAGGCTGATCCTTTTTGTTTTTGACGAATCAATTTTTAGCACAACGACGCCTGCTTCCCTCTCCACATTTGCTGTCATTTGGTGAAGGTCCATTATTCAATGAGGCAGAAGGCATACATCGTCGGCGTAGTCAAGGTGCTTAAGTTCAGATGTAAGAGTCCATCGAATTCCTCCATTTGCTGTTGACAAGGCCGCATTCAGCACATCACTAATCACCAATAGAAACAGTATTTGTGAAAGTATGCAGCCCCACTTTGGACTTCGAATTCCACAGACAACCTTCCTCTGTGTAAGACGTGACATGTGGGCCCATCATATGTAGCTTTAATAATTGCTATTAATTTGTTAGGAATGCCTCTCCTACGCAAGGCACGCCAGATAAATTCCCGGTTGACACTGTCAAACTTCTTTTCAAAATCGATGAACAGCAGGTGAAGTGGTGATCGATACTCAACACACTGCTCGATGATGATCCGAAAGGTGTTGATGTGGTCAACACAGGAGGATCCAGAGCGGAAACCTGCTTGTTCGGCGTCGAGTGCGTCTTCGAAGTGTTCTTTTATTCTCTCCAGGATGATTTTAGCTATTATCTTGGCCACAGCAGGAAGCACGCAGATACCTCTCCAGTTTTCGCACTGCATTAGATTGCCTTTTTTAGGGAGCTTGACGATCATTCCCTTTTTCCACTCGTCCGGAAAACTTTCGGCTGCCCATGTTCTCCCGACAAGTGGGAACAGTATCTCGGCTGATGCCGATGGCGCAGCTCGAAATAGCTCCGAAGGTATGGCGTCAAGTCCTACCGCCTTATTGGTTTTCAGTGTTTTGATCGCGGTAATAATCTCTTCCTTACTGGGGGTTGTGGTACGAATTCGGGAATTTCTTTCTACGGATACTTCAGTCTGACTTGGGTGCATATTGCTGGCGAATACTCGGTTAAGAACCGAAGCAAAATGCTCCTTCCATCTCTTCAGTTGATCCTCATCCGATATTAGCAACGAGCCGTCAAAGCCTTTCACTGGGTATTGGGTAGAGCTTCAGCCCCCTTTAAGCTCTTTGGTGATTCTGTAAACGGTTCTGTTGTCGCACCTCGCTGCTGCTTCTTCTGCTTGCGTGGCCAGCGCATTGATGTGATTGCATTTGTCACGTCTCACGCTACGCTGCACTTCTCTCATCTTCATGCGATATATGGACTCTAACTCGATCCTTCCTGCTACTGGAGCTGCTGCAATTCTAGCCCATATCTGTTTTCGTTCGTTGATCCTTCTCCAGTCAAACTAGGTTGCCTCCTCAGCCCCCTGCTATTCGCCTTGTTCACTGACGACATATCAACGATGCTACCAGAAGGAGTTAAACTAAGGAAATTCTGCAGAAAACGATCAATTGCACACACAGGTATTGCAAAAGGTGGAGCTTAAAAATAAACACTGAAAAATCAAAGATTATGATGGTGCGAGCTTGCTGAGGCCGTTATGCAGCGAACGAGAGGTGGAGCTGAGAAGGTAAAAATGTAGAAGTAGTAAAGAGCTACAATTATCTAGGAGGCACTATCACCTCAGATATGCGATTCGCTAAACACTTGCAACTGAAACTGAAAGACACCAAAGCATCTTCAAACAGCTCATGGAAAGCGTTCCTTGGTAGGAGAAGAGTGGCGGCCAGTACGAAATACCAAATGTTTCAGGCGACCGTGCGTGCAATTATGTGCTATGCTGCGCAAGTTTGGGACTGTTCACCGATGAGGATGTAGAGAAATGTCAAAGGCTTTTGTTAAAAATAATTTTCCATCTACCCAACAACACACCACACTATGCTATCCATTTAGAGGCGGGACTACCGACTGTGTTCGTATACACTCTCAAGATAAATTAGCAATACATCACCAAAGTGCTTTCGTTACCGGATAGTCCCTAAAATTGTAGCGAAATATCTACTCATGAAGAAGCAACAGTGCTTTGAGCATTGGGGGCGAATAGCAAGAGAACATAACTCGCAACTTATTATTGATGACCCAGGCACGTGGCACACACATCAGACGCAGTAGGCCTTCTTACTAAGTACCGAAAGCGCAAGTCGGGAACATTTTGTTAGAACAGCACGACAAAGTCAAACAAGGAGATCGTATATACTGCTTGAGTACGACCTTGGGGAACGAAATTACTTTCGCGACACAATTGACACATACATAATATCACTTATATATATATATATATATCACTAAGACTTAATGATCAACCATATCGGCAAAGCCAAAACACACATTACGAGTTGTGTAACATGCGAGAACGCGAAGTCATCCGCTATATTATTGCGACCTGCCCCATCCTGAGGGAGATAAGGATGCAATTATGGGCAATGCCAACGCTAGTTAACGAACAATATAGTGCCGTTCTGAACGGAGAAGATTGGGGAGTACTCGGAGACTTCCTAAGGAGCGCTCTATCGTACAGGGACAGAATGTTACAAGAGTTTTTCTGATGCACATAGAGATTTTAATCTGTTATCTTTGTAATTCATTACATGTATTTTTTTCCTTTATTTTATTTTATAATTTTTTTGTTTGTATACTTTATCACAATTTGTTAATGTTTTGCAGAATATGTATATTAGATAATAAAAGTAAACAAATAGTCTCTCTCTAAAACAAAGATTTTGGACGACTTTAAAATTTTGGAAAGAAATTGGAAAAGTGAGCTAGAAAAAATATAAATAAAATTACAACAAAAAATTGCTTTTCTGGCTCTTTCTGAGGACTTATTGGTCCACCCACTTACCACCTGTTAATACGACACTGCCCAAATTTGAGCATGCTGGATCATTTAACCACGTGAATTTCGAGGGAAATTGAAAAAAGGGAATTTTCTGTTTTCATCAAGCATTTTTTTTTTGCGATAAAAACCATCCAAAACTAAAGAAGGGCTTAACAAATTATATGGTTCTGCAGCAACAATTTCAGCGATAAGAAATGGGTTACTGAATACCGTGTTGTCGTCCAGCACAAGAGATGGCTGTTTAGGTCGCCCAACGTACGGATACACCCGTGGGTAATGGCCAATGCAAAAATCCTATATGTACATACATATGTATGTCTGTAGCAGAGATCTGCATTTAATGTGCTACTAATAAAAATTGAGTGTCAAGCAACCCGAGTTGTTTGTATTCACAAGTGTGTATACAAACAGTGTGTATACCGCAGATATTCGTTTCGCTCCACTCAGAAAAAAATTCCAATAACTCGTGAATAAACGAAAAGGCCACAGGTCTGTAGCAGAGATCTGCATTTAATGTGCTACTAATAAAAATTGAGTGTCAAGCAACCCGAGTTGTTTGTATTCACAAGTGTGTATACAAACAGTGTGTATACCGCAGATATTCGTTTCGCTCCACTCAGAAAAAAATTCCAATAACTCGTGAATAAACGAAAAGGCCACTTATATATGTACTAACATTCGCAGCCAACGAAGCAACGCCAAAGCAAAGTTATATATTTTTTCTTAAGAGCGCTAGGATATTAGTCGTGAGTGTTTCGTAAATAGTTACGTCGTTTCACTGCCACTCACTGCAGAACTCTGGTCAGTAGGAATTCGTACCGAAGCACAAAGCAAACAGCATTACGTATGTTTTCTGAGCCGCAGTCGTTCTGATAAACGAATCCGTTTCTAATATGCACCTTCTTATTGTAGTTCTCCATGCAATATTACATTATCGATAAATTCCTGCCATTCACCATTAAATCATTTAGTTTTACTACAACGTGAACTGCAAATCCCACATAAATCTAATAAATCAGCTGCGAACTGAGAATCAAAAGTAAGACAGAAGCTTGGCCACTTCGTGAAAATATTGAAAATCATGGCCTCCACATTGCAACTCGAATTCTCGCAGGCGATGTCGGATTTTAAGAAAATGTTTCCTGACATTGACCGCGAGGTGATTGAAGCTGTTTTACGGGCAAATTCTGGAGCTGTCGACCAAACGATAGATATGCTTTTAGCTATGTCAACAGACAACCAGGTAAGGCTGAGAAAAAAGGTTACATTGTTCCCACCCACTAATCCAGACAAATTCTTAAACGGTTAGAACGAGAAATTGCGCAACGAACTGGACTCCAACTCCACAACAGTTGACAGCGTAATTAATCTCAGTGGCATCCAGTCACAACCTGCAGCACCGGCGGACACCACAGATGGCAAAGTGGCAGCTATGCTCGTTGGTGCGTCGTTACTGAAGTTGGGCACTAGCGCTTCACCGAATCATCATAGTACTGGTGCGTCGCCCAAACAACGTTCATTAACACCAAAACAATTGCACAGCAACAATTCCACTCGTATGTCCACTAAACGCACTGCTTCGCATAGCTCTGCCGCACCAGTTACGCGTCGCTGGAATCCGCCTGTGCTTGGTCTCTTGCCACCAAACTTTCTGCGCTTAACACCAACCGCAGGACAACAGGAATTTGAAATGCCAGACGAACAATTCGCCCTGATGCTGCAGAACGATGAGTTCATGAATCAACTCCGCTGGAATCAGGATTTCATGAGTGCACTCGAAAAGGACCAAAGCGGTAAGGCCAAAGGTGAGGACGATGCTGCCTTTAAGGAAAGACTCAAGAACATGGGTAAACTTTCCCGTAAAAAATTCCTGCAAATGGCGCGCGTCTTTACGTGGCAGCGCAACAAAAAAACTACTACCGCGAAACAAATTGATTCGTTGCCCTTAAAGGAAGAGCCTAGCGACGATGAGGAACACCAACAACAGCAGCAACATCAGCCACATTATCAATCCAGTGGGCAAGGGCAGGGTCAACTACAACTGCGTAAGTAGGCGCGTAATCTATTTTTATCCCCACCAAAACCACACGTTCACACACGGCTGTCATAGTCGAGCACTGGTTGATGTTGGATTGTCTTTTTCTCCTGTATTGTCGGATGCGTTAACTAAATTAAAATACCATCTCTGAAAGGAATCTCTCAGTCCCCAGTTGAAAGCAGTTATATGAGAGCATGTCTATTAGTTTTAAAAGTATCTGTATCTGTGTATTGTATGTAGTATTTTGAATTTTTGTGGAAGCAAGCAGAAACAGCTGAACGTAGGTAAACAGCTAAGGTAGAAGTGCAATAAGGCCATTTAACCAATTAGTGCAATTTTTGAATATTGATAAGGTTGTGGAAAGAAACCTACAAATTCTAATTTTAGCTGTGCATGCGTTTTGTCGTTGCCAAATTAGCTTAATTTTTGATTATGTTTAATTGCAAGGACTGAACTTTTTCTTTTGATCCTAATTGGACGTACTATAAACTAGTCACTCATATCTTGTAAATTGTTGGTTTGTAAAGTCTCAAGCGAATTTCTGTGCAAATCACACAAAACCGATCACGTCTTTAGCTGTTTGTTTCGATAAATATTTAAAAAAGAAAATTAAAATAAAATAAGAAAATCGTTAATTTCGGCCAAGCCGACGTTGTAATACTCTTCACGCTTGAAGTTATGCTACTATAAATATTAATTTATATTTTATGCAAAGCCTATGGTAATAAGAAAACTTCCTGTAAAAGGTTTGCTTTCAAGCTTAAAAATGGACATTTTATAGAGACTATCTGACAAAAAAAAAAACGGATGTGTTTCGTCGTTTCATGATCGAGAATTTTTTATACTTCATTTACTGTAATTAAAACTTCCTCACAAAGTTTTTTCACTGCGTGAAGAGTATAAAACGACGAACGATATTATATAAAATAATACTTTCTAAATTACAACAAAGCGGATGAAACTTCATCTGAGCTTAATCAAGTGGTAGGTCTCACTTTTAAGGTTCTGACAACAAGCGGTTTAACGCTACAAATGCGAATTATATTAAAGAAGAACGAAATTGATAATTATAAAATAGAAATTATAAATATTTATTCGAAATTCATAATTATACTGTATGTATTGTATCTATTCCAAATATGGAAACCAAAACTAAATAAATAATAATCGAAAACTGAGTCGGACTTTAACTAAAAGTTGAAAAGTTGCATTAAGTGCCTGGAGGGACTGAAAAATAAGTCATATCGGAGTGTTATGATAAATGTTGAGGTTTTATAAAAATCGATTTTATAAAGACAAGTATAAACTTCTACACCTTGAAAACGGCATGATTTGTAGTTGGACAAGATTTCGTAAACAAAAGTTCGTAGTCTGGCGCCAGAGGTGTCCCGGTACAAAAATAGAATTTTCGTGGGAAATGACCACTAGAAATGGAAAAATGGAGAAGGCTACAGGACGAAGACTCAATTGAACTGATCATTTGCAAGCCCAGACCCCTGATATATTGTTCAACCCAAGCATGTCGTTGTTGTCCTAGTTCTCCATATTGACTTGACTTCTATAAGAAAGAGTTATATTTGAGCGAAACACTGAATAACGTAGCTGGGTTTCCATTTTCTATTTACTTGGTGTTCTAACGTCCTACGATTTTATTGCTAAACATTCTGGGGTCCTTGGGCAACTGAAAATCAAAACTCCGATTGGGATTTATTGTATTATTTTTTTGGATTTCTATTTATTTCTTCCGATATATTTGACAAACATATTCTTCAGTTATATTCGTCCAAACATATAATTAATATTTCTCATTTTCTTACACGATTTTATTTTTTATAACTTTTACTTTTTCTTTTTTTAGTTTTTTTATATAAACATAATACATTTATTAATAATAAAAAGATATTAATTTCTTAATGATAGATCGCATCTCCTTCTATCAATACTTGGTTTAGGTTTTAAAAGATTCCTTCTTTTTGTGGTTAATAATGATGTTCATTTAAATTTTTTATTGAGTACTCTTTAAAATTTTACTTTTAGTGGGATTTACGACGTTTCATTCAATTAATTTATTTAATACATAATTTGTTTATTATTATTATTTAAATGTCACATTTCTTGTTTTTATTATCTGATCCAATAAGCTTGATTCTTTATCCTCTTCCCGTGCTTCTCTTATACGCTAATGGGTTTTTTTTCTTTTCAATCCATATGATTTTTTGTCAGCTCATTTGTTGTAAATATGCTTTGCTGCTGTCACAAATGCATCGTCTCACAGACCCTGGGAGTAAGTGGTTTGTGTGTGAGAAGAGAAATGGCTTGTGGGGCTTTTTTGATGAGTGCATGTATACTAATTAAAGCACTGAAAAGTGGGCTTGTTTACCTTTAAACAATTTGTAAATTTGGTTTAAACTAATTTCTAAAAGGTTTCTGCGGTTGTTTGTCGTTTCTTGCCTGCTTCTTTATTCTTGGCTTCACATTTTTGTTTAAATATATGCATATAAATACATATATTGTTTATAAAAAAAATGTATTGTTTCATTTAATTTTTAGTTAAATTTGAATTTTACTTTGAGTTTTTAATTTTTTGTCCTTTAATGTTGTTTTTTTTTTGTCTAAATAAAAGGATTAATGAAATAACTAATGTTTTACAAAATTTGTATAAAAGTATATATTTATATATAATGATAAAAATCAATGGTATGTTTAAATTACGAATGTTTATTTTTGTTTGGCTCAAAAAAGATAACTGCAAATTGTTGTTTTCAATAGAAGTAAAACCAGCTCATTTGTTTAATGAAATCTTTTTACTTAAAAATTGTAGGATTCTTATCTTGTCCATTTTTTAAATTTATTTTATTGTTAAACATATTTTAAAAATGCATTGGAAGTCTTATAGCAGAACACATAGGGACTTTTTCGGTTTCTTCTGTTTCTTTTCGGGTGATTTTTTATTGATTTGCCTTACCAGATCGTAGAAAATATCATTCACATTGACTTTGGCTTTGGCAGAGGTTTCCATGAAGGCGCAATTGAATTGATTTGCCAAACTTTTGCCCAACTCTTTCCCGACAACGCGCTCGTCCTCGAGATCGCATTTGTTGCCGACCAACACCATTGGCACATCGTCTGTGTCCTTCACTCGCAGGATTTGCTCTCGCAAGTCCTGCAGGTCGTTAAACGTCGACTGGGCGGTTATTGAGTAGACAAGCACAAACCCTTGACCATTTTTCATGTATAGATCACGCATGGCCGTAAACTGCTCCGTACCTGCAGTGTCCAGGATCTCAAGCATACATTGTTGACCGTCGACTTCCACCTGTTTTCGGTAGCTGTCCTCGATAGTGGGATCGTATTTCTCTACAAATATGCACTGCACGAATTGCACTGTGAGAGCCGATTTGCCCACACCGCCACTGCCAAGCACAACGATTTTATATTCGCGCATTTCGTATAGTTGTTAATGTATAAGCACTAAAATTTATAGAAAAAAATGATGTCACTTTAATAAGATATTATTTTTGGTTTGGAATTCCTTACATTTTTAGACGATTTTGTTCGTGCGACTGCTTTTGCTGTTGTTGCACCAAATTCTTTTCTTTTGCTTTTTCTAAGTTTTAAACTCCTTAATTTTTGTGCAATTTTGTTACTGTTTGCAAGCTAGTTTGCTCCTCTCTCAGTCTTTTAAACGTGCGTGCGTCGTCTGTCACTGTCGTCAATTGTTGCTTTCAGGCGAGACAAAAAAAACTTCGATCGTGCACTTTTTTCTGTCGTTTATGCGCTTCTTGTTGCTGATGATGTACGCTTTAGTAAAGTTTTTTTCGAACTGAACTATGTGCGAAATGGCTAGCCGTTCAATTATGTTACTAGAAAGCCTCTCATCTAATCAATTTAAAAATTTATTTTTATTAGTTAACGCTCCTCGGAGTGAATTCCTTACTTCAGTTCTTCTCTACCCTTTTTCGTTTAATGACTCATTTACAGAGTTGCCAGCAGCAATAACCGCGGAGTGTGGGCATGCTAAGCTGTACGTAATTTGAGGAAACTCGGACTCTTTGTGCGCAATAGTTCCATATTAGAAGCAATGGCTTTGATAATTATATCATTTACAACAACGCTATGTAAAAATATCTATGTATATAAAACACAGTATGAAATATATTGCTTGGCAGCCCGTCAACAGAACATGCCAACACAAATCAAATCGTTTTAGAGCGAGAAAACCATATGGCGTGAATTGAGTTTTTTGAATTGCGTATGATGGCGTGTTTATATTGTTTACGCAAGAGCCGAAGTAGGAGGAATTTCTGGTACAAGAATCAAAATGTGTTGGAGATGCATCAGACTTGCGTCAATTTTCGAAAATATGTATTCAATAATAAAAACAATCAGAATAATTGTGATATGTCTCAGACTAATAGGAAATATACACAAAAATATCATTGGCCCGATATTACTCCTTTTTAGAATTTGGTTCCATAACAAGGTGTCTAATTTGCAGAAGATAGAGCAAGCACTTTTTTACGATATTTTGCACATGTCGATCAGATTTCAGTACTTCAGCTTAACACGTTCTTGTAACTATTTGAAGTTTATCTATATATCTTCTATCTATATATATAAAATTCGATGTATGTTTGGCTGTTTGTATGTCCGTCCGTTATGGACGCCGAAAGCGCTGGACCGATTTTCATGAAAATTTCAGGGAATCTCCATAATAGCCTTAAGAAGGTAACTGCAAATTTTGGTGCGAAAAAATCGTTGAATTCCCTAAATATTAAGACCAACTCAATTTCAGATGCTTCTCAAACTATACAGATACAAATAAAACACAAAAACAAAGCAGTATCTGAGAATTGACTTTGGCGGCAGTACTGCTCAAACTGTACAAAGTCAAAATTGTCTAATATTCGAAAAATTTGAAAAAATTTAAACACGGAACTAAGAAGACGTGAGACTATCAATTCTATCAAATAGAAGGCGTATTAATCGATAATTTAAATACAAAAAACTGCAAGATAATACCACCACAAAAAGCATCATTTGGAAGAAAGACCCAAGAGCTGATGAAACGGAAGAACAACGTGAATCTCGACTTGAACAAAAAGTCAAACACTGGAAGATCAACGAGAAAATCGCGACAGTAGACATGTCGCAGAGCTGCTGAAAAATCCAAAGAGAGAGACACATGCGAAAGCAGCAACGCGCCGGGTCCCTGCTAGTATAGACAGTGGGAACCAAAATTGTCTGGAACTTTTGCACTCCTATAGTAAAGTATAGACCAAAAAATTTTTACATTAATTCTTAAACAAAAATGCAATTAAAAACCAAAAAGCCTTATTCGGACATTTTTGACATGTGTGCATTATGCACTTGGGTGTCTGTCGTATGGCTTACAACGTTTACAAAATAAATCTTCGTCTAAAGACCTTTATTTTTTATAACACTTTTAACCCTTCTGGGCATGCTTGCCACCAAATTTTGGATCGTTTCGTTACCAATGCTTTGCCATTCTCTTTCCACTATTTGATAAAGTTAATTTAAATTTGTTGTAGGATTTTCATATGCACCCAGCCTCTGTTTTAAAATAGCCGACAAATTTTCGATGGAGTTTAAATCAAGACTCTGAGCAGGCCATTGAATCAAGTGGAAATTTTGACTTTGGTGCCTAGCTTTTACCAGTGTGCCAGTGTGCTTCGGATCTCCATCTTGATGGAAAATGATTTCTACAGCTTATGCGCACTTATCAACAAAATCAGTTTGGTTGGTTTGAGGAATACTTAAATATTGTTCTTTCTTCATAATGCCTTCAATTTTCATCAAGCGACCGATGTGACACCAAGTAAAACAGCCCCAAACCATTACACCTCCACCGCCGTGTTTCACGGTTTCCTTCACCTGGTGCTTTTGGATGCGTTCGTGTGGTCACTGCCAGTAGTACTCCTTCCTATCTGACTGGTAAAGGTTGATTTTCGTTTCATCGCTCCGAACAACCGTTTCCAATCATCAACGGTCCAGTTTTTATGCTGTTTGCAGATCTTCAAGCGTCGTCGAACATTATTATCTGAGAGCTGGCTTCTTTTTTTACGCTGGCTACCAACCCCACTCTCTTAAGCGCACGTCTAGCTGTCCTAGCACTGACATCCTTGTTTATAGCTTTTGCAGAATTTTTCGGTGTCAGAATGTCTTTGTTTTGGAGCAAAGGTTGCATCAATCGCGCATCGCTATCAGAAATAAGTCTTGGTCGGCCTGCAATGTTGTTTGCGCAGGACCCATTTCGGCGTTTTTTAAAGTCATTAACTGTTGTTTTGCAGCAATTTCACGGCATGAATGGTTATTTTGTAATAAATTTATAACGCTATTTTCTACCTCGATTGACGCCTTTTTCATTTTCTGTTTTTTCCTATGATTACTGAACAGCAGAACGAAAACATGTTTACTAATTGAAGATTTATGAAAGTAAAGCAGAGTATCAAAAACATCAAATAGCCCAGATTTATCGGGACACCTAACGCGACAATATTCAAGCACAATCATGCATAATGCAAACATGTGCAACATTGTTCGAATGAGGCTCTGGTGTTTTATTGCATTTTTGCCTAAGAGTTATAAATAACTAACTGAAATAAATGGCTGAAAAATAATTTTTTTTTTTACTTATTTTCATTACTTTACTATAAAAGTGCAAAACATCCGGACAATTTTGCTTCCCACTGTATATAAAAATTAAACTCGTAGGGCGTTTGGTTTTGAGAAACGGGTGTTCTCAGCATCAGGGCTATTGGGCTCAAATTTTTACAATGGGTTCTGTTCGAGGACTCGGTATGTGACCTTTGGGTGGGCTTACCTATATATAGAAAGCTCATTGATATGTACACAGAGTAGGCATAGAGTTCTCATTCAAAATTTATAGAATCTTTTAAACTGTTTCAAAGTAAAATCAGTGTTCTATTTTGTGTAATTGTTTTTTCACGTCATTATCTTTTAATCGGACAAATGTGTTATGCAGTTTACTGCTATAAATGTTATACTCTAATTAAAAAAAAAAATTGTGTAATTGTAAGTAAATAATGCCCCTTTTGTTTACAGTATTAATATCGCGCTTTGTCATTCACCATTCACTAACACGGTTTTAAATGCATTGCGATTTTATAAGATTTTCAAGAGATTTTCAATAATACATAACTGTTTATATAATTTGTTACCTATCAATACTAACAAATGCACTTACGTTCTTTAGTGCCTAAACAAAGTTTGCCAGGTCTAACTAGCAGATCGATAAAGGGATACACAATGATCCAACGGTTTCACAATTTTATATATGTATATATATTACATCTAAGGCGGCAGGCTTCTGCTGTCATATGCTGAAACGTTACCTAACATAGCAAATTGCCATAGAAGAACAGAATTGTCAAATCTAATATATTAAAAATTTTATTCATTTACTGATAGCGGTTGTATGAGACAAAATGACAAAAACAGAAGGCTCGTACAATAAAATCTATATAAAAAGTCAGATCGGTGAAATTTCACAATTAGGAGTCATTTCTTTGAGGCTAAAATTTAAACTACTCACCATACCTTAAAAATGTTCGGAATTATATTATTGCAAATTGTTGCTAAGGGGCAATATGGCCCTCTCTAATGAAACCCACATTGCTTTCGTCTAACTAAGTGGATTATATTGGCACTGCTCTTGGGAAAGTGCAAGAGTCGAGGTTGTCTCATTGAAGCCACTGTCCATTCGTTGGAAGTTAGTAGCGGTTATAGTGGTCGTAGACTCTTGGGGCTGTAGCAGGACTGGTAGCTTTGCAGTCTCCGAAGGTTCCATTGGCTTCGAATTTTCATCACTTTCAGTTTCCATCCAATTTGTATTAAAGGACTGTGAGAGATTTTTGCGATTGGCAGAGCGCCGTTTGCACCGCGGCGTATCAGAATTCGATGAACAATTGAAGCTATTCGATGATAGGTGTAACTCGTCTTCATCCATGGCGTCCAAAGTGTCATTGTGCATGGTGGTAACGAGTTCTACTTCAGATATTGGTTGTCTGTGGGACAAAGAGCCGACTCTGCATGAACTGTTGACGTGCAACCGGCTAACGCGATGGTTAAGACCGCTATCGGTAGAGAAATCTAGCACCTGCATAGGCGAGGAGCTTCGATCGGGTGTAAAATTTTCTTTAGTCACGTCATCTTTTATGTCAGCTGTCAGTAGGGATAAAATCGCGTGTTTACTAGTATTAGCATCACCACAACGATAAGATGTTTTTGTAATCACTACACTGGTACGTTTCGATTGCTGCAGCGGCTGTATTGGCGACAATAATTCACCCTCCTCGAAATTTGGCTGTCGTGCTTTGCGTTTGTTATCGCTATTACAAGGCGAGCAGGGCGATAGACCACCCAAATTTGAAATAGGCGAAAGTGAACCAAAGGAGCTTTTGTCCAGTGAATCTGATAGTTTTCCCGCAATCGTCGTCTGTTGCCTAGGCGCACTGGGACTAGAGCCCTGACAATAATTCGTTTTATATTTATCGTCGGCCTCTAAGAGTTTTATGTTGTGTCTATCGAAGAGTTTGCGACGCATTGAGTTATTCGACAAATCCAGTGAGGGGGCTTGGGAATTACAGTTCAATTCATGCCCTACGCCCGAAAGGTGCGGCTTCAAGTATGGACGCAGCACCTCTTCTAACTCTTTAGGCAACAACGATGGCAGGGTCAGCTCAGTCTGTGTCTCACAATCACGGATGCGTCGTCCGGGCTTCGAGATTGGCGTATTACTATCGATATCTGACAGTATTATACGCTGGTTGCGCAGCGGGCAGTTAGCAGGGCTCGGCACGATTTGGTGCTCTTTAAAATAGGAACTAATAGCAAGTTGCGCCTTCGATTCGAAATCCGGGTCAGGTGAGTCATGAAACTGGGTCTCATTAGGCTCCAATTGTGCCGGCTGCAGTACAGAGACTTCGTCGATGGTCCATTCGAACTGTGTCGATGAGAGCTGGGGCGTGGCTGGTCGGTGGACATGGAATAAAGATGGGCTGTGCGAAGGTCAAAAATTCTCACCACTTTCGTACACTTAATTTACTTCAGTCTACAACTCTCACTTACCTCGCAATTACGGGCATATGCAGGCGTTCTGCCCAGGCTGCCTCGAATGGATTGCGTATTTTCTGAAATCTCTTTGCTGGTGGAGGCGGTGTATTTGTTGTTGCTGAGGTACTCACTATAATGGCCATTGAAGATGATGACGCCGCACTACTGGGCGTCGTGATCGTTTGCACCAATGCTTTACCTTGCTGATTTTTAGTGCTATCGCAAAACTCTTCCTTTTTTTGTGGTGTCTCAATATTATAGCTTTCCATCTCATTCAATTGCCCGCTCAAATATTCAATTCCACTGCCAAGGCACGAAAATGAAGCGTCGGCGCGCGACCAGTGTTTAAGACAGTGCTGGAAAGAAATGACAAAATTAATACCTGAATTGCTTTTTTAATTTTATGCTCGATAACGTCAAGATTTTCGAAAATTATTTAGTTGTATAGCAATCAAATTTTGGTGTTAAAGAAAGATATAATTAAAGAACTTAAAATGATTTACTTCCAAAAGAAATTTAATTTTCTCTTTTTCGATTCAGTGCACTTAAGTGTGGTGGCTACCCTAGTTTTCAAAAACTATGTGCAATATGCATTTTTTGGTGTATTATTCCTTTGCAGTTGTCAATGTTCTCAGTGCGTGGCGATAAATACCGAACTTTGTTCTTCAAGTGTTCAAATATGTTTCGGTAAAAATCTATGCATAATACACAGTCCGTCAAGAATTGAAAAGAAATATAATTTTTTGTTTTAATCATTCGCATCTTTTAATAAATTTTACCTATTTACATTATTTACAAAGGATTTCATAGAAAAAGCTCAACTGCAACTCAAGAGAAAGCAGTTGGACCTGAGAATTCGATGAATGTATTATATCTTTAAATGAAACTTGAAGCTCATTCTATGGAACAAGCTTTTATTGTATCGTACAAGACTATACTGAAACCGGTATGGACTTACGACATACTACTTGAGGCTCCGCATCCAACTGAAACCTGGAAAATCTTAAGAGTTTTCAGTCGAAGCAACTGCGGACGATCGTAGGTGCTCAGTGGTTTGTCCGGAACTCTGTTGTCCATTCCAATAATCAAAGAAGAAACCATCGAGCACTGCAACAGATACCCCATTAGGTTGTTGGTCCTTGTCAACCACCTAGTAATCAACATGCTGGAAAACAGCAGGCAAATGCAATGTCTGGAAAGGCTATATTTCCCGTTCCGCATCACGCATTACTTATCAGTCATACTAATATGAGATTTTGGAACATTATAAATTTCGCTGGATATCGTGTGATGATAATAGCAAATCAAGGCGATAGAAAAAAAAACTTCAACTCAAAAGGAACGAAAAATACAACAACAAAAAATTGTAGTCAATTTCGTGTGTCAAATTTCTCTTTACACAAATGATAATGGCAACTGAGTACTTTAGCAAGTTGTCACGCCTCGCAAAATTTGTACAAAAATATAATTTAAAACGTTGTGAGTGACTGTAATTTATAATGGTCCCACCCAAAGAGTATTCATTTATAAGTTCTCTCTGGTCCCACCGGTGCAGAAATACTCTTCTATAGTAAATGAGACAATTGCTATACATAAAAAACTAGCGTACAGTCCACTTTAATGAAGAAGATTAATAAGAACATTTTACCTGGTTCGCTCGTTCGCTCTTCCTTCTTCCATTAGATATACAGTGTTCCACTTAAGTGAGCACACATCAAGAATTTTCTTGAAATTTTGTATTTCAAGCTTCATAACTTTTTGGAACGAAGTTCCTTTACGCGGCTTGTGGTAGATGTGAAATGACAGAAAATTCAAAAACCGTAACAACGTTGTTGTATATTGTAGTATTTTTTGCTGCTATTTGGCTTTGCTTTTCTGTTGTGCTCATGCAGAGAGCGCAAAACCAAACAGCAGCAACAAAACGAAGGTAATAACAGCAAGACAACTGCCCGCAATTTCAAGCGTTTGCGTTTGCGAAGAGAGAGAGAGCGAGCTTCATTTCGTTTGTGTGTACCCTTCTCAACGCCGATCTTGCATATCCCTTGGTATGCATGTCGCTGAGGCTTGGCTCTAATATTTTATATAAATATATACGTTATACGCGTCAATTATGAATTATAATATGCTTCCAAAACTGAAACTGCTCATATATATATGTTGTTCGATTCTTACAAGCTTTCATATAAATTATAAATTATAATGAAATGGAAAATCTAAAGGAAGGTGACAAAGGTAGCAAAGACAAATTTCTCTTCGGCAAGGAAAGCGAGGAAGTCGTGGTGACAACATTTTGTTGTGAAACTTCTCGGAATGACATTTTACATGCGCTCGTGAGTGCTAAGCACACTCACACATTGTTTTCCTTATCTTTTTTTTGCGGGTTTCGTTTATTTATGCATATTATTTAACATTTACAAACTCCACACCAAGCACCTTTACAAATTTTTTTCACTAGTACAGGCACTGGTAAAAATTTTGTCATTACTCATAATGAAAATTTATAACAGATTTACAGACACAGACGGCTATTGTAATGCTTGTATAACTTGCGATACCACTGGTAAAGCTTCTATTTCAATTGGATGGGACAACAATTCATTCTGCACTAATTTCAATTTTAAAACTATTGCCTCTGCCCTCTGAAATATCGCATTTGTATAGATCTCTTTTTAGATATGTACAAGTATCAATCATAGATGAAATAAGCCACTCTACTCACTACAGCCACTGATTCAATTACAGGATCTAAAAATCATGAACAAAGTGCTAATTTTAGAGTAAAGTTACAGAAGAAGTTAGTTACAGCTACTGGTGGTTTACCATACGAAATTATATTTGTAAAAGGCATGTTTTATATCATCACAACAAATGTTGATATATCAGATGGCTTATGTAATGGTACGACTAGAAAATTAGTGCATTTAGATTTTGATACAAACAACGTTGTAGTTAGAGTTTGGTTGGAGTTTTGTGGTTCAACAACGATTGGTTGGAAGAAAAGCAAAAAAGCTGCTCAGTTAGCTGTACAAAGTAAAGTTAGTAGTCTTGCTGTGTCTATTGAACTACGATCTGCGAACATTCCATTGGCATCACATAAGAGAATTATTGCTACTCGAAAGCATTTTCATTTAATTTCGACTATTACAATACATAAATCACAGGATCAAAATTTAAGTGAAATAGTTTACGAGTACAGCAAATATTAATGGCAAGAACTTGTTTACGTAGTAACATATACGAAAACGAAATCTAAATTTTATCATAATCGAAAGCAAGCTAGATCAACAGAGAAATTGCTACAATAATTTCAAATATTATCGTTAAACACGTTGCAGACCAGAACATCCTGGATATGATTTGTAAAAAAAGGGGTATTTCATTATTAATTTTTAACTGCCAAAAATTCGAACTACTACTACTATTACTTTTCGTAATGTGGATAAGAAATGAAGAATAAATTGCCCTTCCTAATTTCAATTGCATTTCTTATTATATTCTAGAAAATGTTCGTTCAGGTGGAGTCGCAATATATCGTAGAAGTGAAGACGCGGCTCATATTTGTACAGAAAATATGGGAACGCTTTTGTCAAACATTAATGATTTGAGTACTCTCTCAGTTGGTGATAATTGTTTAGTTATTTGTAAAAAAGGAAACGATTTCGCAATAGTTATTGTAGCTATTTTTTTTTTTTTTTAGTTCTTTGGTGAATATGCGATACCAAAGCTAATGTCTACGTACTAAGTATTTGGCTACAGATAAAAACATCATCAGCCTCTAATAAACATGCAATATTAAACTAAATCTAAGACTTAATTTAGAATTCAATACCTAAAATGATATAGACAATTCAAACAAAAATTTAGATTACAACTTTAGAAAGTAAGTTATGCATTAATTCAATTAAGCCAATAATGTAGAGGTGGAAATTTCAGTTTAGAACATCACGGCGAAGCAAAGTCTCAACGAAAACAATAATGACAGAACTGAAAGAAAAACTTCTAAGATAAAATGAAGAAAGTTTACACTTTAGACTAGCCCTCTAATACTTTGAAAGCGTAGTGTTAGTTCATTGGAAGAAGCAGAAGATGAAGCTGAAGCAGTGACTGGTAAGGTTACCTGCAAAAGCCTAGTTTATTTCGTAGGAATAAACCCATGGACCACCATATGTGCAGGCCAGAAATTTGCGCCACAAATGACAGAAAATACTTTCATGGCAACTGAAAGCTTGAAAGAAGAGCCTTCTCTAGGGCTAGAAAAATTAAAGTTATGAATATTAATATTCGAAAGGTTGCATGCTTTTGATATATAGCGTGCAACGTCGTCACAGGTTGTCTCCTTATCCAACCTGAAAATATAAACAAGTCAAAGTGGAATGTTTGGAATGGGAAATATCTAATCGATTCAGATATTGCTTTAAGCAACGTACGTGACACGCACACATTTATATTTCACTAACACTATCAACTGCTTGAACTGCAATGAAGGACCGTGGCGGGCTAGCTTTAAGTTTGATCTTCTTCATGGCATTATTTTATTAATTATTTAGAAAAAAAATTCAAACGAAATATTTTAATTTAAACACGGATAAATCTTATCCAGCATAATTCCAATGCAATGACAATCGAAATATTTCACAAAATTAATAAATTTAATAATTCACTTAAATAAGGATCACTGACATTATCACATGCATTAAGCCAAAGTAATTCCACCCCAAAGCCATCTGATTATGTAATAAGTACATATACTACAACAATCCAATGCCGGCAATTTAACTTTCCTATTTGTAAAGCACAATACTGGTATTTCAGTGTTGAATTTGAATACCTTACAATGTTCAGAAACTTCGTTCATTGAACCAATGGTCACTGATTTGTGTGAACTATAATCCACTTTATCAGAGTGAATGCAGCACGCTTAAAATTTACAGTTTATCAATTTTCCATTAGGACGAATATATAACTTTATTTATTTAACTCTTTTCTTTTTTTGAAATTATCGTACGTAGTCTAGGAACTCCCGCTAGGTTATGATACTGTGAGTTGGGTTTGTCGTCGATATTCAAGTCTTCCTGCTATTGCAGATTGTACCAAGTCCAAATGACAAAACGAAGTATTCCTCTAAGCTTTGAATCATTCGAAGAAAAGGTGGGAGACAGACCTCAACTGGGCTAAGACGTATGTTATGGTATAGAGGCCTGATCTCACTGGCATATAAAAAAGTGGGAGATTCTTCAAGAAGGTGTTATTGCCAATTTGATCTTTTACTGACTTGCAATCCAGATTTGATACGTGATCATACACACCAATATGTCATGATATCGAGTAAAGGATTTAAGTTCGTATCGAGTTAAGTATCGACCGTTATAGCCTAGCCTAATTATTTGTACATATGAGTATTGTTCACAAAGAGTATTCATTCCAATTTCTCTCTTAAGTTATTTGAGATTTCTTCAAATAAGTAGAAGCTATTAGAATCTGTTATCTTTCTGCTATTAACATCAAAGAACCAGCGCAGGCCGCTGTGTAGCAAACTCATTGTGCTTACTAAACTAAAGTAACCAGGTAAACAGAAATTTTAGAAGGTGGGTGCCTGTTTATCCCTCCTGTATTTATCAGCTTGAGTTTCAACCCAGTGTCGGACGATGCGCCACTTTGCGCGGTTGGCTCGACTGAATGGCGTCGATCTGACCTTTCCAAGTCTATTGAAGTAGATGCAGAAACCGTAACATTCGACGTGGTGCAGGCAGCTGGAATTTTTTCTAGATGACTTACATACCTCACTAGTTTTCTACCTCCCCCTGATATTTCCCGCTCGCTCTAAAACTTCATAGCTAGTGGTATAGTAATTCGGTGTTAGCTTGTTAGGGAGCACTATATTCTTCATTAGTACTTGATCACCAACCTGGATATCCACCTCCTTTGCCCCTCTCTTTTTATCGGCATTTACTTTAGGTTTATGCCTCCGAATGCAGTCTTTCTCGAACGAATCCGTGAATTCCCCCACTAGGTCTTGAACATTCGGAATTTTGTCGCGAATAATACGATTGAACATTAACTCTGAAGGAGATGTTCTACTAGTGCTGTGAGGGGTGACATTAAAGTGGAATCTTGAATTTCCCGTTCAAAGTTGTTTGTGTTTACATAAGCAATATTTTTAGTCTTTTAACTAGGGACCTGTTCATGTTGACCTCCGCATTAGCCTGAGGCCAATATGGGGGGTCCTTTTTCAGCTGAATACCACCATGTTGGAAACTGCTCAACTATTTTGCTGACATATGGTTTGCCACTGCCCGTTCGCAGATACGCAGGAACCCCAATCGACAGAATATTTCTTTCATGGCCCCGATAATAATTACCGAAGAATGATGTTTAAAAACTTTAGCTCCATGTACCTAGAAAAATAGTCTATGAAGATAAGGACATATTTCCAGTTTGGTAATGGACCCAGTAAATCGCTAGTTATGGAGTTCCATGGGCTTGTTGGGAAGATTGTTCTTTGCATCGGAGCTGAGCCCACAGGTTGTGAAACCAGCATGCAGTCTTTGCAAGATTTGACGAAATTTTCCCCATCCCGATCAATGCGCGTCCACCACACCTAACCATTAAACGACATTTCATCACTAATTCCCCCGGATGGCCTTCGTGAGCCAATTCCAGAACACTTTGACGGAATGTAGTCTGCATGATCAGACGTGTTCTTCTTAGAAGGATTTTCCCAAGCGCTGCAAGCAAGGCTTCTCCCAATTTGGCCACAACCTTGTATTCCAGTGCTATTAGTATGCGCCTCATGGATTCCTGGATTGGTCTGATATCTTGATAATTGGAGAGTTCGATTGGTAACCCCTTCCACTTTGGGAAAGGAGTTACGTTTTCTACTCTATTGACTTCTAGCCCGAGTCGTAGCACCTTTAATTTTATTGCCGTTAAGGAAACGATTAGCGATTCTTTACCATTCTCCATTACGAAAAATTAAGCAATCACTTCGGGGTTATGATCCACATATATGGGGCCTTCGAATACCCACATTACCCACAGCAATTTTTCTGAAACGTATCCTCTGAATTGATTAGCTGGGTTTGGCCGGACGTTGTATACCGTTGTGTTTGCATTCTGACGAGTTGACCAATCTTTCGGGTTTATAAGGTTGAAACGAGATCCAGAGTCAAATATTAAGGGAAGTTTTGGCCCCCTATTCGGCATCTGATCATTTCATCTTCATCGCCACATAAGATTTTAAAACAATTTTCCCCGGGTTTGATATCGTATTCTCACTCTACAGAACGCACGTTGGTGCGCTGTCGTTTACCATTACCATTGCTACCTTGGGCTCCCTGCCGCTTTCAATTGATTCTGCACTTCTGCGTAAAATACATTTCTGATTCAAAGCTGGACAGTAAAAGCTAGTGCTACTGTGTCCTCTGCTACCACATCTGCCACACTCCAATTACTTGTTGGTAAATATCACATTCCCCGACGTTATTCTCTTGATTCCTCCGGCATCCAATTTAGGCCGCATTATCTCTGACTGCTCGTTAATTTTTTCATCCACCTGACAGGCATTGATCATTTCGGATAACGTATACTCTTTTTCTAATAATTTCCTTTTCAGGTTTAAGCCGGCCCAGCTGTCAATGATTTTGTCCCTCAAGCGTATCTCTTCGATTCCTTATTTTTTTTTTTTGGAAATCCGAAATTGCATTTCTGAATTTGGTGGTGCAGTTTCAATACGAATTTTGCGAAGGTCTCCCCCTTCTGTCGGAGAAATATTTCTAAACAAGTGCCTTTAAAATTTTGAATTTTGTTTCGGCGAAAAATATCCATTCAATTTGTCGACAAGAATCTTAAATACATCTGTTTGATCACCTGAGGCAGTTTCTTGTGGTACAGCGCCTGGTAACGAAAATGCTACAGTTTGCAGTTGTGACCCATCAAATGTAATAGCTTGCTCCTTTTCCGGATCGGTGAACTGATTTCTTCAGCCTCGACCTAAATTCCGAAAGCTTGTAGCCATTTCCCCATTCAACGCGCAGCAGAGACTACTCAAATATCCTGGCACGGGAAATGCTCAATTACGTTCTCTCCCCTCGTTTCTGGAGAAACTGAAAACTAAATTATTGTTTTTATTATTAGTTGGCAAACAGCCTCTGAATAGGTCAGATCGTGTTAACACGTGTCGGCCCGTACTTAGAGTACTGCCCCTGACCTTTGTAAGATATATATATATATTTTTTTCTTTTTTTTATCGGCCCATACTAAGAGTACTGCCCCTGACCTTTGTCAGATATATTTTTTTTCTCGTCACGTACTTTTAGTACTGCCTGACCTTTGTCAGATATATATTTTTTTCTCAACACGTACTTAGAGTACTGCCCCTGACCTTTGTCAGATTTTTTTTTCGGCCCATACTTAGATTACTGCCCCTGACTTTTGTCAGATATATTTTTTTTTATTTTTTTTAAATTTAATTTTTTTAATTTTTCCAAAAGAAGAGTACATTTGTCTATTATAAAAAAAATAAATCGACTATTGTACAGATTAATATTTAGGACAAGTGGGTGAATTTTAATTTTACAATCAGTTTGTAAAGTAGTGTTGTGACTGGAATTTAACAATACATGTATTTTAACAAAAAATAAACAATTAAAGATAACATCAATTAACAATGAGTAAGTAATGTAATAATTATGTGAGGTCTACTGGTCTCACCCTTTTTAGTCTACGTTGCCGAGTTAGTTCTTCTAATGTCAGATATATAAATATATTTTTTTTAATCGACCCGTACTTAAAGTACTGTCCCTGACCTTTGTCCGATATATATTTTTTTTTGAGCACGTACTTTGAGTACTGCCCCTGACCTTTGTCAGACATTTTTTTTCCCAGCCCGTACTTAAAGTACTGCCCCTGACCTTTGTCAGTTATATATATATTTTTTTTATTCATTTTCTCGACACGTACTTAGAGTACTGCCCCTGACCTTTATCAGATATATTCTTTTGATTCTGTCAGAAATTTACATCTGCGATGTTTGTTTGTTTTTTTTAGAGGAGTTTTACTTTTAGGCTAGCGCCCTAACACCCGCGCCCATTTTTACTCATATTGTAATCATATATATTTATGCGTATGTGCGTGCGCCGAATCGTCCACCGCGCTAACAGTTCAGTCCCAACGTACCCCCACCCCCCGCCACAACAGCCAGGCAACTGTTGACCACATGCATGCCAGCGATGCGACGAATGTTGGATCTTCCACACACGCGAATGCGAATATCGCCACATCACTAATGCACACCTGTGTTATCGTAACAGAGTGACATGAAAGAGTGCGGGAGGCGAAAAGAGAAACGAAAACTAACTAAAGTCTACGCACGCAACCAACCACACACAAATTGCGCAGTTTTTTCTGTTGTCTTTTTCTTTTGGTTTAATTATTATTTCTTTTTCCAAATTTACCCAATTGACAGTCTTTATTTGTTAAACGTTATAAACTTTAATAACTTAATTGGTTTATTACAATTACACAAAACCCAACTGCCTGTTACTACTTTACTCGCTGAGCGTCTGACCAAAGAATATTCATTCATGTAGAGGTTACATTTCTCCCTTAAAAAAAGGCAGGAGAGACTTGTCAGGCGAGATTAGAATCCGACACTGATTCTGTACATCAACAGAATTGTTGGCTGTTCAACGTATGTAGAGTAACATGTTGCTGTTGGTTTGCTTGGGTTTGCAAATGGACGGCCGTCGAACTGCCGTAAAAGGGCAAAATATTCAATGATAAGTAAATTATAAAAACACAAGAAAGACGTAATAAATAAAAAAAGTCAGAGACACTGTCGTCTTTCTTTCATTTTTTTAAAGTTCTTTATTTGCAAGCTGGGTCGAGAACATTAAGCAAATTTTGTGGAGTTTTCTTTAATTCTATACTAGAAACGAAATCGGGCCCGTATCAGCATAGCTGCCTTGTATTTTGCCTATATTCATTTTTATGAATGAAATGAAAATACCAGGCGGCCAGCAAAAAAAGAAGGCATAATCGTAAAACAAAATCATCCAAAAATATTCCGGTTGATACACACAATAAGAAACCAATACAATCTTATACACGCACTATACCTATACAACAAGGTTACTCACACAATGGCAAGTTTTGATTTTTGACTTCAACTTCTTGAAGATAATTTTCGGTTGTGGTAGAAAACAAAATCCATTTTCTTTGTCTACATAAGTGTTCGTGATCGTCTTAACGGGAAGAGTTAATTTATATGAGAATAGAAGGTGCTTCAGCGATTTTTTCTACGACAAATTCTCAATAGGTCGCGTCACCTTTATGCTGTCTTATTCATTTATTTTTGTGTTCATTCGCTCGTGGTTTTTTTTTTCTATTTCATAGAAAATAATTAACTGCATTACAAAGCATGAAGTTAAAATTCTTGTTTTAGTAGAAATTTATTTAAATTTATTTCAAAACTTTAGATTAGGCAAGTTCCATTGTGGAACGTTGAAGACTGTTTGTCTTATACTTAGTAAATAATACTTTAACAATAACTGCATGTGTCATATATACAAATGGCATTATCATCGATTATTATTATTGAAAACATTGTGGTGTAGAAACTTTACGCCGAAGAAGTATTTGTAAAGTAAAAGGATTACAGAATAGAGTGATTTATTTAATAAGAGCTTTAAGGGGTTTGTTTTTTATTCCCTCTATTAAAATAAATTCAGCAATCAAAATCATGCGTGGATACGGCCATCGTATTTAAGTTGTACTGCAAGATATATTTATTGTTAATACCTTTTACAGTTGAACGGATTCCCTGACAACGCTCGTTTGCCTGATACTGGCTGATAGTGCGTGATGAGAGCTTTTTCCAACATTTCCACATTACATACTTATAGATATAATTCATTCAACGCATGATGCAATACAAATTAACTAAAAACTTAACAGTTGTCTTAAAAATTAGTTTCAATATTTTTAGTTAGCATAATTACAGTTAGCGATTTTTTATGCTTATGTCTCATTTGTTTTAGTAAAGTAATAAAAAAAAGTGAAAAGATGAGCACAACATATTTAACTATTTAAATATTGCTAAAATGGCCTACTTAAACTAATTTTATAAAAAGTAATAAATTTGAGTAATACAGCCATTGTTAAAGGTTGAGTCTTAAGGCTACAGAAAACAGTAGCAAAGCCAGATTAGCACAAGTTCTACTCGCATCGCCACAGAGTTCAATGGCACTTTCCTGAAAATAATTTAAAGTAAATTAAAAATGAGGCAAATGCAGTTGAGTTGCTTGTACATTCTCTTTTCTTACATTCTCATGGCGACTGATGCAACTGGCGGGACGCACACGAGAAAATTCACGTGCGCGTTTGTAACACTGTAGTGTCACATTTATAGGCAAGTGGTAATTGATTGGTTTAGGATTCACCGACAGCACCAGCGATACATCTCTAGGGCACAATTGGTCGATGACGAGGAGTATGAGGTTGCTGGCAGGTATCGGCAGCAATACAAAAGGCCGCTCGCATGCATGTGCTGTCATATTGTAGACAACGTTGTCCTTTTCATTGTACAACGTGTACAATTCACGCTGCATGTCGCACGATTTGAGTCGTGTCCGATGCAGCGTTACGTAACGTAACCAGTCCATATTTTTAGCATTCGTTGGGTAGTCATGGTCGTGCTCTGTCATATTCTCGTCTATATAGTTTTCCATGAACTCAGCAGAAACAGTCGAGCTAGTCAGTTGTACAATATACCACAACACTGTATGGAGCAGCCATTTTAACAATCTCAGCACGTGAAACAAAGGCTGGAAATGGTGATTGTTAAATTAAGTGCTCATTTGAATGAATGATGACATATGTAATGATGTTAGAAACTTACTGAAAACAACGCACTTGAAGCATTGATATCATTTCTAGATTCGAAGCACACAGCTTGATAGTCGTACACAATGACACGCTTATAGACCTTCTCCTCCACAAGGCGTTTCATAATAGCACCATTTACTTCGCCGAAGAATTTGCCCGTTTCATGTGGACGTGAAGAAATTATAATGAAGCCATTGTTATCGAGTATGTAGCATGCTTTGTCATCCGTTGTGCAGGCCTGCCATTGAAAATATGGCTTAGTAGCTTATATATATATGTAATATATCAATATAGTTGTCTTTCCAAAGACTATAATAAATACGACGTAGGTTTACTACCATCTATCATGTGATACGCTGGCACTCGACAATTATATTTCTTAATCGCTTCTCGGTGAATTTTTTATTTGTGGCATTTATACAAATGAAAAACCATTCGAATTTTGTTTGAAAGGATTATAAAAGAAATGTCGGAATGTCATGAGCTTCCATAAATAAAAACCGCGAACTATAAACCAAATTACAATATATTGGAACATGGCCGTGGTGCTAGGTTCTTCTCCACACCCCCTTATTTCATCTAATATAGTATTGAATATTAGAGTTAGGGGCTAAGTCAACTTACATTGCCGGTGATATTATGAAAAAGCTTGTATAGTGCTGTGTGCTGGAATTGAAAGCCTACAACGGCTGCTGGGGCGGACTTGCTGTTTTCAGTGTGAAAAATAGCATGACTTGCGGTGACAATGATTTCCGAGCCAGTCTCTACAATTGAAAGAATACTTCATTTAAGTAATAAGTATTAAGGACAAAGTACTACCAACCTCCTGCGTCGAAAGGCACTGAATACACAAAGCTCTCCTCACGGACGAAGTGTTGCTCCACAGCTCTTTTGTACCAGATTTCATCGATAGCTCTATTATGTTGTTCGCTAAATATATCACTGCAGAAAAATCAAAATCTGTCTTTATATTAAACTCACTCAGGATGTGTGTACAATAAATATGTAAACGTTAAGTGAAAACTTTTTTTGTCGCGTTGACGATTTTCGATAGCACAAAATCTTATGAGTTCGCTTCACGGACATGCTATTGATTATTTCTTGTGTGTTAATTCGCTCGCCTTTGTCGTTGCTTTTATGTGTGATTGAAAATGCGGACTGCTTTAAGTTACAAAGCATACATTTTTATTGGGAGTTTGAGACAAAATAACAAACTGCTTTATGTTAAAAACTTTGATTGAAACATTAGCTATAGTAATTCGATGGATTTTTCCGACTTTTTCGGTAGACTTTAACTCCAAACTTCACTTGATTCAATAAGGACCATACATGTATACCCATATACATTGACTTTCACCATTATATAACAACAAAATAAAACTCAAGGAGGAGTATAGCATAAGCAACGAAAAAATGTACTAAACGTTTTGTACTTGGTCACGCAATGATTTTGAAAAAGCTTAATACTAAAAAAAAATTATATTTACTCCTAAAAAATGAAAAAAAATTAGTATGCAACTTGATGCATTTGTTGTTGTTTAAAACAAATTATTAAAATCGGTTGAGTATATTTTCCGCAAAATGAAAATATTTCAAAAAAATTTTTTTTTTTGAACTGCCTGTATGTTGACCACGGGCCCACCTATCGGATCCAGAACTATCCTATCTCTCAAGCTGAAACCAACCGTACATACTCCAAAAATTTCGTTGAAATCGGTTAGATGGTTTCGGAGATTAGCTCGGCTAAAATTTTGTGACACGTGGTTTTTAAATATATAGAAGAAGATATAAATAGATATTATATTATTTAGGGTACCCACCCTGCGCCAGCCTCTTCGGCCATATTCGAGTGAAACTCGTGCCAACGTGTGAGCCCACTGTGGGTGGCCAAGAAAGCAACTGTAATGCCGAAACGTTGTTTGAACTCCGTCCTATTGGCAGACAAAATTATATATTAGTTCATTTGTAGAAGTCATTTTAAAAATATTTTTTTAAATAGTGTCCATAATGAAATATTTCTTTACCTTGGCAACAAACCCATCAAAACAGCAATTGGGCTTGAAGCACTGCGTTTTTGGGTTTTAATTATTTATTTGTTTGTTGTTGGAAAAATGAACGAATTAAATGTATCAAAGAGAATCGAAAGTCAAAATAAAAATAAAAATTTTGCAAGTCGTATGCTTTTATATTTAATATACAACTTTTGGCGGATCTCTCAGGATCACCCATATTTTGATCTTCCTTTAGAAGGCTTAGAAACATTTTCAAACTACCTTAAACTAGCTCAGAAAATAAATAGAAAAGAGGAAATTGCAATATGAGACAGTTATTTAAAACTTACCCTTTATCGTCCTTCGAATTGAAGCTAGTATTTTTTGAAAACCATTCAGTTGCTCTTGCATCGTACACCAGCGATTGAATCAATTGACGATCACCTGAAGCAAAAATTCGAATAATAATATTCAAAATTAAAATGTTTAACGATGTTCGTTTATTTACATGCTTATCTAGTTTGTTTCTTTTTAGTTTTTGTTTCGTTGCAAATGTAATATCGTTTGACATAAAAATGAAACAAAACCTACGTTAACTAAAATGGTTTCCTATTGATCTTTTACAAAAAAAGTGGCACCTACATTCAGAGTGCACTAACGACAAAGAGAAGGCACTAAGCTAAATACCGTTAGAGTAGTATGCAGAGTTGCCATCTTACTTATTTATTACACAATGTGCAAAAATTAAGATTAAGGTTAAAATTAAGATTAGCGCAAAAAATATTGAAATTAAACAAATTAATTTGTATTCCAACTTCTCCTATGTCAAAATGAAATTATTCTTAACGTATAGCTCGCAAAACTCAGTAAACAACCCAACTGGTATTTTTTAAAACTTAAATGATCTGACTGACCCTACTCCCGCCAAAGGGCGTTTTGTAAATAAACATTGACTCAAGTGGCTAAGGGTTTCTAGAAAACCTAGAGCTCTAGCTCTTTCAAACACATGTTGTTTTATGGATTAAAAATCCTTCATTCTGAGAAGTTATATACCTGCAACACAAATAACTACCTCTACAAAGTTGGCGTGAAGAGACAATAGCGAATAACTTAGTGCGTCATTTCTATTAATCTCGCAAAAACCTGATTTCCCAAGGTAATTGTGTTTTTAAAAATATTTTTTTAAATCAGTAACAAGTGGTTTAGGAGCGTCTGTGCAAAAATGTAGTAATGCAATGTAATATGCATATGTAAATATATATTCTATTACAAAACCCAACAAATTAGATATTTTTTAGAATAGGTCTACCTTAGTCAATTTAACTGCGAGATTATTTAAATACGTGCTAAGAATAAAATAAAAAGCCAATAACACTTGTCTTTAGATTAAGTGACAATTTCACAGAACAAAGTGGAGATACGAAAGTGCAGATACTTTATACTAAATTTATTCAGAACTGGGTGCACTCAAAAACTTTTGTGAAGTGTTAAATGCGAAACACGTAATTCATTATGGTACGTAGTACAATACGTAAAGATTGTGCGTGATGCGGCTAAGTAATTTTCTACTCACAGTAGTAGCTTTCTTTTTCGCTTATAGATGGATAGCGACCGTATGATGAGTTAGCTGTGGATTGACGCATGTTATGTCAATGCGAAATTATTATAAAATCTGAACAAAGCTTCGACAAACGAACAACTAAACAAATAAGAAGATCAACTAAAACATGAAAACAAAAACAGAAAAGATTAAGAGATAATTGGAAAATAAACGTACAAAACATGACTGCGGTGTGTTCGGGAGGCAGCATACTACGACTCAAGGGCCACTTCCACCCGGGTTGTGACATTTTACTTAAGAACCAAAGGAGTTCCTCCTCTGGTGTCGTAAAAGTCATATTGCTGTGTTTGCAAAACAGCCTGCAAGGTAATAAAATCATATGTAAGATGGGTTAAAGAATGCTACAACGTACTGAATACCTACCAATCTGGGTGTATTTTCCAGCGCTTGCCAGTGAAATAGCTGAGTGTATTGCTGCCTTTAATATTTAGACGGTGGATCTCGTCTTCGTTGCGTATTTGCACACGATTCACGCCATATTGTTCCGGATACGTTAAAACCAGGGTAAAAGGTGTTTTCTTGATAGCGGTCCAATAATACTGACGCTTAACTCGAGCCACACGTTTCTGGAAAGTTTGTTAATATTACATATTATATTGATATGTAGAAGATTCTAAAGAATTGATTACATACCATTTCATCAAAATGATTTTTTACCAACATCCATTTGCTACCAGTGGATTGATTTATGATTGAGTCTCTTATCTGCAGAATAGATACTACAGTTTTAGTTACATAGCTATGAATATTATACTATTATATTATATTATTAACTCCTAGGGCGGCCACTCGCTAGCCACAGCAGCATGGATATAATATGTCTTATGGTTTGGTTATATTTTCATACTTTACAGTAAGAAGAGAAGAAGATGAGACGCTATAGACGCGTTATACGGAAATTTGAGTATAATGACGTAAACGTCTTACTATTAAATTACTTAACACAGGGCGTCCGCAAGCCTATTCAACTTTTTGGAAAATTCAAGACTTGGGGTGGTTACATAAATCGAATAGTTTTTGTCTGATAGGGTGAGTGATTACCCCGTCACTATCTTGGTAATGTGAGTGCATTCGGCGTCGGTAGGAACAAAGCCTCCTACAGGAGGTTGGAGATATTGAGACCAGACCTCGACCCATAACCATGAAGCCTGCCTCCAGATAGAATAGAACCCCGACCTCTGGGGCCGGCAGCCAAAGGGGACTTGCACTAGTCTACCGAGTTACTCAATACATAACCATAAAATGAATTGCTCATGTTTAATTCAACGTGGTATAACATGGAATGGAGGGCACCTCCCCGTGAATGAAATCGGCCGGTTTTCTACGGGTTAATCGCGTTGTTCATTCAAGGCGGGATAAAATGATTAAAATTTTGGTATTTGAAAAACCACGCATTTGTCGATAGGACGGTTTTCATTGCAACTTACCGTTAACAATACTGGATTAAAGTCTCTGGCAAATCGGTCGTCATCCAATAGTTCAACTTCAATCATGTCAACGCTGTTGTAAGCAGGTTTTAATATATAGCCTTGAAACTGTCAAATATCATGTTTAGTAATAGTACTTATTTATGTAACTTCTGTTATTTTGATACTTACGATTGGTCGAAAATCTGGATGGAATAAAATATAACCGTTATTGGTCACTATAAATGCGTAACCACTCACACCGAGCTGGAAGCATATAATTTGTCACCTTTTTCTTTATACATAACTTGAAAAACGCATAAACGCTTACCAGAAATGGCGAAAGAAGTTTTTTTATGTCTCTAATTGGAACATCCGTTCCGGCAACACCCAAAACGTTTGCAATTCGCGTCTGTTTTCAAAAGTTAAACATTTTCAGATTAATTCCAAGATGAGAATTTCTAAGGACTTGGATTGTATGTTGCGAACTACAAAATTTAGCATTTATATGCAGCATCCACGCAATAACTTACTTTTACATTACATACGAATAAAAGTATATGAGTATAAAGCTACTCGTATATATACGAAAAAAGTCTATTTGTTAAAAAACGTAACTATTTCGACAGCAACTTCTCAATTTTCTATGATAACAGAAGGTCTTGAACGAGAATATATCTGAGTCTATAATTTTTTCAGCAGTGAAAAGATGAAATTTTATTATTATATATCATATCGTTCAGACCCACTTTTCGTAGTACTCGTCGTTAGTATAGTTCTTATATGTATGCCATTTTAAATTAACGTCCAATATCAATATTTTGGATTTAGCGACTATGTTATGATTTCGGAATAGGGAATTTGTTGCAGTGTTGAGTTATTCAAGTTGCAATGCTTGGGTTCTTCACATACCAATTTGAATTTTTTGACGTGAATACGTGAATAGTAATATATTTTGTTCAATTTTTTATTTAGACCCCTTAGATCTTAAAAAATTCAATCAAAGATTTAACCGACAGCCAAATTCCATAAACATTTAATTTAAAATCGTCCATTGTAATTTGGGTTTTCTCTAAATGTAAGTGTTCATAATGTACATAAGTGTAGATATTTTATGAATGCAATGCAAAAACTGTTTAAATGAGTTCTTAAATAATTATACAAAATTATAAAAGATTTAAAAAATTATGTGTGTAATGCCAAAAAGCGTATGAATGATAACGATTGAAAATTATGAGTTGTTTTTCAAAGGCTTTTCAAATTTCTAAGGGTACGTTTTTTCCTCTAACGCGGGACGTCTCTTTAGCCTATATACAAAATATTTCATTAACTACTCCTACTTCCTATGTTATTCACAGGTCATACTATCTCATAACGTTACGTTACATCACTCTATATTAATTTTTGCCTAGTTGCTTAAGTAGTTAAGTTTGAGGATTTTTGAGTTTGAAGACGCTCTTATAGAAATAACGTAATACTACCACTGATTGAGCATTACTTTTGTTATAGATTACTTCTCCATATAATAATTTATTTTATTCAAATAACTCGAACCGACTAAAATGAAAAGGAAGATGATATAATAGTTATGGAGGCTCTGGTTATTGTAGAATCCGTCATATTCTGGTGTGTTTATCTTGTAAAGCTAAAGCAATGTTGAGTGCACAAATCAAGTCTTTACAGGAAAGTTCACCAACGGATCTTATGAGCTGTCCTGACGAGTTTATTAAAGGAGATGCTATTTCCACGAGTACCCTAGCGAAAGAAATACCATGGCTTGACCCTAAAATATCTCATATGTTGCAAAGAAAACAAAGAAACATGACTGTATAGTAACTCAGGCACTCCTTCCATTTTGTACCTAAAGATTGATTGCAACATATAACGATTTCAATATAAACTTCTTTGCCGGCTTTTCCGTACGCAGTGGTAGTCTGTTATGTCAGAGTTTGTTCAGTAGCAAATGTTTTTCTCCGCAGGCAACGTATTCTAACAATTTAATAGACAACTTGATGATAGATAATCGTTTACTAATCCGCTCAGTTTTACTTTTAAAGTAAACAACTGATGACTAATATTTATTTCATAAATCTATGTATGAATTGTCTGCCAATTACAGGACAGAGTGAAAAGAAAAATTCTGTTAATAAAACAAAAATATTCTCTGGAAGGAGTTAAAGGCATTACACCGTACCTAATCGATCAATTACAATGCTTCTGATGTTCTGCCATCAATGGCACTGGTATTTGTTAAACAATTATTTTAGGTTGTGTAACATTGTAATTATATTATTTAAATAAATATTATGCACCCTTAAATATTGGGAAATAAAGAAATGAACTTTAATTGAATTGAAAACTGGACAATTTCCTTATACAACTGTTTTGAAAACTACAAAAAGCACCGTCAAGAGTGCACTAAGAACATATTTAAAATTCGAACTATTACATTTTGATAATGTGTACAAAGACCTCTAAATACACTATCATTAACAAAATTTGAGATTGCATCAAATGTATACGAAATAACTTCAAGCGAACAACCATTAGTCAAATTCACAATGAGTCCCAATGGCAACGGAACGGAACTCAAAAAGAATAATAATGCAAGTAAAGATACTGTATACGTCCAATTTGACGATGCTTGCGCAACGCCTTCTTATTTTACGTGGTGTTTCAATAGGTGTTTCAACAGGAAATTCAGGCTAAACTAGACGAATTTAATCTAGGTCTTTGGCTATGATTATTATTATAATTATTATTGTTAATTGTATTTATGCTTGTATGTAGTGCAAAGTATAACAAATTGTTTACTTTATATTTGGCGGACAAAGAAATGGAACTCGTTGTTGTACCTCTCGTGTTTGCAATTCCCAGAGTGCTTCATTAATTAAAACCTCTTCGGTGATATTCTGGTTAGGTGTGTTGTGTGTTATAACGCATAAAGTATTAGTAGATTTAAAATGTTTTTTTATTTTTATTTGTTCATATTTTTCGTTTTAGATTTTTAGCATTCTGATTGGACATAATAAATAAAATAAAATAAATAAATAAAAATCGAACCTTTTTGTTGTCGATGATGATCAATTTTTTTTTTAAATATAATTTTTTTGTGCTCTTTGTGCTCTAATAAAGTTGAACATTCAAGTTGATTAGGACTTACCGCATTCTCGCGGCGATCGTAGACTGGCATTGACACCGTAGTCATGAACTGGTAGGCTTCTGAGTCAACTGGTTGATTCCAAGTCTATGGTTGAAAAATGTGTTAAACAGTAAAGTACTCTGAACTAAACCATTGTACTTGATGGTACCTGCTTCATTCGCCTATATTCACGTCGTCTGACTTCTCCAGGCTCCAGCATGCGATCATTAACCCGACGGTACTCCAAGACATCCTCGCGCTGATCTTCACTTTGTTTCATCTCCCACAACCAGTCAGATATTTTGGTGTCCTATAAATTGTTTATTTTTTCATAAAAAGTATAATGTATATTATTACACTCTATACTTCAACATCGGCATAAACTTGCGTCCAGACCACCGGATGATCGTGCCTGCCCAAAACCAATGGTCTCGCCATAACCGGTATATAATTTAATACCATTTCTCGCACCTCCGCTGTATCGCTGAGATGTACATAATAACCTTGATTGGCACATGCCATCCACTTAATGTCTTTAACATCCGCAACTTCTTTGCCTATTAAATAGGTAAAAACCCGCACCGGTTTGTACGGCAAATCCCGCCAATTGTATTGTTCAAATATTTCCTTATAATTCATAGGTGCACCATCACTGATTATCATTATAGCCTGATTGCATTGTGCTCCGCGAGCACTTGACCTTGTTTCTTCCAAGACATCGAACGCTTTCGTTAATGCAGCAGTGAAATTGGCAATCGATTTGGGTTTAAACGATTCAATCCCTTCTTTGAGTTCTCTGATGTTACCGAGATTAGCCTGATTCGGCAGATACATGCACGAGTGTAATTGTGTGATTTAAACAAATGTGTATGTAGAGATTACATTAAAAACAATTTTAAAAGTATGAAACAAATAAAAACTGTATATGTCAAAGGTATTATGCCCAACACACAAATAATGCAAAAATTGATAGCGGAAAGCAGACAAAATTTTATTTAAAATCACACCGATTTGTGTGTTGGGTATATTTTTGTTGTTGTAAGTTGCGTTTCTAATTTGGTAAATAATAGGAAAAAAAAGTTCATTTTATACTTGAATGAGATTATCCTCGAAACATCCAACTACTGCGTTTACTTCTTCATCAAAGGTAAAGATGTTCACAAAGTCATTTGTACCCAAAGTGTCGAGAATTGTGTTTACAACATGCTTTGCGATATCTAACCTCTGGCCCAACATCGAACCCGAGCCATCCATCAGGATAACAATATCCTTCGGACTAGTTGCCGCCTCCATATACCAGGACCGCAACCGGCAATCGTAGAGATCGACTGGCTGGGTTTTCCATTTCGCAGCAGGGAATTGACGCATAAAACCAGTCGAACTGCCAAAAAATTGCCACGACAATGTCGGATCGTTTTTATAATTATCACGAAATATCTGATCCAAATTTTCTGACCATTGAATCGCTTTTATAACATCCGGCGCTGTAATCAAAATATTTCGATCGTTGTCCAATTTTTATGGGTTAAATTTTTTTTTTCAAATCAGTCGCAAAAAAAGGAATGAAATAAAATAGTATATTAATATAGATGATTGTTTAAATTGGTTTCAATTGTAGCCATAAGAGAAAATGTGGTGTTTTTGCAGTCGTGGAGCACACAGTCGTGTGCTCGCTCCTCTTTGATGATTTCTATATATTTAAAAATTTGTAAGACGATAATATAAAATTTTGTCAAACCTCTATCGAAAATGTTTATGGGCACGTGGACCGCACTCACGGTCATATTGACCGGAATATTGAAGAACTCCGGCTTCTTTGAAAGTACGATTTCTTTCGGTGGCACATAAACTGGCACTTCACCAACATCGTCCAAATCTCGTGGAGCTTGCGTTGGCACCGATTCGTTTGGCTCGAGCATCTCTTTAGCATTATAGTATGAGAAGAATGGATCACCCTTCTCGTTTTGATGTGATAGTGCTGTGTTCTCGGCCGTGTCCATGATACGCTTGAATGAGAAAGTATTAGAGCAAGTAAGTAAGACACTTACAGACTTACCCGAACAGCGCTAATTTTCAACTCCATCATCATTTCGATTTCCTTAGCCATGTTTTCAACAATAATACCGCCCGTCCTCGAAACGACTTTTGCTTCCTTAAAGCTCTGAAAAGAAGTATAAATTGAATTTAATAAATGTGGCGGATGGTGTTCCATAAATTACTGGTATTATATTCCATGTCAAGCGCTTTCGGGCTTAAAAGGAAGTTGTTTTTATTAATTTTAAATTTGTGCATCTACAAAAGTGACCGTGCAAGAAAAATTATTTCTTTAAAATATATTTTAATATATAAAAATTTTTTCATTAATTCCTGTTCATATCAAAGCGGTTTACGCATATTTCTATAACTAAAAAAGTAGCGGAAAATCGATTAAACAAACTTCAAACTGACCAAAATTAAGAATGTTTACTTACGTCTTGCACTTCTTTACGTCGTGTAATGAAATCGCCTAAGTGAAACAGTTCCATGCCCAGCTTATCCGCCCAGGAATGTACTCTACATAGAGATAAACATTGCAATATTCTCGAAGATGAATAAATTTAAGGACCACTTACAGATTGTAGTTGATTTTTTCGGCTAGAGCGAAGTTGACACAGTTTGGACAGACGAGGAAAAAGCAAATAAGTGTGAAGAAGCACATTCTGGTGCACCAAATGCGGTGGTGGCCCATGATGGCTTCCATGATGTGGAAGGCAAATGTGAATTGAAGAAATAATAAGACGGAAACTCGACACGAACTCAGTCCACGGCAACTAACATTGTTTTTTTCATTATTTTCTTTCAAGTTATTAATAATCTAATGAGTCTCATTATTCGCCGTTCAATAAAAATGCGACTTTTCACTTTCTCTATACTCTGACGTTCTTTCTGAAGTAAATCGGTCAATTCATAAAAACCACTCATTGTAACTGTTACGAAAGAGAGCACGCATTACAGCTACTCTCGTTCACTCTCTCGTACTTACGCACAGGGTTGGTAATTTTACGCAGGCGTAAGAGGTACTTGTCCTCTTATATCGAAACCGCTATATGTCAACAAGCATCTGAGGCCACAGGTGTCAACAAACGAGGCGAAGTAGGCAGCACCATTCCATGTTCCAATTAAACGTTAGTTGGTAGTTGGTCAAAACATATTTATTTAGTATTCCGCAATGGTTTATTTTATAATCGAAAAAAGATGGAATTTCAAAGACGCGTGTTCGGGAAATGTAACGCCGTCCAAGTCTCAGCCCTGCATAGCATTGCCAACCACATTGATCATATTCAAAGTACACATCAGCGCGCCAACCAAGACTTTCTCTGTGAGAGAAAGTATGATATCGACAACGTATGAGGCAGGCTGCGATTAAAAAGTAGACGTTTTTTTAAACACATACGGGCCATCATTATATCACTTTTAACTGTAACTTACTTCTAGAAATGAGAATGTCAGATACAACGTTCGTTGCACAACAACTATCACAATGGATAGACCAGTCAGCATGCCCAAGAGCGTTATAAGAGATAAAACTTCAATTAGGCGTACAGCAACCGGCATTTTTCGAATTTAGGATTATTAATTTTCGCCTAATTGTAAATTTAGATTTTTGAATCCGTTTTCCAGTTCGACATTAAAGACAAAGTTTTTAATTTAGAATTTTTCTTGATCTGATTTATTCGATCCATCTAATGCCGAAATCAATACATTTAGCAAAAATTGATACCTGGAAGGAAATACATTACAGACAATTTAAATATAAACACTGATTACTGATTAGTGTTATGGGCTAAGAGAATTACAACTTGGGCATAGTTTATTTCATATTCAAAAAAATATATACATAATACTAGTTGTCAGTATGAGATTTTCCTTCGCGACATTTCAATACATGTGTTGTTACTTGTAGCGAGCGATCTTTAATGTCATTTTGAGGCTCAGACGTTTCCCTGCGCAATGGAAGTGTGCAGAGATCAACATGATTGCCAAACCAGGGAAGCCAGAGCACAAGCCAAGCTCCTACCAACCAATTAACCTGCTGGCCATTCTCTCGAAAATGTTTGAAAGAATAATCCTAAGTCGACTGCACCCGCTGCTGGATAATACACGATCACCAATTTCGCTTCAGGAGATTCCACGGAACACCTGAGCACTGTCACAAAGTTGTTCAACAAAATTTGAAAGCATTCGGAAGCAGAGTATTGCTCGGCTATCTTTCTTGACGTCGTTTGACAAAGTATGGCACCCAGGACTCTTATACAGACTCTCCCCAGCACAGTACTATCTGCTCTTCAAGTCCTATCTTAAAAATATAACTTTCTATTTCACTTGTGAGGGTAAGGAGTCAGATATAAAACAAATCAAAGCTGGTGTGCCACAAGGTAGTACATTGGGGCTAATCTTTTAAACGTTAACCTTCCGACTCCAAGCGAAGGCAATACAACGATGGCTACATACGCTGGTGACACAGCACTCCTAACTTCGCACATCGTCCCAAGTGATTCCTCAACATTTTTGCAGTGTTATCTAAATCGAATAGAACCATGGCTCAAGAGGTGGAATGTCGATATCAATGTAGATAAACCTACTCATGTCACCTTAACTCTCAGACAGACATCCTGTCCCTCAGTCCAGCTAAACGGGAACATCATACCTAAGCACACCTCGGCCAAATACCTTGGATTAACACTTGATGGGCGCTTGACATGGAATCCCCACATTAAACTCAAAAGGAAACAGTTGAACTAAAAACTATATAGAGTGAGATGGCTCCTGTGGTATAGCTCCAAGTTAAGTACAAGGTCCTACTCTATAAAAAATCATTCAAAATTTTCAATTTAAGCTCCTGAGAAGACTTGTTGGGGCTGAATGCAGAACTGCAGCAAAAAACACATCTTTCGACTGGAATCTCACGAAAACTAACCGTTAATTTACTGGACAATAGTCTACACACTCGTATGCTCAAACGAATTTGTAGCAATCCACCCTTTGGATCTCCCATTTAGAGCATCTGAGGATTAAATGTCCTCTGTCTCTTATAACTTGAACAACTCAAATGTCAATTTTATTAATAATATAAAAAAAAATAATATAAAAAAAAAACAGTCTACTCTTACTCTTAACAAATAAAAAATTCTTAATAATGTGTGAATTTCGACAAAAAGAAGATTTAATATATAATTTAATACTATATATATTTACTGAAGTTAATATTAGCTATTTTGTTCAACTACCTTCTGTACGAAGTAGTTTTTACATTCTAATGTCCTGATGTCAGCACTATATGGTAGCACTATATGGTACATCATAACTTTACAATGGAGTTCCCTTCAGTCATACGCATGTCCCCAAGAAACATATGTTGTCTTTATCAGTCACTTTGCAATTTTATTTACTTTTTGACAGAACTAAAGGTACCATGTGTTTCTGTGTTTCGGCGATTTTTTGGAATCTAAAAAATTAATGAAAGATTCTCGAATTTTTGGCCAAAAAAAAAACTGTTGTCATGCCTGTTACCGTCTTCCCCCTTGTGATAACTTCCTGTTCCCAAAATTATAAAGAACTTTGAAAGCACGGACGTTTGTCACAAATTATGAAATAAAGATGGCCTCGCTAGAAGACCTAAAGGTCATACCAAAGACCGATAATGAGTGCTTCAACGATTTCGAAAAAGTGTATCATATCTAAGGGGAAATACTGTAAATGAGACAAAAATGACATTGACGAATTCATACATATTTGTTAAGACAAATAAAAACTCACCGGTCTGTGAATGTAATATTGAAACTCTATATCTTTTATACCATTCCATTCTAGTCTCTTTGACGGCTAATGGTAGATATTTGAGTCAATCGTTATATTTCTTTGTTTCTGTAAAACTACTTATCTGCAGCATGATCTATTTCGTATCTCGTGTCAGGCTTCCAACCTGCATTATACCATGGTGTCTATTTCTTCATCATATGATAACTTAAAATCTAACCTTTTATTCGGTTTTTTACGTGCCTTCTTTTTAATTGAAAAAATTCCCTTAGTTAATTCTTAGCTTTAGTTTAATTTTTGAAACAGCTGATGATGTTATGTCTGTAGCAGGGACTGCAAATATCGGTTATGCGTCAATTTGAAAACTAAAAAAATAATACTAAAGAGAATTTGTGTATTGAAAAGGAGTATACCAATGTGACCGTGGTCAGATTAACTACCCAAATATGCTTTAATTTTTATTTTTTAATTCTTATTGAAAAAACATAAAAATAATCGTTATTTTTGATTTTTATTTTGTTAACTCAAGAATAATCTTTATTTTTGATTTATATTTTTTTCCATCAAAAATAATCGTTATTTATGAAAAATAGTCGTTCATACGTAAATGAAAAGAAATTTATTGTCGTATTTACTTTTTTCGCGCACCTTCTTATAATGTTGGTTTGCCTAGAAAAAAGTGAAAGCCCTAATGAATAACGAATTCGTCATTTTTATACTAAGAACCCAATTAATCTAATGTACGTATTGATCCAATTAAAACAACTTATGCACCAAATATTCACTGTTAAGGAAAATGGAAATTTGGTTTGTAAAAAGCGTTATATATATATATATAAATATTTATATTTTATAATGTTATTTCTTCATGCAAAATAATTTGATACCTTCAACGCAAATTTCAAAATTAAAATCCTCTTCTCATGATGACAGTTCGCCTTCTCAGGACAATATTAATAACAATAACAGTTCATTGTTGAATGCATTTTTAAACTCTATACAAATGACTGCAAACGAAGTAGTTTTGGAATACGATCGTTATGACGAAATAACAAAGGCTATAAGCGAACAATCCAAAGCCAACTGACGTTAAGGCGGATATTATGAAGTTTTGGGAAGGTAAAAAATACTTGTATCCATATTTATACCAATTGGCAAAAGTATTGCATAGCGTGTCTGCTACACAAGTCAGTAGTGTAGAGAGAGCACTCTCTGCATTAAAATTAATTTTAACAAGCTTAAGATGCAATTTATCAACTGACTCCATTCGCAAACTGAAAAACAAGTACACATTTGTTTTAGCAATAAACTATTTTTGAGTGAAAAATTTTTTCATTAATAATTAACGATAATTTAAAATTTTTTTGACATAACTCATAATCGTTACGGTCACTGGTCTGTAGCCATGTAGAAGTTACTAGTAATAATCACACCCAATCCCCAGCACAAATGCTTCTTTAATGTCAATCCTGGCTTTGCCCCCGTATGTTGAATTTCTGCTTTTTTCGACCATGATCTCTAGCTTGACTTTTTTTTAGTTGTCACCAACGGCTTAGAAAATTGATCCACTTAACGAAGCAATTTACGTTCAATTACACGAAAACTTCAAGCTTTTTTCCTTAAATCATGACGATTCAATTAAATAAACACTGTTTGCTTGAGATATACATAATTTGAAGAGAATACTTCGACACTTTACCTCAATTAAACATTTTATTATACTCTTTACTTTGTTATGGAGGTTGTAACAGAGTGAAGGAGACATTCGATACCTTATAAGATACATACGCATTAGACTGAGTGGAGCATGAAACCTAACAAACCACAAATCAAATTCAGGTTCTTATTTGAAAAACATTTTTGATTGGTTGTTTTAAAGATCTGTCCACATAAACGAAGAAATATTACAACCTTGGGTTGATCCAGTAATCATAGAGCCCTGTACGAATTTCTGTCTTTGGTCATCATCAAAGTAGACTGAGGTCTGAGGTGTCATCAGTTGATGACACAAACCGATGCTCAAGCTGTTTCTTATTATTGAGACACTTTCAACAAAGATATTTGTACTTATTGGTCGCGTATGGTTCCAAAAACCAGGAAAACAGCTTCAAACATGAGTACTTCGTAATTGACAGCCAATAACACAAGACCGTGATTTGTGAAAGATTTGATGAGGCAAAGTTAAATTTGTATATGCCTTTAAGGCCAACTAATATAAACTAGATAACAATGTACAGTCAGTGTCATAGATTTTTCCACTTATCTGTTTGTGCCCTAGGATCTCCGAAAGTTATTCACCGATTGCGTTGAAATTTTTACAGAAAGGTTCTATTCGAATACGAGAGTAATACTGAACAACACAACAATATCTTTAGAGTCATTAAAATTTTAAATTATGGTAAATAAAATAGTGAATACATAATTGTGATTAAGTCTTATTAAAAAAAATTGCATATAATTCAAAATAAAATAAAAAATTAAAATTAATAAATTGGGAATGAAGAAATTTCAGGAATTTCGTGAGATAACTTTTCATGATAACTTTACAAAATAACTTCGCTCTAAAAAAATTCCCTTTGAGAACGGCGCCATTTTGACACATACCTAACCAGTGCTGCGAGGCCTTGAATGATGGGTTACAGAAGTCGGTTTTGGTTTAACTTATTTGCTGTGAAGAATTTCAGAGGGGTATATTAGAAAAGCGGATACACATGAATTTGTGAACTCTAGTTGTGGCATGCGCACAGAGACGGGAAGTAGCTTTAGTGTGTGTAAAGCAAAAGGCATTTTTTTTTCTAATTGAAAATATCAATGATTCCCGATGTATCATGTCGTCAGGACTCTAAATCAATCATAGAAACTGAAAATACAAAATAGGTTTTTTTATGTGCGTACAGGTGTGTATAAGGGTTGGATATTTATCTTTAAAGAACACAATTTTCAGTGTGAAGTGAACTGATTTTTACTTAATTCTCATTCGTCAGTTGTACGTAGGACAAGTGTAAGGGACTACACAGTGTTAAACTGCTGAAGAGGCTTTTACCACCATAAACATATCATTTTTGCCTAAAAAAATGAATTCATTGAAAATGTTCAAGATGGAAAAACAAGTTGCCTCTCATCATCAATCCGAAGGAGGTCTCTGTCTTTTGAAATTCAAGAATACATTCTTAATTGCATTGATTCTTTGCTCATTCATATGTAAGTCCATATGTGTAAGTACATTTTATTTGTGTTGCAGCATCAAGTTTGAAGAAAGCCGCCACAAGCCACGTCGTTGAAAAATCAATACTGTCATAAGATTCGCTATACGGGGGATTTAAGAACATTTGTCACTTGACTATTTGTTTACTCTTTTCTTTGTTCATTGTAGTTAACTATGTTAATGGTTTACAACTGAGTGCATTTACTACAAAAAGTCCAAGGGTAACGAAATACACGACCAAGGCGCCATCGGTAAGTTAAAACACCAAATCAAGAAGATTCAACTTGGACAATGGCTAAAGGCACTCTTTGCCTTCCAGGCAGCTTCTATGAACCATGATGCAACGACCTCCATTTATCGATTTAATGCCACAAACGGCATCACTTGCATTCTAATGCAAGTTGATGGTTTAATAAGCATAAAATATCGAAATAAATTAAATGAAGATGTCGAAGCCGATCTATATTTACCAGACAATCCACAATTGAGCGGGGAGTGTGTTGAATCCAACAAGGAAATCTTGGCCCTAGAGTTCAAAGGATTCAAACTCTCGATGGTTTTTAAAAAGGTAAACTCACCCTTATGTGAAAATAAGCTCAGTGCCGAAATACTCGTGTATTATTTTATGCTAGACAATCGAATTATCGTAGGTCACGCTTGAACATCCACTCCATTTTCAGCGATGATAACGATTTTCGTGTTGATACTCTCAAATTTCTATTTCATTTATTTATTGCAGTCATCGGGTGGTGAAGGTTGGTATATAAACCTCTTCGAATTGACTTATTCAACGTCAAATGCTCTGTTCGAACATCCTGACCGACCCGGTCTGGACGTTAAACTTACCTCACCCGCCCATACGCCCATGTACTTCCCAACACCGGTTGGAAAATCCTATTTATGTGACAAAGAACAAACTGTACTGCTGTATGCGTCACTCGATTCCGGTGATCAATCCGGTCACATTGCGCGTCTATATTTGCGTGACTTGCACATGCAAAGCTTCATGTTCAAGGAAACCGGTAAGTGGGGGCCATCTTTCCATTGCAGTGCAACTGGTTCTTATCGCGATGAGACTGCACCACTTGCCGTGGGCACCGCACTAGCCATTGCGGTGCTCATCACTATATCCGGCTATGGCGGTTGGCGGTAAGCATCTGCGCCACATTATTCATAAAGACATATTTAAAAAGCTAAAGTTATCCCTTTACAGTTATTTTAAAATAAAGAAAGTCCAGTACGGTTCCATGGAGTAAATATTGCTAAAGAAATGCTTAATAATCTTACATGTTAATGCACGCTTTTTCGCGTTTCACGTTGGTCAAGTATCCTCTCTATGAAATATCATTAATTTACTGCACTAAGAAAATTTATCTGCTATAGTTCACATAAGTACATATGCAATTATTATACTTGTAGATAAATGTGGTTACTATTACTATAAAAAAAGTAAATCCTAAATATCAAAGAAAAGCAACAAAAATATATACACTTTTTAAGAATTACAATAACTACAAATGTCTTCCATATCGTTAAATTATTTTATATATAAAGTGAATATTTAAACTATATAACTACCAAATGTAACAGTTGAATTTTAGAAATTTTAATTAATTAAAGTCACTTTGATTTCAAAATCACACAATTTTTAAGATGCCAATAAACTTCGTTAGAATTGTTCAGCGTAAAAACGAGCGCTAGGAATGGTCTAAAAATAGCGAGTAAGACTTATTAGCTTTGGGTTCTAACCGTTATTAAGGCGACCAAAGCCTAATATTCACAAATATTCTGGAAGTCAAAAAAAAAATTTATTGCTGAAATGGCATGATTTTTATCTTGGTTTTATTCAATGGTATATTCAATATGTTATGGATTGGACAAATTACTCTATTAAGAGCTTATATCCCGTATCGATCTTATATAAAGGTTGTGAAAATAACAAGGACATAAAATTACTGGATCGTATGAATTCGTGTTAATTAAATTTCAGTTAATGTGTGAAAAGCATTTAACTTCAGTATTTCCAAAACTAATAAGGTTCATTGTTAAGTACCCTTAACATGCCCATGAACTTTTCATTTCTATCAACAATTCAGTGTACTTACCAAAATATCGGCAAGCATCGTCAGAGCCTTGACCAGCATGTCCACCATATCGTTTGGCTCAAATGTTTTGACAAAACGAAAGATGATCTAAAAAACAAAAGCAAAAAAATTCTTAGGAAATCAGAGAAACACCCAATTTACTCACAATCGCTGAAATGACTACAAAGATCGGCCACAATATGGACATTATAAAACGTGTAAACCACAACATCGCATACCAGGTCACTATGAAGAACAATATATAAGCAATCAATGCGCCCATATCTGTGGGATTATTGAAATTCTGTTCGAGCCATTCAAAGAGTGAGTAATCCTGTTTATATTCATATTTAAGCGAAAATCGTTTTTCACTAATTACAGAAATACTTGCCCGCCAATCATATTTTTCATAGTTCCTTTCCTCCTGGAAAAACATTTCCTTCTCTATTTGGCCTTTTACAAGCAATACAAATTGACAGAGAACTCTGAAGAGAAAATAATTTAGATGTTTCTTTTAAATTTTTATTATTTGAGTTAAAGTTAATTTTTAGTTTTGTTTGGCTATCTCTCTTTCTCCTAACCTTTCTCTCTCTAAAGAAGAAGTAATCGTATCGTATCTTAAACTAAATTATTAGTTGTACATTCAAATATACGTGATTTCCGTCAATGATTTCTATGCTTGCTATCGTTGTTTCCAAATATCTACTAAGAGTAAAGCTTAAACTGAATTACTTAAGGATTATTAAAATAAAGATCGCGTGTTACGCTATGATTGAAATCAATTTTGGGTGCTGCAGCTTGCCCATTGTCTTTAAACCAAAGAGGTGACATATCCACATTTCCTGCCTCAGCAATTTTGCAGCAACCAAATTAGAACCTGGAATGAGTGTAGAATAGGGTTAAGTTTTGTATGGTCGATAATAGGCGGTTATTTTTTGGTGACTTACAAACTCACTGGCATAATAACAATATAAACCAGCCCAATTAACGTTTTTTTACTTATTGTTGATTGAAAGCCGCTCGACACTGGCCAGTAGCTCATCAGCTGTTTGCGAAACAAGATGTTCCTGATCATCGCTGGTGCTTAAGTTTTGAAGGCGTTTCTCGAGAGCTGACAGATCCTCTAATTCCCGTTTCTGCTTCACCATGTAACGCAAAATTAGCGAGGTCAACATGCACATGTCCTCTAGTATCTTGGCCGCTTCGGGCGTTGGATGATCGTAACGATTTCTCAACAAACGTAGTTTTGCCTCAGCCAATTCGAGCGGTGATTTGCCACTGCGATCGAACATGTGAGCGCTGGCACCGCCTTGGAGAAGAACTCGCACAACAACATTAAAATTGTTGGAGCTTGCGGAGATAACAGCTAGATGCAATGGTGTATTGCCAAGCGAGTCAACAACATTTGGATTGGCACCATACTTGAGCAACTGTTGAACAATCTGTATGTAACCGCGACAGGCGGCCAAATGTAGCGGGCTCCGTTTGTACTCATCTGCAGCGTTTGGATCGGCGCCGGATTCCAAAATGCGTGTGAGCAGTTCGATGTTGCAGGTGGATGCGGCTGTGCGCAATTTTCGTCCCTTCGAATCAGCGAGTATGTTGCCATATTTAAAGTGCAAGCGCTGTTGACGCATGCAGATGCGCGGACGCATCTTGAAGCCGCCACCCGATGGCAGTGCGGATGTCGAATGTATCAGATAGTCTGCGTTTAGTGGCAAGGGTGGAAGATGAGGGAGCGCGAAATGTTCTCTCAACTGGAATACGCTTGGATTTATATTCGCAGGCCACTCGCCGTGCGTATTTGGTGACGAAGTGGGTGTGGGCGGCATTACTGGAGGCGGAGTTTTAATGTCCATGTATTTAACACCACTAGTCGTAGTAAATCCGTCATTGCTGTCATTGCTATTGCTGGTATCCACACCGGAATCAGCCATTGTGTATACTTGTTCACACAATTTTCTTTTCAAGAATATGTATTTGTTTTGTTTGATCAGCTGTGTGCAGGTTAATCACAAGAAGAAGGAAAAGCACTGGTTCGACAGAGTTGACACTATGCTTTGAATGGGAGACCAATAGATAGTGATAAAATAAATATCGATAATTTTCTTGAGAGAAAATAGCTTATAATTACTACGTTTATATGGAAGCTAAAAGTAGTTTAGCTAAGATCACTTCGACTTATAACGCACATGTCAACACTTTTCCAGAACGCTTTAACCCAGTGACTTTGCTTTAAGCATAAGTCGCATTTTAAATCCGACATTAAGCAGGTCGCTATTCATAATCAGCTGTGTTTTTTCGTGCAGAGTTGCTATGCGGTGTAATTATTTTGCATTATTTTCATTTTTTAATGATTTTGCGAATTAAATACTGAAAAATCATTGTAAAACCATATTAAAAATCAAGAGAAGCCTTATACATTTATATTTTGTTTTATACAATGTGTTTATTTAAAATAACTTATTCTGATGGGTAAGGCCCATAACATTTTATGCGCATGGAAACTCTGAAGCAGAAAAATAAGAACGCAATGAAGACCCACATATAAACACAAATAAAGTGTTCTAAGGCAATCCGATTTTAGCTAAACTGCTTTTAGCTGTCATATAAACGTAGTAATAATCTCATAGCAAGAAACATACTTGTATAGACTATCCTCATACCTATACCCATAAACTGCACCATCGCAACTAATAAAGCCTCAAACAGATTTGGAGGAGTTGCACTGCTAGAGCACAAATCAATTAAATTCACCCAACTTAACATAAAAACAAAGTTGGAGGCAGTAGCAATGGAAATAGACTCCATAACGCAAATTAGCATTATCTCAATTTACATCCCACCATGAAAACCATTCTCCTATAACAATCTTGTAAATATACTAAAAATACAAAACTCTTACTGTATTAACACCGTAGACTTAATAAACAGACAATAATAAGAAAGGTAACAAACATACTAACCAAAGTCATAAATAACTCAAATTTTTTGCTATTAAATGATAAATTTCCGACATATTTCAGAACACTTCGCACGTTTACGTACCTAGACATACCCTAGCGAAAGTGACAACTACCCTATAGTCATTTCAGCTTTTCCACAAATTTCGACACAAAATTTCAGTAGACCACACCAGTGACAGAGCAAACAACGAACAATATATCAATAAGTAGCAATGTTAACAAGGAAAATGCAAATGTTTGCAAAATGAATGCTGTGCTCACCACAGCATTCCACAAACATCGATGAAACATTTTAGCACAAAGTCCCATTGTAGAATAGGACCTTAGCGGGGCTAAGGAAAAACAAAAACTATACATGGCGAGTACTAAAAAGAAACATAACCCAAGAAAACATACTAGCATTCAGAAAAGCGAACGCTCTATTCAGACGACCACTAAAACAGCGTATAAAACAAGCTACAATAGACTTAATGCAACAGCCTAAAGATCATTCAGAAAATTAAAAGTTGACTAGTATTTAAAATAAAAAATATAAATGGCAAATTATAATAATAGGTTTTTTGTAATTTAAAAAAAAATACTTTGTACTCCCAAGTATCATGTCTAAGGAATTTTTAGAAGAATTCATCATTTCTTTTAGAAATTAGCCTACATTATAGCAAACGAAAAGCGACGCATTCAAAAATAATCACTCCGCTGCCATGTTACGATATTCACTGTTGAAAACTTTTTCAAAGAAATAATTTTTGCATGAACATTCACGTTTCGTTGGTAGCAAAACGTACTTTTGTTCGACAATCATACATATTTGCAGTGTATATCCCGCTTAAAGGTGTCAAAATCGGTGTTAATTTTAATTTACACTTTGCAACGAATAGTTTCATTACATACTGTCTGTACATATATAACACAGACATTTTATATACAACAAATTTGGTTCCTAGGACTTTGGCTCTTGCCGTCTCCATATTACAGTCGTACGTGAACGCATTCGATTCAGAATCTCCTATTATCTGCATTTGCGCTTTCTTAAGAACCCAATTAAAGTCGCAGACTCAATCACAAATCGAAAGTGATAATGATAACGCAGTTCACAGTAGGTCGAATATATAATTTTCTCACCAATATATTGGCACAAAAAATTTCCTACGCACAGCTTTAGAACAATACCTTCCCAACCATACAATTTTCATTAAAATATATTTTTTGTTGAAAAAAGAATAAAATGGTACCAGAAAAATCTTTTCCCCGAATTAATACATAAATAGATTATTATTATTATTATTGTATTTATAATTATGGTTATTTGCAGCGTTTACACCAAGCTTAAGTGGAACCATATTAGCGGACATTTTAACAATCGGCATCGGGCCATCTATAACTCGATAGCACACCTCTTGAAATGAAATCTTTCTCACGCAGCCCTCGTCTGAAAACAGACGCTAGTCGTTGATATGTGGTCCGGTGATTTTGAAGTCCGCTGGTTCATTGTAGTGCAGAGTTTTGTTTTTATTAATGAAGTTCGTCACTAATGTGACGACGTAACCCCAATTGTGACACAAAGACGGATTGACTAACAAAGTATTAAATACAACACAAAAATGTCGGGAACCATATTGGAAAACCTAAGCGGACGCAAGCTGTCAGTGTTGGTTTCTTTGCTCCTAATAAGTCAGGTTCTGTGCTTCATGGTGGGCGGCCTGATGGCACCAGTGCCCGCCGGCCATCAAAACATACTCGGCATGGTGTGCAAAGATGTGCCTGGTCGCCAGAATGACAGTACGTTATGGCTATACTCGCGCGGCGAAGGCAGCTGCAAAGCATTGACCCAAGAGGAAATTGAACGGGAAGAGAACAAAATGGCGAATGAAATAGTTTACGTCTACCAAATGCCACTTCCGCGTGAGAATAAGGTGTTGGACTACTCTCGGTGGCAGCAAAATCTGATCGGCGTATTGCAGGTGGACATTGCCTATGAATCCAGTGAGACATTAATAGAACCGCCAGTAGGTTTACAGTTAACAATTGACATCCGCTTGGGTTATCGTAACAAAGACGATGATGACACCGATTGGAAATTGTATGCACACTCTCTCGAACATCGCTATTTGGACTGTCATCCGACGCATGTCAGTTCAGTGGAGACGCTCTACACCTGCGATATGATACCGCTCTTTGAACTTGGCGCATTGCACCACGATTTCTATCTGCTCAACTTGCGCTTCCCGATTGATACCAACATGAAAATTAATCTTAACATAGGACATATGCACGACTTAATACTTACTGCCATCCATCAGAATGGTGGTTTCACCAAAGTGTGGCTGACGCTTAAAACGATTCTCTTCCCATTTGTAGTCGGTATAATGGTATGGTTTTGGCACCGCGTACATCTTTTACAACGATCACCCGCACTCTTGGAGTACATGTTGATATATCTTGGCGGTGCACTCACATTCCTCAATCTTCCGCTTGAATACCTATCGTTGACCATGGAAATGCCATATATGCTGCTATTGAGTGACATTAGACAGGGCATATTTTATGCTATGCTGCTTTCATTCTGGCTGGTCTTTGCTGGTGAGCATATGCTTATACAGGACTCGCCGAATAAGTATACCATACGTTCGCGTTACTGGAAACACCTGTCGGCGGTTGCTGTGGGTTGTCTGTCGCTGTTCATATTCGATATATGCGAACGTGGCGTCCAACTGCGTAACCCTTTCTATTCCATTTGGACAACACCCCTGGGCGCTAAGGTGGCCATGAGTTTCATTGTATTGGCGGGTATTTCAGCAGCGGTTTACTTCCTTTTCTTATGCTTCATGGTTTGGAAGGTCTTCAGAAACATCGGCGATAAACGCACGTCTTTGCCTTCTATGTCTCAGGGACGTCGTCTGCACTATGAAGGTGAATTGTTTTGTTATCACATCACTGTTGTTTAGTATTAATACAGAATATTCCGTTCCAGGTTTGATTTATCGTTTCAAATTTCTAATGTTGGCTACTTTACTTTGCGCTGGTTTGACTGTTGCCGGTTTCATAATGGGCCAAGTTGCCGAGGGTCATTTGAAATGGGAGGAAGACGTGGAAATTCAATTGACATCTGCTTTCTTGACCGGTGTTTATGGAATGTGGAACATCTACATCTTCGCTCTACTGATTCTCTATGCACCCAGCCACAAGCAATGGACAATCCATTCATCCGATGAAACTACACAATCCAATGAGAATATTGTGGGTTCAGCAGTTAGCGAGGAAATTGAATTCAGCAACTTGCCCTCCGATTCGAATCCAAGTGAGATCTCTTCGTTGACCTCTTTCACACGCAAAGTGGCATTCGATTAAGTTGACTAATTGGGGACGGCTTGACATCATTTCGAAAACACTGTTTCGAATTATTTTTCTTATATGCACACAAACAAAAACTGTCATATTTATTTCGTAACCTCTCGTCTTAAGGTAATCTGTAATTAAGCGGTCATATGACTTTGTTGTCTTGACAGTATTATGAATTAGTGGCATTTAGACTTATAGTGGCATTTATACTTTACTAATATGCTTATGTATTTTATTTTGTAGTGATTCTGATTAACTAAAGTACTAATAAACAAAGCAATATAATTAATTCCTCGACTCATCTTTTGATGTCCGCAACTCTGTTGCATACGACATTTTAACTCATTTGGCTAACGATAAAATTGAGTATAATCCCATTTAAAATTAAGTTAAATGGTAACATCGAGTCAACTTATAAAACAAAAAAGGGGAAGGTAAATCCGGCTAGGCCGAAATCATAATACTCTTCACACACCTGTTCAAGTAAAGTTAATCTGAACTATAGTGGTTAAAAATCCAAAAAAGTATGCACACAAAACAAATACACATTGCGGGAGTTATTAAACTTCCGGGCGCCAAGCATAAACGAAAATTCGTCCTGAAACCGCATCAAATGAGACTTACTTTTATACAAAATACATTTTCCTGATTCTAGTTAAACAGTGGTTACGGCAATAGTAGTTTTATCGCCAGCGAATGTATGTGGATTTATTAATATTATTTTTATTGCTTGCTTTGTTCTTGTTTTTATGTAATATGTAAATCGATTCTTTTTCCATTCCATTGAAATAAATAGCGTTTACAAAGAATTCCCGACTGCCTTACGCATTTAAGTAATTAAGACATCGACATATCTGCAACATTGCGACATCTGATACATTGGTATATATAAGACACCGACATATCTAACATAAAGGGCTTTTTTCAATACCATATAAAGTTTGTATGCCTAAAATCAAGATCAGGGAACAACATAATTTCAGATTCAGACCACGAAATAGAATACTTCTTGGTTTTTCTCAAGAATGTTTAAACCTTTCTTACTCGCTATTTCAAGAAGTTAATCATTTCTATGACTTTGTTACGATTTGCATGCATATAGGCCTTGGCGTGCCAAAGCATGTTAATGAGTTTCTGATCGTTTTTCTCATCCATGGCAATGTCTTCACTTAGTTGCGGATTGAAGCGGTAATAAGGTATGCCAACCGTGCTGCACCAAGCACGTGCGCGATCAACCACACGACCGTCGGAGCAGGTGGCTTGGTCCACGAGCAGATTGCCTGAATATACATTCCGAGTGGTTCGATTTTAATTGCGTTGAAAACGGCTTATTATAATGCTTACCAATTGTCGAAATGCCATAGGCCCATTTGGCTGTATCCCAAATACTTTCCGGTCGAAACACATCAATGTCCTTGAGCTCAGTAACAGGTATGTGACCAGTACCAAGAGAAACGACAACAGAAACCGGTACTGCTTCTTCCGCGCGGCCAACACTACGCAAAGCCATGTTATACTCGTGTATCTCGGTCATGGCATCCAACGTCGGATTGTTTGCAATTAGGCCTCCATCAAGAAAACGACCAAAAGCCCTTAAGAAAAGGAAGTGATAATAGTCAAAGAGAGGATATGAAATGCACATTTTACCTGAAATACGATGGCGCAGCACCAGTAGCACGCGCTGCTTGCCAAACAAGTTGCTCTTGCGGTGGTGGCGGTGGTACGCGTCGGTTGCCTAAGAAAGTAAATATTTTATAATAGTTTCAGCTCAACTATTACATTCAATAATTCCCATACTTATTGCTGTTACTATGCCCACAATATCGCTAGCGCTCGTGTAATTCCGGAATAAATGCAGATCGACCGGTTTCCGATCGGCCATGACACCAGTTACCATAATTTTCGGATGTTTGATGTCAGTCATAACTGTGAATTCTCCAAGATTATCCTTTAGTATGGATTCAAAGAATTCACTTGGATAAGGACGAGATCCGACAAAGCATTGTTCCTTCATTCTTAAGTACAGGCCCATGCATTGACGCATGGTTTTGCCGCAACCCAAACCAAGGGCAAGAATGCCACCTGTGCTAGTGCCTGCAATCCAATCGAACATGTGGATTATTGGCGTGCGCGAAAGCTTCTCGATTTCTAGTAACGTTTGTACTAGCACTAAGCCACGAATGCCTCCGCCGTCTAAGCAGAGTAAACGGCCGCGTCCATACGGTTTAGTTTCTGGACACGGAGACGTTGGTGAAGGCAATTTTTCCGGACTGGATACAACCGATGGTGCATCACCCGATGCTGGAAGTGTGCTTGAAGATTCATCTTTCATGAGATCAACACTACTTTTGGAAGAGAACATGCCGAGTAGAGCGTCCATAATGCTCTGGCCTTTCTGCTCTTTTTCCGTGTCGACGACAATAGGTGCCCTTTTAAATAGAAAGATGGTCAGTTAAAAAAAACTTTAGTTGAATATAACTTACTCTGTCCGTTTCTCGTCTGGCATCCCGTCGGCTCCACCAAATACACTAGAAACGGCTTGACGAGTTGTAGCAGCCAACATGGTCTCAATATGCTCACGTTGCTCAACTGATTCTGGCGCCTCTGGTGGTATGCCATTGTAAGCGCCCTTCCACGCGCAACCAGGGGGACATTTTTTGGTCGATTCTGGACAGCGTTTTGCTCCCACCGAATGCAAGATGTACAGAATTTCATCGTCCTTACTGCCATTGGCATCCTTACCCACCATGTGGCGTGGCGTGTTGCCATCCTTGTTCTTGATGTTGATGTCACAGCCAAACACAACCAAGCACTGCACAATGGGCACCAACTTCTTCTCAATGGCAACATGAAGTGGCGTATTACCATCTTTATCAAGCACATCGATCTCAGCATCATGTGCAAGCAGAGTAACAACACATTCGAAGCGATTACGAGCAACCATGACATGCAGCGCTGTAAGCCCATCAAAGTTGGTGGCATTAACATCACATCCCTGCATGATTAACGCATTTAGAGTCTCCCTAGAGGAGCACCAGTGAAGTGGCGTGCCACCGTACTTCATGTCCTGCGTATATAATTTGTTGGCATTGTTCTTTAGAAATGATGCCACCGATGTTGGCGTTGAAGTTTTGTACAGTTTACTAATATTTTTTGCACTTAAATTGACATCGGCGCCGGCCAGCAACAGAGACTTTACGCACTCCGGCTTATCTGAGAGGCATGCTAAATGCAAAGGTGTGTAGCCATCGCTATTGCAATGATTAAGATTTACTGTGCTCTTCTCAGTCAGTAACTAAATGATGAAGTAATGTAACTGTGTGTAATTACAAAGCCAGTATTTTATAAAATACGAACGTTTATAATATCCTTGTTAGTGCTGGCAGCGTAATGATAAACCGAGTTGCTGTTGTTGTCTAAATGCTCCATTCTGCATAGCGGTAGCAGCGCCTTGACCGTTTCGATGTTACCCATTTTAATCGCAAGCTATGCCGAAATAATCATGAATTAAATTTTGAAAGATTAAGGAATAGATTACATAAATGACCACACCTGAAATGGCGACATAAGATTGACATGATCCGCATAATCGACAAACTGCAATACTTTTGGGTTGTTGATATAATTCACCATATTGAAATAGGCAACCAAATGTGTTAAGGACCAGGATGGATTTTCGCTGAGAACATCACATACTTTTTGTAGACCATTTAGATTATAAAACTGCAATATGAAAAATGTATAAAGAAATATAGCGTTTATTAGGGTATTTCACCAGCCTTACCTCTTTGACAGTTGAAACGAAGATGGGCAATCGGTGCATAAAAGCGTTGAACTTTTCTTCAACCTCTCGTTGATTCGGCGAGCGATACAAACTGAACGATGTCGTGTTCGAATCGGAGGTGGGGCGTTGCAGAACAATCTCGTACACTGAACGCTTGTCATTGGTATTAAAGGGCGGTGCAAAGAGCACCATAGCATCATCGCGTGCGAGTACTTGTAGTGTACCCAATGACTCGCTCTTGATCTCTAAAACTTTATTTGGTGGAGTGTCGCCACCGAGCAGGCGTTGTAGAACTAAGGGTTAGAGATTTATGTTCAGGAACGTTAAAAAAAAAAAAACCAAAATAGAGTAATATACTGAATTATTGCATTTATGTAAAGTACCATATCCAGATGCAAGTACACCTAAACCCATCCATGCCATTATGAGAGTTTTTCTCTTATTTAACAACGAAAAAAACTATTTGATTTGCTTATGAAGTCACACAATTGTGACGAATCATGAGAACAAATAAAGGGATGCCGCCAAACAACTTGATCCGTTTGAGTCTAACTGGAATAAGTTCTGTACACCGTTAGGATAGGACAGCGTTTATGTCAATATATGTAGGCTAAGTGTTGTCGCAATACACGGAATCGCTTCTAGACAAGTAAATTGCAGATAATTTTACTTCTGCAAATGAATATGATGGAACAGCAGATAAGTGTCACCAATCAGAATTTCTTTAGATGGAGGTGCAAACTAAGATTAAACTACTGAATACGTTTTTTATTTTTTTATTCTAACCGTTCAACATTGCTGAACCGAAACGTGACAAATTTTATGTTTTTTACGTCTATGTATATATATTACGCCGTATTTCGGTTCGTGAGTGACACTTTGTGACTGATTCTGTGTAATTGCGACTGTTGTTTTTATCAACTACTATGTGTGCGAATCGAGGAAATTCGTACAGCTTATTAAAGATGTGCAATATCGACATTTGATTAGGTGATATGATGTGCAGTTTAAAGTGATGAATATGGTAGGCTACACGAAAAATCTACTTAATTTATATTTTTTATATGCATATAAAGGCTTCGGATAATATAATATTTTAAAGTTGGATAAGTTTGCAAAACTAATACTACCTTATAGGACCCATACATCTTGCGACGCCGTGCACAACCAGTTGCACAACCAATTGGGTGTTTGGACACATAGTTTGCAACCTTTTCATATAATCTCATCTTGTGTGGTATTTTTGCCTGAGAACAAATCTGTATTTCTGCGAATATAGCTTAGCGAAAAATTGAATTTGTGAAATTAATGAAAACGAAAGTGTTAAAGCTTTCTAACTTATGAAATGTGCGCGAACAAAAAAGTTATTTTACAACCTTTCGCCTATAAAATTTAATACCAGAAAAAATAATTTTAATAAAAAGCTATACTTGGTACAAGTAAGTCGTAAATACATTCGTAGTTTTTAATAAACTAAAATCATAATTTTCCCTTCAAATATGTGGCCGCTGGCTATAAAGGCTTACGGCTTAAAGGGCTAATACACCACGCAAGCAAGTTTGCGTCAAACATGCTTGTTAAAAAATGCGTAGCAAACACATTACGCAAGCCGTTTGACAAACATCATTTGTAATCGAAATTTTGCGGTTATTTATGAAGCGTATGCGGTCATAATAAGTACTTTTTTGAAGCGAAAAAAGACCTCTAGGATCCGGTTCTTTCTATTTTAATTAGAAGAACAATTTTTCTATAATACCATTGATACCAATGGTAGGGCGAGAGACGCTGGACTTTTCAATGACTTTTCTTTAATAAACTAACAAACGACGATTTGGAAATTCTAGAACCGTAGCGGTTGCCAAGTTTTCAGTCAAAAATGTCATTTGTATTTGTAGCCGATGACGCTTTTCCTTTAATGGAAAACATAATGAAGCTATAAAACCCACACAACAATGAAAAAGGGTGAAATAATCTTCAATTATAGATTGTCGTGAGCCAGAAGAATTGTAGAGAATGCATTTGGAATTCTGTCATCAAGATTTTTTCGAATTTTGCTAAAAACAATTTATTTGTCACCAGAAAAAACAGATACAGTAGCACTGACTTGTTGTTATCACCATAATTTTTTTTTATTTCGCACCTGTAGCCAGTGGGGAAAATATTATTATTTTTTGTTATAACTTTCAACCGGTTGGCCTCTGGATCTATTTCCTTTAATTTTTTTTACCAATTTCTCCTATGCTGCGCCACGATTGCAATAATTTTCACTCATCACTTTCCACAAAACGGGCAATGTGTGGAACATTTCCAAGAACTCGTACCAAAAGTATTATGCTGTTTCATTGTGACACAACCATTCGCTTCGAAATTTACTGCAAACATAAAAAATTTGTCCACACACAACACAAACATAATAGCACAAGCACCAAAATGTCAAAATGAAAAAAATTCTTTAAACATCGATTAAAACAGGCAAACACGGACACCCACTGGCAAGCCGCTTGACAAACACGGCGTTTGTCAAACATGTTTACGTGGTGTGTGGGGCCTTTATGGTACCAATTAGGTTTGGAACGTACTAGTATGGCAACTCTAATCTTCTCTGACAGTTCATTGCTCTTGTTTTCATTGATTCCTTTGCTGGGCAGAATAATATTTTGGATACACAGCAATTCACAGATATATTCGGCCGCTAATTCAAACATGGTCAGTTGGAGCAGCTTTGCGCGTCCAGTGGGAGCGTTTGTCAAATACCGCAGTGTGCCAGTTAGCAAATGTGGTAAGAAATTACGCGATCTCAGTGACGCCAAAATTACGCAATAGTATTAATTTGTTTTATTGAAAAAAAATATTTTTGAATGACAGCGCTGCAACAGCGAATGCGGCAAATGAGCGGCGATCATGGCCATCACGCAATGTCCATTAGACCATCGCGCTTCCAATGGAATAAATTTAAGGATTTGGTGCACTTCTATGTGATGATTGGCTTGATACCAATGACGGCGGTCATTTTGTATGCGAACATCTTCGTGGGCCCAGCACAACTTCAAGAGGTTCCCGAGGGCTACGAGCCAAAGCACTGGGAGTACCACAGAGTAAGTTAAAAAATATATATTCTTAGACACATATTGATTGTTTACTTCGCTACGTTCTTCTTCAGCATCCAATTTCACGCTTTATTTCGCGCTACATGTTTCCTTCGCCGCAGGAGAGTTACGAGAAGGCCCTTCATTACATCTTTGAAGAGAACGAAAAGGCACAGCTTAGGTATAGTTCGTGCTATGTGGGATTGCGTAATTTTATTACTACATTTTACGATTTCAGATTGCTGGAGTCGGACATACGCTTGAAAATGTCTGAGCGCAACGATTATCAGGCTTATTACTATCGTCCAGTGCTGGCCAAATATAACAGAATATCTAAGGAGGCTGCCGATGAGCTCGAGGCACTGCGCGGTGACTAAACAAAACAAAATCACGCGCTGACCAAAGCACTTAGTCTCTTTTTGTATAATTTATTAAATATAAGCCTTGGGGGAGTGTAAATTTTCCTTTCAAACAAACTTCTGAAAAATATTGTGAGCGATGAAAACCTAACCAAATATCAACCACGACTGTGATGACATCGATTTATCCCCAGGCCTGGTTCTTGCAGTAGTAAAGCACTAGTTTACCGTTTGTCCCATGACACTCGTAGAGGTTCTTGATGATCTGATCTGGTGCTGGAGCGAACGTTTGATTCACATATAGGAACTACAGAACAGGAAAAGGGCGGTTATTCGACTTTATGTGCATTTTCGTTTATGCTTACAATTTGCTCACTGGGGTCTAGTTTTAGGTATTTGTGTATGAACTTCTGTATCCAACTGACAGTTTTGTGGGGATCTACGGTCCACGTACGCTTCTTTATGATGGGCACGTTACCAGTGGCGTTAAGAAGAATGCAAACTGCAATAATTGAGAGTTTTATTAGTTATACTTCTATGCCGTAGATAATGCAATGTAGCTTTTACTTTTCGAGCTATCCTTGTCTGCTGCTTGCGCTGTCGTGGTTAGGGACTCTTCGGTGTCAGTCATGGCTGCTTGCGTTGATGTGAATAATTTATACATACAAATGAGTCGTTCACCCAACTTTCATTGAATTGAAAAAACAAGTACCAGCTGATTTGTAATTAGCAGCGCTGCCAATTTCTTGGCAACTTGCAATTGGTAGCAGTGTCCACCTATGTAAAAAATTATTGAGTAAGTAATCGTTAATTCCTCTTTGGTATTGGTCTGAGTTACCTTTAGTAGCTTTCAACATTTTTGACAGTTCTTCACATTTTCTTTGCATTTTACGTGCAATAATAATTAATTTTGTATTTTTTATATTAAAAATTGAAAAGCTACCTTTGATCACACTAATTTTTCCCTTTTCGTAATTTAATTTACAAAAGATGAACGAATGAATGAAGTAACGGCGAAAACACCGATCCGAACACAAAAATAAATGTCAAAGTGTTGAAAAAGTATTGACTGTACACCGTTGGCAACAATCAACACTTCGTACCCGTATTCCCGCACTTCCCTTCTCAACGAGCACTGTTTGAGTGACAGAAAAGGAGAGTTGATTTGTCAAGTGTGTATGAGACATGTGCAGCCTTCGTTTTCACGAAGTTCTAACAAGTTAACGAGCATTTAAGAAACCAAGCCTGCGTACGCTCACGAAACAAAATGGAATGGGGGTGGTACAAGGCAATGCAGATAACAACAAGCAAGCAATACTCGATCGCAGCGCAAAAGTTGACGCACATATACACAAGACACAACAACGCTATTTTTAGAAAAAAAAGGAACGAAGGCTCACGAGCCTCACGTTTGCTTGCGACCCTAAGGATTGTTCACAAGCAGAACGTAATGATAATGAAGCAATTCACTATGAATAGTGAAAGGCTTGTGCTTCACACATTTTGAGCACAGCGAATGTTAAGCAAAACAATACACAAGCATTACTACCTTCACGTTCACGAATCATTTTGTTTCGTAAGCGTAAAGAGTTGGTTTCGCTCAGCGTACATGCTCGACTTGCTTAGGCTCACTTTTTTATGAAGCGTTCATAAGCCTGATTATTGGCTGCACTGCACATCTCTGGTATGTATTACACTAATGCCTTTTTTAATCACTTAATCGAATCTTGGTGTTCACACTGCCGATTTGAAATCATGATCAGCTGTGCATTGTTTTGGTTATACGCACGTTGACAAAGTGTGAGAAGTGAAAATATTTGAAAATTGCGATTTGTGGAAAAAATAAATATATTAGATTCATTTATAATGTGTACAAACGTTTTCGGACTTAATTGGACTTATTTGTATAAAAAAATTCAAATTTTAGTTTGCAACAGTCAGAAATCGGCCTGTTAGGAATCGTTGTCAAATCCATTTGTGATCGCATCGAATCGTATCGCATTGTCCACCAACAACCCCTGAATGACGTCACGTTTTCTTGTGGTTACTGTAGAAAGTGATACGAATCACCGTCGAATCATCAGCGATTCGAATCCTAGCCCACTGTAAATGGACTATTAGTCTATGTATCATCATCTATCAACAGTATATAAGTATAAACTCAAACAGTTTTATTATTTTTTGCATTTACTTTAGTTTATTTTTTTACTTATTTTTACTTATTTTCCACATCAACTGTTTCAGTTTGGTTGGTCTTATCTACAATTATTAATTTCGACCCGACAACTAATCTCATTGAGACCGGTCAATAATCTCACTCTTTCCCCACCCTCCCACAAAAAACTTTACTCGAACCCTATTTCAAAACAAAATAAGCTTATTGCCCCCTATTTGAAGAACAGACGAAGGAAATAAATAACAAAAGACCAACACCAACATGATTCAACATCAACAAAGAGTCAGGTATGCTAAACAAGATCAGCCTACAAAGCACACATAAATGCAAACCACAAACAACACCTCATAATGTCACCCGCAAAGTCTCATGGTGGAATAAAAAGCTAACAGAACTCCGACGAAATAAAACCGAAACCTGGAGAATACTCAAACGCAGAATAATTCTTGAAAACATTATTAAATACAAACGAACTAATGTCCTGTTCCGTAGAGAACTTAAACTGTCCAAACAATAAGCTACCACCATTTTTACATTATCTATTCAACCAAGCTCTCCTACTAACATACTCGTAATCTGTTCAAACATACAACGCTTTTGCGATACAAACCCCGTCAAAGCTATTCACAGCATGAAGGATGTCCCCAACAATTCAGCATCTACCCTTAAAAACCAATAGCAGATTTATTTGCACAATATTGGTCTGTAATACTCCCAGCTTTTCCCCTTTTGAAATTTAGGACATAATTCGCTCCTTTCAAAATAAGAAAGCTCCGGGACAAGACTCCATACCAAATGTGTGCATTAAAAACTTGCCAAAAAATCCAATCGAATATCTCTCTGACATATTCAACTACTCCGTCCGTATTGGTTATTTCCCACGCAAATGGAAAATTGCTAAAGTTATAGCTATTCCCAAGCCCGGTAAGCCTCCTGATACACCTAATAGCTATCGTCCTATTAGTTTACTGTGCGGCTTATTAAGGCTAAATTAAATTCGCACATAGAAGCAAACGGTATTCTTCCGCCCGAACAGTATGGCTTCAGGACAAAACTTAGTTGTATCCAATCACTGAACAGACCCAAAACGTTCGTCAAGCAGGAGTTATTACTCAAAAAATCCGTTGGTATGGTGGCGTTAGATGTGCAGGCTGCCTTCGATTCGATGTGGCATAAGGGCCTTATCTATAAAATGAAACGCTCTCACTTCCCTTTATACCTCCTCAAAGTCCTCAATACCTTTCTCTCTGAGAGGAAATATTATGTCTTCATGGACGGAACAAAATTAATCAACAGACAAATTGCTGCTGGAGTACCCCAGGGCTCTGTTCTAGGCCCCATTCTCTATACACTATCTCTATACTATCATACCTATCTCCGCACATCGTGTCTCTTCAATATTTGCTGACGACACTGCGATATACTGCTCAATTGCTCAATGCTGAATTCAGCTCTATTAAAAATAATTTACAAATTGCTCTTAATAATTTATCCAATTATTTCAGAAGTTGGAAAATCAAATTAAATGCCTCTAAAACGAAGGCAATATATTTTACAAACAAGCGTAAGGATTGTTTTCTGCCAAGCTCCAACTTTCTAGTTGACTCAATAGCGTTCCATGGGAAAATGAGGTTTACACTTAGCCTTGGGTTACACTTAGATACAAAACTAAAATGTAATATACACGTAGCCAAAATAATAGACAAAATTAATAAAACTACCTGCATCCTCTACCCCTTTATCAATCGTAAATCTGCACTATCTATCCGAAATAAAATAATAAAATGACCATCTAAAAATCAATTTTTCTTCCGATAATGTTGTATGGGTCCGTAGTGTGGGGTGACTGTGCCAAGCAAAGAGTATTCATTTATATAGAGGTTACATTTCTCTCAAAAGCTTTTTGAGCTTTTTTCAAATAAATAGAACCTATGGGAATATTTTACTTCTCTGTTATTAACATCGAAGTAGCAGCGCAGCCGCTGTTTAGCAACGTCATTCTGCTAACGCGCGTATTTTTTATTGACTGACTTGACCCCTTTGAAATTATCGTTCTTTGGTTTATTCATCAATATGCTATTCTTTACGCTTATTATACATTTAGTTGGCAAGAATAGATGTAAACAACAAATTTTTATGATGGCGTTTTGTTTCTTTTATTATACGAAAACATTGTATTGCACTCAAAGTAACCAGGCAAACAGAAATTTAAATACGGGTGCCTGTTGCGAAATCGAAGCAAGTGCTGTTCCCCGTCGGACTGTGTCATGATCAATTTTGTGTATTTGGCGCGAATTTGCATGAAAGGAATTTCTGTCTGTCACCTTTGTTTTGTTTGTTTTGATTGCCGTCACCCATATGTATTTTGATGTATTGATATTGTTGTGGGAATGATAGCGAAAAAGGAACATATATTGGGCAGAGTTCTTGTTGGGCTACAAGAACAGGCTAACAGTACGGGCTGCTAGTTTCTATGAAGATTCCTACCTCCTTGGCGCATCCAAAAACAAAAAAAAAAGGGGGAATTAATTAGTAAAAATTGTTTTCTTTAATACAACTAAATAAAAAACTCAAATTAATTTAAAAGAAATTTATTATACCTATTTTTGCGCTATGTATATATGTATATAAAACTCGAAGTTGAATATAGCTAATTCTACCTTGACTAGCAGACAGAAAAAACATCAAGCAACTGCAAGTGTCCCATGTGAAAACGATATGAAACTAGCTGCGCTACTGCGAAAACAGACAAACAATACATTTTGCCTTTGACCACGCAACAACAAAGCGTGTGACATTTGTTTTTTCCTTATTTGCCGAACATAAGGGAAGACAAAGAAAAGAGATATTCCTGCGTGAGTGAATATGTATACTTTTTGCGTGCACCCAAATTTAAACTGAATAACGAAACGCGTTCGAGACCTGACCTGCGACAAATTTGGTACCACAATCGAAAATTGACTTGTGGACTGTGTTGTGAAGTGGGGCGCGTGCGGGAATAAAAATTCCTCCTTTTTGCTACGATCACGCAACAACAAAGTCTAGATTTTTGTTTTTTTGTTTGTTTTTTTCTTCATTGCCGATCACAAGGAAAGAGGAGGAAAGAACACAACACAAAGTAAGGGTGACGAAATTTGCTTTGCGCGACTGAGACTCGAACTTCGCGGACTGTGCGTATTGCTCGTACAGTCAACTGCCAAATCTTGAATCACCATAATGCATAACAAAATTTCAAATTATGGGGATATTCGAGTTATGGAAAGCATATTCTATTGATTTTTCGCTATAAATGCACTCAATTCGAGTCATGGAGATATTCGACTTATAAAAGTTTGACCTATGAAAACTCGACGGTAGTTAGAAATTCCACTTGGGTTTCTTTGGCTGTTCAATAAATCCGCATTCACTGTACTTGCTCTTGAAATGGATTTTGATTTCTGCCACAACCGAAAATTGTCATCAAGAAGTTGAAGTCAAAAATCAAAACTTGCCATTGTGTGGGTAACCTTGTTGTATAGGTGTGCTACGTGTATGAGATTGTGTTGGTTTTCTGTGTCTCCCTTGCGATCGAAATGTGATAAGTTTGAGTGTGTTGTGTAGGTATAGTGCGTGTATGAGATTGTGTTGGTTTTCTTTTTTGCCCTTGCGTGCAAAGTGTGATAATTTTGTGTGTTGTGTAGGTATAGTGCGTGTATAAGATTGGTTTCTTATTGTGTGGGAATATTTTTGTACGATTTTGCTTTGTTTTCATGTCTTCTTTTTTGCTGGCGGCTTGGTATTTTCATTTCGTTCATATAAATGAATATAGGCAAAATACAAGGCAGCTATGGCTCGATTTCGTTTGTCAAATTTCATAATTCATAAATTAAAGAAAACTCCACACAATTTGCTTTGTATTCTTGAACCTTGTAAATAAAAAACATTGAACGAAAAAATCAAAGAAAGAAGAAAGTGTCTCTGATTTTTGTTTTTATTATGTCTTTCTTGTGTATTTATTGTCTTTGAATATCATACTCCCGCCCAATTTGTTTATGCAAACCCAAGCAAACTAACAGCAATATCTTACGCTGAATAAGTTGAACAGCCAACAATAATGTTGATGTACAGAATCAGTGTCGGATTCTAATCGTGTCTGAAGAGTCTCTCCGGCCATTTTTTTAAGAGAGAAATGGGAACTCTATATGAATAAGTTCTCTCTGGTGCCAAGTGTCACACAAACAAGCTCCAAACGGCCTAAAATAAAATTCTTAAGATGATCCCGAATCTACCATATTATTTCTCTACAGCTCGTCAGTACGAATTAGCAAACGCTAAGCATATTCACGACAACATAGCTCTTGCCCAAAGAAACTTTATTATACAAAACTAAATATTGCGCACTTACATGTGTCCGATCGATTCTTTAAGCCTTAACCACTGGTTAATGCAATTAAGATTCGGTCTATTCTGATCTAGTCTAGTTAATTTAAGTTTATCATTACTCTAAGGTTTTTTCCTCTTCCCAATTTTTCTTGCTAAATTTAAATTTATGATCTTATGAAATTGTAATAATAATAAGGATATAATTCAGAAAAAAGCCACATTGTATAGCTAAACTCTGTATAAAATAAATTTATTGTTAACTCTAAGAACATATTAACAATCTTCTGGGAATAAAGACAAACAAATAACAATATTGGTCTAATTTATCATAAGATCAAAACTTTGACAAATATTTCATAAATAGTTAGTACACACCAACACAGACTCAGTACCACCAATACCAGCAGCATAATTAATAGATAATGAAATTATTCGCTCAAATGTTTAACCCCAGGTCTGAATAGAATTTCGTACCCAATGATAAAATATGTCTCACACTCAGTAAAAATTAGATTCCTTCAGCTCTACAACAAGATATTTAACAATATCATACCACAGTCATACAAAACCAGCCTAATTATTTCCATACTTAAACCATACTTTAAATCCAATAAAATCGAATTAGCTTAATATCGACCTATCTCCTTAAATTGCTGTTTAGCAATGACACTGGATAAAATAATTGCAAAAAGATTAGGATGGTTCGTAACAACTAATAACCTACTGCACCCTAACCAATTTGGATTCAAGAGAGGAAAATCGGTTGCAGATGGTATACTATTTGCAGACCTTCTGATAACCCAATCAGGCAACATTTCCTTAGATTAAAATCAAAATGGTTCATACCATAACAAAATTGCAACCTACGCCATCACATCTGAAACAGAGCTTCTCAAATATGGTAGCCTGCCATATTACTCATCAATATTTTCTGCTGAATCAATAGCCATACTTGAAGCAATAAAGCTACTAAAAAATAAAGTTGCAACTTCATATATATATTTCCAACATCAACATCTACAATATTTAACCCTATGAAATCAGATCATTTTAAATAAAAGTAGCTCCAAAAATTAAAATCATTTAGGTATCAGGGCATTCAAATATAAAAGGAAACGAATTAGCTGACACAACTGCCAAAGCTTGCCTCAACAGACCCTTAATTCTAACCCAAAATATAAACCCTACTGACATAACAAATATTTAAAACTATCCTTTCTGACAAACTGCGAAACAATATAACCAAATGTAATACATGGTATCAAAACCTAAACAAAACCTCACTCCTTATAATAATATGGAAATAAATAAAAAATAATACTAAGACTTAGATTAGGACACACTACTCTTACTCATCAACATTCCTTATCTAATCTTATCCTGGCCTAACTGCCAAGAAACACTCACATTAACTTAAATCACATACTAACATCGTGCCCTGCACTGGTAAATATTAAAAATAAAATTTTCCAATATAGTAACCATGTATCAGTACTTGAGAATCCCACAAAAGAAAACATAATCAAAAATATTACCTATTTCATACCGTCTGATATAAGTCCTGCAACCTATTTATTTTAACATACATACATATGTACACATATTATAAACATAAATTCATAAAGACAGCGCCAAAGGCCCTAGTAGCCAGTGCTCTATTACTTTAAATTAGTCTTAGTTTTGTAAATTTGATCGCTTGCGAAGGAGGGAAATCTTAAGTATTGAAAAATGCTGATTCATCCGACACCAACATCAAGAGCAGAATTTTTTCAATCACGTTGTGTTCAGTGATGAAAAAAAATTTAACCTGGACGGACCAGAAGGATTAAAATATTATTGGCATGACTTACGCAATACAAGAGGTGCAGCTGTTGGGAGCGTAATGATCTGACAGCAAATCAACAAAAAAATGGTTTGAGGACTACGGAATTAATGTTTTGCCTTTGCCCGCACGCAGTCCATATTTACCACATTGAAAACCTACGCTCCATTTTGGCTCGAAAGGCTTATGATTCTGAAAAGCAATCCATTGAGAATGTGTCAGAGCTTAGGAAAAGAATTGTTGAACCGTGGTATGAAATTCCAAATACCATTCTAAAACGCCCTGTGGACAAGACGAACTGTCTGCTTGATGTCATAAAAAATAGAGGCGGACGAACCAAGTAGTGACATAAAAAATAAATCTGAGTTTATAAATTTTCGCAGCTTATAAGTATAATTTTTTTTAAAGGCTCTTTCTTTCAAATATTAATCTTTTTTTTTTTAATTAATTAAATAACGAATCCGTACATTACAATGTTTAGCACCTTAACGTTACAATGATTGATATATTAAAAATAACCTAACCCCGTAAAGCAATTACGAGAAATAAATAGATCAGGATAATGGGGGAGACTCAATATCTTCTTCTTTCTAGATGTTTGTGAAAGCCTGATTTTGGAGCCTTTCACCGTTGTAAACTCCAAAGGGCCCAGAATAAGTTATTCAAAATGATTCTAAAAAAACCTCTTTACTACTCCACTTCTCTACTAAATGAAAAGGCACATTTGCCTTATTGATGAACAAATTTTACAGGCTCAAATAAGTTTTAAACAAAGAAATCAAATATTGCACATTTCAAGTGATGATCAGAATTTACTAGCTAACTTATAGTTAGCTCTATTAAGTTTTCATCTTTAGTTGTAGTTTAGTTTTAGTGCCAATAATTCCCTTTTTCCCTACAACTGAATATATCGTTTTATGTCAATATTATTAATTATTATAAATAATTTTTTAGTTGTAAAGTTAGTAACTTAGCTAATACTCCATAAAGAATTGTATAACCAGAACCAAACTATATTTATTTTGGGCTAAATAAGGAATTGTAATAATATAAATAATTTACTTTGTTTAATAACTCATACTTGCAAATCAGATTCATTTGGGAAAATAAATTTCTTAAATATATCCATATACAATACAATATTTATTATTATTAATCCATAAAATCTTATTATAACTTGTTTACCTTATGTTTATATAGTTATAGTTACATTTGCTAACTTTACAACTAAGAATTGAATTACACGGAAACTCTACAATAGCCTTAAGAAGAAAAAAATGTTGAATTCCATATTAAACCAACTAAATTTTCCGATGCTTCTCAAACTGTACAGATACAAAGAAAACACAAAAACAAAGTAGCATCTGAGAATTGAGTTTGGCGGCAAACTGTACAAAATCAAAATTTTCAAATATTCGTGTGAAAAAAAAGTGTAGAATACGAAAATAAAACCAGTAAAAATTTGAACGCGGGACGAAGAAGACGTATCTATAAAATCTATCAAATAGAAGGAGTATTAATCGATCCATTAAATACAAAAAACTGCAAAATAATGCCACCAAAAAAATCATCATTTGGAAGAAAAACAGCCGAAGCTACGCAAAAAGTAGAAATAGAGCACTTAAAGTAGAACAACGAGAATTTCGACTAGAAACGGAAGAACAACGTGAATCTCGACTTGAACAAGACCAGAGCATCAACATCAACAGATGCAGAAACGGAAGAACAACGTGAAACATCCGAAAAGTGTGACGCACGCGAAGGCAGCAACTCGCCAGGTCCCGTGCTAGTAATAAATAAAAAAAAGTTTAATTCAAATAAATTCAATTTAGTATGTTCCAAATTTTGTGTGGGACAAATGACAGTGAAGTGTCGAAATCAAAATATGGCAATAACATGATGGTAGCGTAGCGTCAATGAGACTGTAGAACAGCGTAGTCAGCGTTTGATGGCAAATCGAATAAGAATAGGCGAGAGGAAAGGTAAAATTACAAGAAAAGGCTAAGGAAAAGTTTGTATGTATGGTCATTTATTATATATAAAGGACACAACAGAACACGAAGAAGGCGAGTGAATGCACACAAATAAATAAACAATAGCATGACGCGAACTCATACATTTTGTCATACCAAAAATCGATGATTCTATTGGCAGGTGATTTTCGACAAACATTAAATATGAACATGCGAGTCGAATTTCAGAACGGCAGATATGGAAACGTTTTTTCCAGACAATTGCTACATGTTGAAATGTCAAAATTCCTGTTGACACATTGTATGGATATATTACATTCCACTTTACTGAATCGAAGACTAAACTCATCGAGATGGTCTTCTCAAGCATTGCTCAAAATTACAAAAACTATATTATAAATTACGAACGTGTTATATTGTTTGCAAAAACGTTGATGTCAACGAAACGAATTCTCAGATTCAAAATAAGATAGCTGGCGAATTGACATTCAAATCGGTTGATTTCGTTACTAAGCAAGATGATGGAATTGCTCGGATTACCATGTCATAATCTGCAATTCAATTCTGTTCACAGTGCAGCTGAATCACTAATCTTAGCGTTCGACTTATTTTTATAAAAAAACTTCAAATTTTAGTTTATACTTACCTTTGTTTTGTGCCATGATCAGCTGTTCATTCTTTAGGCGCACAAAAAACAATAAGAAAACTGTTAATAATGGCAATTTTCAACCAAAGAGTTTGACATACTGTCAGAGATTGTCAGCCCTGTTCAGAATCGTTGGCGAATCCATTTATGGGTCAACAATACCCCTTGAATGACTCCACTTTCCCCTGTGGTTGTTGTAGAAAGAGATATGAATCACCGTCGAATCACCAGTGATTGTTGTTGATGTTGCGAACCAAAAACCAACCAACGTCATCGAAGCCACAATTTCGAAAGGGGAAGTACAAAGGCGGAGACGTTTTAATTCCACGCATACCTATGATTCCGAACGACATGCCATTTGGCTTTAAGAGGTTTCAATTTCCAGTGCGGCTTGCATTTGCAATGTCAATAAGTAAATCGCAAGGTCAGTCGTCAAGCAATTGTGGCATCGGTCTTGAAAATCCATGTTTTTCACATGACCAATTGTGTGTCGCCTGTTCCTGTGCGGGAAACCATCAACATTCTTTATTTACGAGCAAGAAAACAAAACTAAAACTATTGTATTTCAAAGAGCATTACAATAAACGATTTTTTTTTTTAAATATTATATTAAAATAATGTTTAAATTTTGATAATACAATGAATTTACAATTTATCTAGTCAGTTATTATGATAAAATTTGCCTGCAAACTTGTTTTTCTTGTTCCTGGTTACATTTAATGGCATGTTTTGTTAAATTTTTTTTCCACATATATCATAAATTTTGTGGTTGCACTCATCCAATAATCTTTGTCTAAGAAACAAATAAAAAAAATTAATAACGGATGAAACTAAGCGCGAGGAACGACAAATTTTCATTTTTCTTTCACTGATGTTCGAATGTCGCGTTCGTGTATCGAAAACATCATTTGTTTTCATTACATCGAGACCGCTCTAAGGAAGTGTCTGCCTACAATTATTTAAAATGAATTTGGTGGCCTTTACTTAAACAAAAAAAGCATGTGTGCAGTTCACGCATGGTACTGAGTCGTGCGCTTGCCGCTTGTTTGATCATATTTATTTTGACGGAGCGTTGCGGCCGAAGCTATCGTTGATTCTTCTTTGGTGTCGCGACAGTCGCAAATTTTGTGCAAGTTAACAGTATTGCCTCCACAGCTTTTTTACGCCAAATGTAAACATTTTTAAGTTTTCTTTTAATGATTAATTCCAATAACTTAAACAATCTTTGGTCAAAGCTTCTCAGATTTCAACATAAACATTCTCTGGCGTTGACTCTAATGTAAACATTCTTGTCATTGAGCGTGGCTCAGAACATAAACAAAACTAATGCGTAAAAACACTGTGGTTCATAACATAAACAAAGCTACAAAATTAACAGAGACCATTAGCAACGCGTAAACATTAATGCAAAGAAACTTCTTTAATGTAAATAAACATTTATAATTTCACAATAACGCATCGCAATGCAGTAAGCCAATCTTTGCTTCTGGCACTATAAATATTCGTAAGTTTCACATCAATGATGGTACTCTTAAAAGTGAATCACAAGAAGACACAATATTAATAATCTTAATTACTGAAAAAAGCTATTCATAAATAAATTATCTTTTTTTTTAAAAACACTTCCTCAACACTGAAATTGTTAATTTGCATACTTGAGTAGACCGAACCTCATGTGTCATGACTCATGATATGATTCTAAATATCTAGTTTTTCGACAAATCGCAATTTTTCTTTTTTTTCACTATTCACAATTTGTCAACGTGTATATAACCAAAACAATGAACAGCTGATCATGATTTGGAATCGGCAGTGTAAACACCAAGATTCTATTCAGTGGGCGCATTCAGCAGAAGTCATCACCCATCATTTTCTCTGACTTAATTATCGATAACTGGTTTGTCTCTGCTGAACGCAGTGATGCTAGATTTGTAAAATAACGGCATTTAGCAACTTTGCAAAAAGCCTTTTTCATTTCTATGTTAAATAATTTGCAGATAACGTATTCTCCATTCCACTCATCTGTTAAATACATATTAAGAACATTACATATAAACAAAAATTAAATAAATAAATATCATTACTTTTCATTTTCCAAGCAACTAATAACAATACTCAAATTATTTACTTAAAATTTTGTGTCTATTACTTTGTAAACAAACGAAAAACATCTAACTGAAATGGGATGCCTTGGTTATCAAAATATTTTTGTGATGAATTTTTAGTCATCGCCATCACGAAATTGTGAATTAGGCATTCACAATGAGCGAAAAGCACCAAAAAAGGTCATCAAACACGAGTGATGAATGCGCCCAGTGATTCACCTGCACTGCAAATATGGCATAACTCACACCTGTTTGGCACAAATCTTATAATTGAATTTTGCCTACTTCCTGTTACACGATTGATCTGAAATTTGCTTCAATGTTGGTTCTGATGACAATTTAATAATTCTTTTATTTGCAGTTTTACTTACATTTAATTAGCAAACATAACCACTTTGTTATATCTAAATGTTTTCCACTTTTGCCGTATGAGCGAGCAGAGTTGCCATTCACAATAAATAAATGCAAACGCACAATTTTTTTTGTGTGGAGTAATGTTAGATGTGTTACGTTCTGATAAACTTATACTTTATACGGCATATACAAGGCACACATTTTTGTGAACATCTCTTATTATTACTACTTTTTAAAAGAAGGAAGAGGCAGAGCTGAAAATTCCCAAAAAGAGCTAATTTGTTAGTAGTCTCCTTTGGGAAATTTTAAAAACGGCGCAGTTGGCAGCCCTAAAAAACGAGTGAAAACCGCATGAGGTTTGTGTGGAATAATCGGTGTTACGAGGAATTTAATGATAAAATGAATAAAAAACTGTTTGATGACTCTGATGGTGATGAAAAAGTAGAAATACAGTTAGGCACGAACAAGGATTATGCAAGGTCTTATAGTAATTTTCGGAAAAAGGAGCTGCTGAAGAAATGTAGGTTCGAGCCTTACTTGCTGTAACCCTAGCACTGAAACTACTCGTGTTCAATTGCTTTTTAGATAAAGACTGTGGCTTGGGTGTGACAGAGTCTGATTTGGAAAGCTCAAGTGAATCTTCAACAGATGAAGATGAGGCATTCAATCCAAAATTTGATAAAGAGTTTTTCAATACTCTGGCATCGCTAAAAAGCAAAGATCCCTCGATCTATGATAAGGAAACGCGGTTCTTTGATGGCCAGGAGGAGAAAAATGGTAATAATGCCACAAAGAAACGTAAAAAGATGAAGCCAGTGACACTAAAGGATTACGAACGTAAAGTCATATTGGAACGCAACGGGAAATTTGAAGATGGTAAATTTAGTATAGCTGTTTTGCTGGATTTTAATACTATATAATTATTACAGACTCTGACACTAAAGAGGAGGAACGTGCTGGTTCACCAACCGCTGTAGAGGAAGAACGTCAACTAAAAGCTGAGTTTAGAAAAGTGATGGTCGATGATGACTCCCAGGAGGAAGATTTTGGTGGTATTTTCAAAAAGCGCACGAAGACAAAAGCGGAAACTTCTCAAGAAGAGGAGGATTTTGTTACTTGGCTGGCCGGCAAAAAGGAGAATATCGAACAGGAGGCCAAGGCGAAATTGGAGCCACTGAAGAGCTACTGGAATAGTGATAGGTTACCACAGAGTGAGCGTTTCTTACGCGATTATATACTCAACAAAGGCTATGTCCATACAAATGCATCGGAAATACCCACATACGATGAGATTGTCGGCGATACAGCGCCGCTCTCGGAAGATGAATACGAGCTGGAAAAGCAAGCTGAATTTGAACATAAATATAATTTTCGTTATGAGGAACCCGATGCCGATTTTATCAAACGATATCCACGGACGATAGAGAACACACTACGCCGAACAGACCAAAAACGTAAGGAAAAGCGCAAAGAGCAAAAGGAACGCAAAGAGCAGGAGAAGAAACAGAAAATGAAAGAGATAGAAATGTTAAAAGAAGTGATGCGGCACGAGATTGAGGAGAAGATACGTAAACTGAAAAGTGTTACTGGCAACGATGAGTTGGGCTTCAAGGACGAAGAACTCGAAGAAGATTTCGATCCGGAGGCACATGATCGACGCATGCAGGAAATTTTCGACGAGCAATACTATGCAGTGGACGAAGGCGAAGAGAAGCCAGAATGTCCGTCAGATATTGAAGAGTTGAAATTAGAGGATTGGGATAACTATGATCCAAGTTGCGATATTGGCGGTGGTGGTGACTATGAGCCACATTGTGAAGATGAGGATTTTAATATGGATTGTGATTATAATCCGAAGCAAGAGCTGCAAAAGGAGCTTATTGATAATACGCGCAGCCGTAAAAGCCGCAAGGGACGACGAAATCGTTTTATGGAAGTCTTACAGGCTAAAAAACCCATTTTCAATCCTGACGATGAGCTTGCCTATGGCGACTACATAGATGAGTACTACAAGTTGGACTGTGAGGATATCATTGACGATATCCCATGCCGGTTCAAATATGTTGAAACAATACCGAATGATTTTGGTCTAACAATTGAGGAAATCCTTTTAGCGAAAAATAAAGAACTTAATCAATGGGCGAGTTTAAAGAAAGCTGTGCAACTTCGGCCGGATCATGTAGAGAAGAAAGAACAACGACTGTACAAGCTGAAAGCAAAGAACGAAGAACTAAAAAGGAAGATATTCAAAAGTTTATATGGAGAGGGGTTTGTATTTTATATTCCAGAGTCTTTGTTAAGTAGTGGCTAAATAATTTCATCCTTTACAGGTCTGATGATGAAACTGACCAGTTGTCAGACTCTTTTTTTCAAAATTCAAGTGTAAATCCAGCAGAACAAGAATCCGAAAAAGCGAAAATAACGAAAACAAAGAAGCGTCGGAAACGTGGAAAAATTACTTTAAACCAGACAAGTGAGTCAGTTAGTCCTCCTAACAACCATATATTTTTGGATGCAAAAACAACTGAGATGAAGAACAAGCTCAGAACGGAGATCACTACACAGCATGCAAGCATTGATAAAGATGCTAAAGAAAATCCTTTTCATAAGAAAGCGGACATGGGTTCATTTTCATCGAATGCCGGCAACACTATGGATGTGGATTACCATAATATAATTGACGAGACTAGGAAGAATAAAACTAACATATCCAAACAAGTACAACGCATGCTACACATAAAGAACGCCCAAAAGCGAACTAAAGGAGTAGAAAATCCTTGTAATGCCAACAATTCGTTAAGAAACAGTAAATTCGCTGAACACAAAAAAGCAAAATTCAATGCTAAGAACAGGAACCCCTTTTGCCGTAATTCGGCTACTGCTACAAATTGCCCCAATGACATAAAAGACAGCACTCGCATCAGCGATGATCGCCTTAAAGCCTACGGTATTAATCCTCGCAAATTTCACAAGAAGCAGAAATACCAGAACACACAGAAGAAAATGTAGAATTAAAAAATTATTTTAAAAAATAAAGCGATTAGATTAGGAAAATGTATATTTGATATTTTATACATTAAAATATACGTATGTGAATTAAAAAGCATAAGTACTAAAATAAAAAAAGGAATAAACTAAAATTCGTCAAAATTTTCGACCCCATTGTTACCTTTACAATCACCAATAGCACCTGCGATGCTGTGTGCGTGCTCCAGTTCCAGGCGACGCTTTTGAACACGTGTGCACTTCGGACAGATCATATTTTTGCGTGTCATGCAGACCCGATGGAAGATCGAGTTGCACTTCTCACAACTGATGCTGCCGTCGTCGAAGGGGAAGATGACCTCGTCATTACTGCAAATTTCGCAGATGTAAGCCTTAGCGGTGCACATTCTGCATTCTCGTATGTGGCGATCGAAAGCGTTGAACACGTTATGCAGATAGTCGGAAAGCAATCCGGACTCAGTTTGAGACAAATCGTTGATTGAGTAGAATTCGTTTGATTGAATGAGATGGCGGCGTGCACCTGTCGAAAGTAGGTAACGTGAGTTTTTACTTTACTTTTATTGGTTTTACACCCAACCTATTTGCATATCGATGAGCTTCTCATCAATGGCGTGTTTGCACTCGGCAAGGTATTTACGCATATGTACCAGGTTCTGTCGTAGTTTCTTTACGGCACAGAGTTTCTGTAAGAAGATAAATAGCTTGGGATTGGCCTCCTCTAGTCTTATGAGTGGTTTCTCTAAAAATAGTTGTATCTCCTGCAATGCGGATCGTGAAACTTTTCGTGGCGTGAAATCCCAATTGTGTACAATACGCGCCGGTATTATAGATTGATCATTCCAATGGCACGAGGGACAATAGTAGCTACCAGTGTAGTCACATAAGCGTGGCTCAATCCAAGAATTTTCTGAAAGTATTTAAACTGAAATTAGTTTCAAGTGGGAAAAGAAAAAACTCTGGCGCTGGCATCCCTCAAAAGAAATGACAAAAGGGGGCAAAAGAAGGCAAGTGTAAGCGACAAAGACAACCAATAATTTCATGCTTTGCCTTCACCCAAGCCCGAACTCGTCACAGCTCAGCAAAACTTACTGAAATTTAGCAGCGTTGAGCATTCAGCGCACTTGTAGTGCTGAGCAGCCAGCCCGACTTCCGGACATATATGCGTGATTGGGTGATATCGATCGGAAGCGACAACATGTGCACAAACTCGTATTACGTTTTCGATACATTTCTGATGCACCAAGTAGCCGCAATCAGTGCAAATGTATGACGCCTGTACGACGCTCCAAATGATACCAGTGCAATGATCGCAATAGTAACGCTTGGCAGCCGCTTGCAATCGATTGCCATGTTGGTGCATCATAAAGTGATGGCCAATAACGATCTTTACTAATGGAGCGACTAGCTCCGCTTTTGAATCAGCTTGAGCATCCTCCAGCTCTTTAAGCGAGTAACGCAAATCGACTAGATGCCGCACGAGCCACCGTCGCTCCTCACTGCACTCGTCGGTGAGTAGGACAAGTTCGCGACAATGTGCAATGGCTGTTTTCAAATCCAGCGCATTGGCATCGGATGTGAAAATCAGAAGCCATTGTTCTTTTACCAACGCAGCGGGTATCGGCAGAGCTTTCTGTTCGTTGTGCAATCTTGTCGTATTGGTGGTGCTATCATCGCTGGTGGTGGTGTATGTGGAGGAACGTGTAGCTGTCGTTGTGGGTGTTGCTGGCAGCGATGGCAATACGCCATTTTGCAAGTATTGCGAGGCGGTTAATGCACTCTCATTGATGAAATTTGTTACGGTGCACGGTATACTCGTCAGACTCTCGCGCCATGATGTCATTTTTTTGTATTTTTATTATTATAAACATATGCATTTGTTATTGTTTTGTTTTTCTGTCAACCCTTTGTTGTTGTTATCGATAATTGCTGGCAAGTTGTCGATGCTTCTGTTATCGTATACAGATGGTTCTTTGAAATCATTCCCAAAGTAAATAAAAAAATTGAATTCAAAATGGTTATCATTATCGTAATACTCACGAAATTTCCTTTAAAAATATAAGTCATTCCCCGAAATCTGTGAAATTGCTTTTTTGTCATCTTACATAAAATACAGTAGAATCTCGAATCTTGCACTAATGGAAACCGAGATCGGTGCTGCAATTTCTAAGAATTCCTACTTACACAAAACTTACGCAGCCACATTTTTGCAATATATGCAGCTCAGCAACAACTAAAACTGTCCTGAAAATAAGCACAAAATAAAGAACGCAAATATAAAAAAAACACTAAACATTTTTCGTCGTCGAATCGACGAAGAACAATCTATGGTTAATTTTTAGCAGAGTAAACTTTTTCTTTATGCCTTTCATTCGGATTTTACAAAACGGCACCTGTTGTCGTTGTGGCTCTTGGCAAATAAATTTGGCGCAGTCCTATGCGACATCAGGCACTCAATTTAATATGACGAAAAAACAGCAGTGCAAAATTTGCAATTATGGAGGCCAACATTTTTCTAATGTTGCAATTCCTGAATATGTAATATAAACGAATTTTATGTCGCAAATATTGAGGTGTGCAAGTACCGCATATGTGCAAGAATAGAAATTCTACAGTGTTATTATTCTTCTCCATTTTTTTGTTCAGATGGGTGGTACAAGGTGACGCAAATTTTAAGGTAGGAATAGAATTTCAATTAAACAAACCTTCATTTTCTTAGCAAAAAATAAATTCAGAAAGTAACAACTTAAACAAAGTAACAAACAGAACCTAAACGAGGGTACGAGGTAAGATGTTGTCAGAGTGAAACTTGTAATGTATGCTGAGCTTGAAGCGACCTGTCTCGCTTAGCCTATAGCACAGTGATACTGAGTTGGTTTGACGATGAAGAAAGTCGTCGTAAAAGAGAGACACCAACTAAGCGCCCGGTATTTTGCACAGTGACCAGGCAATTACAAGAACAAAAACACATTGTACACACAAGAAAGTCACCACAAAAGAGAGTCTTTAACTAATTTGGAAATAAACCATTTTCAATACGATTTATGAGTGTGACACCCCGCGGGAATTGCTATAATAATACACGTACAAAAGTTCGTTAATACAAGCTCGGCGCCGAATACAAGTTTCACTCTGATATAAGCCGTACATACTAGAGAGTTGCGTAGTTACACTCAATGTAGTCCGAATAATCATTGCACTATGGGAAATTTGACCGATTTTGATACCGAAAAACCATTTTTCGAAATTGTTCTATTAGAAATACATTCAAGCATAATGTTGCATACCAGAAATGCTGAATAAATGCAGCTCTGTCCAAACAATAGCCACCAAACACAGCTGTTGTTGACAGAGGAAAAGTACAGGAAACTGTGCAAAATTAAAGTGCTCTCTTTGTAATGGTGTGTAAATATGCGGCATCTTTAAAAAACAGCTTTGTAATTGAAAATCATCTTTGTAAAGAGCTACAGAATTTTCCTAGCACTTCTAAGCTGTGCCGTTATGTTTTATTTTCTATTTAATCAATTCTTATTTCGCGTCACTTTACCGTAATGTGCGCTTTTTTGCGCTTTCCCCGTAATTTCTTTTTTAGGACTTAACCTACATTTCAGCAATACGGACTTGTTTGCTGCATGGAAAAAAGTGAAGAGTCGAACTGAACAGGAGCGTGTGATTTTCGAATGTTTTAAAACTGGTTCAAACAGAAGCATATGTGATTCCTATTTGGACAAAAAAGCAAACAATTCTGTCTTAGTTTGTCGTTGATATGGCAGAAATGTGGAAGAAAACTGCAGCGGTTTGAAAAAAAACATGCCGGTTAGACGTCCTGCATTGCCATATATGTTAAAGACTACTAGAGACCGATAAACAAGCTGGAAATATTTAAATTTCGCATTTAAAATATGTAAATACTGTTTCTGGTTCATTGCTCTATCGATTGGTAAAAAATCGCCTATGCCTTTAAGGCAAACACATCCCCGAAAAATTACACTTCCGTCGCCATGGGCTACTCTACACAGATGCTACTTTTTTCGTACTTCCCTAGGAATACTGCAGAAGATTTTTGTTATGCATAGTACTGAAATGAGCTTTCATTAGTCCACAGTACTTGCTCCCAAAATGACGAAGGGTGGTGTTAAATTTCTTGAGCAAATTGAAGATGTTTAAGACTGTTTTTTTCTCCTGTAATTTGGTGTATTATGGCTACATAAATAGCAAAACCTGTGTCTTTTAGACAATTTTTTACGGTATTTTCACAAATTTCAATATTTTACCTTTTATTGAAATCAATTACTGCGGATTTTGGGATTTTTAACAGATTGTCTTTAAATTTCCCCACAATTCAACGGTCTTCTCCTTTGGTTGTCCTGAACGTGGTAAATTATTTATGGATTTGCTTTTCTTGTGCTTATTTGTTTGATAATAAACGGTTTGTCGAGGCACTTTGCATAGTTTGCTTAAGCCTTCAATAGAAATACCCACATCATACTTGATCCCCATCTCATTTCTGACAGTCAGACTTCTGAAGTTTTACCCATTTTATTAATTAAATGGTAATGACAGTTGTTAAAATTAATAAAACTGTATGGAAAATATAAGAAGAATACCCTAAGCTCCACATAGATCGTACGCGAAACGAAAGAAAGTAACATTGCGCGTAATAGAAAATTAATTAAATAGGGTTATAAATAAAATTATTTGCGTTTTTACTTCTATCAGTTTATAAAATCAAGGAATCGAACATTTTTCCGACGATTGTTGATACTCACAAATTGGACAGATACAAGAAATGCTTGTATTCATGTTCATATCTACTTAACCATTACTATGCTATTATGCCATTACGCTGCTATTACTCACTTATACGAATTGTCCGGACTACAGTATAAAATCAACATTACACAAAGTTCATTCACACATTTTGTATAGGCATAACTTTTAATAGATATTCATTTAATTATCATAAACATATTTATTTAAAAAGTAAAGATCATATAAAAAAAACATTTAGTTCTTAAAATACGAGGTTATTTGTTGTTGACCACAATATTCTTTTTGTAAATTTGCAACTCTATTTTTTAATTCATTTAAAAATAATATATCAGCTTCAGAGGAGAGCATCATAGTCGCTCTATAATTTTTTGTCACAAATTTTTAGAAACTTCATTCAATTTTTTTTTTTTCATAATTAAATTATAACATTTAACGCAGTAAACTGCATAACACATTTGTCGGATTTAAAAAATAATGACGTGAAAAAAAATTAGACTTATACTAAATTAAAAACGATGTAAATTGCGCCGAAAAGGCAATGATATAGAAGGGGGAGATCATGCGGGTGTAGCCTCTTCGGTCTACGCCTTGTTAAGATACGGGTGAGGGAGGAAGCTAGCGGATTTGGATGCGACAAAAGTCTGTAGTGATAGCGGCAGCTGTGAGAATTAATCACCTCCATAACGGCACGGCAAGATCCCTATGCAGCGTGGTGTTGCGGACGTACCAAGGGGCGACCGTAAATCTTCTGAGAGCCTTGCTCTGACAGGCCTGCACTCTTCTGATGTTGTAGGCAGCAGTAGTGAACCAAATTTGTATGGCGTAGCGCCAAGCAGGTGCCACTACTTGTAGATAGATGAGCCTTTTATTAGTTAAAGATAACTTATTCGATGGGTGGAGGAGCCACTCCAGTTTCTTGAGCTTTTGGTAGCAGCGCGCTGTAACTACCTTAATGTGTGCACGCCAGGTGAGACGCTTATCCAGGATCAAACCGAGATACCGGATTTGCTCCATTTGCGGAATGATGCTTGTGTTGTAAGTCACAACCGGACAGACGCCTTGCCTTAATGTGAAGGTGCAGTAAGCTGATTTCTCAGAGTTTATGGCTATATTCCAGCGCCTGGACCATGAGTGGAATCTATCCAGGTAGCTGGACAATTTCTCCGCAGCTTCGTTCAGAGAGGCAGAGTTGAATATAACTGCCGTATCGTCCGCGTAAGTAGCAATAATCGAATGCTCATCTCTAGTTGTAGGCATATCAGAAGTATATAAGGAGTAGAGAGCCGGACACTCCCCTGCGGTACACCGGCTCTCATGTGCCTGATGGTGGAAATTTTGTCTCTTACCGCCACAGAGAAGGTTCGTCGTTGAAGAAAGCTTCACATTAGTAAAAACTGTTTGCCAGGCAGGAGTAATTTTAATTTATGCAGAAGTCCATCGATTCATACCCTTGTTTGACATCTAGGAAGACTACAGAGGAATACTGTTTCATCTCAAACGCAGTAAGTATGTGATTAACGAATCGATGCAGTTGTTCGGGAGTGCCATGCTGTGATCTAAATCCAAATTGGTGATCAGGAATGGCTTCTTGAACACCCCGTACAGCCAACAATCTACTCAAAAATAATCTTTCAAAAATTTTTGAAAAAGTTGGAAGCAGTTGAAGTTGCACACTTCCAGTGTGTGGGAAAATGGCAGATCCGCAGCATGCTGTTGAACAGCAACGTCAGGAACAACACTCCCTTCCAAGGGAGTGCTTTCACCACCTTGTTGTCAATATGGTCATGTCCGGGGCTCTTCTTAGATTTCAGTCTCTGAATTTGAGTCACAACCTCTCCAGGGGTGACATGTTGGACTGTGGTCTAATATACATCTCGATAGGACTTCATCTGTTTCCTCAACGTCTCCAGGGTCAGCCAGGCTAAAAGGCGTGAACCGGCTCGCCAACTCATTAGCAAATGCTTCTGCTTTCTCGGTCTCCGTACGCAGCCACTGGTTTAGAGGCCCACGGATTGGAGCATGTCTGTGAGGCTGTTGTTTGATGTACTTGGTGGCACGCCATAGATTGAAGCCAGACTTTTTCATTGGATCCGCATTAACCAACAGATTGTTGAAATGTTCCGATCGCACAGCTAGCATTACATTTCTCAGTTCTCGGGCAGCTCTCCTCCATGCAGCCTTGTCAAATTCATTCCGTGATCTCATATAGCGACGTCGTAGCCTGCGTTTATATCTCACCAACTCCAGAACCTCAGGTTTTAAGAGAGCCTGAGGTGGGTTGGGTGAACAAGGGAATTGGTATGAAGAGGCTAATTCGGTGGACTCATGAATGTTCTTGGTGAACAGGTCAACCGAATCATCTATATCCTTGTCCGAATTTATTTCCATATTGAGGTTGATCCTTTCGTTTAGACACTGATGAAAGACCGTTATGTTAGCGTGGGGAGGGAGCAGTCTGGACCGGCACACGATGCTATCTGGAATCAACCCAAGTTTAATTAATAGTGGGATGTGGTCTGAGCTAAGGTCAGATGACTCCGCAATATCCAGAGCTGTTGGATGAATGCCATTGTATATAGCAAAGTCTACTGCGTCGGGCGACCTTGAGGAATCGTATGGGTAAAGGGAGACACTTTGAATTGAGTCAGACCGAATGGTTTCCAGCGGATGGTGGCGTAAGGATGAAGGGATGACTAAAGCGGCGCCCCCTCGCATACGGTTATCATCCGGATGATTAGCAGAATAGATTTCATATCCCTGAATTTTGAAGTATGTTTTAATGCAGAAATGCGATTCGGAAATGAGCATGACATCAATCAAGTTGACCGCCATGAACACTTATAACTCATTTCTGTGATTAAGGACGCCGTCAGTGTTCCATATGACGAGGTTCATGTGTGGTCTGCTCATTTTTTAGACAATATGGCGGCGAGCATCTCAATCAGGCGATCAAATTTCTCGTTAAGACTGTCCAGGCGGGAGACCACAACCGATAATTGGTCGACCTGATCAGGAGATGAGAATGATTGGATATTATCTATGCTGAGCGAGGGATAATTATGACAATCCATTATTCATCCATATTCATAATCCATTATTTCCAACAGGGTGAGGGAATGCGATTTGACGTTGACTTGATAATGGATGAGACTTTTGACGACTCTTAGGCTCGGAGTGAGGTTGAATAGGTAGTTGGACTGATTTTTGTTGTTGCTGACGTAGCTTCTGCTGCTCACGTAGGAGTTTCTGTTGTGCCGGTTGGTGATACACCGATTTCTTAAATACATCAGCGTACGACACCCCGTCAACAATCTTGTTAGGCACAGAATTGTGGCCAGATATCTCACTTGGTGAGCTGCTGGTGCTGGGCGTACTTTTTTCATACTCTCTCGAAACTTGACGGCGAAATCCGGTATCTTAACTGGCTTGTTCATGCCATCGTAAAACTCAGGCACCCGGACGTACGTGCCATACAAAAGTTCAGACGCAGATGCTCCTAGGTCCTCTGGGTAACAAGTTCTGAGGCCCAGTAGTACGGATGGTCCACGGCGTGCCTGCATGGCTCATTGAGGCCGCTTTTAACGAGCAGTGCCAACGTTCAACCAAGCCGTTAGACTGCGGATGGTATGCTATGGTGAGGATGTGCTCGCTGCCCAGAAAAGCGGTTAGAGCTTTGAAGAGTGCCGACTCGAACTGTGCTCCTTGGTCCGTTGTAATTGGCTTTGTGCAACCGAATCGTGATACCCAGTGATTCCAGAACTCCGATGCTACGGTTGAAGCGGAAATTTCTTTTAGTGGTACTGCTTCTGGCCAACGTGAGAACCGGTCGATCATGGTCAAACAGTAACGAAAACCATTTACCGGAGGCAAGACGACAATGTCTAGGTGCACATGATCGAAACGATTTTCCGGTATACCTATTTTGTTAGGAATTTGAGAATTGTGGCGGTGTATCTTGGCTCGTTGGCAAGGGAGGCAGTTGCGTGCCCACGATGTGACGTCCTTTCTCATCGATGGACACACGTATTTTTGTTGGAGTTGTATCAAGGTAGCCCTGCCGCTCGGATGAGACAAACAATGTACCACAGAAAACACTTGATAGCGTAACGTTTGTGGTAGGGTACGGTAAATGTACGGTCTTACTCGGCCATGAGAAACATCGCAATAGACCAGAACGCCATCGTTGAACTCGGTTAGTTGAATGCTGAGAGACGTACTGCCTTCCAAAAGTTCGGGTAGTTCCTCGTCGATACTCTGAGCTTGCTCGATCTTTCGTAGACTTACTGCTGTCGGCATTGAAATGGCATTAAGTCGCGAAAGTGCATCCGCAACTGTATTTTCGGAAGCGAGAACCGGGAATTGCGAGATAAAATCCAAGTGTGTGAGCTGACGGGGTGAGGCCTTCTCTGGCCCTTTGTAAAAAAGCGTATATTAAGGGCTTATGATCTGTCTTGACGACAAAAATCCGAGCTTCTAACATATGTCTGAAATAATAAATTGCATCGTAGATAGCAAGAAGTTCGCGGTCATAGGTACTGTACTTCGTTTCGGCATTTGAAAGTTTCCGCGAAAAAAATCCCAGCGGATACCATGTGCCATCGATTTTCTGTTCTTGCGCAGCACCTATCGACGAGTCGGAGGCGCCGCAAGCTAAGGCCAAGTTAGCGTCGGGTGCCGGATATGCCAGAAGCGTCGCGTTCGCCACGCTGTGCTTACAATCCTCATAAGCCTCGACGAGCTTAGGTGTCCAGTCGATGTTGCGTTTGTCGTTTTTTTTTATTCCTCTAGTAACGTCGTTAAGTAACGTTTGGATTTCTGATGCGTGAGGTATGCAGCGCCGATAGTAATTTAAAATTCCTAAAAATCGTCCTAGTTCACAAACAGTATCGGGTCTTTTGTAATTTAGAATTGCTTCAACTCGGTCCGAAGGTGGACATATGCCTTCACTATTTATTACGAAACTCAGGAACTTTACCTCCGGATTTCTGAAATGGCACTTACTGGAATTAATGTTTAATCCATGCATCTTCAGAATTGACAATACAGTGTGCAAGTGTTTTTCATGTTCAGCGTGCGACGTGGACGAAATGAGGATATTATCGATGTAACAGTATACAAAATCGAAACCTCTGAAGATGTTGTCGATGAAACGTTGGAACGTCTGTGTTGCATTTCTCAGGCCGAAAGGCAGGAATTCTATAAGCCCAAACTGCGGTTTTGCAAATGTCTTGTTCGGCCATCAGTATCTGGTAGTAAGCTCGTTCCAAATCTATTGTGGAAAAGACCGTTTTTCCGTGTAGTTTTTCACTGAAATCGTGTATATGTGAAATTGGATATCGATCCGGTACAGTGAGCGCATTCAATTTACGATAGTCTTTACGAAAGCCCCTCGATCTCTTTGCAACCATGTGTAATGGGCTGGCCCAAGCGCTTTTCGAAGGTCGACAAATTCCTTGGGCAATGAGGAGGCTTATCTCTTTCTGTGCAGCTGCAAGCTTCTCTCCTGTCAAACGTCGCGGGCGGTCAGCGACCGGTTTGCCAGAAGTCTCGATGTAGTGGACGATATCATGCGGTTTTATAGCGCAATGAGTAGGGGACGCTACCGTCGTGACATCGAAATCGGAAATGGGATTGGTAATTGGGGAATGGGGAAATGGTAACTGGCGCATTAGTAGCCAAGTCGGATCGTTTTTCCCCTTCAGGTCTATTATTAGGTCGTATTTTGGCAAAAAATCGGCTCCAATTATGGCAGTTTGAACATCAGCTACGATGAAAGTCCACTAATAACGATGCTGTATCAAGTTGTAGGACACGTGTTCCGTATGTTTGGATCACCGTCTGGTTGACCGCAAATAGTTTCAGTGCGGTTGATTTGGGTTTTGTTTGGGTGCGTGCAGCTGTGAGAGGTATCACTGAAACGACTGACCCAGAGTCGACCAGGAATTGAGCTTTGGAGCTTTTGTCTAGTACGTAAAGACGGTCGCGGTGTACGTCCTTCGTTGTGCTGCTGATCGTCGTTGGGCTGCCACCAACCAGCGGATTAGCCGGCAGCCGTTTTATTTTAGCTGTTGCCATTTGCTACATCCTGGTCGACACTTGTGAGCAGCTGTACCGAATTTTTTGTGATAGTAACATAAGGACTCGTCACCATTTTCATCGTCGCCTCTCGAGTCACCAGCGTTTGTAAATCCAGATAATGTTAATTTGCGTAGTTCGCTTTGCAATTTGTCAACCTCTTGTGATACAGCGCGTAAGGCAGCAGCAACGTCTGCCGAGTTTGTTTTGTTGCTCACCGCACTGACATTGCTTGGTTGAATATCTGTGGATTCAGAGTACGTGGCCTTCACGTGCGATGGCTCCACCTCGCTGTTCTCGAGCATCTTGTCCGCAATCACTGCCAATTTGTTGAGATCAGTTTCGGGCCAAACCGCAATGAACGGGCGAATCCACGTTTGTAGTTTGGCGAAAAATAGATTGCGAAAAATGGCCTCACAGCCATTTGATGTTACAAACCGACGCATTTGTTGCAAAATTTCTGTTGGTCTCTTACCAGATAAGTCGCATCCTCGTAGGAGCCGTTGAACTTTCGAATCTTCTGACTCTGCGAAAGCTTCATGAAGGCGTTCCTTAAGTGCGTCGTACTTCTTGGTGGGCGGTGGTTTTGTGACGATGTCTCGGGTTGTCACAACGACATCCTCGTCTAAGTGTATTGACACCAAATCGAATTTACGGTCGTCCGCTACAATGTTGGACATGCGGTCCAATTGTGTGAAGCAAAGGTGAGGACCCGATCTGTTGAACTTGGGAATGTTTATTTGTGGGCAATTTTGCGTATTCGTAGTGCTCGTGTTTTCAGTAGCTGTTTGTAGTTGCTCCAGTTGCAACTTCAACTGTTGAATCTGTTCATCGGCGTTTTGCCGATGCGTCGTGAAACTCAGAGTCGGAGTCTCTATCTGGTTGCTGTTTGTTCGTAGAACGCAGATAATAATGGCGCATGTGCACTTGAACAGAATCACGTCGGGGTCACCACTTTAGTGTATAATAAACTTAATACTTTATTAGAGAATACAAAATTAATTATTTAAAACAATTATATACAAGCGCGTCGTCATACGGCCATTATTAGTAGCGATGTGTTTTCTGTCTGCAGGAATTACAGATGTGTAAACGAGATTTTAGCTTGTTGATATTACCGTCTCATTCGCACACCTCTAACTTATCCGTCAGGTGTCCACTGATGTCGCCACATTATAACGCCTTACTTACGCTTTAAATTTCTTACCATTTCAGTCACCAACTTTTACAAAACCAAGACCCCTCAATCATTTTCAATGATAAACAAGGGATACTTTTAAATATTACGTCTTCATTCAAATAACAAAAAAAAACATTCGCTTGCAACTAAGTGCGCGTGCTAGAAGTGAAACCTCAATAGGCCTAAGTGAGACACAGTATATAGTATACAATACAATAATATAAACCATAATTATACCAACAATAAACTATCGAAGCTAACTGCCAAGAGAACCGAAGAACAAGAGAAATTTAAAACAGCAAAATACATCCCCTCCCCTTAATAACAGTTATGGAACCGAAAGATGGCACTGCTAACACTTTTCAACGCCTATGCTTATTTCTGCTTTAAGCTTTCCGCTTTTCCATTTTTGTTACCATTTTTCGTAACCATATTTTCCAAACAATATTTTTAAGAAAAATATTCAATGATAAAACAATTAAAATGACACAAGATATGACACAAGTTTTTTACGATTTTTTCCCAAGAGTCAGGCTTTATCTTTCTGCTATTCACATCGAACAATCAGCGTAGGCCGCTGTGTAGCAACCTCATTCTGATAAGTACTGAACTACTGAACTCGAGCATTTTTTATTGACTGACTTGACCCCTTTTACATAATTGTATTGGACTTGAGAGGGCTTGAGAGGATAGAATATAACAGGAGATAATTTATTTTCTACTTTTTTTATTTATTTTTATTCCCCTTGAAATGTACCTGTCGAAACAATTTGGAATCTTAGTACTAAATTTGCACAATTTAAAGAGGGGCGACAGTAAACCTTATATGGTTACTCCATATAAGCGGTGGTACAATACAGGTGGCTTTAGATATAACCTTTCCGACTTTTGTGTTGGTGAAAAAATTACATTAAGGAAAACTTACATATGTAGGAACAGTACGTACATATAAAACTTTCATTCCCTCGAAATTGTTGACTGTCAAGAAAACTTCCATTGTATAAGTCTATATTTGCTTTTAATGACATTGCGACATTAGTGTCATACAGCAGATCTATATCGCATGCGACCAGAGTTTTTGCGGCATATAGCACTCTCTCTGGCTAAGACGCATATGTTGAAACAGAATAGACCACCTCAACAACAGTTCTCAGCACAGTTTCTGGCTGAGATACGAGCATCATCCTTAGTTTCAGTGACACCTTTCAAGATATTTCTATCAAACAACTAAGTACAGTTTAAACTATCCCTAATATTATTTTTATTATTGAAGTGCAGATGGCGCTAAATTGTGATTTTACCAAATATGTATTTTGTTGGGAATGCGGCGAAGGTTGTTGTATTGACTAATATGCATTCAGAAATGGGTAAAATTCAGAAATGGCGTGTATTTACTAATGCTGGGTACACATCTTCATTCGTTTTAATTTTTATAATTATGTTATACACGGAAGAGTGTGTGAGTTCAAAAACGCTGATTGAAGCAAACATCAAAATGCTTTTGATATTTCTGCCGTCGTCAAATCACACGTACACCACAATTATAGCAGTTGAAATGAAAACGAATGAAGGTGTATTCCCACCATAAAATTCATGGTTTGTGTTTTTGGTATATTGGTAATACTAGTAATGGTGTCGCTAGAATACAACTTCACTCTTATAATTAGCACTAGAAGAGAAAAAAGATATTCCTCTCAAAAAACTAAGTTCAGTTTAAATTATCCCTATTATTGTATTGAGTAAAATACATTCAGAAATGGGTAAATATGGTTTGTGTTTTTGGAATATTTGTAATACTAGAAATAGTGTCACTCGAAAACAACTTCCCTGTTATATATTAGCACTAGATGGCAATGATTGAGCAGAAAAGATATTCCTATCAAAAAACTAAGTTCAGTTTAAACTATCCCTATTGTTGTATTGAGTAAAGTACATTCAGAAATGGGTAAATATGGTTTGTATTTTTGGAATATTTGTAATACTAGTAATGGTGTCGCTAGAATACAATTTCACTCTTATATACAATATTAGCACCAGAAAGCAATGATTGAGCAGAAAAGATATTCCTATCAAAAAACTAAGTTTAGTTTAAACTATCCCTATTATTATTTTTATTATTGAATTGCTTATAGTTGCCTTTTTTTGCCTTATACTTGATTTTTTTTGCATTACTTGCTTCTTTAATCTTATAGCGTGGGAGGGTGTGATGATTAAGAGGTGGAACGTTTTCGTCAATACAAAGAAATTCGTAGACGTCAGCTTCACCCTGAACTACTTGACATTTATGAAGGAATGTGTTTACAAGGGAAGTGCGGCCACAATCATGTGAATTAGCTATTTTCACATTTTGAAAGGATACTGCAAAACTCATGTACTTTCATCAAATTTTATTTTGTCTCTGCTTAAAATTAATAAAGACCATCGCGCTGCTGGACGTTTTCCAAATAAAGATTTATGCCGAAGTGAAGTTACCAGAACAAATTTCTTGAACTCTTAGCCTCTTGGTTTTGGTAGTGGTGCCCAGAGATATGTTTGCGATAAACTTCAACTGAATGACTCTCAAACAAGAATTTTATTAAATCCAATTTTCTAAGCTGTGCTTCTTAAATATTCCGAGCCTCATGCTGACAATCTGATGGACTAACTGATGAAGGCGATAGGTAAGTAAGAGATAAACTAAGAGATAAATTATTTGACATAAGGTATTATTTATTTATTTAATAGAACATTTTTTCTTTGAAGTGGATTAGTAAATTTAAATTATTTTGAATCTGTATAACGGACCACATGATAATTCAGATAACGCGCTAATCCTACAACCAATTATTTATTTTGTATTCTGGACACCACCTTTTTATTTATCTTAGAAATTCGGACACTTCGTTTTAAAATAATTTTTGTCTGCTAGTCTACGTAAGAGAAAATAATAAGCCAAACAAAGCTTTTTCACTCTGAAATTATTCACTTCTGTTGTGCATCTCAATAAGCAATTTAATGGATTTAAAAAAAAGAATTGGGTTAATTGTAGGGATGTAAAAAAATTCTTAAATAATCAATTTTTGTAAAATCGACTTTTTGCAGCACAATCGATTTTTACTCAAACTCAAGAAAAAATCAATTAGTCAATGTTTTTAAAAATTTTTTAATACAACTTTAGCTTATAAGTTTTTGTTTTTTGAATGAAATCATAAATGACAAAACAAAAAAATAATAAATATGAGAACAAAAATGACAGGAATTCAAGTTCAATAAAAGATTTCAAGTTTGCCATAAACTTTTGCCTATGGTCTGCATATCCAACATGTTTGGAGCTCATCTTTTTTTTGCTGGTTTAATATACAACCAGCTCCAGCGAACATTCTCTCAGGCGGAATAGAAGTGCTAATAATTGTAGAGTATTTTTTGGCCATCTTGCCATACATATGACGAAAGCAACCTTTTATAGTTTTAAAAATTTTGAGCGCGGTGTTATTGTGTGGGATCAACGGCATTCTTAAGTAGGAACTTCTGAGTTATAACCTTTTTCTGGTTTATACTGTAGTGCCATGCGTTGATGTCGATTCTTCAATAACTGTAGGACTATTCATTGGTATGTGCCATGTGAACTGATTAAGGGCCAAATACACCACGCAAACATGTTTGCGTCAAACTTGTTACTAGACTAGACTTGTTAAAAAATGCGTACCACACACATTACGCGAAGCGAAATTTTGCGGTTATTTAAAATGGATACGGATGAAGCATGTGCGGTCATAACCAGTGCTATTTTCTGCAAAAGAAAGCGAAAGCAAACGGAAAAAATAAACGTGTTTGGATGAAAACGTTGTACAAAAAAAGAGCATATTAATGATAATACTATTATTTTAAACAGGCTGCCTGTAACGAACATCAGAACCTCAAGTAACCGTGCAAAGGATAGGCGAAATAAATTTTCTGAGTACTTCAATATTATGGGGATTGTAGCATGGCAGGATAAAATTTGCAACAGAAATGTAATCAAAAGTGCCAGAATCAGTCAAAATTGTTATTTTATATATAGAAACTTAAATAATATAAACTTAATATATACAATTCAATACATTTTGTTTTTCATTTTTTCATTCAAAACATTTAACATAAAAATTTTATTTTATTAGAGTAAAAAAAAAAAATGAAAAATTTAATAAAAAAAAAATAAAAACAAAAGATTAGATGTTTCTGGTACATTTCCAAGAACTCGCAATAAAAATTATTATACTAGTTCATTTTGACAAAACCGTTCGTCTCTAAATTTACTGTAAAGTGAAGAAATTTTCCCACACATAAACAAGCACAAAAATATCAAAATTAAATAGGTTGGCCTTGATTCCAATTAATTCATATCAATATCAATTAATTCACTGTTTACTTGTAAATCACTTAAAGAAAATATTTCCACTATATCAAGACTAATTGTTCGTTTATTGTATAATTATTATTATTGGAAAACATCTATGATCAATTAAAAATGTAATCCTAAAATAATCGATTATATGAGTTGTTTTTTTAATATAGTTAATTGAGTTGAATAATGTTGGCAAAGGAGTATCCATAAAAATGTTTAAATTGCTCACGTTTTAGTAACAGCAGTTTTTTTTGCTAATGTCGTAAAAACATAATGGAACAAAGAGAAATTAATAAATTTGGTTTTAAACTGGGTAAAAAATTGCTGATTTTTATTGCTACCTTCTTTTGCGTTAAACTTTTAAACATAAAATAAATTGAAGGTCTACTTGACAAATCAGAAGTGGAATATAACATAACGCACAACGATAGAGAGTGCGAACGATTAGTTGTATCCAAGCAATAGAAACAACGAAGTGAAGAGAACAAAACGGCAAGGCCAAAGAGTACCTGCATTTATATCTTAGCGTCGCAGCACTCAGGCGACCTCTATAAGGTACATTTATTTCCAGTAACTCACGAAATCACCAGTTGCTCGCAGTTCTCAATAGGACGGTTAATTCATGCTCCGCTTGTATTTGTTTACAGCAGTGTTGCCAATTTAGGGGTTTTCCCCCCAAATTGATGGGTAAAATAAGTGTGTTGAGATTATTTAGGTTTTTTTTGTTAGGTGTATTTTTGGGGACTTTTTATTTACAAGTCTGAGCCCTGGCAAAAAGGAAAGACGGCAGTGACCGCTTATATGTTGAATATCGCTAGATATGCCCAGTGGGTTCTATCAAATTCAGTTACATTACGTTTCAATACGGAGGATCGCCTTTGTACTACCTGAGGGTAGTACTCACTAGGCTTGTGAATTGTCTTATTCGTATGCAGTTACTTATATTGATGGCATATTGATTGTTTTTAAATTAAAGGAGAATTCTTTGAAAGACTTTCATTTACACGGGAAAACTTATAGAAAGTAGGATTTTCAAAGAAAAAAAATAATAATTTCGTATTTTTTAAGACTAGTGTATAGAATTTTTATCAAGGACGGTGAAATCAAACCAAAGGCAGTTTATATGATTGGCATCGTACTTTTGACAATTTGTTCCGCAATTTACGAAACGGATGAAACCATTTATGGAGTGTAGTAGTTGTAAATATATATACAATTTTGCAACATATTGTTTTAAGGGGCTTCCAACTTTTCTTTAGGGGTAAATATTTTCAGGAGTTGGCGACGGTTTATAGTGTGTTTTTCACGTTCTTCAGATTTGTTCATTATTAAAAATGATGGAAAGAACCGATGTCGCATTGGAGTTTCATAATTCTGAGTTAAAGGACTTTAAATATCTGGATACACCACTTAAATGCTTTGAATATTTTTTTGGATGAAACTATTTTTCAACATATTGTTGAACAGACTAATCTGTATGCCACCCAAAAAAAATTACAATCACAACTTATTTTATTACAACTAATGCAGAAATTCGTCAATATATTGGTATTATTAATGTCATATTATTCCTATTATTCATGTCCGTTCAGATCATATTGGAGAGTTCATGCATTTAAAATGATTAAAACAATAATACCAAGGATTCGGTTTGACCAAATTCGAAGCAATATACATTTTAATGATACCAGTAAAATGCTCAGTAGAAATACTGGAAGCTATGAAAAATTATATAAATTACGTCCAATTTTAAACCATTTAAACACAAAGTATCAGACCTTGCCAATGACACAACGACTATGTGGAGATAAACAAACCAAGAAGAAGTCTTTCCTTCGACAATATATGTCAGGCAAACCGCCCAAATGTAGAGTCAAGGTATTCCTTTTATGTGACTCCTTTGGATTCTGCTACAATTTCGAAATATAAATGTGGTTTAGCTAGCCTCACCAGATCTTGGAGTGGCATCGAATGTAGTTATCCGTTTATCAGCAATTGTACCAAACTTTAAAAATCATATAATACATTTTGATAACTTTGATAGGTCACTGCCTCTACTTGTTTACCTTCGATCGCATGGACGATTGTAAGTTACCGATGGATAGTGCCCTTAGCAGTGCCCACGTGAAAACAGCACTGAATCCTGTGGTTCCGCATGTGGAGTTGAGATATCCGTATCGATTTGGAAAGACAGTATAGCTGTCCGCTTTCTATCGAAATAAGCAGGCATAAGACCTTTTCAAAATTTAAAGAAAGAAAAAAATTTGGTTTCTTTTACCTTTCATACGTTTGAAAAAAAAATTTATTGATATTGACTGCCCTAAGGTAATACAAGAATATAATTACCACATGGGAGGTGTCGATCATCTGGATGGGCTGATTGGAAGTTACAAGATTCCACCTAGGTCCAACAACTACACAAGTCGCGTGTTTTCACATTCATTGGATTTAACTGTGGTGAACGCATATATTTTGCAACTCTGAAACTCAAATAATATGACGAAAATGTAATTTGAACTTGTATTTTAGTCAGCAAAGGGATTCCTTTTTCGGATTTCACCATAAGTAATGATTTCTTCTTTTTAATTATAAAAATACGAAAATTTATGTTATTGGATAATATTAATTCCTCCATTTTTAGATACGTAATATATAATTTGAATCTATTATTTTATTATTTTTATAACATATCCATAACCCTTCATTTTGAAATATATTTTTTTGAGAGAGAGTTTTCGTTTGCTCGAAAGATTTTTATCCAATACGTATTTGCCATTAAAGAACAATTAAAAAATGAAATAATTACAATTGTACTTTTAAAATTGTAAAAGAGAATATTGTGAAATGTTCCTCGCTCCAAATTTAACAACATACGCAACTCCTGTGTGCATTAATTTAATGGCATTCTGTGACTGTCACTTTTCAATGTTTATTTGTTTACATAATAATTTTTTTTTTTTTTATAACTAAATCTTTATTTGCTACTCTCCCAAAGGAGATCATACAAAAGAAATGAGGCTACATAAACAATGCATTTTTTTTTGAAAATGTTGTCTTGTTGCGCTGTTTAATGTTTTCCTCTGCAAAAAATCCTTTACCTATAAATATTTTACACAAAATATATTACACAAAAAGTGTTCTTACATTTTAAAATCTTGCTTTTCTGCTAATAAATTCCTCTTCTCAACTTGTCATTCACATTCCGATTTTTGCTTTTGGCAACATGAAAAAAGTTTTGAATTAAAATTTACTTTAATGCACCGAAAATACGCGATTAAGTAACATTTTAAACATAACTACGTTATTATTAATGTTATTACTTTAATATGCCGCACAATTTATTGATCCAAACCAAAACTAAATAAAACCAAATCTTCGAAAATTTTTGCATTCACTTTAGAACGAGTTTACATCTCTATGCTCCATTGGGTTTGCCTACTAGAGGCGGTTTACTAGACGGTTTCTAAAATGATAAATTACTTAAAAAAATAAATTATTTGTTCAAAAAAAAAAAAAAAATTGATGCAGGTTACTTTGAAAAATTATAATCAATCCATTCATATCATTGGTTTTATTTAAAAAGCTGTTCTTACGAGTGAAAATAACCAATTTTCACAACAAAACTGTGGAGCTTTTGAATCCTACCGAAAGTGTTTTCTATGACACCTAGAAGTGGTGTTCGGGTGGAATTGAGGAGAAAGAGTTTTCTGTGACACCTCTGAATATGTCAGATAATATTTGTATGCATGTAGAATATCATTTCTTGATTGAGATGTGCAAATGCATTTAAACTGTGTTTGCACACAAATGCATTTATATATACAAATTATATATACATTCGCAAGTGCACTGACAAGTCGACTAGTCGTCTCCTTTCGCTTTCCGAATTTAACAACACAAAAACAAAATCAAGAGACAAGATAATCAATTGTTCTTATCTCAAAGATGCCTGTTGAACGCAGTCCCCCGACTGCGGGCAGCTCGCAAAAACAAAATCATCCATCAACGAACAGCATGAGCGTACCCCACGCTCAAACAGCTGTCCGCATAAATAACAACAACGAATACCTTGGCACATCAACAAGCGGTTCAAACAACAGCATCAACTTCAGTGACTCACACAAAGCCTCACTTCCCGTTAATTTCGAGAGAGCGCATTCTTGCTCTCCCGCAATACATCAAACAGCTACACACTCACAGAGTGAAAACAATAACGGATCATCAATCCAAACAAACGCAACCTCTCGCTCTACCACTCAACTAACTGTCAGCTGTTCCATGGCAGCAGGTAATATGCAGCCTCTGCCGTAAAGTGCACAATGCACTTCACCAACGACGCCACTCTCCTCTTTCCAACCAAAAACAACAACAACAACCACAACGCAGACATCAGCTGCTATCTGACTCATTACAACAACCACCACGTCAACTTTCTCAGCTACAATGCCAGTTTGCTCCCTATCTTCGGCAACAAGACTGATCAGAGAAAAGACATCAAACACGCAAGTACAAACTTCAACCAATCAAAACCCACAAGAGTCAAAAATAAAACGCAACCGTAGTAAGCTCTCTCCCAACAACACTTCCGAACAAAATAGCAATAGTAAAAAAAGTAGGAAAAAAATTCAAACACAAACGACAACACAAACAACACTGAAAAAGTACTGGCTGAGCGCGCCTAATACTAATAACAGGTTCGAACTCCTCTCACAAGACGAAACGGCTGAAGACGGCAGTGGTACAGAAGGAAATTCTAATGCGCCAAATCAACCTCGACCACCACCAATACACGTACAGGACGTAGAACAAATCAACGTACTAAACAAAGCTCTGAATAACACAATACAACAAAACTACATTTTAAAAACACTTAAAAACAACGAAGTATGTGTACAGACAAATGACTCGTCAATCTACTCGGCGGTGGTTAAGATGCTCAGGGCAAACAAAACTAAATACTACACCTTTAAGCCGAAAGAGGAGCGGGGTTTCAAGACAGTACTTAGGAATATGCACTACGCAACTGACCTTGACGAACTTAAGAAGAACTATCGGAACTAGGCCACCATGTCATTAATATCCACAATGTACAAAAACTGACAAAGAAACCCCAGCCGCTATTTTTTATAGAATGGAAAGACAAAGCAAATAATAGATAAATCTTTAATATCATCACACTCCTATGCACTAAAGTCATCTTTGAGCCACCACACCACAATCGCACGGTAGCTCAGTGCTCAAACTGCCAAAAATATGGTCACACAAGAAATTTTTGCACCAAAGAACCGATTTGTGTCAAATGCGCCAGAAAGCACAAGACTATTGATTGTAAATTAATAGGTGCCGATCAAATTAAATGCGCTCTCTGTGGTGGCTCACATATAGCCAACTACAAGGGCTGTGAAGTCTATAAACATTAAAAATTCAAAGATTTCCCTCACTCAGAGTGAAAAACATTCAAAAGGATGACCATCAGGCAGTAGAACAGACATCAAACAAAGTTAAAATTGGAATAACGTACGCCCAAACAGCAACAAGTAACCAAAAAATCCCACAAATCAGATACAACCACAACAAAAAGATGAGGAACACAACAAAAACGAAAGCAACAAAAACGACACCAACAAATACGAAACCAACAAAAACGAAACCAACAAAAACGAGACTAGTAAAAACAGAAAAAAGACTGATTTTTCAAAAGATTTAGCGGAAATAAAAGATATAATAAATAAACTAGAGCAACAAATGAGTGATACGATGAACATCATGACAGTACTATTGACAACACTCGACAACAAGAATGGACACTAAAATAAAGATTTTAACTTGGAATGCAAACGGATTAAAAAATCACTTGAATGAACTACAGCTTTTCCTACACAACAACTACACTGACATTGCTTTGATATCGGAAACACACTGTACAAGTAGCCAGCACATGAACATACGTGGATACAAGGTGTACCACACAAGCCATCCCGATGGTACAGGTCACGGTGGGACTGCTATCATTATTAAACAAAACATTAAACATAACGTACTGCTTCCATTCCAAGAAACCTATATCCAGTCGACAAGCATACAAATCTTCGACTCATCCGGACCACTAAGAATAACAGCCGTGTACAGCCCACCAAAGCACAATATCTCACAGTCGCAATACCTTGACTTCTTAAAAACTCGGACAACGCTTTATAGCTGCAGGCGACTACAATGCGAAGCATACAGACTGGGGCTCCAGAATATCAAACAAGAAAGGTAAAAACCTACAGGGTGCACTTCCGTTAGCAAAAGTTAAACATCTTAGTACCGGCGAACCCACGTATTGGCCAACAGACAAAAATAAAAAGCCAGACCTCATTGACTTTTATATACTCAAAGACATAGACTTAAATAAATGTGTCATAACATAAAGACTGGAACTATCGTCAGACCATACACCTATACTACTAGAACTTAATTCAATTGAAGTGAACACAACCAACTCCAAACTATTGCACAACAACAAAACTGACTGGGATACCTATCGCGACTACATTAAGACGAACTTAAATACAAGCTTTCCACTGAGATCACTCGACAACGTAGAATCAGCTATAGTCCAACTAAACGATACCATTGAGAAGGCAGTATTGCAAGCAACTCCGGACAAGATAATACACCATGTAAAGCGATACACAGCCCCTACGCCTCGCAAACTGATATGCACAAAACGAAAACTGAAAAAAGCATGGACCATTTGCAGATCCCCCGATGCGAAAAATAAATATAACAAGGCAACTAAAGAAATTAAAAAATATCTCCAAAATCAGAAAAGTTACGAAATCACGAAGTATTTACAGAGGCTAACTCCGACAAGCTTTACCGACTACTCCCTGTGGAAAGCTACAAAAAAACTGACAATTAAACAATACACCAGGCACCTATAAAAATGGACAATGGATCATGGGCAGTAACCAACCTAGACAAGGCGACAGTTCTAGCGAATTATTATGAAAAAATATTTGCTGATGAAACACTCAACGAAGATGACTGTCATATAAACTCGACAGTCACTCCCCAGCCAATTCGCCTAAAAAAACATGCACAAATGAAATACTCAAATGTATACAGCACGACATAAAGCCCACAAAGCCCACAAAAGCCCACAAAATTGACGGAAAACTTTTAAGGAAGCTACCACTTCAAGCAGTGGTATACATACGTAATATTTTCGACGCTATAATTAGATTAAATTACTTTCCTAAAGTATGGAAAGTGGCTGAAGTCATTGCAATTCCAAAACCTGGTAAAGACGTATATAATCAATCAGCATCATATAGACCAATTAGCTTACTTCCAGTGCTGTCAAGAATATTCGAGAAGCTCCTGTGCCAGCGACTGTTTATAGAACGCAAACATATAATACATGACCACCAATTTGGCTTTCGACGAACACACTCGACCATACAACAAATCCATCGTGTGACTCATAAAATTTTAAACGAACTTGACGACAAAAAGTTCTGCATAGGAGTTTTTATAGATGTAGAAAAGGAATTCGACAAAGTTTGGCACAAAGGACTAATCAGCAAGTTGCGCAATATCTTTCCGCATAACGTACTACAGATATTAGTATACTATATCACAGAAAGACATTTTTTCGTTAAGTACTCAGATGAATATTCCACATTAAGAAAAATCAAAACAGACGTACAACAAGGAAGTGTACTAAGACCGTTATTATACACTATCTTTACAGCGGACATACCATCACCAAATGACGACGCTTCAATGATAGCCACATTTGCTTATGACACTATAATACTTAGCGCACATAGACAAGTAAACATAGCAACATCCAAACTGCAACAGCATCTGGAAAAAGTGGTGGTTTGAAAAGTGGAAATTTGGGGAACGGCCAAAAAATCAAATACAGACATAATACAAAAAACAACAATCAAAAATCATTCGTATGATCACCAAGGCTGGGTGGTATATAACTAACGATGATCTGCATCGTGATCTTATTATTCCAACAGTAACAGAGGAGATTACAAAAATAAGTCGTATCTACCAGACGAAGCTTACCCAACACCCAAATGTTGGTGTCAACCTACTACCAATACAGGATCTACAATGCAGACGCAGGTTACAGAGGACAAGGCCAGTGGATCCGGTTGAATAAATTCGAAGCTAGATACAACACATATATCAATACCTCTTTCTTTTTCTTTTTTGTTTTTGTTTTTGTTTAATGTTGTTTATTTTTGTATTTTATATTTTTATTACATTTATGTTTATTTTATTTTATTTTGCTCTATAATTGTATTAATTTAATTTAAATGTATATTATTTGTGTTACTATTTTTATTTTTTCCCCTACATCCTTACAAAAATGAAAAACTTTTGTGATCTGCTCACATAAATTAGCTAAAACCCTAAAATAACGTTTAAGCTATGTACTAATAGTCTTAATAAAAAGTAAAGATATATGTACACGACATATGGGAAATAAAAATAAAAAAAATATATACAAATGTGCGATATAAACGAATATTGCATTGGTTCCAACAATAATTTCCTGATTATCAGGTGTGCACTTTAAAGACCCCAGAAAAGAAACAACAAACGTTTTTGTAGAAACAGTAAAAAAAACTTGCTCCACTTGAAAATCGTGTTGGCAACGTGAACTGAAACCGAAAGTGAAGCCGTTTAATAGTCTTTTAAAATAGTATGGCTATGGCGGTTGTTGTTGTCGGCTTGAGAATGTCACGTCAGTGTGCGAGTGGTTCTGAGCTGCTATTTTCGTTGTTTTTGTGAAATGTTTCATGCTTGATTTATTTAAATTTGTTTTTATGCTTGTGGTATGTTAATGAAGTCGAAGATTTGGGTCCATGTCGTTGATGAGAACAAAAAAAAAAAAACATTCCACCTTCGCCAATACACACTTTTATACCAGTCGAAGTTAATTTTTCTTATTTGAATACGAGCATTCAAATAAGAAACGCCCCGGCGTTGCTCGGGATTTATGTACAATAAAGATGTAAACAGCAAGTTAAAACTTCTTTAGCGCTTTGACCGCTTTTTTGTAGGAAAAAATCTTAGTAGTTCGTGTCACCGACATGATATTGTTTATTTCTTTTTTGTTCATTCGCTCGCCATCTTCGTCTTTTGTAGTTGCTTTTACGAGCATGTTGAGAATGTAGTCTTAAAAGCTTAAGTTGAAAAATTCATACCCATATGATTTGTAGTTTGTTTTTACGATCGCTAATAACTGACGCTGTCAGAACATTTTTAAAAATGGAAAACAGTTGAATTCCTCTCTTGGATAGTCTGCTCCTTCACACTCACATGTTTTATGTTTCGCTTTATATAGCGCTTCATTTTGATACAAACATATGGACATTCGAAAATACCAAACATTTGTCAATATGTTTCACATCAGAGCCTCATGAGTGCTAAACACACTGTTTAGTCTCTTCGTCCATTTCGTAAGGGAGAAATGTAAACTGTTATTGTTTTTTTATTTAGAGGGGCTGGGGAGTAGGTGTTCAAACAAGTGATGACAGGAATGAAATGACATACACTTTGGTGTTGTAGCTATCTGTCTATCAATTATATCCTAAATTTAATTACACCACACTGTACGTAAAGGATCAAATAATTCATTAGTTTACGTTGGATTTTGACGCATCCTGTTCGTCGAACGGGGAAGCCCCGCCGTTTTGAATTTAAACTTCAATAACGTTCAATGGAACAATTCATGTTGTTATTAATTTGTTTCGTTGTTGTTGTTTTCTGTGTAAAGTACCATTGTTGTTGGTTATTATTTCGCGACTGTGAAAAATACTGCGTTCAACTCTGATAGGAGAAGACGTATTAGTGGGTGTCGCTGAAGCATATTGTTGGGTCAAACCAACAATGAACTTAAATATGTTATTAAATTAAATAGTCATTACAAATCAAACTACCCACGCACCAAGTGGAAAAATAACATAATAAATCTTTCTAGCTGTTTCATGTATGAAATAAAAGAAGTCGACTACGAGCCAACAACCCGATAACTGTTATGTTATCTGATAACATAAAAATGTTTGCTTTGTCATTTTGATTTGCGTAATAGCCTTTTTTGAACACCGTCCGCTTTCAGAAGTTTCATGCAGTCAAGTAAAACTCTTCTTGATCCAACATTTCTTGGCGCTCAATGTTGGGCCGTGTGCAAATGAAGATTATTGCGCGTTCTTCGTAATATTCGTCGTCGCTAATCGCCCACTACGAAACTCTATACTGCCATCGAAGCAGTTCATCATCATCATCATCATCGTCGTCAGTCGTCCGCTTCGGGACTCCATAACGTCGTTGGAGCATTCCATCGTCATCATAGTCGTCGCCAGTTCGCCGTTACAGAATTTCTACGTTGCCATCTACGCACGCCTTTCCCTCGTCGTCGTTAAACTCTATACTTGGAATTAGCTCTTGTGACTATCCACATATACACACATACATGACTATATACAATTTCCCTTACGTTTGGACCTTTGATGGAACATTGTTGTTATTGCGCCGCATCACACCACTAAGCCATATTTCTCCAAGCAATACACCATTAGCACATGAGAAATTCTACCAGTCATGCCATGTAGATTTACTGCTTGGCACCGAAGTGTTTTTGGAGCTACTCTCTGTTGGCAGAATCGATTTCGGACCGAATCTTCCATCTTTGCAAAAGACCTTGTTCGGATGGGTTGTCACTGGTAAATATCATCAACATCAGATAAAAGTTGGGGTATTGGACGTCGTTGAACCACGGACTGGCAAACAGAAGCCTGAACATTGCAGTTGTGAAAAGCATTTCACAACATCCACACAACAGAATTCTAACGGACGCATAGAGGCATACTTCTGAAGTTGTCCAAGAATGGTTGGTCAGTCAGTCCCCGCAAATCTGGAACATTTGAGGCAACGTATTCAGTGGGAGTGGCAAAGGAAATAATACAGAATTTAGTGGAGAGTATGCCAAACCGTATGTGTGCAAAAATGAGTACATATGAGTTTTTTTCGTTTAGTTTTTCCTCTCCTAAGTTATCGCTCTTTTCTTTCTCTAATATTTATTTCTATACAAAACTTTCATCCTGTAGCAACATTGCTAGATGCTCTAATTCGTCTTCGATTTTGGATAGTTAATGCCAGAGACGTGGACACTATCGACCATGGCTACAACAACAAACTATGGGCGAACTGACAGTGGAACGTTTGGCAGTTTCTATGCCATTTTCTCGCTGCGGAGTTAACTTTTGTGGACCGATGAACACGTACCATCGTATACGAGGAAGGGGGCCATACAGAACGTAAATTGCTATATTCATTTGTTTCGTCAGTCTAGCTGTACATATTGAAGTGGTGTCAAATTTGTTCACGGATGCATTCTTAGCTGCTTTTAAACACATGGTTGCTCGTCCGGGACTACCATCAAAGATCTATTTTGATAACGCAACGATCTTCGTAGGAGGTTCGATTAAATTACGTGAATCGAAGTCATTTATATTTAATAAAGAGACTCAAGAAGCAATTCATACATATTGTACGCAGAATTTATCAATTTTTATTTTATGCCACCCAGGGGACCACATTTCGACGGTCTTTGGGAGGCAGCTGTGAAAAGTGAGAAAGGTTTGTTGAATCGCTCTTTGATGAACACAAGATTGACCTTTGAAAAATTATCCACAGTTGTCACTGAATTGAAGCCATCCTTAACTCGTGTACGCAGTTTCCGTTATCTTCTAATCCAAATGACATGAAGGCTCTAACTGCCGGACACTTTTTGATTCGCGAATCATTGCGTGTAATTCGGGAGCGAACAATTTTGGCGTCGCTGGTCCGCCAAATATATTAAAGAGCTACGCACTCGAACCAAGTGTACCTCAACTACACCAGACCGCAGAACCATTATTGTTTTAAGGCTCTCGTGCCATACAATCCAGTTACAATCGGTCTCATGCACGTGTCTACACATCTTGGAAATGTTGAGGGTATACGCAGGAAAATAATCCAAAAATCGGTCGACCATCGCTCCGTTTGCAGGATGCGTAAAAACTACTCACACTATGGTGGTGAGACTCTTCGGACATAGCACGGAGTGGAGAGCAATAAAGTATTTCATCTGGGAATTCTCCTTTGGATTTATTATTTCTAAATGGCCGAGTTTCCTCAGTGAACTTACTATACGTTTCTTTCTCTTTTAAGTCAAGATTAAAGCCTCAGAAAGCAATCCGCTGTGATGCTAAGCTAACGTCACCATCTTTAAATGACTATCAACGGCCGCACAGTGTTTTTTTCATATTCGCAAGAAAATACTCTTCACAAAACCTTTCCTCGGTAGTGTACAACCGTTCCAAAGAAGAAAGATAATCTACCGTCCAAGCGGATTAAGTTACGCAACATTTTTTAGTTTAACTCATTAACGAGCACTGTGGCTGAAAGTGAAGAGGTGTTCTGACGTGTATGTTGACCTACCATCAGTCATCCCAATAATGACCGTTGTAGCAAGGGCAAATACTGTGCGATTCTTATCTGAGCAAACGCAAGCAATGTGAAAAACAGATCTTCCTCTAATAGCATGTTAATTTTCTAGTTGCCAGTGAAAACCGGATCTTCCAGCTTTATCTCGGTCTTCTATCTTTTCCAATCACTTACTAAGTGGAGGCACTTCGGTGCATATCGGGATTTGGTCTAATAAAAGAGAATTGAGTAGTGTTGGAGAAGGACGACAGTCTTGACTTCAAGAAGATCTTCACACATTCCTGTACTCCTGCACTTGTGCCACCAATTCCATTAAGAACACACCTGCTACTAAATCTTGCCCTTGCTCTTTACAGCTGTATTAGCTTAAGAAACTTATGTTGCGTGGTCCACCCAGGTTGATGGGTCATGAATGTCATTCTGGCGTAGGCGCGTTGTTCTGCGTGTCTGTAATAGTGAATGAGCTTGTGGGTTAGGATGTTGCGAGAGTTTCAGGTGATATTTCTGGTTCAGTTAAACTCAGTTTTGATTAGAGGGATATTCGCTTTTGACATAAACATACACCAGAGAGAACCTGTTAGAGCGCGAAGTATATTCGATTGTGCTCTTTGGATAACTTCGACATTACTTGGGCTTGCGTTCCCCCAAAGCTGGGAACCGTATGTCCAGATTGGCTTTATTATTGTATTATACAGTAGAAGTTAGATCAAGGCTTTAGCCAGATCTTCGGTTTAATAGCCAATGGAGGGATTTGGCTTTTAATTTCATACAGATTTTTTTGGCTTCTATATGCTTCCGCCAGGTGAATCGTCTGTCCAAGTGAGCTCCTAGGTATGTGACTTCCGTTGAGTGCGGGACAGTAGTGTTATTAAAGATGATAGACGGACAGTCACTCTTATTTAGGCTAAATGTCACGTGCTTACATTTGTCCGGATTGATATTTATACGCCAATAGTCCATCCAGTCCGATACAAGTTGCAGGTGGTCGCTTAGCTCTTTTGGCGCTCTTTTTAGGGCAGATAGAGCGGCAGGTGATTACAGTGTCATCTGCAAAGGTTGATGTCAGTAGCCGTGGGCTTGTCGGTATGTCAGCGGTGAATAAGATGTATAACAGCGGACCGAGAACACTGCCTTGTGGAACGCCAGCAATTATGTAATACTCCTTTGAGGTAAAATTTTTGCATCTCACCACAAATAGTATTTTTGTAAGATATGATTCACTGTGCGAGTTCTGTGGAAGCACTTTTTATTTTGTGAATAAGGCCATCATGCCATACATGATCGAAAGCTTGAGCAATGTCAATGAATATAGCTGAACAGTATTCTCGGTGTTAAAATGCAGTTCTGATTTCCGTAGTGACTCGGTTTACTTGCTCGATTGTGATGTGTTTTGGTATAAAGCCGAATTGATGTGTGGGGATAATGTTATTCCTGTTTAAATGTGGTGAGAGTTTCTTAATAAAATTTTTTTCAAATACTTTCGACAACATTGGGATCAAGCTTATAGCAGATATAAGAAGACCATCGATGAATCTTTCGGGATCAAGATTATTACTGACTTTCCGTTGAAATCATACTTCGAGAGATATTGAGAATTACTGCGAAGTCGATTACGTCGGGAATTTCTCTCGGATCTGCTGGTCAATATGTAGGCCTACCCGGAGAAGCAAAGTCAAATTTGTTGCTTGAGTTTATTATTGCTTTGTATGGCTGATTTCCTTTGGGATTTGCAAGTCGAGAGCCCCAGTGAGGGTGCTAAGCATTAAAGTCCCCTGCTACAAGAAACGTACGCCCTAGGGTATCGAAGAACTACCTGAAGCATGATTCGGAAATCGGAAATCTGAGTGGGAAGTAGACCGCTGAAAGCGTCATCTTTCCAATTGAAGTGTCGATGACAATAGACGTAACTTGCATATAGTTCTTGGAGTGTAATACTGACTGTTAATGTTTTAGCCGCTTTCAAATAAGTATACCCGTTCCGCCGTGTGCTTTGCCATCGGCGTGATTTGTGGAATAGAAGGAGTAGCCTGATATCTCAAATTTGTACCTGTTTGTAATGTACGTTTCGGAAAGCAATAAAACATCAGTTTCTGTTTCGGAGAGGTATTTTGTGAGCTCAAGCTTGTGCTTTGATACACCATTTGCGTTCCAAAAGGTTATTTTGAGCGGGAACATTATAATTACCAAGTTATTCTATGATAAGTCTTTGCGTTTTAAGTATCTCCTGGATCATGTTTTGCATCATCAAAGTACTTTCTGTTCAGTAGAGCTATGTGGTGTAGGTGGATTTGCTTGGGTTACACAATGTTCTGGGAGTTCACTTTTCTGAGGTTGTTGGAGTGTGTTGTTTGTTATTTTCTCCGGCTTTGTGTTGGCTATTTGTTGAGGTTCAGGTCGCAACAAGGATGCATATGTTATCTTGGGGATGGTACTTTGGAATGTGCGTGGTTTGCTCATAGTGGTTTGTATGGTAGTGTCGGGCCCGCTACGATCTATTATTTTGCGCTGATTCATCTGAATTTTCAGTTCATTAAAATCTGGCAACCTCTGTAATTTGCAGTGTGATTACTCGCAGTTTGTGAACTGCACAAGTTCTGCGCGCTTGTGAGGTTTTCCACGGTGATTCTGCGATGGAGCAGGCATTTAAGATTATGTGTTGGGTGGATTTGGTTTCCCTTCACAGGCTTATTTTCAAGAGACAGCTCTTTGAATATGGGTTGCGTAATTTTGCTTCTATTTGAGATTACAACCTTGGTTGAGAACCCTGTTTCCTCAAAGGCACTTTTAATTTCCTTGGGATCAACACCAGCTTCTATTCCTTTTATGACCACAATAAGCGTTTTGCTGCTCTTAAGATGATAGGTGTAAAAGTTTTTGTTGGAATTGCTGAGGAATTTCGAACCTATCCTGTAATTATTTTCAGTGTATATTTGCAGTTTAGTTTCGTGTACAATGCCTTTCATTAGCAGGACAATGTGAAAGTTGTTGTTGCCGATGAGTTCCGCTAGCTGAGATACAAGATTATTTGAACTGCATTCACGAATGTAAATTGGGGGAGGCTTGGTTTGCTTGACTGTTGGGGCCACTTCTTTGTCTGTGAGGTCATTGTCTTCACTTAGAATGGCAAATCTATTTTCTTTCGTGCCATTGGGTTCAATTTCGTGGGTTAAGGCTGTAACGCTGCTTAATTTTTTGGATTTGTTAGCAGAACTTTGTTTTTGCGTTTAATCTGCACGTAGCGATCAACTCCAGTCTGTATTGCCGAATCTTTTGGTTTCGAGATATCCTATTTATGCAGGAGAGTTGACGTAGTGATTTTATTGGTGAATGAGTTGAGGTGAGAAGCTGACGTTGTTTGTGGTTCTGCTGTAAGACAATCTGAGTTAGAATTACCGTTTGTGGTGGATATGGTGCTGCTAGTTTTCTCTGAGATGTGTGCAGTGTTGTTGCTAAAGTTGTTGTGGTGACCGATAACGCAGTTGATGGCGTAGTTGTTGCTGCAAACGTTCTTGTAGCGCTTGTTGATGTTGTGGTGAGTGGGAGTGTTGAGATCATCGTCATAGGTGATGCACACTACGCACTCCACTCGTTGCTTGTTCACAGTTGGTTGACGTTGCTTTTGTTGTTGGGTGGGGGGGAGACAGCTCCAAGGCTGATCTTGATTTTGCAAGAGGCCTGCGCTCAACAGGCATTCCTGAATTCAAAAAATTTATTTATTTATTTTTATTTTTTATTTTATTTCGTAGCGCGAGAACAGACGACTTATCGTCTTGACACTTCTTAAGAAAGTACATTACATTACAGCTGGGATTGAATTAATGAAATAAAAGGTGCTTTAGATAAATGAAGAAAATTAATTTGTTCGAAATAAAAATTTTTTAATTTTTTCACTATTTATATTTGATGCGTTGCGTCTGCTGGTGCACATTAAATAAGAAAATTTGTGCGTGTGTAAAAAAATAAAGAAACGGGAGTAAAATAATTGTTTTTTTTTCTTTATATTTAATTTTTCTGTTATTATTAGAACAACTTCAATTAAATTGTATATACAAAAATTAACGAAACAACTTAAATAATAAGTGGGGTGTGCAATGTGTATGTTACATTACATTATGAAACACATTAATTTAATTAAAATTCTGTACGCCTAGGAAATAGGTTAGATAAATTAATTTTCCAATAGAAAGATTTTCTTGGGTTTTGAATTTGTGAGTCAGTGTCTCTGAACGCAGTGAATTACGTTAAAATTATTTCAAAAACAAATTTTCTAGTTTTTTGAATTAGAATGTCTCTTCCCAACTTTTATAGACGGGCGGAACTGTTCCTCAGCATTGGGGAGTCTATTGATCAAAGGTCCGACCTTCAACAAACCCTGAATGCTTTAGAGCTTCGGGATGAAGAATTCAAGCTACGCTGGCGGGAACTTCGGTCTGCCTTCGATACAGTAATGGCGGATATTCCCGAAGAATGCGAAGACGCTGATGAAGTGGCCGGTATGATGAATTATTCGACGTTTACCTGCGCTGTGGATCAGCAATTCGGCGGAATCACAAGCGCGAGCATTCAATTCAACAACCGTGCCGGATGTGGTGCGGAGTTCAAACCCGGGCATCAGTGTAACACCATTCGATACGGAAATATTCGATTGGGATTATAAGTCCTGGCCTACGTTTCGGGATATGTTCAAGGCCATCTACGTGGGTAACCCTCGCCTAGCACAAGTGGAAAAGCTGTACCACCTAAACAAGAAGACGCAGGGCGAAGCCAAGGAAATCGTATAGCAGGTGCCGCTGAGTGGTGAGGGCATTGAGGTCGCATGGAGATATTTTGCGGACCATTATGAGAGCAAGCGTATTTTCATCAACACTCAGTTGAAAACCCTCTTCAACTTGAGAGCCGTTGGTGACGAGGATGGGGTGCAGTTAAAGGGGCTACAAAGCCAGATCACCAACTGCATATCGGCACTGAGAGCTCATGGTGTACACAATGGTATAAAGATGCAAGTTTATGCTGCACAGATGCCGCCCATTGGAAGTATATGTAAGCTGTGCCAAGTCAGAGGACACCAAGTGAGGACCTGCCCTAAATTCCTGGCCTTGAACATTGCGGAACGAACAACGGAGGTCAAGAGGCTACGCCTTTGTTTCAACTGGGGCGGACTTATATCCTCAAATTGTCAAAAGAGGATTTAAGAAAAAGGTAGCCAGGACACTTGTGGCACAAGGGACGTTCTTTGGTTGGGTTTTGACAGGTCCAGTCGACTTCCCACACATTCATGCGCATTCGGTCGGAAATTTGAATTTATCGTCCGCAAAGGCGGACAGGAGTATACTACTCAAGGGAAGGCGCAGCAATAGAAGGAAAAGGTGGCCGGAGCGTAACAACAATAGATGTGCGCCATCACAGAGAGATCAGAAGTTCAGCCCCTCTGGTCTGTCAAAGGAAAAAAAAGTTCAGGGCCAGTTAGAGACGAAAACTGGCAAGAGCAGACAATACCCACTAGTCAAATCAGGGTCTGGCCGTCGTCCGTCTGTCTCCGATATCACGAAGAGTGAAAAGAATGAAAGTCCGCCAACGAACAGCTCAGGACAGTGCGGGGCATCCAAAGTTCACTCGTTTTATTAAACAAATCCTCATCCGTCCGTTTCTATGTCTGGGTACCCCAGATGCGGTTCTACGAACGTGCACCGGATGATGAACCATTTCAGAGGACCGACTTTTATTGTTGCCACGGTTTTGTAATGGAAGGAGGATTTTCAGCAGAAGTCGTCACGATGGAGGAACTGGACTGGGAAAAGCGGTGGCTAAATTCAATTTTTCAACAAGCATTTCACCTGAAGAAATACTGTTGTTGTATGGAAAATTAATTCCGATAATGGCACCAATTTTATAAGAGCATCACGAGTGTTCCACCGTGGGATCGACAAATTGGTAAATGATATGCCCCGAAGCTAAGAAGCTAACCCCAGCGTAGCATAAATGCCATGATCTTAAAACTCGGTGGCGGTGCCCTATATCATAATTTACAAAAGGTTGGGGTTCTAAATCTAGAATTTTGAAAGAGACGCAAACTAATATTTCAGAAGGCGACTTGGTTGTGGTGAGAGATGACTTCACGCAACCAAACGAATGGTGAGAGTGGCGGAGCTGAGGGCAAGTCGCGGTTGTATAAGGAGTCCGGTGATGCGAGGAGTTAGCGTTCGTTCTGAAAATTAACAGTCTTAACGTCCGTAACGAACATCCCCCAAAAAAGTGCCTTGTATTCCAGAGTGGACACCGAAGCCAGAATGGGCGTGGGATGTTTGACGGAAGGTGGTCGCTGAGCGATGCCTCTCGGCAGCAGTTATCTAATGCCTGTCTGATGGCATTATACGCTGTTTCACCGCACCAGACCAGACCAGCCGGTCTGGTACTTTCAACGTCTTCAACTGATGAACCTGTGCATCTACGATGCTGTGGGGTTCGTCAGTCACGCGGTCATCGTATTCGCGATGGCCGATGGTTCATGTGAAGGACGCGGTCCCGATTTTCAAATTCTCCAGCTGGCAGACCTCTGAATCTACGATGTGAGGAGCCAGCGGACGGCTACCTTGGTGAGTGCAGCGCGGCGAAAAGTTCCTACGGCACTTTTGCCCTGCGTTTTGATCGACTGCCTGAAGAGATCTTCAGAAACCATGCGGTCAGTTCTGTACAAGCGGTCTGGAATTAAGCAAGCGCTCCGCGCCAATTTTAAATTGATCACCCCACGCTACGCGCTGTCAACGTAACAGATTTTGATTGAATTAAATATAACGAAAGTAAAAAAGGTGCCGCTTCTCCATTATTTGAAATCGGAAATCGAGTGTGTATGTGTTCTCAATTTTCAGCGGCAGTACAAGCACCGAACGCCCGACGAGTCCTCCCTCCCTCCAACCAACACCAACCAGCTATCCAACGTCAGCAGCCTCACCACAACCACGGGTAAGTACTCCTTACTATTAATATTTATATACAGTCCACCATTGAGACACACTATTATATACTAGCGAAATACAGGCTATGTTAAAGTGTCATATATCTACTTCAAATCTGTCTGGTAAGTCCAGACATGGAATCTCTTTAACCGTCGAACCATTTCACAATTTTTAAGGAAGTGAATGGCTAGAGTGTTGTTATGTTTATCCAATTAGATATATCACTTTCTTCGTAAATTGCATAGTTAGTTATATACCAAGGAGCATTTGTAATTGTTCTGAGCACTTTGCTTTAGTAGCGTTGGAGAATTACAATGTTTGAATTACTCGCAGTACGCCAAAGTCGAAGAGCATAAGTCTAAATCAGTTTCAGGATAACGTTGTATAGCAGAACTTTTCGAGGCTCAATTGTGACTTTGAACCGAGCAGCCAGTTCATTTTGCGAGTTTTGAGGGTAAGCTGCATCTTCTTGGCTTTAATATGAGCATTCCATGTAAGCCTGTGGTCCAAGTGTACGCCAAGGTATTTCACAATTCAAGTTTGTGGGATATCGTTATCATATATGTTTACCTTTATGCAAGGATTTTTGAGCCTTGACCTTTATTTTCCACTCAGAAAGCCATTCCTCAATTTTATTGAGATAGAATTTGATGAGTAGAGATGCGTCAGAAGGATTTGCACATGAGCCAATTAGCGCATTGTCATCAGCATATGTCGCAATTTGTACATCATTTGAGACAGGCAGATCTGCAGTATACACTGTGGAGAGCACCGGGCTCAGTACGCTTCCTTGAAGAACTCCGGCATTGATACAATATGAAGGTTTCACCTTGTTGTTGCACATAAAAATGATGGTTACTAAGGTAAGAAGCCAGTATCAGGAAGTAAGGAGTTGGAAGAAGCTTTCTTATTTTACACAAAACGCCTGGATGCCAAACTCTATCAAACGCTTCCGGAATATCGAGAAATACTGCTGAGCAATATTTGTATTCTTTCAAAATCATCAGTTATTATATTGACAATTCGATGACAATGTTCAGGTTACGTTTTCTGAATCCAAAATGATGTTCCGGTAGAATAGCGGGTTCGTCCATAATTGGTAACAATGTTTTCACAAGTATTTTCTCAAATACTTTGGAGAAAGTTACCAATAGACTGATCGGACGGTAAGATGAGAGTTAGTTATCCGGCCTATTTGGTTTGGGGATCATTATAGAGTCAGCGCATTTCCACTAGCTTAGATAGTATTCTAATCTTAACATAGCATTGTAAATATACGTTAGAAGCGGTATACATTTCGAGTTCAAAGCACCCATTCAACATTCATACAACTTAAGGCAACCTGGTCGTTGCAGCCATTTATTGTCCTCCAGTTCCCCAGATATCCAAGTAGTAGTTCACCACTTTCTTCAACCAACTTGGTCTCAAATTCCTCGGGGATTGGAATGCCAAGCATATACTCTGGAGCTCCAGACTCATCTCACCAAGAGGAAAGGAACTTTACAATAGCATAATAAAATCTTCCAGAGAAATTTAAGCCACCGGAGCACTCACACTATACCCTTATGGGGCCTCAAGGTCGCCGGACGCTGTTGAATTCGCCGTCTTCAAAGGCATTCATCCTAAAGCTCTATCAATCGATAAGTCAACCGACCCCAGTTCACACCAGATACCACTGCATGTAAGACTTGGCCTCACTCTCCACAGCTACGTTTATTCGACTAAGCTTCTTCCTCCCAACACTAACATAGCTGTCTTCCATCATCACCGCAACGAACGGATTAACCTTCGATCGATTCGGGCAAAGATAAAGAAGATGCGATTCATCTGTTAACCCAAAAATTCGCTTGGCTTCTGAACTTGCCTCTGCACATCATCCTTATTTCTCTCCCAACCCACTCACGCTGTTTTAAAACCTGAGGTTCTGGATGAGGTGAGGTGTAAGCTCAGATTATGTCGATGATACATGAAATTGAGAAACGAATATGAAAAATTCGCATGGAGGAGAACTGCCCATGAGCTGAGTCAGGTAATGCAAACAATGTGAGAGGAGCGTTTTAACAACATGTTATTAAATGTGGACTCATGGAAGAAATCAGGTTTCGATCTATGGCGAGCCACCAAGTGTGCAAAAAACAGTCCCATGGATAAAGGGAAGCCTTTGCAGAATAATGGGAGAATCGCTTCACTCCATTCAGGTTGGCTAACCCTGCAGAGAAAAGAAAGATATCAGAAGCCCTATCGACGTGCGTTCTGGACCAGAGTCTAATAAAACACACCATTCCACAGGAGGTTGTAACTCAGATCCAGAAGCTGAAATTCAAGAAGAGCCCTGGTCACGACTAAATAGACAAGGGCGAAAGCCCATCCTTGGATAGTAGTGTTGTTCAACATCATGATGAGGATAGAGCTCGACCTGGGTAGGACATGCAATACTTTTATCTCGATAAAAGGATCCCATACCAGGCGAGCGAAGTCGCGGGCGGAAGCTAGTAAAAATAAATAATGGCGAAGTAGTAACAGTTAGTATAGGTAGACAATAAAACGAAGTAGACAATTTTATTTTAACAATTTATTTTATAATCTTTTTCTGACTTTACTTTTTGCAAAATCATCGATAATTACCGTTAAATCTAGATGTTGTTGGACAAGTTAGGGCGTTTTCAAAAACCGTTTGTGACGACAACATGTACTTCTAAAATCAAGTGCTTCTGCAACCTTCTGCGCCGGCTAGCCCTAACGTAACTACGCCACTGTATAGGAGTGGTCAATAAACGATCAGGTAATCCTAAGATATTTAAATTTTAATTTGTACAATATATCTAGAACATAATTTGTTGAAATTTCGTTCGGTATGTCAAAAAGAAAACAAAGCAGACCAAAATCACAAACGGACTTGAACACACAACAAACACCAATGAAAACATAAATCACTTTAAGCAAAGGAGCGAATGTGTGTGTATGCAAGGAGATAGGGAGAGAGAGAGAGAAATGAAAAAGAACTCGTACCCAAAACAAGGCGAGGCAAAAGCAGATACAACGTTGGATACAACGACTATTAAAACAGATTATCTGCCCTGGTGGTGATTGAGTGTCGCTAACAGCCGTGAAACCTCTGTTGCAACAATAGTAATAACAACAATAAAACAGCAAATAATATGTAAAATAGGGGGCACTCCCGCAGACGATAGTGACAATGACGATGGCGTGAAATGTAGACAGTGATTGCGGTGAGTGGATGGGGCAGTCGCTGTGATACATACGTCTAAAAAAATCGGAAACACCAGACAGTCAAATATTAAGTGTGGGAGGGGGATAGAGAACGAGAGAAAAACATGTTTACTGCAGACATGCATGCGAATGGTTTGGTTTGAGCGTATGTTGAGGAGCACTCAGAATGCGACGAATGCAAGGTAGGCTTTGTATCAAATTCATCAACTCGAACTCCAACAAAATGAAAACAAAACAAACGAAAAGCAGGGAAGTAAACTGTTTGGAAGAGGCACGGAATGTACCACCTTTTGCTATTATAAAACGCACAAATATTATGCGCCTTATGCAATTTTTAATGCTCTGATTGAGCCGATAAACGACAAGTGTTTAACAAACTTAGAAGTTTTGCTTACAATTTGCATACAAAGAAATGAATACGAGCAAGACATTTAAACGAGTGCACAAAGAAGAGAGAGAAATAGATATTAAAGCATAGATTACAATTAGCATAACCCAACAAACAAAATTACTTTCTATTGAATTGAGTGACTTTTGAGCATAAATTGAGTGGAATAAAATAAAATTTTTGAGATTATAGGGATTAATCTAAACTGAGGGTGGCTGCTCAGAACATACTTCGCCCCATTGGAGGGACCGGCGTTCATCCAGAGTCCTCAATAGGTAGTGGACATAACTTGCGGATGGCGCGACGATCTAGAAGTAGTTAGCAATTCTGCAATTCTGCAACGCGTGCAACGCCGTCTGCCGGCCGATTCTCATTGCATATCAACACGATATCGTGGATCTTCAAAGCAGGCTTATGCTTACACCACTTGTCACGCTCTTGCAGCAAGGTAAGATATTCTTTACTTCAATGCTTCCAAAATATTGCCCCAAGTACGACACGCGCTGACAACGATCAAGTCGATTGTAGTTCAAATGGGTGATATTAGACTCGGAGACTGGCGCAAACTATGACGCCATTAGAAAATGAGCAGGTGTCAGCACATCCATGTCAGCAGGCTATTCTGAAGGTGAAACTAATGGCCTTAAATTAACAATTGCGGCAATATGACATACTAGAGTACGAAATTCCTCAAAGCTAAGGACCGATGTGCCAACGGTGCGATAGCAATGATATTTGTTATTTTAATAGCTGCTTCCAACAGCCCACCAAAATGTGGAGACCGAGGTGGGATGAATTTCCAATCAATATGGTCCGAAAGACAATACTGGTTCCTGAATTGCTGGTGATCATCACTGAGAAGAAGACGACAAAGATCCGCTAATTCATGTTTGGCTCCAATAAAGTTGGTGGCATTGTCAGACCAAATGCGACTTGGCTTCTCACGCGTAAATATGAAACGCTTCAACGCAGCAATAAATGCAGAAGTCGATAGATACTTGATAAAGTCGAGGTGAATGGCTTTGGTTACAAAGCACACAAAAACTCTGATAAAGCAATTAACATTTGGCTTGTTGCGAACTTCCGATTTGCAATTAAATGGTCCACAATAATCTATTCCTGTAACTAAGTTGAGTTGCTTCTACAGCATAGTATGCATTGACTCACGAGCAACTGTTTTCCGACAACCAACGGGCCAATAGTGCAAGCAAATAGATTCCAATAGCGACTGAGGGCCTGAATGCAGATTCCTGATCCAAAATTGACTTCAATGAACTTGACGAGTTGAAGAGGGGAATAAGTATGTCCGTGCCATTCTGCATGTCGGAGGTTGACAAATTGGCCGATCTATTTCGATGAATGAATTTATATGCGTATCCAAATATACGCTGCGTGGTGGCGAACGCATTTTGAAATTAAGGGAGATGTCGAATTAATAGACGAATTTCTTTATTTCCAATCGCACGAATAGTAAACGCATCAATTAAGCCCAGTAGGGCTCCGTATTATTGCTGCCCACGTAAATGATGAGCACGTTGTATAGACTACTTCGGAATTGTTTACAGATTTGACGTAAAAGCTCCTCGAATCGAACACTGTTCTCATTCTCGGTACTGGTATTCGAATAAGAGTATCGCCAACCCAGTAAAGAGCGCGATTCACAGTCAGTTCAATAGTGTCGTCGTTAATGGGTGTGCCATCGAATACCATCTGGTTGAGGAAGTTGGCCAGCTGTGTACGCAATTTTTCGCTGTTTGTTGTTGATGTCCACGATGACGACGATGGAGACGATGCCGCCGATCCACTTCCTGAAGACATAACTGTAGCCGATTAAAATTATCCTTGATATGTTTTTCGTGTGAACTTGACAGTCGACTCGAAATTCTCAATTTCCCAAAATTTACGCACGATTTTGTCAATTTGAAGTTCGTTATGCGGAACGGCCTGGCTATATGCCACTACGGGAGATGAGAAGTACGTGCAGTGGTGAGAAGTACTACATCATTACGAAGATTTGGGTGAGAAGAAAGCTAATCGGCGACGGTATTGTGTGAAGGATCTACAGCATTTGAAGGAAAGTTTTCTGTATTGGAAACAGCAATAGGGGACTCAAGTGGCAATGACGTAGATGCGTTGAAATTAATTAGCGTGTGATGCCTTGAATTGCATGACCTGCACGAGACAGACTTGCAGGTTTTCATTTGGTGTCTTTTCTTTCGGCAGTGTAAGCAAAGACTGGGCCTTTTAGACTCAATCCGACGGATAGCAGGCGACAAATTGGCGAAGAGAGGGCATTTAAACATGGCGTGTGATGAGTTGGTACAGTTAGCGACAACGAAAGAGGCTCTACTCCTATTAATATTTTTCTTGCTCACTGCGTTTGTTTGAGCATATGAAGCCAATTCGTGTTTCACGGCTTCCTTTGTTCAACAACTATCCTCCAAAAAAGAAGAATGCGTTTCCAGTGAAGGGATGCCAACATCTTCGATGACTCGGAACAAATTGACGGAGCTTGTTTGGGAAGTTTTGATGCATCTACCCTATGGGACCTAGCATCCTCTGACTACCATTTGTTTCAGTCTCTGCAATACTCTCTTCATAGTAAATAATTGGCCGACCAAACTGCCGTTGAAAATCACTTGGCCAAGTTTTTCGCTGATAAACCATAGAAGCTCTACACCGATGGAATTATGAAGCTACCCGGAAAATGGCAAAAGGTCATACATAATAATGGCCAATATGTACTTTACTGAAATTGATTTTGAATAAAGAAAATTTTTATTGAAAATAATAACAAGAAACCGTGGAGCCTTTTTATATGACCCAACATTTTTCCGTAGTACCAATAAGAGTTAAGAAGCTCTGATGGCAATTTGAACCATAGGCTGTGGTAAAACCATTATATTTGTTATGAAGATATGGTTAATATACAGTTTGTCAAGAAATTATTTGCAAAACGAAAAATAACTCTAAAAGTATCTCATTGTATATGTACCAGTCTGCTATTCTGAATCTACAAAATAGCATAGAGTATTATGTATAACAAGATAGAATTTGAACAAAGAGAGATTTTGTCACTTGCAGAATAAAATTTTTAGGGAACAATTCTTTAAAGAGAAAAGATGTCATCCACGATTTTCTTGAGCTTTTATATTCCACCAGCAGATCAACACTTTTAAGTTGTTTTGGATTTATAGGTTTTTCTTCTACTTTCGCACATACCAGTAGAGTTGTTTAGGTAGTTTACCTCCAGGTGCATTTTTCTCAATTGAGAAAACATATTTATTCCAATATTTATTTCGTCAGTTTTGATCCCATAATTAAATAAATTGGAAATTAATGTAAATGTAGCTGCAGTTACTCACAAAACTCACTCACTATTGCATACGAATGGGGTCAGTAAGGAAAAAATTGAAAATGAGATAGATTTGAAGGGAAAGTTCAAGTTAACGAGCGATGAAATTAATTCCATTCCATATTGTGTGTTCAAGTATAGTTAAGTCCACTATTATTCACATAATGTGAAGAGTATAAAAATTCCAACTTTATTGTTGCATATGCATGAGTAAATATCTTTCTGTGTTTTCGCGCTACTTGACAATATGCCCAAAATCTGTTTTCCGTCGGCTTACAATAACCATCGAAAGCAGCGATAGCAGCGGTAATAACATTATTTTTAACTACGTTTAACTGCAACGGCGCAGTCGCTGAAATGTGGTCTGCTGCTTTCTTGTTGATTGTTTACGTGTTTTGCGTACTCTTCTGGTTTGGTGGAATAATCCCAGGTTCTCACTCACTCTCTCCCTTATTCAACAACAACTTGTGTGAATGTGTTTTTTAACTTTTCAGACGCTCAAATAAATTATTTTAGTAGCTTTTTACAGCGCTCTTTTTCTTTCTTTCACAAAGTTGTTGTTGTTTAGTCACGATAAGCGGATTTTCTTATAAGAATTCACTTTCTTGCGGTATAATGCTCAAACAGCTTTCATATTAGAAACAACGACCTATTTGCAAACCTATTTGATGTCAGGTATTTGTGTGTTTTTGTGTTAGGATGTGCATAATGAAAATGGCTTTTATTTTATACAGATTGTAAGAAATGCTTCCGGTGTTGGTAAGCTTGTCTGTTATGTTTTTATTCCCCTGATATGCCTATAGTTGAAAAACTCGTTTGCTTAAATATTTGATAGAGCGCCTTTGGGAAAGGGGTAGCGGCACGCTATAAAACACAGTACAAACCCACGTACAACATATTTTGTTACTCTGTCTATAAAAGTACATATTGTAATTTAGAATTAATTCCAAGTTACAATAATATAAATAAATAAATTTTTGTTGAGCCAACCATGCTAGGACAACAGGAACAAGGAACAACAGACTAAGAAAAGAAGATATTAATTTTAGCTGTTAAAGTAAAATTTAATTTCTTGGATTGCATAATAATGTTCAAAAGCCAAAAGTCTCAAGGCTTTGAATCAACTACACTTCTTTAAACGTAGACACATAGGCGAAAGAACTTGACGCTAGGAGAGTTTTGCTATGGACCAGTACACTCCAATCGAACGCGCTAAAACTGTTTAGCTGTACATTCAAAATCACTTCTCAATTGTGAAAACTCAACGCGGCTGGAGATAAAATAAAAAAGTAAAAAGTGCACCGTTAAAGAACACCATAAAGGTTTTGCACAAAATATTATTGTCTTCTGCTACTGTCGGTAACACCAGGCGTCCAAATAAGAAGCGACCGAGACGCTCTGATGAAAATATCGTGCTCGTACAAGTATTGAAAGATCACCGCAAACATCAAAATAATGTTGTTCTGCGTAATTATTGTTCATGAAAATGATATGGAGCACTTCTTGTATCAAAAAGACGGTGCCCCACCTCACATAGATCGTGTCACAATTGATTTATTGAAGCTGTTATAACCCGCTTGCTTGTTATCGAAAAATGGAAATTTTAACTTTCTTCAGTATTCACCTGAATTAGCGCTGCCGATATTTTTCCTATGGCGCTACTTGAAGTAAAAGGTTTACATCAACAAGCCAATAATCCTAGAAGAAATTGGAAAATCCTGTAAAACCTGAACCTTCAATTAGAGCTCAGGGTGACCAGTTGGGCGATATCATATTCAAAAAGAGTTGTAATCAAATCTGTTTAAACCAAATAAAATAAAACACTAGACTTTTAAGCGATTTTGTTGAAATCCTCACAGGTTGAAATCCACCACTTAATTATAAAATGTAATAACTTTCGGATTGTCCGTAATATCTGGCAGCTTAGTGTTTTATTCAACAATAAAGGTGATTAGTGGTAAAAAAAGTTGCTGATACCTAAAGATGTATAAATTTCGAAAACATCGCTAATTTTGGGGAAAGATTCGTTTGTTCATGGATAAATGAATTAATGGATCTCAACAAACGGTGGCGAAACTATTGTCGGCAAAAAAACTGATGTGGCCTGGTCTGCCGAAAAGTTTGTTTTTAATATCACTGCCATAAATTAATTCGAAGAAAACAGGCCAGAATTGCTCAACTGAACACATGTTGTTTTTCACTGCGTATCCACTATGTAGTCTTGATAATAGAATTTTTTTTTAATTCTCTATAATACGTCTTTGCCGGTACAAAAATTGGGTTGAGCTTTATATTGATAATGCAATGAAATGTAGGCAATACTTGTTTAATAAAGTTATTATTTGTCTACTTCTTACGAAGTTCCAATATTTAATTTCTTACAATTTACTTATTCGCAGACATTTTTTCACAGTGTACGACACTTGCCACCCTCACGTTGAAATGGCAGGCTTTAAAACTGTGACAAACGAAAAACAAAATCAACAGCAACGAGGACCGAAAGCATAACGAATACAACGCCATAAGCCACTTTGGCGGCAAATAAAAGCAACAAAAACCATAATAAAAACGATGGTCACAAACGACCAAGTGAGCAAGAAGCCGGCCAAACAAACATACAACAGAAATAAGCAAAAAGCCGGCAAAATTCAGGGCCTAAAGCGCGTCGCAGTTGCGATGGCGCAAAGAACGCAGTCGCAGCGACAAACATCGAGAGTGTGTTATCGGCAAGGCAACAACAACAAAAATTTTTTGCTTCGCTGCTTGCTTCCGTTTTAGTTCATTGCAAAACAAGTGCCAACCAAGGCAACAGAATCGTCAACAGCGTCAGCGCCGTGAAGCATGTTGTGCGGTTTCATTATCTGAGTTCTGCCCACGCAGTATGCGCGTCGCTCTGCTCTAAAGTCGACGCCGCTCTTTGTTTGCTTTTATTGATGTCTGCCTCTTGGCTTGCTTGGTTGACTGCCGACTGACTGATGCTCGGGTCGTGTCGCTGACGATGTATGAAAACGTAGCGGTGGGATGGCTGGTAAGTCTCAGTTGCGTTACTTTGCTTGCGTTCGTTAATTTTGTTTTGCGTTTGCTATTTATCTGCCTGTCGGCTGTTGGTGAGTGCTGCCACAGTTGTTGCTGTCGCTGCTTGTTTGTGGTGTATCATCGCTCTAATAGAACATTGCCTTGTTCAGTCAGTTTTTTGTCGTGGCGCGGCGTAGACAGTAGTAGGTGTGGAGTTACGCTAAATTTATACGGGCCGCAATGAAACGTGCTCCAAGCGCTAGTAAAGTGTAAGTGAATATGCGTGAGCATATTAATTATTGTTGTTGGCTTTTGGCCAGGCCTTTTGCCGGCTTTTTTAAATGTTAAATTTATCTTTTATATATATACATATATAGAAAGATCTTTTTTTATATTTCAATTCGAACGTCTCTAATAAATTTCTACCCGAGTGTTGTGTTTTTGAACAAATTTATACAAAAAAAAAAAATTAATTAAAAAAAAACCAAAATATAAATAAATAAAAAAAATAAAGCAAAAAGTGAAGTTATGCGATGAGTTGGGGTCGCCAGTGTTTAGAGTTATGTTGTTGTTAAGTGGTATTGACACCTGCTATCACGAGACTTGCTTTTGTTATCGTTTTGACATATCGACCAATCGTATGAAGTCGCCTCGACTCGAGTTGAGTTGACTGTTTCTTTTGTGCGGCCATTTTGTTGCGTGTTCTGCCTCCTTTTCTCGCTAGTGTCCATCGGATGTATCACCATACAACAGGGGAGTAAGGAATCAACAATAACGTAAAAAAGTTCTACCAACTTCTTTCATTGTGTGTTGCAATATTGAAGAGCACTTTTTGACAATGCTGTCTCTAAGGATGATAATGAAAATAGTATTATTATTATTGTATCTGTTCTTGTAGGTGGTGAATGATGATTTGCACTTCTATTGATATTTAAAATGAAAAGCAATAAAGTCCCAAAAGTTGCGATAGCAACCATTATCAAGTGCCGTCTTTAAATCGAAAACAACTGCAATTTCCTTTTGTAAAAGCAAATCGTAAAAAACGACAAAAAATGAATTCACTGCCATTTAGAAAAACTATCTCGAACTACGAAGTGTCTAGAATGAGAATCTTTTTTCTATATTATACATATTTTCTAAGTAACGTTTAAACCTCATTAAAGAAGAAATATCATCACATATTTAGCATATTTAATTGTTTATTAGGAATATATGTCGGTCCCTTTCTATGTTCTATGTCAAATTATTTTAATCTAGTCAAATTCGAAATTATAATGCTTTCGCAGTCTAACTAAGTAGTTCATCAGTTAATCAAAGTTAAGTGATTTCGATATTTATTCAGGTGGTTTTTATAAACTATAAAAAATTATAAAAACTAGTTTCTTATGTCGCTCTTTCAGCATCACCTCTTTTTTTGAGTGTACATTATGATAAGCCAATATGAAAATTAAAAAAAACTTCTTTATATAGCGTATTGTCATTGTTGTGGTTCAGTGGATATCAACACTTTCATTCATTCATAAGCCGAGTCGAGATACTACAATGTAAGCTTGGAAGCTTACGTTCACTTTAGCGAAACCTCCATTTGATTTTCTGTTTTTATGTACATATGTGTGTATACTTGCGTCTTTTATTGCTGTTTCGTAAGCGATTTAAGACATGAACTGGTTAAGTTGTCACCATCGTCATCGTTGTTGATGTTGTTGTGTTTTTTTATACTGCTGAGGCTGCATTTAATGCTTTATCGCATATTTTCGCCCATGGATTAGTAGACCATTTGCATAGTCAATAATATTCACACAGATTTTGTAAAATGTGTACATGAAATTTGAGCAAATAATACAAGAATTATTATTAACACTATGCTTGCTTTCTGCGTAGGAGTTAGAGTGTCCTTGGGCTTTTCCAAATTTCATTGTGACGGTGATGTAATAAATATCAGGTGTACCGATTTTCCTTTTGCCTATCACTCAGCTCATGTGGTACCCATCTTCCCAGTATTTGGATCTTCTCCATTGTTCGTAATGTTTCGGTAATTGTTTCTTGTGCCACATTTAATATTTCTGCCAATTGTTTTTCAGTTTAGGTCAGGTCTTCGTCCAATAACCCCTGAACTTCCGCATCACCAAATGATTTTGGTCTGACTGTCTTGTCAGTTTTAAATTTGCGAAACCACTTCTCACTGAATGATGGCAGTAAAATGCCGTCTCACTTAAGGAACATATAGATAATTAGACCCACTGTTTTACATAAAATGTTTTTTTATCCCATAACATTCACAAACTTGAACTTTAAGTTGGACTAGTTGGATAGGTACTAGAATATGTCATGCCTAAGAATTAAAAGTTCTATGGCATTAGTGTTTTTTTTTGTTTTGCCAGAAAATTGGGAAGTATAACAATAGAATTGTTGTAAAATTTCAAATGAAACTTGGAAAAGCGCTACTGAATCATATACTATTGAAAGAATTGCATGGCTCATCCCGTGCACGTGTTTTAGAGTTTAAGCGTTTTCAGGATAGCCGAGAAGACGATAAAGATTATTCCGAAATTATCGGTAATATCATTCCATATGATCGCCGCATGTATTCATGCGCTAACTGAAGCGGTAGGAATTGATCCGTACGGAAAATTTTACATCAAAATTTTTGAAGTGAAACTTCTAAGGGCGCATTGGTGGTAAAAATTTGCAATATTTCGACGCCGGGACGCAGCGTTCTACGAGAGAGATGAAAGAAAAATATGTAAGAGAAATAGAGAAGAAATACACCTTAGACGCACACACTTTTTTGTGTGCGATGGAAAGCAAGAAAAAAAGGAAAGAAAAAGAAAAACAAAATACGTATCGATATACTGTGTCTCACGCAGGCCTATTGAAGTTTCACCTCTAGGCCGCGAAATTTTTTATTTTTATTTTATTTTTTTATTTATTATTATTTCCCAAAATAAGAGTACATTGGCTATTATAAAATATAAATCGACTTTTATACAGATTATTAGTGATAAGTGGGTGAATTTTAACTTTTACAATCATCAGTTTGTAAAAGTGGCGCTGTTACTGGAATTTAACAATAAATAAATAAATGATTTTTAACAACAAATAAGACAATTAAACAGTTAACAAGGAATACATAATATAATGAAGTAATGTGTGTCATGTGAGGTCCACTGGTCTCACACTTTTTAGGCCTCGGTTCCGAGTTAGTTCTTCTACTGGTAATGTATTCACACCATCGTTCGAATGCTGGCAATGTTTGCTCTGGTATTTTCTGCTTGGTTTGAATATTTCCTCATCTACTGTCGTAATTCGTAGGTCACGATGACGGTCCATGTTGCAAATATACAATTGGGCTTTTGTGATGGTGCGAATAATTTTAGATTGTTGCTTTTGGACTTTATTTTTTTTAATTGATTTTTTTGCAACCCCCCATATTTTGGCTACATATGTCCAAATTAGTTTAATAATAGGCTTATAGATTAGGAGCTCGTTTTCAAGTGAAATGTCTGAGTTTGGATTAAGCAGTTGTCTTTTTTCTTTGGTTTTGATTTGGTCACGCTCTTTTTGTATATGGTGTTTCCAGTTTAGTTTACTGTCATTATATAATCCTAAGTACTTGGCTTGCTTTTGAATAGTTACGTCGTATCTGTCAATATTTATATGGATTGTTGTGAATCTAGTCTTAGTACTGTTTTGTTTTTATTTACTTTAATATGCCACTTACTAAACCAGTCAAGTGTTCTATTTAAGTCTGCTTGCAACATGGATGTGGCAGTATTTATGTTTTTATTATGAGGACTTAGGAGTATTGTGTCATCGGCTATGTCTGCTGTGTATAGGGTATATAATAATGGTCTTAGCACACTTACCTGAGGAACTCCCGATTTTATTTCTCTAAGGGTTGCGTGTTCGTCTGACTACTTTACTAATAAGATGGGCTATGTTTTGTGGGAATACAATTAAATAACAATAACATTCTCTAGTTGTTATTTCCTTAATTTTTTGCGATACAAAAATGACTCCACTACTTTGAAGCACAATGCATTCAGTTCAACATTGAATCTTGACGAAAATCAAAACTTTTTAATTTACTTCAAACATTGGACAACACCGTCAAATTGCGAAATACAAGTTTCAAATCGCTTTCACCTAACAGATTTGATAGCTTGTGTGACACGTGTATTTGCCCCCTTAATGCAAATTTCCTTTGTCTTAGAAGCGACATAATTTCGGTACTTGAATTCTGCAATTCAAATTGCATCGAAATAGCTACATATTTAAATTTGTTCGTTAATTACTAGCAAATCGTAAATTGAATACGTTGACTATTATTTTTATGAGAATCATCGATTAATGGCAAAATGATCATGGCCAAATGATGAGCTCACTTGTAGTGACTCAATTGGGTGCATTTGAAAGCCATAAACGATGTGAACTTAAAGTGTTGTCTTGTAATTTATTAAACAATTATCTTTTTTTTTATACATATATAATTAGAGTATCAAGTTAAAGTAACAAAATGTTATTTTATGCTGTGCCAGTAGATCTGGTATACGAATAGGTTCGAAAACAGGCAACAGTCGATGACAACAAAAATTGGCGAATATGCGGATTACGAGAATTATTCGCAATTCAACTGTAACAATCTTGCTCTACTTCGCCACCAATCCACTTGGTGAAACGTTCAGCTTTGAATGTTTCTTGATTAGTCATGATTTGGCATGAGTCGGGGTTACTGTCAGGAATGTGGAACGAACCTTTTCTGGTTTCCATAAGGCTATTTTAGCCAAGAAGTCTAGTTTTTTATTGTCTTTTATTCTTCCATTTCTTCTTCGTTTTCAATGGGCTCTATTCACCTTCTAAATGAGATATGCTGACAACTTTTCATACTGGCGATAAATACTAATTATAATTAGTGAAATTAAAAGAAATGCTATTACAAATTGCCATATGGATATAAAAACTTATTCATATTAGCTAACACATATGTAAATTTAAATGAGGAACACATTAAAGTGTAACTTCGCAACTTGTTGCACACTCAGCTCAATTTGAATTAAACACACATTACATCAAAAAGAAATAATTGTGCAAAAAAAACGATAGAATAATATCGAAAATGAGAGCAATTCGACATAGCACGCTGTCAGATTCAATAAAAAATAAACTGCATAGTAATGCAATCAACAAAGCAAAATCATATTTCAATTCGCGCCCGCGGATAAGCGATAGACAATGGGGTAGAAGGGCAGACCGACAGAAGCTGGTACAGACCTCTACGGTAGTCAGATTCAAATGTAAAAGTGTAAAGCCAGCAGGAAGATATGGAGGCAATTTTGCGATTGGTGTGAACAACAGAGTGATATGTCACAAAATTGAAAAAAAAACAAACAGTTTTCATAGTCAAATTTGTTATATATTCTTTAGCAACTTGACATATTTGTATGCCGTATCGCCATATCGGCGCGACAACTTGGTTGTCGACCGTTATTTTGCTCTGCAAGGACAGTCGGCTTGTGCTACCTAACAACCAATGGAGACGACGCAGTCTGCTTCTGCAGGTCGCTACTGTGACTTGTATGTGTCGCCAAAATGTGAGTCATTTGTCCAGGATTAGCCCCAAGTACTTTGCTTCAGTTTTGAGTTCCAACGTCACACCGTTGACCGAAATGGGAGGAGGGATACTCCTTCTGAGAGTGAAGCAAACGTTGGTACTTTTGCTCGGGTTGAGCTGGACATTCCACCTCCATGCCCAGGCCCAAATAATTCTGTAGGACAAGGGATCTGGTAGCTGGTAGTTATAATGGCGTTTATTGGGTAAAGGATAGAGAAGAAATTTCAAATTTTTTTACAGTGGTTGGTTGAATGTTGCATGTTGATTTTTAAGAAATAGTCAACATTTAAAAATTTTCACTTTTGACTAGTGGATCCGGCGCAGCCGTTGTTTGTGTGAGATTATTCGTCTACACGGCATATTAATGAACATTTTCCGGATCACAAAATGAACAACCAAATATTGTGCAATATGATATTTCCTAATGTTAAATCTTGGTTCAGCCCGTAATTTATTGGGATTTTATCATGAATCATTTGAACGTTCGTTTCGAGATGCAGTCTGGATCTTGAATAATGAATATCATTTTAAGTAATATATTTTAAGCAATGCGTATTTTGTTGATGTGAAACACCTTCGGTTTCGGTAGAGTGAAATTTTAGTCACCGCGTCATCGCTTCTCCTCGTCATCGCTTCTCCGTGTCATCCTTCTTCGTGTAGCATGCGAGCGTTGAACCGAAGTTATGAAACGAAATCGTTAGCAGTGAAAACAACAAGTACTTTTTGCTGAGAGCGCAATCGTTTGAATTAAATAAAAAATAAAAAAAATTAATTCCAATTTGTAAATTTTTTATATATTTATATACATCTATATATAAATACGTCAACACATATTCGAAATCCACCTAACATTGTTATATGCACAACGTATTAACATGAATATTACACCAACTGAAAGCTATAGTTGTGTGGATGTGCACAGTATAGTTGAATTGTTAAAAAGTTGTGTATAAACGTGTTAAAAAGGCTTTTTAAAAAAGGTGTAATTGCAACAACAAAATACATTGTACACGCAAGTAGTATAAAAATGTTTTTCTTTTTCTCCTTCTGACAATAACTAAATACATGCGCGTTATAACAGTTCTGTTTCAGTTTATCGAGTGGGAAAATGCATGAGAGAATGCGAGTAATGAGAATGAGTGGGATGGGGAGTGTGAATAAAGGTGAGTGAGTGTGATTTAGAGTGTGATAACACTCTCCCAATATAACAACTCTTTGTGAAACATTCTTTTCTGTTTCTCCTTCTTAATTTTTAGCAATATGCTGATGACGATTTTAATGAATTTTAAAAAGAAATGTTTATAACTAAATAACCTCACCAATAAGTTCGGCAAATCGCCGAATTTGTGGTCGAATTTTGACCACTGGGCGAAAAACTAGTATTTATACATTCAGTTACATACTCAATATGTTTCACATCAAAAGCTCGTGGGTGCTAAGCACACTCACACATTTGGTTTGCCTTTTTGCACAAACACCCCAAACTTGACAACCGTAAAGCATAATGGGAGCGAAAATTGTTTTGTATTGTTTTTTATTAAGATGAATACCAAAATGTCTAATAACATATACGCATAGGATCTATTCATTGTTTAATTCCATGGAGTAGCTGAGTAGATGACATTTCTTACACATTCCTTCTGTTCCCCTTTTTTGGATTTTCAGATAATTAATTACATGCTTAACCCCTTCAGTAGTTATGAAAGGATCGTTTGGGTCCATAGTAGATTCAAGGTTGTTTACAGATCTGTTAACTAAAACGTCTGTTTGCACATCTGATAGATTCGGTAGAGTGGTGTTTTGCTTTGAAGATGTCCGGTAGGATGTTTATCTTTTAGTTCCTTGTTAAATACGTTGTTTATCGTGACTAAACCTAGGTATATATTGTCGCTTGTTTTTAATAACCTTGTAATTGAACCGTGCTGTAAATATAGGTAGCCTAGTTCTGATTCACTATATTTGCGCCATACTTTTTAGTTTTATGAGTTCTAGAATGAAGTGTGGAAGGTTCAAGCTCCTTACTGGGAACAGACTGCTTTATTGCCTCGTTCACGTCAGATTTTAGGAAATCAATCATCGAATATATTAAATATATAATATATTTAGTGATAACTTAACATATCTTTATTAGTTACCCAATTGGGATTAGGGAAAAGTCGAAAAAGGAGATGCTGTTTATGATGCACTTAATTTATATGTGTTCCATTGGAACTGCAGTTTTAAAAAGGAAGTTCTCAAACAGAAATTGCCTTTGTGGGCAGCACAAAATTTTAACAAAACTAATAGTCACGCTTTTTCGAATAACTTAACGCCTCTTGAGCATTTATCGCTATGTTTTTCCGAATATCAGCACTTAATTGAATTCAAATTTGAACTTCCCATTTAAAGGATAATATTTTCTCATACACGTTTTTCCTTCTCCTATTCCATTCAGTTTTTTATTCAGTGAAATCTATTTATGAGGTAGATAGAGAAAAGTAACCTTTGAATTATTAAAAACATTTCTTTTATTTCTGTATACTATATATTACTAGCACATACCCGGGGCATTGCTGCCTCTTGGGATGCTGTTGTCCATGCCGAGATTCTCGTTATTCTTCTGTTTCAAGTGCTCTATTTTTACTTTTTCGCTTTTTTGGGGGCATTTTTTGCAGTTTTTTTAAAATTTAATTGAACGAATAATATGCATTCTGTTTGATAAATTTACTAACGTCTTCTGAACGTCTAACTGAGCCGTATGAGTTCAAATTATTAAACAAAAAAATTATTATTGAAGCAATATTACAAATATTGAAATTTTTTTTATATATATATATACGTATATTTTCAACGTAGAATTTTAATGTTAATATTAATTTTCATCAATTATATTTTGGTCAGTTTCGGAACGGTCATGATGATATTCTACATTTTGAAGGAGATTGACGTCAGAGCACTGTTAGTACTGAAATTTATTTGCGCAATTTTAAATAACTTTATTTGGTGTCGCAATAACACGAACCATCTGTTATTATTTAAAGACTCAACAAAACTCTCTAGGCATGACTAGATTTCATAACGCAAATGGAAACATTATGCATTATTATGCAAGTATTTGAAGCACATTGCTGAATGGCTGAGCATCGCATTGGGAAATTTGGAGTGGTACTGATTTGCATATGGAAAACTTGCTGTGATACTAAATTAAATGATAAACTATGAATATACAAAATACTCATTAAAGCATCGACAATAAAAAGGTCAACAGGAATTGCAAAAATTGCAACGATAAAATGGACGGTACACAACGCAGAACAATGAATTAAAGCGCCGGGCGAATCGTATGGCCTACTACGAATATGAGAGAATATGTAAAATATGAGAGCCGCAGCTGTCAGCTTTACAAAATAAATGGCGCTAAATTGTTCTGATTATCGCCGTTGTTATTGTTTGCAACATTTTTTCTTCTCTATTTCTAAGTACAATGCTGTCAGAGATATAGTAGATATAGATACTCTTAAAATACATATTCATACGAGGTTTGTTAACAGTGATGACAATGGCCGTTGTCTCACAATAAGCTTACAAAAAAAAAAAAACCGCATTAATATACTTAAAACAACAAAGACAATATCAAAATGCGACAAAACAAAAAAAAAAAAAGAACAACGCCGACTGTAAGGCCTTTTTTCTAACAGAAAAACTAGTGAAATGCTTCGACTTTATGTAGGAAAAATATGAAGGATATATTTTATGTTGTACACAGTAAGACTGTTTGACTTACTACCACAAACCCGCTCTTTGTACTATATAATCAGTCGGACACTCACTCATAATAATTATGAACTGCCGCTTGCTGCCAGTTGTCATGTCGCATGACAGTTGTTGTTGCATTTTTGTTTGTTTGTGTTTGTGTTTGCCTATGTCTTCTTTTGTTTTTCGACGTGTGTTTATCCCCGTGGTTTTGATTTATAAATTGGCGTCGACATTATTACTAATAACAATGTGTTATTTTAGTATGCATATGAAAATTGTTCCATTGGTACTTCCTTTGGTAGGGGCGAATGCGGTGCATGCTCCAATAATTAGAATTTTAATTTTAAATAATTTCCGACATTGCACCTCTGTAGAACCTAATTAATTGCTCTTCAAACCACATTCATTCGGACTTACCCAGAATAACCTCTCTAAGCATAGCATTTACGGGTTGGGAAGAGGAAGGAAATTCCTTGGCAGTATCTGAGATAAAGGTTGGTCATCATAGAAGGTATACAACATAGTGTGTGTTAGCCATCTCAAAAAATTATTTGATTCCTTTCACATAATTCGTACAAATTCGCAAAAATGCAAAAATGGCAGCCCCTAAATCAAGTGAACTACGAAAATTATATATCATTCGATGCATAAAATATTTTGTTAAAAGTAAAGTGAAAGAAAGTATTTAATAGCCATACTTCATATAACAATGAATAACAATTCCTTCGACATAAGTAAATGTATAATACTATATTGATGTATGTTCAAAAACACAGGGAAATAGGCAGCTTTTTTGTCTGGAAGAAAAAGAGAATTATTTCAATATCGGTATGACCAACTGAAATATTTAACTCGTGAGTACGACTCGTCAAAATAATTTTGCCGACAAAAAAAAAAAAATTACTTAAATTAAAATTTCATTCCGAATTCATGTTATATGTATTTTCATTTCTTTCAGTTACAATATTTTATTTTATCAATAAAAAAGAAGTAATTGTTATTAATAATTTTCAGTTCCATCTTCACGACTATTTTTTTTACTGTTACTGTTAATAACATATTATCGTTTGGTTTCTGTATTAATATTCCCCGTAGTCACATACATTACAACATTAAACATCTTGACTTTACAGCCAATGGCCGGACTGTTAGACTCTGTTAATAATATTGTTTCCTGGGATCATATATATATATATATATATATATGTATATATATATATATATATGGAATATATAAAATATAAAGTTTAAAATTAAATTAAATATAATAATAGACATAAAACCAAACTAAAATATAAAATTAAACAATATTACAAAAAAAAAAAGCAGATATATCGATATGTGTGTTGTAATATGACTTTACATGTATTCTATGAATTTATTCAATGAATCTGACTGGCCTTGTCCTCTGTAATCTGCGACTGCGTTGAAGTTCGTGTACTGGGAGTACATAAAACTTGAGTGTTGGGGTAACTTTGTAATCACTGTCAATGTTGGAATGTTTAGGTCACGATGCAGGTGATGTACCACCCAGCCTTGGTGATCAGACGAATGATTTTTGATTGTTGTCCTTGTATTATTGTTATATTTGATTTTGGGGCCGTTCCCCGAATTTGTGCTCCGACGTTGATGTTGTGATAATTTTGTAAATCAGAAGTTTATTTTTTGCTGACAATTTGATTAGGGCAGTACTTGGCAGCTGTTTCAAAAAATTTTGTTACGGATATCTGTCACACAAAGCGGAAATACGTTAAGGTGTGAAAAAATATTAAGAAAAACAATTTGCCTGCGTATATGAATACGTATACTTTTTGTGTGCAGGCAAATTTGAACTCAACAACGAACTTCGTCGAACCCCGCTCTCGGGGCCTGACTGATAAATTTGGTACGACAATCGAAAATTTACTATAGGACTGTATTGTGAAGTGGGGCGCGTGCGGGAATAAAAATTCCTCTTTTTTGCTACGCTCACGCAACAATAAAGTCTAGACCATTTGTTTGTTTCTTCATTGCCGATCACAAGGAAAGAAGAGGAAAGAACACAACACAAAATAAGCGTGACGAAATTTGCTTTGCGCGATTGAGACTCGAACTTTGCGGACTGTGCGTATTTCTCGTACAGTCAAAATTCCAAATCTCGAATCACCACAATGCATAACAAAAGTTAAAATTATGAAGGTATTCGAGATATGGAAGACATATATTAATTTTTCACTATAAAAGTACTCAATTCGAGTCATGGAGACATTCTACTTATAAAAGTCCGACCTACGGAAATTCAACGATAGTTAGAAATTTCACTTGGGTTTCTTTGGCGTTCAATAAATGTGCATTCACTGTACTTGCTCTTGAAATAGATTTTGTTGTATTTAACACTCTTTGGCTCAGATTCTGAATTCAGCACTGTTTAAAATAATTTACAAATTGCTCTTAATAATTTATCCAATTATTTCAGTAGTTGGAAAATCAAATTAAATGCCTCTAAAACGAAGGCAATATATTTTACAAACAAGCGTAAGGATTGTTTTCTGCCAAGCTCTAACCTTTTAGTTGAATCAAATAGCGTTCCATGGGAAAATGAGGTAAAATACCTAGGTTTAGACACTAAGCTAAAATTTAATATACATGTAGCCAAAACAATAGACAAAATTAATAAAACTACCTGCATCCTCTACCCCTTTATCAATCGGAAATCTGCACTATCTATCCGAAATAAAATGACCATCTACAAATCAATTTTTCATCCGATAATGCTGTATGGGTCCGTAGTGTGGGGTGACTGTGCCAAGGGTCACTCAAACAAGCTCCAAACGGCCCAAAATAAAATTCTTAAGATGATCCTAAATCTACCATTTTATTTTTCTACAGCTCGTCTGCACGAATTAGCAAACGCTAAACATATTCACGACAACATAGATCTTTATTATACAAAACTAAATATTGCGCACTTACATGTGTCCGATCAATTCTTTAAGCCTTAACCACTGGTTAATGCAATTAAGATTCGGTCTATTCTAATGTAGTCTAGTTAGTTTAAGTTTATCATTACTCTAAGGTTTTTTCCTCTTCCCAATTTTTCTTTCTAAATTTAAATTTATGATCTAAATTGTAATAATAATAAGGACAGATATAATTCAGAAGAAAGCCACATTGTATAGCTAAACCCTGTATAAAATAAATTTATTGTTAGCTCTAAGAACATATTAATAATCTTCTGGGAATAAAGACATATATAATTTTTAATTTTATTTAATTAAACATAATATAGAAATATTACATCTAATATGCAAAATAGAGTACTAGCTACGGGGGCCTACGACCCTATCGTTACTTAACTAAGGGTGAAATTTATATCTTATCGGTTAGGTTACAGTCTTTGAGGAAGTCGTAAATTAAGTTTATGTTTTTAATGGTTGTAATCACATGGTTTAGAATTTCCAAAAATGTTTTTCCTAATCCTCGCCAAATTTTGACAACTGGCCACTATATGGTTGGCGGTTTTAGTCTCACCACTTGTGCAGAGCTGTGGTGAGGTGCCAGTAAGTAGATGTTCGTGCGAAGCTCATGTGTGTCCAATACGCAGTCGAACAAAAATGTTCCATTTGTGTTTATGGGAGTTTATTGGGAAGAGGGTTGCTGAACAGTTAGTGTTGAATTTCGTGTACCGATGCTGTTCCCCAGCCTACTGCGACTTTCTTGTTGATGTACTCCGTGAGTAGTCTTCAAAGGTCCTTTCCGACGGACGGAGTATAAGAAAAGAATGGAACAGTGGTGACGAACTTAGCCGCAGCGTCTGCGTTCTCATTTCCGATGATGTCTTGGTGGCTGGGAACACAAAGCAGTGTAATATTTTTGGGATACTGGATGCACAAATTTCGTATGTTTGTGATAATGGCAGTTTAGGTTTTTGACTGCTGTAATGGATGATAGGCTATCCGTGCAAATTGTGAATTAGCCTTTATTGTTATGGGCAAATTCACAGGGTTTTAAAACGCCAAGCGCCTCAGTAATAAAAACTGAGGAATAGTCTGGGAGTAGGCCTTCTGATACTATAGTGTCCACCACTGGAACAGCCACCACGGTACAGCCATTGTTCTTTAAATTATCAGTATACAGCCAGTTTGTATTTTCTAGTTTGGTTTTGATTGCGGGAATGAAGTTTTGGTGAATCTGGTAAAGGAGCTTGGGTATGAGGTAGATCGTTGATTGGAGCAATTTTTGTTTTAGTGTTGGAAGGCCTGCTTCTGCTCGAATGCAAAAGTTGGGGGAAGTCGAGAAAGCGTTTATACAGCGACGAACAGCCGAATGATATGAAGATTCTATTATTTTTATTTTGGCATCAGAACTCCAGCCGTAGATTGGAAGACAATAGTCAATTTAGGTGAGAATAATGGATCTAGTGATATTTACGAGTGTGTTAATGTGTACCGATGAGAACTTAGAGCTAAGAAATTTAATAATATTTAATCTGACTCCTAAATCACATCTAAGTTTCGTACAATGAAGATTAAAATTAAACCTAGTGTCAAATATGATTCCAAGAATTTTGAGGTACTCTACACTTTCAACAATTTTATTTTTATATCGTATGCTTTGCAAAGAGCAATTGTGTTTTCTGCATATATGTATGCATGTATTTACAGCAAGTGAGGCACTCGACCAGGTTCTCCAATTGTGTATATCATTTAATACTTTAGTAAAAGTCTACAGAAAGGTGTTTAAGTCTTTAATTTTAGTGTATATAATGGCGTCGTTAGCATATAAAGAGAGTCGAATATCTTCATGTCGAAGTTTTATGCTATTTAATTTTTCAAATGCTATTATGAATAGTACCACGGACAGTGGGGAATACTGGGGGATGCCAATTGGTAAAGGGTAGGAATTCGAGCAAACAGTTTATCAACCGCGGCATTTATCGCAGCATTACGGAGAATAGTCGAAAGTCGTGGAAGACCACTGCATATCTTCTCAGACAACGGGACAAATTTTGTCAGATACAATCAGCATCTTTATAAACTGTACAACTATTTGAAATCAACACCAACAAAAGACGGCATTGCGAAGCATCTAGCAGATCAACAAATATGATGGCATTTCTCACCTCACTTCGGTGGTATATGGGAAGCAGGAATTAAGAATATCATCTTCGCAGGATGTTAACAAACATCAACTCACAACCACTCTGTACCTAATTTTTGAACTACACAGATCCACTCGCACCAGCTCACTTTCTGATCATGCGGCCTTTGCCAACAACCGGAGATGAAAACTTATTGAACATAAAGCAGAATTATCTCACACGTTGGTAGTATCTGCAGCGTTCTTGAACAAAACTTTTTTAAGAAGTGGTCACAGAAATACATAACATTACTGGGTCAACGTACTAAATGGAAACATAATCTTCAGAACAACAACATTGGCGATGTTGTCATCGTCAAGGACGACAATCTTCCACCATCTCACTGGTCAATTGACAGAATTTCGGCGAAACTCGTGCGTGTGGTGATCGTTACAACAGCAAAGGGAACATAGAAACGTGCAGTAGTTAAACTAGGTCCACTATTCCACTATATGGGCCGGGGTGTTGGAAAGTCAGAGTTGATATATATTTCAAAGGACAACCAATACGAAAACTGTGGCGCTTTGTATTTTACGTACTTTGCACACGTTTCCTTGTTACGTTTGTACAAAGCTTGTCATCTGACTGTTCTAACTTAAAGCAAAAATTGCATTCCTCTTCGAGCTTGTTGTTATAAATTGATTATCTAAATATACTTTATTACCTTGCCAGTCAATAAGCTGCTACTCTGCCTTTCCCCGCGATTTGAAAATCTTTAAATTAGGCTAAGCGTTCAGGCGTGTTTCTGACAAAGTATATCAAACCTTTTATGGTCCCAATGAATTTAAACTACGAGATTCAAACTGTGAACATTAACTGTGAACAAATAATGCGCTCGGCTCTTCCGCACATAATCGTTTCTGCAATCCTCAAATTTGTTCAGAGACATTTTCTGCCCCATCATAGTACTGGCCCCGTAGTTTTGACAATGGTAAGTGGAACTTAACGAAAATTGTTTTTGCAAGGTCAAATATAGTTTGTGATTTTGTGTTTGTCGTGTAAAATATTCTTCTGCTGTTAGATCATTGAAAACAATCCTGAGATTCCTCTTCACTTTCTTCCTAAAATATGTTTGTACACATTATAAATGATTCTAAAATATAAATTTTTTCCACAAATCCCACTTTTTAATTTTTTCACTCAACGTGTGTATAACCAAAACAAAAAAATAGCTGTTCATGAATCGTAATTTAGTACAGTGTGAATAGAGCATTATTCAGTAGAAAAATTAGTTTTCATAACCGTCCTTCCCATCGCTTTGTGGCACACATCCGTTTGATTTTCAATTTAGTCTAGGTTAAGTTAGTGATTTGTGATCGTTTACAAAAATCCGTTACATGAAATAATCGATTGGCATCATCGTCAAATTTCCGTTATGAAATTTTTACAGCACTTTGCATCTTTTAATATTTCTAAACACTACATAATTTAAATGAATAAATATGATCAATTAATATTTTTTTGAAACCATCTGTGTGGATAATAACCCACCCACAAAACTCCGTGTGGGTATAAGTACCCACCATACATACCCACATTATCTGCCGGCCCTGCTATTTAAGCCAGTAAGCGAATCGTTTAGGCTAACTGTGATTGCTGTTCGATCGCCTTAATTGTAAGGATATTAGCGTCCTTATCTACGTGTGAGACGGCACACCTCTAACTTGTTTATATTGCGTCGTGGCGCTGACACTGGCATCAACGCTGCCCCCGCCGCTGTTGACAATAAATTCCGGTCGAGAGATATGTTTTGGTCACTAATATTTTGTTAAGTTTTGCTATATCTAAATATGAGCTCATAATATAATTAAGTAGGTACTCACCCGTTGTGTTGATCTCACTGCTGACCAAGATTGTGTGGTGGGCATCAGCGTCATAGCCCATAATCCTTTGTCGACTTCTCCGGCGATATCTGGACTTCCAGTGTCAGGATGTTTGTGTTGTCCGGAGGGAAGTAGGCTGGGGCAAGGACAATTTTCTTCACCCCTTTGCCGTAGAAACCTCCATGATGGCCGCTGTTAGGTCTCTATGCATAAATTGTATTAATGGGGTGTAATTGATTATCAATTAGTATAGCCATGCTAGGCGTTTCTCCCGAAAGAAACTCACGAACAACGCCACCCAAGGCTGTTGTATCACCGCGAGGGTGAATTTATTTTCGGCCAATAGTTTGCATAAGGCGTTATGCAGATTCGCCTAAAGGACTTTAATTGTCATTAGGATCCTTCTACAGGGAGCGCAGCTCAGATCGGTGCGCTTTGCGGTGCGTGGCCCTTTGCCACGAGCGCCCTTGGTGACTCAGCGAACTAGTGCTGGAAGCCGACCTCGCCCTAGTGCCTCCCCCCTCTATGGATGTTGATGCCGTGGCAGAGGGTGATCCGTGGGATCGGTCGCGAAGTATGTATACTAAGGAATACATACTATGAACGACCGGACTCTGTAGACTCAAATGAACTTTATTCTTTGAAAGTAATCTTAACACTAAAACTAAACTAAAATTAAATAATGCAAGACTTCGCTTGAAACTTTGTTTAGGTTAATTTATTTGTTTTCCTATACTTCTGAACGCTAATACTGATTTCATCAAGGACAGCATAATGGTTCAAGTTCAAGCGAGGGCATTCGTTGTTGTTCTTCTAGGTTCTTGAACTGTGACAATGCCAATTCTTTGAATGATAATTTATTGGTAAAATTGATCTTGTTTGTGAATATATTATTGCTTAGCTCTATTGTACAATTTGATATCCTGATAATTACGTTCGAGTTAATTATAGTTTTTTTTCTTGGTTATTACATTTTTCTTTCATTAAGAGTTTTTGTTGGTTTGGACGAGTACAATTTCTTCGTTTCATCATCATAAATTAATTTACAATTATTATGAAAGATACAATTATTGATCGGATTTAATTCTTTTATAGTCTTATCTTGTTCAAAAGTATATGCAATGTTATTAAATTTTACGATGTCTTCTTTTTCGTTATTTATTCTATATTTATTTTTGTGTGCTATATATACTTGTAAAGTTTAATAATGAGTAATCCATTGTAATCTTAATTGCGAAAATTAACAAACTTCTTCCATATAGGGCTCCCATTTTTATGATCCTAATTTTGGAGAAGTCAATATTATACATTTCATTCTCGTCCGATATTACTATTGATGGGTGAAAAATTTTGTGTTTTACTGAGGCTATACTGTCTGCAATGTGATCTGTTTTGTAATGTAGACAAATGAGCTTCAAGATTTGGTCATGGTATATGAGTGTGTTTTTTAGGTCGTTATTATATTTGCTAATTGTGTTAATTCATGCAGGCTTATTACATGCAGTATAATTTTACTATTATAACTTATTTCTATAGTATCAATGAGCGCATTCATCAGAAGTGTTTGATGACCTTTTTTGATGCTGGTTGCTCATTGTGAATGTCAAATTCACAATTTCGTTGAAAATTTAGTGATTGCGATGACTAAAAATTCATCACAAAAATTCTTTGCTAACCAAGTCATCACATTTCAATCAGATGTTTTCCGTTTGTAAACAAAGTAATAAAAACACAAATTTTAAAGAAAATAATTTGAGTGTTGTTATTAGTTGCTTTGAAATTGAAATGTAATAATATTTATTTATTTAATTTTTATTTACATGTATATATGTTCTTAATATGTATTTAACAGATGAGTGGAATGGAGAATACGTTAATTGTTGGCAAAATATTTAACGCAGAAATGAAAACGGCATTTCCTAACGCCGTAATTTTACAAATCTAGCAGCACTGCGTTCAGCAGAGACAAATCATTAATCCGTTGTTAAGTCAGCGAAAATGATTAGTGATGACTTCTGCTGAACGCGTCCAATGTTAAGTTGTATGAATCTTTGCTGGGCGTCAATTCGTGTTATCGTTACTATTGCTGACAGTTGGGTTGGATAAGGAATGGTTGAGGAATAGTATTAGAATTTATGTCACCCTAAGTTTTTGTATGTTTCGCCGAATGTCGTCTTTGGCCTGTAGTGATTCCGTAGTTTGTATTTTATATCCGTCCAACTTGGGTCGGCACATAATCCGGGATGATCCTTGATGAGGTTTCCCGTGGCTTCTCGTTTATTATTATTTTAGTTTCAAAGTCTTTGAGCTCCTGATTCGTTCCGCATAGTGCTATAGTCTCTTCTACTCAATTTATAAATGGTACTATATATTTCCCATTTTCCAGCGGTTGTATGGTCCGAAATTGGCTCAAAATGCTTTTGGTGTTTAATGGTGAGGGCGTTTAAAGTGTCTTTTGTGGCGGTAGTATCATTTGGTTTTGCTGTAGTAGTTGGTTCATATGTTGTTGTAGTATCTACGCCTTGCGCTGGAGTCGTATTTGTTGCTCCTGCTTTTTTATATTTCCTCCAGCAATTTAGCTTGGAGCTAGCTTGGGTAATTTTCTAATTGCTGTTGCTGCTTTCTAACTGTCTGCTCCAGCGGCGCAATTTTTTGTTCGTGCTCATTTTCCGAATCCATATTTTGTTTTATTGTTGTATTTATTATTATGTTTTGTTAAAATATTTATTTTTCTTATATATTATTATATATACATATTATTTTTTTTCGTTTACTCTGTTCTTTACGTTTTGTTGTATTATGTTTTATTTTACTTTTTGGTACAAAAATGTAAATTTTCAATTTTATGTTTTTATTATAGTTTTCACTTTTACCAAAGTTTTATGTTCACAATTTTAGATTTAATATATATTAATAATACAAATTTGTTTTTAAATTTAAAATTTGTATTATAGTTTTCACTCGTTGTAATTTATGCAAAAAGAATTATCGATTTATTTTGTATTATTAATCACTCTGATTGTACTTCGGTACAATATGTTCGTTAATATCTTTTGATATTAACTTCCACGACTGCACCAATTATGTATTTACAATACATACAATGAAAGACCGGACTCTTCAGAGCCAAATGAACTTTATTCTTAGAAATGAATCTTAACACGAAAACTTAACTAAAACTTTGTGGGACATACAAGTGCCGTTCTTATGTTTATGCTGAGTAAACAAAGTAGCTGAAGTAATGTGTCACTTTGCTTGCTTACAATTGTGGAACTTTGTTTAGGTGTATTCATTTGTTTTTTTATACTTCTAAACGAGTATGCTGATTTCATCACTGCCAGCATAATGTTTGAGGTTTATGTGAGGGCATTCGTTTGTGATAGATCACATAAGCTGATAGTCTAGTCAGCTTACCATCCTGGCCAGCGCAGGCAGCTGGTTTTGAGGCGGGGACACCACCGCTCAGCGGGTTGGCAGAAACCAATAAATCAGTTTTCGTCGAGGTGGAGGATGAGGCAGCCTCAATGGTGGACATCCCTGTAGTTGGGGGTGGAATAACGGTGGCAACACTTGTCGGGGCAACTGTTATTTGGTTGGGGTAATGAAGGGATTTAAACCCATCCCTTCCGGCACAAGCGCCGCTACTTCGGTCGCAGCGTGGATTTCAACAGCAGAGGGCACCTGCCCCAGAGGAGCTGTTGCACTCCGTCCAGTTTCCAGTGGGGCGCTACCAGGCTGATGCTGATTGGGGTTGTCTTTCAGCATGAGATTGATGTGGCCAAAGGGGTAGGCGTTGATGCTCTTACGTAAGGCCAGCGCCTTGTAAGTTTCATCGTCGACAATGGCTAGGAGGTGCAGTTGATGGCCATTTGCCGCACGGAGCACTACCTCCAAAGGAGCCGCTTCCGGGAGGGAGTTCTGGGCGGCTATGAAGGCCAGGACCCTCTCGTTGGTGAGATTGCCGCTGTGTAGAAAATAGCCACAGATTACGTGCGTCTCCGGGTATCGGTCCTCATCGATAAGTTCGATGTCAAGAGAGCACTTCTCTTTAATGCGACGCAGGTTATTCCTCAACCATGTCGCTGTGGACATCGTGGAGAAAGTTATCTGCAGCCAGCCAGTCCCGGGGACACATCCCTCGAATTCTGGTTTGAGGCTGTCATCAGGTTTTTTCAGGTTTTCCAAGATAGCCTCTTGCAGCAGTGCCATATGTTCAGGGGTAAAGGGTTTCTTCGAAGGGTCGGTTGGGATAAATCCAAGTTTGACACTGGTTGCTATTCGGCTGTAGGAAGCTTTATCTGACTTTGCATGAGACCGCTTTGGTTTTTTTTGGGTATTATTCATACTGGGGGACTGCTCCTTGGGCGTGTTCTTTTGATGCAGGCTTTCTCGCCTTTTTGTAAACTCTAGGGCCTCTGCCCTGGAGTACCCACTGTGTAACGCGCTCGAAGCGCTTGCGCTCTTTAGAGGTTAGGCGGACAAAGGCTGGTCCTTTATCCAAATGGAGTTAGTGCAGTTGAGAACCTATCTATGTGGCACCGGACTTTTGCGTCGAGAGGCTGGAGGCAAACACTACTGTACGGTTTAATTCGAAATCGAAAGTGTGTCAAAGTAAAGTTATAAAAAAAGTTTAATTCAATTCGATGAAATCAATCAAAAAATGTCAGTGAGGCATCGAAATCAAATTATGGGTTGACGTAAGCGCGCACTATGCCAATAACATGATGGTAGAGTCAATGAGATTGAGGAATAGCGTACTCAGCGTTTGGTAGCAAACCGAATAAGAATTGACGATAGGAAAGATCGAATTACACAAGAAAATGAGTGGTTCATATAAATATAGTTCTAGTATAGCATAGTAGAGTTATTTAAATATAAATAATAAGTGGTGGTTCATTTAAATATATAAAAGCAACCACAAAACACGAAAAAGGCTAGCAAAAGAAATAAACAAGAGCATCTTGGGGACGAGAAGTCATAAGATTTTGCCCTACGAAAAATCGTTGAACCCTACTAAATAAGTTTTCTCTTGGCATTTAGATTTTCATTCTAAACAAATCCCAAAATTCACTGGGGCCTTTTAGTTTCTCAGCAAAGTATTGTTTTTAGAAATGTGTTTAATTATGACTGTGATTCATTCAGAATTCAAATGAATCGTAAAATAATTTTAAGATTAATGAGTTGAATCAGTTTACTTATCTCACGTCAATTTGAGATTAATCGGTTACTTCTGTGCTGAAAAATAATGCAACAATTCATATACAACAATATATACACACATTTTTATTGTTGTTAGTTAGGAATCTACACTTGGTTACTTATTTATAAAAATAAATAAAATATGATAATGATGTTGTTTAATATTCGAAGACGACGCGCCGATATGACAATGAACTAAATACTTTAGATTATAAATAATTGAATTAATATTTAAATCTATGTATATCGAAAAGTACATTGATACTATTATTATCGTCGCTATTATAAAAATATGTCGCAGTCGTTGACATGAGCAGCGGCACATGAAGCGTGAAATAAATCAGTCAACATCTTTAATTTTAATTGTAACTTATACTTTGGTCTATATTGTGCTTTAAGAAAAGTTGTGAGGCATGCTCGCTTAAAAGAGTGAGACACGCTCAAGTTGTATTTAGTTGATAATTGTTGTATTTACTTGACCTAAAGGCAAATATACTTTCAAGTAGGTTTTCTCGTTTGTCTTCCTTTTTATTGCATGTGTGTCTTAACACCATCAATGTCAGCATCAACAGTGGAAAGTGCTTACCGTTTTTTTCCATTACCTTTGCACGTTGCTTAGCGAAGTTCTTCCATATCCTGTTTGCTGGCAACATAACAAACAATCATCCTAACTGCATGGTACTTGACCTTTTAAGAAATTATTGCACAACATTGCTTAATTATTTATGTGAAAAGATATGTGGCAGTCACTGAACGTGATAAAACAACATTAGGCCATGCATGATACTGCTGATGATGACTAGCATTCAGAAACCTTAGCCATCGCGGGATTTCAAGAAGCAACGCACACCTAAATTACATTGACCCTTTCGTTTATTCATAGTTTACCTAACTTCCGCTGCCATTTGCTTGGTTTTTAGGGTGGGAAGGGGTTTTTTTCGTTTTTTGACCGCTCGTTTTTTGCGGGCTTACATTATAGAACTTTTATCTATTTTGACAACCCTTGGAATTATATATATTTCTTTAGCATTTAGTCATATAGATCGTAAAAGATACTTTTTTGTATTAGAGCAATTTTTAACGTTGTATTTAAATTCTATGGGAAACTGCTTGACTGCCTTTTGGGGATTTTGTTTGCTTTTCTAACTTTTAAGTCGCATGAGACAGTTCTTTTAATTTGAAATTTTATTTGATATTTCTTTGCAGTTTTCATCATCAAGGACAGCAATCCACTGACTCGAGTGAGATGTGTTGACACTTTTACAATCACCTAATTTAGCATAAAACGGATTTTCTTATTTAACACACGTACACAAGGAAACATATGACCAAAAGGTTCCTCACCAAATCAGAAGATTGCGGCAATTTGTGTTGAAAAGGCCTGGCCAACAAATTTAACGAAAAGTATGCAAACATTTGCATACTACACGTGTGTCTGTCTTCACCATTAAAAAAGATTGATATTTTTTTACCGTTTTATTTGCTTTGCTATACTTTGATACTTTTGAAATGTTTTTTTATTTCTTTTTAATTTTAATTTTTTGTTACAAATTTTCAACTAATTATTTTCAAATTAAACAAAGTCTTATCGAAGGCAATTTATCAGACACTAGTTTTTGAAATTTAATGCGCAGCATCAGAATGAATAACTACAATATAATGAAATTGGAGAAAATAAAAGAAATTCAAATATGTTACTTGGAAAATGCGAATATGTAAAAAGCGAAAACTGAACAGAACGAATTCAATTCAAATTCAAATTAATTATAAGCACAAGCTGAGTAACAATTACTAGAAAACCAACTTGGAATTAAAAATATAACAGCAGGCAATCAGAATCTGCACATTACAGGCAAAAAAGTGCAAAAGAAAAATATGACATCAAAAATTCAAATACTGCGGTAAGTACATAGGTCTATATATATAAAAATACTAGTTGGTGCGGCAAACGTTGTTTTGCCCTTCCCGATAGGTATTCGAGTAAATGATATTAGTGACACGTTTTGAAGCACTATAAGGGGATGTTTAATTTAACAATTGTAATGAGTGAATTTATTTATTGCAGTGCTCTTTCGTGAACAATATGTTTTGTTAATCCGTGTTTTGCTAATATGAGTAGATTTGATGAAATGAAAATGCAACGTATAAATGGCCATGGGCAAAACACGGATCTTCTAAGTTCAGGCCACAAATGGATATTGCCTGCCTTGAGACTGATTGTTGATTATCATTGCCAATGTCAAACAAATTAGAAATTGAAGTCGCTTGAATGAGATTGTATTCTCAGACGGTGTCAATGGTATACGTGGCAACAGTACTGTGTCTCTCTTACGATTTCCCTTCTAAATGGTTTCTGCTCGGCCTGTGATGCGTTTGATGATCAAATGTGTGCCGTTGCATGATTTTGGTTGGTTTAAATTCCGAAGCCGAATTATCGGCGAACCAATTTTCAATCGAAAATTTCAATATCAGTAATACAGTACCTTCGAATAGTAGAGGACCGTTTCGCCACGTTCTAACAGCTCGTAATAGACAATTCCTTTCCAATCCCACCAAACACTCAACATAACCCTGTTAGCTATCACTTTCATAATACGGGGCGAAAATAAAGCTGTTGGATGTGACGAAGGTTGCTCTAATTAAATCCTTTCTTAGATTATATGTGTATCTATTCTAATAATTTTGGCCGCATTTTAAAGTGTTTTGTTTGAATAGTAGTAAGTAAAATTGATATTATGCGCTCTAAACATAGAGGTACATTATCTTAGTATGTTTCTTTCCGTTTTTCTAAGGCGCTCCATGTAAGGTAATATTGGTCTAACTAGTGCTTGATACATTAAAATTTTTATTTTGGCGTTTATCAATCTACACGAAAAGACTTTTTTATAAGCATGATATGCGTTTTTGGTTTTAGATATTTGAAAATTGACATGATGGTTAAAGTACAAAAATTTATCAAAAGTAACACTTGGGTATTTGACAGAATTGGTTTGCGAAATGTTTTCATTATTTATAGTTATTGAGAATTGTCTCCAGTTTTTTTTAAAGTTGCTATTGCATTTCTTTATGTGGGAACGAAACAGGATACTTTGACATTTGCTTGTTTTTTGTTAATTTTCAGATGCCAGTTTTCAGCATATTTATATTGTTCACTATTGCATCTGAGTGGTAGATTACTAAGTCGTCTGCGAAAGCAATGATATTGTCAATTTTATCAATGAGGTCTAATAAGTAGAGACTAAAGAGTGTTGGGGCATTTACAGTACCTTGCTCCAACCCGTTTTTTATGATGAATGTTTGCTTAATGTGTTATTAATATTAACTTTAAATTTTTTGTCAGACAACATGTAAATTAAGATGGTGCTATGCAATGGAAACTTGTAACTCATTAGCTAGACAACTAAACATTGAATCCAGACTTTGTCAAAAGTATTCTCTAAGTTAATGAAACAGGCTCTCGTTACAAATTTTTTATTCCAATTGGAGTTGATGACAATTGTTGAATGTTGAAATTTTAATCCGAATTATCTATGACTAACTAGATTGTTTTTCTCAATAGTTTTATTTATATTTGAGCTTATAATTATGTCGAAGATTTTGCTTATGTTAGCGAGCATGCTGATTGGACGACGGTTTTTAATATTTTTTTTTGGGTTTTTTTTTTTTTTGTTTTTAGGAATAATGGCTAATTTCGCTGTTTTCCATTGAGTTGGGATGAATGCGTTATTTAGCATGTTATTGAATAGGGTACAGAAGTTCATTACAATTTCTATGGAAAGGGTTTTAAGTACTATGTTAGGAATTTGGTCAAGGCCAGATGATAGTTTATTTTTAACTTTAGCTAAAATTGGGATTAAGTCGTTTGTTTGGATATAGTAGTTGTCAGTTTGATAATCGTTTAAGCTGTCTGGTCTTTCGTCCTCGTGAAATGATGTAACTCTTATATTGGAGCCCTCATAGCTTGTTTTAATTAATAAAAAGTGGTTAAAATGTTACTCACAAGGCTGTGAACTTCATTGTTCACTTCATTATGATTATTTGAACGTGCATCTCTTTCCAATTCATTAGGATTTAATCCTGCATTTGAATTAAGTTCGTTAGGTGATTTAACGTGTTTGGATCCTTTCTAATTAACGTCTTTTAAATAAGTGAAAATTTATCCGGGTTCTTTGGACATATGTATGAGATTTTTTGTTGCACTTTTTCATTTAGGTAGTTTATCACGCTGTCGTATATCATTTTCTTTATAAGCTTAAGTTTGGTTTTAGCAAACTTCGTTTTTTGATTAACGTTGGATACTTCTTTTTTTCGGTTAATAATAGTCTAGTTATGGGGTTATTGTCTAGAGTTTTAAATGAACTACTGTTGAGATTTTTAGGCACATTTTTGTCTATTACAGTGCTGATTATTGCATCTAATTTTTAAAATAATCTATTTTGAAATGGGTTAGATTTCTTTTGTTGGGTGTAGGGCAATTCTGTCCATATAAATGATTTAGGGTATTCCTAATTTTTTTCCAATTGGTCCGTTTGTAGTCTACAAAGTAGGCTGGTGTGTTATTTATTATTTCATACAGACTGGTCCCGTCTCGGTTTGAAACTATAATTTGGATGGCCTGGTGGTCGATAGTATAAACATTTAAATCAATTAATTGTGTCCGTAGCAGTTTGAGTGGATTAATTCTATTATTAGCAATGCATATGTCCAGAAATGATACTGCGTTCAGGTAACATGGGGTAAGTATATAATGCTGTTCTATACATCATAGAATTCGTGTTTAACCAATTTCACAAGGCGGACCAATTGTTGTTGTTACTGGGGTTACCCCAATTTATGTGAAGTGCATTGGACTTTGCAAATTCAGTGTCTCAAATAATATATTAATTTCTGTTTTGAATAAGTCATTATTATTGCCTGCCGGATAATATGCGGCAATTAAGTACAGATAAGGGTGTATCCTTAAAATTTACTGTTATGTTTTGGGTTCAATTAGTTCCATTTAGTAATATTAGATCCCAACAAGGCGTAGACTGAAGAGGCTACAACCGCATGATCTACCCCTAAGAAGGTATCAGCCTCCTATGTCATTGCCTTTTCGGCGCAACTAGCATCATTTTTAATTAATTTTTTTTTTAATCCGACAAATGTGTTATGCAGTTTACTACGATAAATGTTATATTCTAATTATATAAAAAAAAAGTTATATTAGGTCAAGCTAATCAATAAGAAATTTGTTAAGTTCCAATCTTCTACTCAAGTTTATAATAGAGTTAACATTAAGGGATATGATGTTTAATGTTTTAGGAGATATTCTGCTATTTGTTAAGTTTAGGTTCATACTGAGTTAAATATACCAAAGACTGAATCCAGTCGATGTGCTTGTTCTTTAAGTTCATTTTCCAAGCTTGATTCTTGCAAGCATAGAGCTTGTATGGCACAATTTAATTGGTTAAGAGTTATATTTGAAGTGGATTTATTCGAAGTGTTATTGGTGGTAGGATGTTAATTACCTCCAATTATTTGTGAGTAACTTATGTTAGGATTCACAATTTGTGAAGGGCTAGTTTTAATATTTGATGTGGTGGAAGTTCTTCACAACCTTTATATGATGCAGGGTGGCCATCTTTTTTGCACAAGACGCAGAAAAGCTTCTTCTTGGCGATGGGCACCTCGGATCCCAGGGGGCAATCTGAGCTATTCTGTTGATTGCTGCATTTGGCGCACCTAGGTCTTCAATGACATTTTGCCGCGCTGCGAAAAAAACTTTGGCAGTTTCCACACAGGGGTATTTCAGGTCTTCGAAGATCTTCCCATTTAATGTTGTGGTATTGGATGTTGTTGATATTTTTTTTTTGTAAATTCGCACTACTCTCCGCCCTAGTAATTGGTAGTTTTATATTTTCTTGAAAATTTTTTTTTGTTGTAAATTACTTTATACTTTATATTTTAAGGTTTTCGTTTTCGTGTGTGCATAATTGGTTAAAAATTTTTTGTGGGTCTGTGTTGCCGCCTAGGCCTTCCATTAGATATGTCTTAGCTTTAAGACATTTGGGTATATAAGAGTAGAATTTAGCATTATCTTTTTTTAAATATCCTCTTAATCTTTTATAATCATCGAAAATTGAGAGAAATTTTCATTGTATTCTCTTATTTTAAACTGAGAAATGTTGAGACTGATTTTAATCAGATCAATTATTTTTTCGATTGTATATCAAAAATATTTATTGGTGGTACGTTTTTGTTGTTATTTTTAACTTTTATTTTTTATTTGCGCATTTTTCATTGTTGTTGTTGTTAACTGTTTTTGCCCTGCCGACGTTGATGGGCTTGTTCGTTGGCACCTTCAACAGGGGTCCCTTGGGAATGTGGCGCAAGGTAGTGACTTGGCGTCGCGTTTTTATGCGATTGTCTCACTAGGAACTTTTACAAGTTTACAAAAGGAAAAAAACGCTTGGGTTTGGAAAGAAAAATTATAATCAAACAGCGATTGGTTTCACGTTTGGCTTGTTCGCCTGCACAGTTCAGAATGAGTTATTTTTTTTTTGACTGCGCTTAGCTTATGCTGATTTTGGGAGAGAGAGCGAAAGTTTAGCGAACGCCGTTGCCAGACTGCCCTCTGTCCTGCTCCAACATCCTGACCCTGTTTATTTTTTTTTTTAGTTTAAAGCATTAGCTTTAAACTAAACTAAACTAAACTAAACTAAACTAAACTAAACTAAACCAAACTAAGAGTTCAGAACTAGGGCAATTTTGAGGACCGTACGTCGGATGGTGACCTTCTTTGTTTTCAGGTCCACCACGCGGACCTTTCCATCTTGACCGGGTATGGCTGATATGATCCGTGCCAACAACCAAGTTTAAGGCGGTGCGTTATCCTTGTGTACGATGACCAGTTGCCCTGCTTTCACATTTGGTGCTTCTTTCGTCCACTTGGTACGTTGTTGCAAATTATGGAGGTAGTCGCGCTGCATTACACGCCAGAAGTGCTGTTTTAGCCTTGTGATACGCTGCCAACGGTCACAATGGCGTACTGCATTGAGGTTATCGTCACTGACTTGGGCCTCCGGAACCGCTATGGGAGACGCACCAGCAACAAGTGCGCTGGGATTATTGCCTCCACATCGTTGGGGTCATCAGACTGTGGTGCTATCGGCCTTGAATTTCTTCGACTTCCGTAATCACAGTGGCCAGTTCCTTGTACGTGAGATGTGGTTCGGCCATATTCTTGACAAGGAGGTTCTTTGCGGATTTTACAGCTGCTTCCCAAAGACCTCCGAAATGTAGCGCTCGTTGGGGCGAACTCGAATCCTTTACACGCGCTATATGACTGAACCAAGTCGATCTCGTCCCGATGCAAAAGTCGCTTCTTCCAGTCTGCCAGTCTTGCCGCTTCGCCAACTAAATTCATCGCGTTATCACAATATATGGTTTGTAGTAAACCACTCCGAGACACAAACCTTTGAAGACAGAGGAGGAATGCATTAGTAGACAATTCTGTGACTAATTCTAGATGAACTGCTTTCGACGAGAAGCATATAAAAATCGTTGCGTACGTCTTATACGGACCCTTTCCTCTCAGCCTATGCGATGTGAGAAACGGGCCGCAGAAGTCAATACCTGTGACTAGAAACGGGAGATGTTTTCAGAAACGGTCTGCTGGCAACTGTCCCATTATTTGCCTTTCGAGGCTAGGCCTATAGTCATTTCTTCCATGAGTGGGTTCAGGCGTATGCTGGGCTTTAGTGATAGGATCTTTCGTATTGCGACAATTTCTTGCTGAAACTCTGTGCGTTGCAAATGTTCGACGATCTTCCACAGAGTTCGCTTCATGGGATGTGTAAGACGTCTGATGGCATGAGGTTGCGATTTGCCTGAGTTCCATTGACGCATCGGTATACGTATTATAAGATTCGTAAAATGCGCATGTATGACGAAGCTTTGCATATGATATGGTCAATGGGTGACTGTATCTTTGGTTTTGCTACGTTGACCATCATCACACGTGGGCGAGTTTCGATGGGTGCTGTTTCTGCTTGTGACTCACTTGGCCAAGTGTCAGGTTGATCACGAAGGAAGTCTGGTCCAGTGAACCACAATTTTCGAGGCAGATCTAATAAGCTGCACCCTCTCGACACAATGTCCGCTAGATTTTTGGCCGATGGTACATGTTGCCAGGTTACGCTTCTGAAATTGGTTTGAATTTCCGATACTCGATTCGCAACGAAACATTTTAACTGTGAAGAGTGCATTTTTAACCATTGAAGTACAATTGTGGAGTCTGTCCAGAACGTGAGAAGACGCTTGTAGGGTTCTACCTTATGTGCGAACTTACTCCACGTTCGATACAACAAGAACGCTGCGCAAAGTTCCAGCCGAGGCTAACACCTGACCTGTGAGCTGACGAACGACTTCGAGCATAGTGCTCTACTGGATATTGAATTCCTTTCCAAAGCATTACTGGTTTGCATTCCATTTTATTGGCTTTGCAGGAACTGCCATCTACGTGTGAGGACTTTGCAACAATTGCCCCATCACGGAAATTCATCGTAACTTTGACCCTCGTCGTAGCTTAACTTTGTGTCGGCGTCCACCTTTGATAGTACAATGTTAATCGTTGTTGCGTTTAAAACGTCCTCTGCGGAACCAAATGATAGCAAGGAACTACGGATAGCGGATGTTGAATCGACAATGCCTTGTAGCGCATTGGCATCTGGTTTCGGCAGCGAAGGTAGTTTGAACAAGGCTGAGATGTAATCTAGAAATATTAAGACGTCATTGTCATAGCGCTCTTCTAACCTTTTTTATGCCTTTGGATAATTTGGCTCTGAGACTTGGAATACTTGAATGACTTTCAGAGCTGGGCCTGACAAACACTCCAATAAATAATTGAACTTGTCAATTGTTGCTATATGTGGATCATCGTCGATCAAGTGTTTGAAGGCGCTGATAAATTTTTTATAATCCTCACAAGTGCCGTTTAAGAAGGGCAGTTTCAATTTTGGCAGCCGGCTGTGGTGGGTAGAACTCGCGAGTGTCGTACTGTTGAGAAGAGTCGCATCTAATGGTAGGCCCGCGGTAGCTCTGCGTAGGCGCGAAATGATTTCGGACTTCGCCATAATATACAGCTCTTCTAACTCTCCTCGCCCATCATCTGTTCCGTCTATGCTCTCCAGCTGGGTTTGTACTCTGCACACCTGGCTGAAGTATGACTCTAAAATTTGTAGTGCGCAGTCAAGCACGGTAGCGTTTGCAGCATCTGCCCCAGTGGTCACCTTTTGATTTAGTTTTGCAATGTTTTATTGCATCACGTTCCGCTGCTGCCGAAGCGCGGCTAATTTAGCGTCTTTTTCTTGGCTCATTTCGAAACTGCTTCTGATAATTTCAATTAATTTTAATTTAAATAATAAGTATTCAAATGAATTTGTATTTCTATGCGATTTCAAATGATGCGATGTTCTTAGCAACAAATTTTATTTCACAACAACTTTACTCTTTAATAACTTTATTCTGGGACAAGTGTAATCCGCACAAGTTTAAATTGCAACAAGTTTGTTTTTTAAAAGTTTATTTAGCAACAATGTTTCTTGAAATGTGTCTAGCAACAACGAAGGTAAACCCAAGCAAAGTCAAATGAGAATAGCGAAAATCAGACTATCGCAGCGCAGCTTAACTGATCATGTACCCGTTGACTAAGCAGTGCAGCTTAACTGATCATATACCCGTTAAGCAGAGCAGCTTAACTGATCATAACCCGTTTATTAGCGCAGCGCAGCTTAACTGATGAGCCCGCTGTAGCAGCTCTGTTTGCGTTATGTGTTTATATGTATATATGTATGTATGTAATTTGTAACACTTTTAACGGTATTGTACTAACATAAGTATGTATGTATATATGTAGGTATGTAATTTGTAACACTTTTAACGGGATTGTACTAACATAAGTATGTATGTATATACATGCTACGACTTGCGTGGTGATGGCAAAGTGGTGGTAGGGAGATTAAGACTCCGACTGTAGCGGTTCCTGGCTGACGGCGATACTTGGTGATCCCGGCCAGAATGTAGTCGTTTCTCTTCCTGCTGTCACGCTGTCCTTCTTCTTCTGGCTGACGGCGATGCCTAGCTACCCGTGCGTTTTTGGTTCTGTCACGGTCGCCAAATGTTCGTTGACTCCTTCAACGGGGGTCTCTTGTGAATGTGGCCCAGGGTAATGACTTGGCGTCGCGTTCTTATGCGATTGTTGCATTGTCGCAAAAAAAAAAACACGGCTTTAAAAGTTTAACAATTTAATTTGGAAAGAAAAATTATAATCAGACAGCGATTGGCTTCACGTTTGGCTTGTTCGCCTGCACAGTTCAGAGTGATTAATTTTTTTTTGACTGCGCTAAACTTATGATGATTTGGGGAGAGAGAGTAAAAGTTAAGCGAACGTCGTTGCCAGACTGCCCTCTGTCCTGCTCCAACAGGGCTTATTACATCGTGAGATAAAATGTTTCATATTTTCTCTTTTGGTTTTTGGAAATTGTTTTATTGCACATCTCACAAATTCTTGAATAACTGTTTCATTGCAGTCATCTACGCGCTCTGAGAAAACTCGTCATAATTATTTCTCAGGCATTTTGCCAGTGTTTGAATTTTTTCTTTTCCTAATTAGTTTAACATTATTATTTTTATTTTATATTATTTTGAGATTCTGGGCAGCAATTCCAGATGATGCAATTGTCAATGAAATTGGGTGCTGCGGTCGTATCTTTGCAAGGATACGTGCAATTAAAAACGTCTTACTGGTTCCTCATGGTGAATCCATGAACAAGAAACCTCCTTGTTTGGTAGAAACAGTCAGAATAATACGATCATAAATGCTTTTTTGCTCGGCATTCAGCCCAGCAAATTTAAATGTGTAATTTAAATGTAATAAGCAAATCTGATGACGGTAACTGAGTACGTAAGTCATTGCATCTTGTATGTCTTCCTGCATATGTCGGGGTCTACCGTTGTATCTAGAATGTAGAATAAATACATTAAAGATGTGCTGGATATTTAAATTTCACTCGATGTTTCCATTTCCATATCGTAAATAAATGTATTCCTCCGATCGCAATTTTGCCTGGTGAAATCGTATGTATTGCACACGTTCAATCTCTAACTTTGCGTACATTCCACAACATATTAATGGAAAAACTGGCGATATCGAAATAATTTTTAATGTACCGCTTACTGGATTTCGCTGTTTGATATTGAAGTGATATGCGTCCTGTCCTTCCCAAAATATTACCGGACATCGGAGTGCATCCTAAGAATGGTGTGTGTCCGAAGTCGTAATTTTGATAACTCGGCTATCAACTGGATGACCGACTATAATAACATCAACTTCATTTACGGTTGGTACATTGAACCTGCCTGCGTGTCCTCCTGATGGTACTTTGTCGGATTTTATGACGATTTGATAGTTGTCATTTCTCAATAGTGGTGACACTCTTTTAAATATCTGAATTAGTTGGTTTCGATTTTCAAGGAAGTTTTCCAACAATTCCACAATTGCTCGCTCTTCTGCCCGTTCTATAAAATTATCCTGGCACCGGTTTGTCACGCGTTGTTCATTACTTCCCATAAAATATAATTGGAGAAACTTTGGCTGCTAATTAGGCATCGGCATCAATGAACTAATTTTATGGTACACTTGACCTTGCATTTTGTATATTGAAAGTTGCATCCGTCGAATGTGTGATGGTGAATTTATACTGCTTCAAACGACGTCATTTGAAAGCAAGAATTGCATTTCCGTATCTTGCGCAAAAACAACTTTGAATCATCTGATACACCAGCAAGAAGTGATTTCAAAGATTCTGGCGGAGTTATAATAGCTGCCTTTGGAGTTTTGATAAAACGAACTTCAGGTGCTGCCCCTTCTCGCCGTGCGAAGCGGACATGGTAAGCATGTCAAAATATGTACAAACGGAGGTTCTTGGTAGGACATACCAGCCACTGGAATTTGTTAATACACCACAAGTGTGAAAGACGGTTTCATTACATACATACAAGTTTAAGGTCTGCAGTTTAGTTTCGTGATGAACAGGCATACGTAGTATGACTGACACAATAGAACGAGAATCAACAACATTTTGGTCGGAGATGTCAGGGCGAAGATCCCCCAGTCCACTAGAAGCGTTTTCTAGTGGATAACTCGTTACGCAGTGTCCTCACAGACATGGCCGTTGTTGACACTGCTTGCTGTTGCATGCCTGACATGGTGTAAGTGGCATCTGTTGCTGAGTGGAGCATTTAATCAGCAACTTTGGCTAATTCAGACACTCGTCTCATGTGCGCAAACATCGCAGTTTGTTTCATGCCAGTTGTCCCCTTCGGCTGGTTCCGAAAATATTGGTCCAAGCACACCTTGCAAGTTCGCGCACTTTTTTGTCGGATGATCCTGACTGTGACTTAGACGCTTCACCTCATCGCGAAGGGCATCTAAGTGGTCCTTAAGCTCATCTGCAGTCATGATGGTTGTAGTTGTTGTGGAAGAAGAATTCGTCCTCGTTCTGAGATTGCGCGCTGCCAATTCATTTTTGCTAACGCAAATTGTAATTCAACATATGCCCACCCATAGGAAAACAAATGTGTATGGTATTGCGAATGTATTTATTTATATATTACGAATGTATGTTCCGATCTAAGAACCTAATTTAATCGATTAGTAAAGTTACCAATAGGCGGTGGGTAGTGTTGCCGCATATCTATGGTCATGAAATACGGCGCGCATAAAATTCTGTGCCTGACGTCAAGAGAAGTCTTTTACATAACAGTATAAAACGTTCATATTGAACGCTTTAGTGCTTTATGCAATGCTTAATGATTATGGCTGTTTTTGTTGTGATTCCTATCATTAGCTCCTTGAGCGTACCATAAACCGGTCTTAATTTTGTTTAGGTTTTGAGTCTCGATTGGAGCTACTGCTACTGTCTCAGCCGGAACTTGGTGGCTATTTTCTCTAAGGGATGGAACTCTTTTTATTTTCAATGCCTCCCCATATTTCGGCTCCATATGTCCAAATTGGTTTTATAATTGTCTTATAGATTAGGAGCTTGTTTTCGAGTGAAATGTTTGAGTTTGGTTTGAGCAGCCAGTGCCGTTGTCTTACTTTCATTTTGATTTGATCACGCTTTTTTTGTATATGGTGTTTCCAGTTTAGTTTACTGTCAATGTATAATCCTAAGTACTTGGCTTCTTTTTGAATGGTTACGTCGTCTCCGTCAACATTTATATGGATTGGTGTGAATCTAGTCTTAGTAGTGTATATAACATGTACTGTTTTGTTTTTATTTATTTTAATAAGCCACTTTCTAAGCCAGTCAAGTGTTTTATTAAAGTCTGCGTGCAACATGGATGTTGCAGTATTTATGTTTTTATGAGCACTTAGGAGTAATGTGTCATCGGCGGAAGTTGCAATCATCGACGAATTATGAGTGGGATATGGTATGTCTGCTATGTATAGGGTATATAATAATGGGCCTAGCATACTTCCCTGTGGAACTCCCGAATTTATTTCTCTAAGGGTTGAGTAGTCGTCTGAGTATTTAACTAAGAAATATCTACCTGTGATATATGATATTAATAGATGTGCTATGTATTGAGGGAATATATTGTTAAGTTTCCATTTGAGTCCTTTATGCCAAACCTTGTCAGCTTTTTCCACGTCCAATAAGAGTCCAATACAAAATTTATTATCGTCAATGTCATTTAGAATTTTGTGCGTAACTCTGTGCACTTGTTGTATTGTTGAGTAACTTCTTCGAAAACCAAATTGGTGATTTGGAATGATGTGTCTGCGTTCTAGTAGTGGCAATTGTCTACTTTTTAATATCTTTTCGAAGACTTTTGAGATTACAGGGAGTAGACTGATTGGTCTATAAGACTCTGATTTTGATGCGTCTTTGCCTGGTTTCGGAATCGCAGTAATCTCAGCTACTTTCCAGACTCTCGGAAAATAGTTTAGTCTGAACATAGCGTTAAAGATGTTTCTTAGATATTCAATAGCTTTCACAGGTAGTTATTTTAGAAGTTTCCCATTTATTTTGTCATATCCAGGGGACTTTTATTCCCTTACGTCATTATTAATACATTTTATTATTTCTCTTATGGTCGTCTTTTCATTTTTTAGTTGTTCTGAACCTCTGCTAATACCGGTGTTCAGCTGTGGATCATCTGACTTGGTGGCGACTTCTGTAAAGACGCTTTCGAAGTAGTCAGCTAATACTTTAGCTTTGTCGGGGTTCGTCTTTGCCCATTAACCATTTTCGATTTTTAGAGGAGACTGATGATTACTTTCATTTGCCCATTCTTTAGTAACTTTCCATAAAGAGTAGTCCGTTTTTAACCTCTTTAGTTGCCTTGTTGTACTGTCTTTTTGTGTCAGGAGATCTTGTGGTTGACCAAGTTTTCCGTAGTTTAAATTTTTTATTTAATAGTCGTCGTAGTTGAGGTTGTGTGTAGAATGTCCAATTTTGCTGCTTCTTTTTTGGTGTCGATTGTATGACTGCTTTCATAATGGTGTCATTCAGGAATACTATCACTGACTCGATGTCCTCATATGATTTAAGAGGGATGTTGGTCATTAAATTATGTCAATGTATTCCTTATAAGTATGCCAGTCAGTTCTGTTGTTGTACAAAAGTCTGTTTGCATGTGTAGGCGTAACGTGCGAGTCATATATTAATCCTATAGGGTTGTGGTCTGACGAGAGTTCGAATCGTGATAAGATTTTACATTTCCGAATGTCCAGGTTCTTTGTGATGAAAAAATCTATCAAGTCAGGTGTTTTATTAATGTCTGTTGGCCAATAAATTGGTTCGTCTGTACTGGAGTGTTTAGAGCGTGTGAATTGCATAGCGTTATTTTTGCCTTTTTTGTTCGTCAGCCTCGATACCCACATAGTGTATTTCGCGTTGTAATCACCAGCTGCAATGAAGCGTTGTCCAAGAGAGTTGAGGAAATTCTTATATTCTGTGTCTGTAATATTATGCTTTGGTAGGCTATATACAGCAGATATTGTGAGCGGTCCTACGAGATCATTAATTTGAATGTTCGTCGCTTGTATGTAGTTATGCTGATAAGGCTCAAGCTCGTCGTGCTTTATGCAATGTTTAATGATTATGGCTTTTTTTGTTGTTATTCCTAGCATTAGCTACTTGAGCGTACGATAAGCCGGTCTTAATTTTGTTTAGGTTTTGAGTCTCGATTGGAGCTACTGCTACTGTCTCAGCCAGAACTTGGTGGCTATTTTCTCTAAGGGATGGAACTCTTTTTATTTTCAATGCCTTGTAAATTTTTTTGTGCTGGCAAATTTGTTGTACCGGAAACATTTTCCGCACCACTGTTCGCTTGACTGTTATCGTCTTGAGAGAGGAGAGCGAACCTGTTGTGATTGGTGCGCTTAGCCAGTATTGTTGCAATATTGTTTACGTTCCGTTACATTGTTTGTTTCTCTTATTTTTGCTTGTGTTGTTTTGTTCAGCACTGTTATTGGGAGATTGTTTGCTCCTATTTCCCTTTAGGCTGGACTCTTGAGTGTTGGCGTTGTTTATATTTTGTGTATCGTATTGCTTACTTGATGTTGTTGTTGTTGTACTCACTGTGGATATAGAGGATGCAGATGATACAGCTGATCGTGTTACCATGATGGTTGTTATAGTTGTTGTTGCTGTTGTTGTGAACACTCCAACAGAAGCCAGAGCGAGCATTGTTGTAGTAGTTGATGTAGTAGTTGGTGGAAAAGAGGAGTGCGGCGTCGTTAGTGAAGCGAAGGCAGAGGCTGCATTTTACCTTTGGCCTTCGAGCTGTTGATAGTTAGTTGTGCGGTAGAGCCTGAGGTTGCGTTTGTATTTAAGATGCGTTTTCACTTTGTGGGTGTGAAATTGTTTGCTGTATTGCGGGAGAGTATGAACGCTCTCTCTCGAAATTAGCGGGAAATGAAGCTGGGTTAGATTCTCTATTGTTGTTGTTGCTGATGCTGTTATTTTAACTGTTGGATGATGTGATAAGGTGTGCGTTGGTATTTTTTGTGCTGACAGCTGCGCGCAGTTGGTTTACTCAACAGGCATTCCTGAGTCCAGAACAGCCTTGACTCTTTGTTTTCCTTTTCGTTTAGTTAAATTTGGAGTGCGAGAGTAGATGACAAATCGACTTAACACTTCGAATTCAGTTGACAGAGTGTGATGTAAAGGCTAGTAGTGTGTATGTATTGCAATTAAACTTAGCGCTAGCCAAGCAATTAACGATGTTTAGTTTTTTGGGGCGACATTGTTTTAAATGGTCGATATGCGTGTGCCACTTATATTTGTTATTAATTGTTACCCCCAGTATTTTTAGAGCTGTAACGGTGGGGATTTGATTGTTATTGCATGACGTTATGCATTTGCAATTATGTTTTTTTACAAATATGCAGTTGCTTACTTTTATTTAGTGATAATGTGGCTCCTGAATAGGTACAACAATTGTTCATGTTTATGAAAAGAGTATCTAAGTTAAGGTTGTGTTGGTTTGGTGTCTTTTAAAGTTTATAAATAGTTAGAAATCGTCTGCGTAAGCGCAGAAATTTTTGTCCTTTTGTAGAGAAATAGTTTTGGCCTGTTTGTTGTATGCGGTCAGGTAAAGAATTACTCATAGCGGAGAACCTTGTTTAGAGGATATGTTGCCGACTTGTATGTCCCTACTCATACTATAATTTTCCGATTTGTTATAAAGTTTTTTATATAGTTTATCTATCTATCAAATGCTGTCGAGGAGTCGAGGGAAATTATAGTTAGGTGACCTTTGTTTAATGTTGACTTGGTTATAAGATGGTCTGCATAAATCAGAGCGTCTGTGACCGGCAACTCGTGTGCCAAAAGGAAACTTTTCGGTATGTGTTCTTTAAACTGGCAGACCCCATTGATCAACTCCAACTTTGTTGAACTTTTTATGTTATTTTTTCGACGACAACATGTTGCACATGAAGGCCAGCTCCGACATTTGTCGACAAGAAAGTACCTACTTCAGAAGAAAAAACCGCGCTGTCTTGCCATTTGTGTGCTACTGCTTGTTTTGCCCACATCCAAGTGATACATGGAGATACTTCAACTCAAAGGCGAACTCTTTAAGTGTTATGCTTTGGTACACGCGATTTAGTCGCGATTGTGACTAATTACTACTACTCGAAGATGCGTTGATATTTTTTTTATGCCAGTTCCACTGACAGTGATGACGATGATGATGATGATGACAAGTTGTAATGCGTTGCCTTTGCCTGTGCAGCTGTGTTTTCGATTTGTTTTTTCAGCTATTTTGGGAATCTACTTTTATTTGTTGTGCCGATTTTGGGAAGACATTAAAAAGGAAAAATATGTCAGAAAAATGGGTTGATTGCAAGATGTAATTTTGTTGATTTTATTTTAAGTTTCTATTGACTATTTTATTTATTTTGCATCCAAGTGAATTTATGACGACGAAATCTAATGTGATTTCAAAATACACAACTTTTTGCAAAAGTACTAAGACAAAGACTATTTACTTCATACAAGTAATCCAATTTATTTTTTCACTCGACTTTTGCGGTATACTAACGCACCAAACTTCGCAGGATTACTCGACAGGCTGTTCTAGAGTTTCCCTAAAAATTTCATAAAAATCGGTCCCGCGACTTCGGCATTGTGGACATACATACATACAGAAAGACATACATCGAATTTTATATATAGGTCATATACAAAGTCTCCGCGGTTTTTTGCTCTTAGATGGTGTTGGTGTCCATAAATCAGGCAACAGTAATCTGATTTGAAAGGTGACATTTCAGGGTACATATTTTGTCAAGACAGCTGTGTAATTCGTTGCTCGTATTAAAAGTTATATAGTTAGATTTGAATATAAGTGAAGAAATATGTTATGTGATGCTTTTTTACTATAAAGTGGATTTTGCAGATCCAGGAGTGGTTTGCTAGGTTCCGTTACGGTAATTTCGATGTAAAAGATTAAAGCTGTCAGGAGATAACGGATGCACTGTGCACAACTCGACAGTTTGAATGAAGCAATCAAGAAAGAGCGACCAGAATTTGGTAAGAGAAATGGAGTTGTCTCCCATCATGACAATGATAAGCAACACACATTTTTGATGACCCGGAACAAATTGATGGAGTTTGGTTGAAAAGTTTTATGCATTCACCATATAACGCGGACCTTGAACCCTCTGACTACCATTTGTTTCGGTCTCTGCAAAGCTCTTTTCATAGTAAATAATTGGCCGAGCGAAAATCACTTGTTCAAGTTTTTCGCTGATAAACCACAGAAGTTCTGCACCGATGGAATTATGATGCTACCTGGAAAATGGCAAAAGGTCATAGCTAATAATGGCCAATATGTACTTGATTGAAATTGATTTTGAATAAAGAAAATTTTTGTTCAAAAATGTACCAAAAAAAACTGGGAGACTTTTTATGTGACCCAATATATAAACTAAATAATACTTTTCTATTAAAATTAAATCCTACATATATGATCTTGGACGTACCTGGTGCACTATAACGTTAAAACATTTACATTATAACACGTTGTCGCCGAAAATTGAGTGAGCTGAACTTTCTCACTAGTCCCAGGGGTCAACTTAGCCGACACAATAAATTAATAATTGAAATTTCTATACTGGCACTGCTGCGCATTTAAAGCAGATAAGATACAGTTTTCTCGCTCCTGGGACCCTATTGTGGACAAGGTTTTTCGTAGAGTGTCGAATAGAGTCAAAAGTCTGCTCCATAAACTGGAAGAAAATGACAGTTTTTTGTCAAATGCCTCCAGCGACGACTCCACAAATCACAGTTGTGGAAGCTGGCGAGAATGTATAAACAAGAGTTAACCCCAAAATTTCCAAACAAGAAGGCTGACGGATCATGGGATATATTTCAGCGAGCGAGCCGAGGCTTTCGCTGAAGATTTGGAAGCTCGATTTCAGACATTCGATACTAGATCAGAACACAGGGTTCGCCAGATCCAGATGAGACTTGACAGCGCCGGCCAATTTTGCCTCCCATTACAGTTAAGGAAGTCTTGGCACATATAAAAGGGTTGAACACTAAAAACGCTCCAGGTGAAGATGGACTGAACAACTTTACACTAAAGGCTATGCCTCTAAAAGCTGTGATATTTCTGGTTCTCTTTTTTAACTCGGTACAGAGATTGGTTTATGTTCCGAAACAGTGAAAACAGGAAACACCTGAGGCCAAGGAGTGCGTGGTGGCAGCGTATCTTGACGTAAAGCAGGCTTTCGACTCAGTAAGCTCAAGAATCTCTTGTCGCCTCAACTATGGTTAATCGAGCACAGCTACCTTGATAACAGCACCTTGATAACATAGACGGCTAACGTACAATCGCATATTTCAAATATCACGAAATCCGTAGTACAGAGGATTGGGAAATTGCGTTGGCTTTTAAATAGCAGGAATAAATTGTCCTTGAGAAATAAGGTGCATATTTACAAAGCAATAATTCCTCCTGCTTGGTGATACGGCTTCCAGGTGTATGGCATAGCATCGAAATCAAATATCACGAAATTCTGAGTACTGCAGGCCACGACATTGCGTGTGTTTACTGAAGCCGTGTGGTTCATGAGGACGGCGGACCTTGAGAACGCCTTAAGATTCCAAAAAAATGGCTTTGTAATTAATGGTCAGGCAAAAAAGAGTATGGATCGGTTGAAAAATCATCCACATAAATTAGCCAGGCGCTTTTGAAGCGACCCAGAATGGAAGGAGGTAGGATGTCGAGGCGGCTGAGAAGATCGCATCCTGTCAACCTCTCTGCCAGATCCTTTTAAAACCTAATTTGTTCCTTCCCACTTACTAATATAAGTTGTATTGTTAATTATTGGCAACAGCTTAATTGAAGTTGTGTTTTTTTTAATCCCATTGGGAATACAACTTATGTAAGCCCGTGTTACTTTCGGGTGTAATTGTGAAAGCTCAACCGCTGCTATTGAATACAATATTTATTTGTATCGAAAACAAATCAATACATTAACAAACAAATACAAACTTTGGTGTTAGACGGAAAAAGGTTCTGTCATGAAAATCATTAAAAAGTGAAAATTTCCTCTATTCATTTACGCTCTTTAGGGGATAGAGTTGTGGTTCAAAAAACATTTTAAGCTTTGTTGTGGTGCCGCGTTCAAAAATAACGTACTAACTCAACAACCTATTAAGAGCCACATAAAATTCAAACTTAAAACATTAAATAGACAAAAGAGAGGTTGTCAAGTTGATTATTACACAGACGGACAAAAGTTAGATACAAAAAAAAATGAAATCGAAATAAATCAACCACAAAAACTTAAGTAGTCAAATATGAAAATCACGGGGCGTATGCGTACGATGTAATTTGTTAATTGCTGCATTTCATTCTAAAACCGTTGTTATTGATTTGTGAATAAAAACGTATTATATTGCCATTTGGCAGGCAAAACACAACTGAACACATCAACAAAATAAACTCTCGGTGGCAAAATATAAATACAGTAAACCCACAATAGGTTTGACAAGTACTTACTTTCTGCCTCCTTTTTTTTTTTGTAATAATAACTTTTATTTATTTATTTCCTTTATATTTAATTTTTCTGTTATTATTAGAACAACTTCAATTAAACTGTATATATAAAAATTAACAAAACAACTTAAATAATAAGTGGAGATATAGTAAAGTGTAGATATAATATTAAAATGATCTGTTGTGGAGGTCGGCAGAGTGCAATCTTCTCAGCCGTCTCGCTACCCTAACTCCTCCAATTCTGCGTCGTTTTTTTTTTTTTTTACATAGACATAGTAGGTACGCAATGACTACACACTGATCTCACATGGGGCAGGCCCAAGTGGCATCAAAATTCACCCAGTCACATAGACTGGGCTCAGCTGGTGTTAATTGCTAAGTTCTTTGGTGAACATGCGATACCAATGCTAATGTCTACGTACTAAATATTTGGCTACAGATAAAAACATCATCAGCCTCTAATAAACATGCAATATTAAACTAAATCTAAGACTTAATTTAGAATTCAATACCTAAAATGATATAGACAATTCAAACAAAAATTTAGATTACAAGTTTAGAAAGTAAGTTATGCATTAATTCAATTAAGCCAATAATGTAGAGGTGGAAATTTCAGAGTTTAGAAAATCACGGCGAAGCAAAGTCTCAACGAAAACAATAATGACAGAACTGATAGAAAAACTTCTAAGATAATATGAAGAAAGTTTACACTTTAGTCTAGCCTTCTAATACTTTGAAAGTGTAGTGGAAGAAGCAGAAGATGAAACTGAAGCAGTGACTGGTAAGGTTACCTGCGAAAGCCTAGTTTTTTTCTTAGGAATAAACTCATGGACCACCATATGTGCAGGCCAGAAATTAGCGCCACAAATGACAGAAAATACTTCAATACCAACTGAAAGCTTGAAAGAAGAGCCTTCTCTAGGGCTAGAAAAATTAAACTTATGAATATTAATATTCGAAGTGTTGCATGCTTTTGATGATATATAGCGTGCAACGTCGTCACAGGTTATCTCCTTATCCAACCTGGAAATAAAAACATGTTTACGAGGATCCAGCACCCTCAAAATACATGGCACTGGAGTAGAGGCAGTATTGGACTGCGAAGAACTCTTACGGGGAGACAAAGTACGGGAGGAGTTAGAGACTTTAGTAGAAGATAAAGCAGAAGTTACAGTAGTAGGACAGGGAATAGAGCAACATGAACAATTAGTGGAGGGAAAGTTGAAAGCGACAGATGAAGTGGTAGTAGAAGGGATATTGGTAGAAGGAGCTACTGAAATTGGAGCGGGATGGGATGATTGGTTAGATATTGAAGAAAGTACAGAAGAATAAGTGGGTAAAGGTTGGGAAGAAGGGGAACAAGTTGGAGAAGTTGAAGCTGAAGTCACAGTAGTAAGACATGGAATAGAGGAAGCCAAACAAGTAGTGGAGGGAAAGTTAAAGGCGATAGATGAAGAAGTAGTACATGGGATAGTGGTTGACGGAGCTACCGGAATTTGAGCGGGATGGGACGATGGGGTGGATATGGAAGAAAGTACAGAAGAGTGACTGGGTAAAGGTTGGGAAGAAGAGGAACAATTTGGAGAAGTTGAAGTTGTAGTCACAGAAGTAGGACAAGGAATCGAGGAAGACGAACAAGTAATGGATGGAAAGTTCAAAGCGACAGATGAAGAAACAGTAGAGGGCATAATGGTTGAAGGAGCTAAAGGAATTGAAGTAGGATGGGGCGGTTGGGTAGAAGTAGAATAAACTACATATGAGTAAGTGGGTAAAAGTTGGGAAGAAGTAGAACAAGTTAGAGGGGATTGAGAAAAAGGGGGTTGAGGAGTCGAAAAAGAAATAAGTGGCGCTGTGGTAGGCGGAAGATTATGAGGGGATAATGGCGGCAGTTGTACTGCATTAGCCGTTGGAGTCAAGTCGAAAGAGTACTCCAAAAACATTTTTGACTCAGCATCAAACTCTGAGGCTAGCTCAGTGAATAGTTTCTTAAGTTTTTGGTATTTAATTCGCATACGGTGGTACATCAATGAGAAGTCCCCCTGGCGATTGAAGCAGGTGGGGTACGACCACCTGATGCCACCACATGCAGGTTTAGCAGTAGCGTAAAGTCGGTCATAGTCGCGACCAGTCAACCCAGCACAATTAAGGTGGGCGATGTTATCGCACATCCAACAAGAGACACCTCTAAGCTTATCACTATTAAAGTTGTCCTTGTTGGTGCAAGCCCGAATACAGCAACTCATTGTGCGCGAAGTATAGATACAAGATATTAAATAAAATAAAAGCAAAATAAGATAAATAAGATAGGAACAAAAAATGAATAAATAAAATAAAAATAAGTAAAAAAGAAGTATATAAAAAAAAAATAATAATAATAATAAAATAAAAAAATTAAAAATAAAAATAAAATTAAAAATTTAAAAAAAAATAAAATAAAAAAAATAAATAATCCGAAAAAATAATCCGAATTTTGACGCTCTCAGCTAGACAGAGATAGAATTGCAAAGAGAAAAGTAAGGTGAATAATAATATTTTCCCAGAGAAAAAAGAGGAAATAAAGTTATTTAAAAATAATAACTACTGTATAGAGAGCAAGAAGGAAACAGAAAAAGACTAAAATAGCAAAAACTATTTTAAAGGGAGAACAAAGCAGGAAAAAAAAGAGATTGAACTCAATACACAGGAAAGGCAAATTTAAGCGTTGTACTTGCCAAAAATAATTAAACATTGATAAGTACAAAATTTATACGGGTGAAATGAGCCATACACCACAAATAAATTCACTTATAAATTCACTTAACACCGGAAAGAAAATAAATATTAGTAACGATAAACGACAATAGACAAATTAATTGCCAAATGCTAATCAAAATCAAAATGCGGAGCAGATTCAAAACACGTCTGTTAAGCACAAGCAACTACCTCTTTCTCCAAGGCGCCTTGCTAGTTTATTTGGATGATTTTTTAATCTCTATATATTTTTTGGCGTGACGATTTATCACATAGCCAATTTTCGGTATTTTTAAGCCGTTTTCAAGGTCCGCCGTTCGCATGAACCAAGGGGCACCAGTAAGCATTCGCAATGTCTTGGCCTGCAGTACTCTCACCTTCGTGATGTTTGACCTCGCTGCTATGCCATACACCTGCAAACCGTATCGCCAAGCAGGAGCAATTATGGTTTTGTAAATGTTCACCTTATTTCCCAAGGACAATTTATTCCTGCTAGTTAAAAGCCAATGCAATTTACCAATCCTCTTTCTTAAGGATTTCGTGATATTTGAAATATGCGTCTTGAAAGTTAGCCGCCTATCCAAATACACCCCCAGGTATTTGTAACCTGAATGGTGTTCCAGCAGCTGGTTTCCAATGAACTCAGGAACAGAACTCAGGACAGAAATCCGGCCGTAAGGCGTACGTCACATTGGCACATTTGTTTTTTTTAATGCAAATGTTTCAACGTCGTGTCCAGTTTTCAGAAATATGCAGGTATTGTTGCAGTGAGTCCGTGGCTTCGTAAATGCACTTGTTTCTGACGAGGATGGCCGTATGGTCTGCAAACGTAGCAATGATCAGATCCAGAGGTTTCTCCAGTGGTATTTATGACCCAGTGGACATGTCGTGGGTGAACAGGGCCCCAAAACGCTACCCTGGGGGACACCTGCGCAAATCGCCTTGATGCTAGATTCCACACCATCCAGTACCACTGAGAAGGTCCTATTCTCAAGGTAGCTGCGCACGATTAACCATAGTTGAGGCGGCAAGAGATTCTTGAGCTTACTGAGCAGCCCGTCGTGCCAAACTCGGTCGAAAGCCTGCTTTATGTCAAGATACGCTGCCACCTTGTACTCCTTAGCCTCAAATCCTTCGAGAATAAAGTTAACCACCCTATTCAGCTGCTCTGGAGTTCCGTGAGCCCAATTGAAAGGAAGGAACTATTTGCTTTACCTTTTTTAAGTCCAGGATCCGTGTCAGCAAACAGCGTTCAAACAATTTTGCTACAGTGGGTATCAGGCTAATTGGCCTGTATGAATCTAAGGTGCAAGGGCTCTTGCCGGCCTTATGAATCATGCAAATTCTCGCCTTCTTCCACTGTTTCGGCACATATCCCAATCTCAGCACTGAGTTAAAAATGAGGACGAGAAATAGCACAGCTCTTAGCGGCATTGCCTTAAGTGTAAAGCCTTTTTAGTGTTCAACCCTTTAATATATGCTGAGACTTTCTCGGCTGTAATGGGAGCAACCGGGAAGCATAATTGGTCGACGCTTTCAAGTCTCATATGGATCTGGCGAACGCTGAGTTCTGAGCTGGTATCAAATGGCTGAAATCGAGCTTCTAATTCCTCGGCGAAAGCCTCGGCTTGCTCGCTTAAAGATCTAGCCCAGGATCCGTCAGCCTTCTTGATTGGAAATTGACCTATTACCTATAGGTAAAAAAAAGGTGTTGCGGTCGGGGGACCGCCTTCAAGAACGAAGTTCATCACGCCTTTTTACATATAAATTACAATAACTTTTTGTGGCCTTAAACTTACGCTAATGTCTCACTTCGAGATGTATAACTTAAAGTTACAATTCGGTGAACTGCGCGATTGTCCATTTTTGTGGTCATTTACTTTACTTATGTAATGCTCTTTCGTTATGTTTCTACTTGTCAATTTCTACAGCAAGACAGTCAACTTTTTATATCTCATCATATAGTACTGTTGGGGGCAGTAAGCAAGAGTAGCTGTTCAAATCCTAACGGCTATAAAAACAGGGTTAATTAGCAGCAACACCCCACTTCTTGTAAATTTTAGCTTTTTTTTACTTTCTTCTGCTAACCACCGACGTTTACACACTTGCTTATGTTAACTCCGCGCTTGTCTTAAGGCACATTTAAAATTCATAAATAAATTGTAATTCAAGGGGAACACAGCGTTTTTCTTTTTGTTCACGGTATGAAACAGGGAGCACAAACCAGTGCTTCCTCTAAACAAGTACCATGCTAATTAACTATATAACTATAATAAGATGCGTTGGGCTTGACATTCGATTTTGTCCAAGTATTTTGAAAAAACAGCATCAATGGTTGTACAACAATTTGTTACGAATTGCGCTGTTTCAGTATTAATATGTAAATCAAATGAATCTAATAAAAAGGATATTAATTCTTCTAATTTTTCTTTATTATTGAAGTTGAAGTCTCCAGCCAATATGAGTGGAAAGTTATGAAAACTTTGCTTAAGTAATTTAGAACCACCCACGGTATATTCGAAAAATGATCGAAAGATTATATATAAATAGCTACAATAACTATTGCGAAAGCGTTTCCTTTTCAAATAACTAAACAAATATCACCAACTGATGAGTCCTGAGTACTCAAATCACTAATGTTTGACAAAAGTGTTCCCATATTTTCTGTAAAAATATGAGCCGAGTCTTCAGTTCTACGATATATTGCGACTAAACCTGATGGAAAATTTTGTCGTTCATATTAAGAAATGCAATTTAAATTAGGAAGGGCAATGTATTCTTCATTTCTTATCCACGTTTCGAAAAGTAATAGTAGGTTCGAATTTTTAGTAACTGGATCCAAGAAATCTAAGGTATGTCTTCTCAACCTTTGGCAGTTAAAAATTAATAATGAAAGACCAGTTTTTTTACAAATCATATCCAGGATAATTATGTTCTGGTCTGCAACGTGTTTAACGATAATATTTGAAATTATTGTAGCAATTTCTCTTTTGATCTAGCTTGCTTTCGATCATCTTGGGGTGTTACAATATACAAGTTTTCGTATATGTTACTCGAGATAGCGCAACGTAAACAAGATCTTGCCATTAATATTTGCTGTACTCGTAAACTATTTCACTTAAATTTTGACCCTGTGATTTATGTATTGTAATAGTCGAAATTAAAGGAAAATGCTTTCTAGTAGCAATAATTGTCTTATGTGATGCCAATGGAATGTTCGCAGATCGTAGTTAAATAGGCAGAGTAAGACTTCTAACTTTGCACAGCTAACTGAGCAGGTTTTTGCTTTTCTTCCAACCAATCGTTGTTGAACCACAAAACTCCAACCAAATTTTAACTATGTTATTTGTATCAAAATCTAAATGCACTAATTTTCTAGTCGTACCATTACATAAGCCATCTGATACATCATTATTTGTTGTGATGAGATACATGTTTTTTCAAAAATATTGCCGTATGATATAACTGAATTTTTATGTAACTTTACTCTAAAATTAGCATTTTATTCATGATTTTTAGATACTGACTGTAATTCAGTGTAAATCAGTGGCTGTAGATATAATTTCGTCTTCAAATTGTTGTAGAACGTAAACATGCTCCTTTTTGAAAAATAGGCGAATCCCATCAGGGCACAATTTTTGAGTATCGGCTTTTTACCAAAAAACCTTGATTCTATCAACTCGATTTCTTGTTTTTCTAAAGGTTCATCATTGCCTGCTTTAGTTAGAAAATTAGAAAATGCAGCATTAGCCTGTCTCTTGACTTGGTTGAGTTGATAAAATTTAAGTTCTTGCCAAAGATGGGGTCCATAATGTGTCTTATAATATAGTAAGATATTGGTGTTGCTCGTACCGGTGGTAGCTGCGGCAAATCTCCAATAAATATAATATCTATACCACCAAATTTTTCGTTATGATTATTGGTTATTTATTTTAAACGTAAGTCAATTGTCACTAAAACCTCTGAGCTGATCATACTTATTTTATCGATGATCGATACTTGTACATATCTAAAAAGAGATATAGAGCGCTATTTCAGATGACAGAGGCACAAGTTTTGAAATTTAAATTCTAAGTGCAGAATGATTTGTTGTCCCATCCAATTGACATAGCAGCCTTACCAGTGGTAGCGTGAGTTATACAAGCATTACAATAGCCGTCTGTGTCAGTAAATCTGTTATAAATTTTCATTATGATTAATGACAAAATTTTTACCAGCGCCTGGACCAGTGAAAAAATTTACTAAAGGTGCTTGGTGCTGAGTTTGTAAATGATGAATACTTTGCATCAATAAACGAAACCCGCGAAAATAAGATAAGGAAAACAGTGTGTGAGTGTGCTTAGCACTCACGAGCTTTGGATATGAGACATATTCAGTATGTAACTGAATGAATAAATATGTACATAAATAATTATATAAATAACAACGCCTACCTTTCCTCATGCTGTTGTTTTCGATGAAACTATTGTTCTATCAGTATCAACGCATGCCTTCGTTGTTGTTGTTTTTACAACGGCCGTCTTGGTTTCAGTTTCAATTCCTCGTTCAAACGTCTTCTGTCCCAGTAATTTTATTTTTCTTTTGACAGGATATCATTTTTGTTTTTGTTTATCTGCTTCAATCCAATGATTGCGCGGTCACAAAAAAGTACTTGTTGCTGTTTTCACAGCTAACGACTTCGTTTTCATTTCACAACTTCGGCTCAATGCTCGAGTGTTACACGAAGAACGATAAAGCGAAAACGTGACGGCGCTATGATGTGCATGTAAAATAGCATTCCATCCAAACCAAAGGTATTTCACTACAAAACGTCGTCACACCTCGACTATCTCGCTTCCCTAGCCGAAAAAATTTGTCTTTGCTGACAAGTAATATTATGTTCGAAAATGCAAACTTATAGCTCACCTTCTCTTAGATTAGCTATTAGATTAGAATTTATAATTTATATGAAAGCCTGTGCGAATCGAACAACATATATATATGAACAGTTTAATTTTTGGAAGCATATTATAATTCATAATTAAGGCACATAACGTATATATTTATATACAATATAAGAGCCAAGCCTCAGCGACATGCAGGCCAATTGATATGCGAGATCGGCGTTGAGTAGGTTACACACAGAAACGAAATAAAACTCGCTCTCTCTCTCTTCGCAAACGCGACCACTTGAAATTACGGGAAGTTGTCTTGCTGTTGCTACCGTTGTTGTTGTTGCTGTTGTGTGTTTTTGCGCTCTCTGCATGAGCACAACGGAAGAGAAAAACCAAATAGCAGCAAAAAATACTACAATATACAACAACAACGTTGTTACGGTTTTTGACTTTTCTGTCATTTCACTCCTACCACAAGCCGCGTAAAGGAACTTCGTTCCAATAAAAAACTTCTAGCTTTATAAACAAGGCAAAGAAGAGATCAAAGCAGAACACAAAAACGTCCCGTTATTAGAAGTAGTTTGACAATTCATATTCAGAGTGACATCAGTTAGCGCATGTCTACTACACCAATCACAATGTCGCCAACTTAAATACAACCAAAACCGATCGGCCTGACATTTTAAAACCTAAACTTAAACAGCCTTGTTTTCAACTCGATCAAACAAAAACAAAAGATATCTGACCAACGGCCCAAAGAAATAAGCAGGCGTTTGACAGGGTATGGTTCGTAGGTCTCCTTTATAAAATCAAGCGCCTCCTCTCTTAAGAGCAATACACCCATTTTCACAACTACTTGACTAGGTACTACGGCCGTCCAATAAATTGTCCCTCAATAATAAAGGGACAATCTACAGACATGTTGTGACTTCAGTTTGGCATTAAAGGTGCTTGGTGCTGAGTTTGTAAATGATGAATACTTTGCATCAATAAACGAAACCCGCGAAAATAAGATAAGGAAAACAGTGTGTGAGTGTGCTTAGCACTCACGAGCTTTGGATATGAGACATATTCAGTATGTAACTGAATGAATAAATATGTACATAAATAATTATATAAATAACAACGCCTACCTTTCCTCATGCTGTTGTTTTCGATGAAACTATTGTTCTATCAGTATCAACGCATGCCTTCGTTGTTGTTGTTTTTACAACGGCCGTCTTGGTTTCAGTTTCAATTCCTCGTTCAAACGTCTTCTGTCCCAGTAATTTTATTTTTCTTTTGACAGGATATCATTTTTGTTTTTGTTTATCTGCTTCAATCCAATGATTGCGCGGTCACAAAAAAGTACTTGTTGCTGTTTTCACAGCTAACGACTTCGTTTTCATTTCACAACTTCGGCTCAATGCTCGAGTGTTACACGAAGAACGATAAAGCGAAAACGTGACGGCGCTATGATGTGCATGTAAAATAGCATTCCATCCAAACCAAAGGTATTTCACTACAAAACGTCGTCACACCTCGACTATCTCGCTTCCCTAGCCGAAAAAATTTGTCTTTGCTGACAAGTAATATTATGTTCGAAAATGCAAACTTATAGCTCACCTTCTCTTAGATTAGCTATTAGATTAGAATTTATAATTTATATGAAAGCCTGTGCGAATCGAACAACATATATATATGAACAGTTTAATTTTTGGAAGCATATTATAATTCATAATTAAGGCACATAACGTATATATTTATATACAATATAAGAGCCAAGCCTCAGCGACATGCAGGCCAATTGATATGCGAGATCGGCGTTGAGTAGGTTACACACAGAAACGAAATAAAACTCGCTCTCTCTCTCTTCGCAAACGCGAACCACTTGAAATTACGGGAAGTTGTCTTGCTGTTGCTACCGTTGTTGTTGTTGCTGTTGTGTGTTTTTGCGCTCTCTGCATGAGCACAACGGAAGAGAAAAACCAAATAGCAGCAAAAAATACTACAATATACAACAACAACGTTGTTACGGTTTTTGACTTTTCTGTCATTTCACTCCTACCACAAGCCGCGTAAAGGAACTTCGTTCCAATAAAAAACTTCTAGCTTTATAAACAAGGCAAAGAAGAGATCAAAGCAGAACACAAAAACGTCCCGTTATTAGAAGTAGTTTGACAATTCATATTCAGAGTGACATCAGTTAGCGCATGTCTACTACACCAATCACAATGTCGCCAACTTAAATACAACCAAAACCGATCGGCCTGACATTTTAAAACCTAAACTTAAACAGCCTTGTTTTCAACTCGATCAAACAAAAACAAAAGATATCTGACCAACGGCCCAAAGAAATAAGCAGGCGTTTGACAGGGTATGGTTCGTAGGTCTCCTTTATAAAATCAAGCGCCTCCTCTCTTAAGAGCAATACACCCATTTTCACAACTACTTGACTAGGTACTACGGCCGTCCAATAAATTGTCCCTCAATAATAAAGGGACAATCTACAGACATGTTGTGACTTCAGTTTGGCATTATGCGACACAAATCTAGGGTAACTCTTCAGTAGGTCCAAAGTAAGGCGCTACGCCATATAACTCGGGCTATAAAAGAAACAGAGAAAGAACCTCCTCGTGACTGAGGGGTCTGGCACAGTAGCTCGTTGGTCAGAACAGCACAATTAAATAGACTAAGACATCACAACAATTAAAATAACAAATTTCAATGCACATTAAGTTTTTACCATATTTTCCATAATTTTAAATTTTACCAAATGAATGCGTTTGAGTACCATAATATTTTTCGTATATCTTCCCGTTTTCTTTACACCGCCCTTCATTCAATTTGCTTTGAGTGTCGATTATCTACTATGCGACACTCACGGAAAAAATCAAAGAGTATGAATTATATGACGAAAATACTGATTTCATTTTTCGACTTCACAACATCTTTTGCTTTTGGGTTTTGTTCATATTTTTGCCGTCTTGGCAGCCATTTGTAGTTTCTCGCATTTCTGAAGGAATTGACATGCGCCTATCGCTTTTGAGTTCACTTCAAAGTATTTATTGAAGTATTTGTTGCAGGCTTGTGAAGTTAACTTGTTTGTATTCATCAATCGGTTTCATTGAAATTTCTGAGATAATCAAAAGCTACATCTTAAATACAATTGTTAGATGTCGCGTCAAGATGATTTATTGTATTACGCAAAAGTTGAAATAGGAAATTCAATAAATTATTCGTAGCTCATGATGTGTAATGTTGAAGTCTATACCGAAATGCGACGAATGCTAATTATGAGTGAAGAAATGTCAGCGTCAAAATTGTAGTTTAAATTTCGTTTTGTCATTTTAAGGCGTCCGCGAAATTCATTCTATTTGCATGCAAGTGAAATGTTTGAAAAATTGAGTGTTCTTTCGTGTAATTGGCTTGACTGTCTTGCTTGAATTATCGCAGTAAATGCGGCTTAGGGCGTGACATATTCATATAATCACTGCAACGTGCCACGCATGACAAGTGTATTCGTACATGTCAATACGCACATTGTTGAGAATGTTTTTAAGTTAACAATTCATCGACTCATTATATTGCTTAAAGTACTTAAATAATAACAAGAATGTTTACTGAGTGGTAGAACTCTATGACTATATCTTTCCAGATTAATATCTTTCCAGATATAGTAATATCATGAAATAGTTTCACGAACATACATATTACATATTTCTGTGTATGGTTATTAATTGGACACAGCTAATTGAGCTGCAAAGTCTCAGAGACATGCAAAAAAAAAAATTTATTAAAACAACCCCCACCAGCACATCTGTTCGACACAATGTCTACTTGAATGGCTTTGGAGTTGTTAATGCCATTATAACTGAGTGCATATTAATACATAATGTTTTTTTAACAATATTAAGTATTAAGTATTAAGTATTAAGTATTAAGTATTAAGTATTAAGTATTAAGTATTAAGTATTAAGTATTAAGTATTAAGTATTAAGTATTAAGTATTAAGTATTAAGTATTAAGTATTAAGTATTAAGTATTAAGTATTAAGTATTAAGTATTAAGTATTAAGTATTAAGTATTAAGTATTAAGTATTAAGTATTAAGTATTAAGTATTAAGGATTAAGTATTAAGTCAAAGAGTATTAATCCATATAGAGTTCCCATTTCTCTCACGAGCTTTTGGAGCTTTTTCCAAATCTTAAGAAGACATTGGCTTATGTTATTTGTCTGCTATTAACATCGAAGTAGCAGCGCAGGTCGCTGTGTAGCAAACTCATGGTGCTAACTACTGAACTGAAGTAATCAGGCAAACAGAAATTTTTGAAGGTGGGTCCTGTTGTGAAATCGAAGCAAGCGCTGTTTCCGCTTCTTGATGTGTCTTCCTACATTTTGTGTTCTTAGCGCGAATTAGCATGAAAAGGAATTTCTGTATATCACCTTTGTTTTGTTTGTTTTGATTGCCGTCACCAATTTTTATTTTGATTGTATTGATATTGTTGTGGGAATGATATGATAGCGAAAAAGAACATGTTTAGGTTTGGCGCGATTTTTTTATGAATTACGAACATGATTTTTGTTACTGCAATTCCCACCACCTACTTGTATTGGTTTTGGTGGGACTTTTAAGGAATAAATAATTATAATAATAACGAATAAATTATTCGTTCGGACTGTTAGAAATAAAGAAACAAATGACTCAATAAATAAGTAAAATTGATTTAAAATGCATATTTTGCGCTAGGTATGTCCAAAAATCCAAGTTTAATACAGCTAATTCTACGTTGACTACCAGATAAACAGATAAAACAGCAAGCAACTGCAAGTGTCCCATGTGAAAACGATATCAAACCACCTGCGCTACTGCGAATACAGGAAAAAAAGAAATAAATTTTGCCTTCAACCAACAACAAAGCGTGTGACATTTGTTTTTTCCTTATTTGCCGAACATAAGGGAAGACAAAGAAAAGAAATATTCCTGCGCGAATGAATATGTATACTTTTTGCGTGCACGCAAATTTGAAGTCAACAACGAAACGCGCTCGGGGCCTGACAAGCGAAGATTGACTTGTCGTCTACGATGTGAAGTGGGGCGCGTGCGGGAATAAAAATTCCTCCTTTTTGCTACGATCACGCAAAAACAAAGTCTAGACCACTTGTTTTTTTCTTCATTGCCGATCACAAGGAAAGAGGAGGAAAGAACACAAAACAAAGTAAGGGTGACGAAATTTGCTTTGCGCGACTGAGACTCGAACTTTGCGGACTGTGCGTATTGCTCGTACAGTCAACTGCCAAACCTTGAATCACCATAATGCATAACAAAAGTTCAAATTATGAGGATATTCCAGTTATGGAAGACATATTATATTAATTTTTCACTATAGACGTAAATTCGAATCATGAAGATATTCGACTTATAAAAGTTTGACCTATGGAAATTCGACGATAGTTAAAAATTTCACTTGGGTTTCTTTGGCTGTTCAATAAATCCGCATTCACTGTACTTGCTCTTGAAATGGATTTCGTTTTCTGCCACAACCGAAAATTGTCATCAAGAAGTTGTAGTCAAAAATCAAAACTTGCCATTGTGTGGGTGACCTCGTTGTGTAGGTGTGGTACGTGTATGAGAATGTGTTGGTTTTTATTGTCTGCCTTGCGTGCGAAATGTGCTAAGTTTGAGTGTGTTGTGTAGGTATAGTGCATGTATGAGATTGTGTTGGTTTTCTGTGTCGCCCTTGCGTGCAAAGTGTGATAATTTTGAGTGTGTTGTGTAGGTATAGTGCGTGTATAAGATTGTATTTGTTTCTATTGTATCACCCGGAATATTTTTGTACGATTTTGCTTTGTGATCATGCCTACTTTTTTTGCTGGCCGCCTGGTATTTTCATTTCGTTCATATAAATGAATATAGGCAAAATACAAGGCAGCCATGGCTCGATTTCGTTTGTTAAAGAACGATTTCATAAATTAAAGAAAACTCCACACAATTTGCCTAATATTCTCGAACACCTTGCAAATAAAAACGATTGAACAAAAGAATCAAAGAAAGAAGACAGTGTCTCTGATTTTTGTTTTTATTATGTCTTTTTTGTGTTTTTATAATTTTCTTATCATTCAATATTTTCCCCTTTTACGGCAGTCCGTCCATTTGTTTGTTTACCTTAAGCAAACCAACAGAATATTTTACCCCACATGGTTGAACAGACAAGAAATCTGTACAACTGCTTAAAATTTAACATAAGCCAATCGTTTCTTAAAAGTCTCTCCGGCCTGTAGCTAGAGTCGGAGCAATAGAGAGTAGTGTCTGAATGGATACTATGAATGGATACTATGATATTATGCAGAGAGAACTTATTCATATAGAGTTTACGTTTCTCTCTTAAGTTTTTTAGACCATTATCCAAAAGTCAGGCGCTATTAGAATCTGTTATCTTTCTGCTATTAACATCGAAGAACCAGCGCAGGCCTCTGTGTAGCAACGTCATTCTGCTAATTACTGAACGCGAATTCTTGGCGCGAATTAAAATGAAAAGGAATTTCTGTGTATCACCTTTGGTTTGGTTGTTTTAATTGCCGTCACCCATTTTTATTTTGATTGTATTGATATTGTTGTGGGAATGATAGCGAAAAAGGAACATGTATAGGTTTGACGCGTTTTTTTATGAATGAGGAGCATGATTTTTGTTATTGCAATTTCCACCACCTACTTGTATTGGTTTTGGTGGGACTTTTAATAAATAAAATACATTATTCGTTCGGGGTGTTAGAAATAAAGAAATAAATAACTCAATAAGTAAGTAAAATTGATTTAAAAGGCATATTTTGCGCTAGGTATGTCCAAAAGTCCAAGTCGAATCTAATTATACCTTTACTACCACCTAAACAGATAAAACAGCAAGAAACTGCAAGTGTCCCATGTGAAAACGAAATCAAACCAGCTGCGCTACTGCGAATACAGGAAAGACAAAGAAATAAAATTTGCCTTTGACCGTCCAACAACTAAGCGTGTGCCATTTGTTTTTTTCTTATTTGCGGAACATAAGGGAAGACAAAGAAAAAAATCTGCCGGCGTATATGAATATATATACTTTTTGCGTGCACGCAATCTTGACCTCATCAACGAAACACGAGCTCGGGGCCTGACAAGCGAAAATTAACTTGTTCGTTATGATGTGAAGTGGGACGCGTACGGGAATAAAAATTCCTCTTTTTTGCTACGCTCAGCCAACAACAAAGTCTAGACCATTTGTTTTTTTCTTCATTGCCGATCACAAGGAAAGAAGTGGAAAGAACACATCACGAAGTGAGGGTGACGAAATTTGATTTGCGCGATTGAGACTCGAACTTTGCGGACTGTACGTATTTTTCGTACAGTCAAACTGCCAAATTTTGATTCCCACTAATGCATAACAAAAGTTAAAATTATGGGGATATTCGAGTTATGGAAGACATATTATATTAATTTTTCACTATAAACGTACTTAATTCGAGTCATAGAGATATTCGACTTATTCGAATTCGACGGTAGTTAGAAATTTCACTTGGGTTTCTTTGGCTGTTCAATAAATGCGCATTCACTGTACTTGCTCTTGAAATGAATTTTGTTTTCTGCCACAACCGAAAGAAGTTCAATAAAGTTCATGAAGTTGAAGTCAAAAATCAAAACTTGCCATTGTGTGGGTGACCTTGTTGTGTAGGTGTGGTATATGTATGAAACTGTGTTGGTTTTTATTGTCTCCCTTGCGTGCGAAATGTGATAATTTTGAGTGTGTTGTGTAGGTATAGTGCGTGTATAAGATTGTATTGGTTTCTTATTGTGTGTATCCCTGGGAATATTTTTGTACGATTTTGCTTTGATTTCATGCCTTCTTTTTTTGCTGGCCGCTTGGTATTTTCATTTCGTTCATATAAATGAATATATGAACATATAAATAAACCACACAATTTGCTGAATATTCTCGAAGACCATACAAATGAAAAACTTAAAAAAAAAATCAAAGAAAGAGGACAGTGTCTCTGATTTATGTTTTTATTATGTCTTTCTTGTGTATTTATTTTCTTTGAATATCATACTCCCGCCCAATTTGTTTATGCAAACCCAAGCAAAAAAACAGCAATATGTTACGCTGAATAAGTTGAACAGCCAACAATAATGTTGATGTACAGAATCAGTGTCGGATTCTAATCGTTTCTAAAGAGTCTCTCCGGACATCTTTTAAGAGAGAAATGTAACCACTATATGAATAAGTTCTCTCTTCTGTGACAGCTGAAAAGCACAACAGATTTTCGGCCAATTGTTTATTTCGTAATGAAATTGAATAATGCCACAATTTAAATAAGAATCTGCCACGGCGTTGGCACAATGAAGTTCGAATAAATTCTAAATAAAAATGTATGTGTGTGTGGATTTTCGAAAGCCAACAGAAAATGCGTGTAGCAAGCCTTCTGGCGTTAAGTATGATTGCGCAATCTATATGTATGGTTTTCGTAAAGAAATCAAAGGGAATTTTTTCGGACTTTAAAAATCTGCCGATATAGTTTGTCCGGGGGTTTAAATCGTTTCAACTAAATGAAAACTTGTCCAGACTGTTGGGTCACTGCTCGTAACTTTGTGACTCTCAGTTGTTTAAAGATAAATCATCCGACTAAGTCAGTGAAATCAGAAGGTCAGTAAAATATGTTTTAGTGGGTTTAATATATAGTCTATCGAATAAAGATAAAAAAAGTTGAAAGTTGAGCTTTTGTGGTTGTGAACAAAATTCCAAAGGTCCACATCGATAGAAAATGCAATTTATTTAAACGATCTCCACGACAATCTAGGGAAGGACTATATAATCCTATTATCTTATAATCGATAATATGATTATAAGATTCCTTCTGTATGCAGACGATATAGTGATCATTTTATACTACATTAAGACGCTTCAGTATGTGATAAAGATATTGGAAACGTACTGTGATAATTGTGGAATGGATGTTAACCTTAATAAGTCAGAGATAATGGCGTTCCGCAGAGGAGGTCGATTATCAGCTGGAGAAGAGTGGTATTTTAAGGGAGCGGAGGTAAAAGCTGTAAGTAAATACAAATATCTAGGAGTAACATTGACCCCGATTATGTCATTTGTGACTTATATCTTAAACAAGAGGGTAGAGTCAAAGATGGCAATAAACTCGACTTTGAATAAAATGGAATCTCTTTTGTGCCGCATATAGGTCCATCCAAACATATGGAGCGCAGGTATAGAGGCCTTCACACTAAAATAAAGTAAATGCATTACAGAGATACTTAATCAAGCGGGTATTGCAATTGCCAGAATGCACTCCTAACTACGTAATTGCCAAGAAACAGGAATCGAATACGCCTACTTATACACGATAAACTTTCACCTAAGATACATAACCAGAACTATATATGGCTACAACTGCAATACATTACCACATTTTGTAACAAAAGTATTAATGACGAAAGGAACTATCTGGCATACACAACTACCGGATTATATGCACTATTTTAGTATACACTTATCAAATGGATTGACTAAGAGGGCATCGTCTAATAATTAGTTGCAATAAAATATCAATAGGTACTACATTATTTTAAGCCAGGCAATAACCAGTGAAAGACGTGTATATACAAAGATCTAGACTTAAAGAAAGGAGTGACATATTGTAGCAACAGTCAAACGAAAAGTCAAATATCGTGGATATTTAAGGTGGGAGGTGACGCCTGTGGTCAAGGAGATGATAATTGGGCAAATCTAGGAAATTATGTAAGTCTAGCTATAAAATACAGGAAACTTATGGTAAACGAATTTAGTATTTAATTAAAATTTTATGTAATTGTTATACATATATATGTTATTTATATATTAGACCGTCAGAAAACCCAATCGTTTAACGATTCGCTATCTCGATAAGACGGGGCAGGTGGGTGAAGTAAATGGGTTGAAAAAAGAGATCTAACCAAAATTTATGTATATATATATATAAAATATATATATATTTAATATATATATATAAATATCTATATATATATATAGTTTTTTATTTATTAATTTTTGACATCTTATTATACTTATGCGTTGGAATCCATATATAACCTATATATAAATAGGTCGAGATATTTTCTTTATAATGTTATTCCTAAATTATATAACCGATTTTGTTAAAACATATGTCATTCGACAGGTTTTTTTTTTTTAATTTTTTTAAACTAATTTTATAGTTAGGTATTGTGGACTAAAAAACATCATCATTATCATCATAATAATCATCATTATCATCATCATCATCATCACCATAATCGTCATCATCATCATCATCATCATCATCATCATTATCATCATTACTTCAAAGTGGGCCCAGACCACCCTGTTGTGTCCTTATGTCCAGGTCCTTCTTCTGCAGTCGAAGAATTTCGTTAACAAAAACTGTGCAACACTTTTTTCCAGTTTTCAAGTCTTCAATACTGGCCATTTTGCTTACGATGTTAGCGGTTGTGATATGTCCGATCGATTGCATTAGTCGATTTCATCTATCTGCAAATCTTTTACAGCGAAAGACTGTGTTTTGCGTTCTATTTCGGCGTCTGCGTATATACAACTGGCTTCAGCACTTTTGCCTATTGAGAACAGGAAGGAGCTAAAATATCCATGTCCTGTCAGCATTTGTGTGATGTAGTAATCTACTTCGCCGTGTATTCTTTGTACCCAAACTTTGATGTCAGGCATAAGCCTTTACGTCCATCTTCCCGTGCTCTCATTAGTCCATCTCTTATACCATAACTCAAGAGTTTCCTCTTTGCAATGGTCGACTGATTGTCTTGTTGCTACCCCTGCTTGACGCAACTTATAAATTCTCTTTCGCTCCATGGCTAGCAGATCAATCGGCTTCACCCCTGCGATGACAAGTGCTGCTGCTCCAGATACCGTTCGATATGTGCTTATTATCCTCATCGCGTAGGTTCGTTGTACCAACAGCAAAGATTTCGCCCTGCCATTCGCGTTTAATGTGTTTGCCCAGACTTCGCATCTGTACAATAGGATGGAGTTGTTTATATCCATCAGTAGTTTCCGTCTAGATTGAAGTGGTCCGCTTATGTTTGCCATGAGCCTGCTGAGTGATTTGATTGTATCTGCAGCTCTGCATCTCGCGTGATGGATTTGCGCCCCGAACGTCAGCTTTGTATCAAGCCTGACTTCTATGTATTTGATCACATTTTGTGTCCTTGTGATGGTATCGTTGACCCTCATATCGATTGCTCCTGGCATCCGATGTCTAGTGACCAGCAATAGCTCGGTTTTTTTAGTAGCAAGCTGAAGGCTTTGTGTGACAAGCCATTGCTTAACTCGTATCATCATCTAGTTGAGCTTGCGTTGAGCATGCTTGGTGTTACGTGACGAGATTACTGCGACTATGTCATCTGCATATCCTACTAAGAACGAGTCATCAGGCATATCTATGTGGAGGGTTTCGTCGTAGCTTATACACCAGAGTTCTGGCCCTAGGATACTGACGTTATTTTAACACCTGCTTTGGTCTGGTATGTCAGCTTCCGACCTTCAAGGTAGCTTTCTATAAGCCTCATCAAGTAATTGGGAATACGAAAATTTTTTTCCAGAGCTTTTATTATGTTTTCCCATTTAACGCTGTTGAATGCGTTCCTGATGTCCAATGTTGCAAGTAGCACGACAGGCCGCGAGAGATGATTGGCATGTTGGTTTGTGAGTGCTACCTGAATGACTTCTTCAATTGCTCCGACTGTAGACCTTCCGTGCCTGAAGCCGTACTGTCTTGTGGAGAGCCCGCCGGCGCTTTCGATCGCTGCGGCTAATCGGGGCTTGATCAGCGTCTCCAGCAACTTACCAGTTGTATTTAGCATACAGAGTGGTCGGTATGCTGATGGCTTTCCTGGATCTCCTTTGCCTTTGCTGATCAATACCAGTCGCTGTATATTCCAAGATTCTGGGAATATTCCACTTCGTATACACATGTTGTACATATTAAGCAATATATGGGGTCGGTTTGCTGTAATTGCTTTTAAAACTTCAGCTGTAATGTTTTCATGATCCGGTGCCTTCTTGTCTTAAGGCTCCAGGCTGCTCTGACTAGTTCGTCTTCGGTGAAGAGTTCCACATGTTTCTCAGTAGCCTGCGGCATTGTGTTTGCTGGTCAAGCCGGATGAATGGGAAAGAGCGTGTTGACTATGTTGTCCATTTGTTCTTCCTCTATATCAGGAAGTGCGCTGTTAGAAGTAAGCTTTTTAATGATGATTTTGTAACTCAGACCCCACGGGTCGTAATTTACGTCATTAGAGAGAGCTTTCCATTTGTCCCGCTTGCTGGTATGGATGGCGATATTTAAGCTCTTTTTGGCTGTCTTGTACATCTCTCCCTGTATGGTGGAGTCTCCCCAGCGCCTTGCTCTTGCAAGGAGACGTCTGCATCGGATACACTCTTCTCTCAGAGTTTTTAACTCCTAGTCTTGTCTGCGGGGGTTTCCTGCCTTTGGCATACCAGCATTACAGGCAGTTTTTATGGCTTCCATGGTATTATTTACTGCACTCTGTGTGCTTCCGTTGTGAGAGACATCGAGTAGGCACCTGTCGATTTCGTTGACAAAGAGGGTCTTGTTCAAGCGGGTTACGTTCCATCTGCGGTTACTACGTGCGGTATTACGTTCTGCATTGAATGCGTTATTCTCTGCGAGGGTGAAAGAGATATATTTATGGTCGCTGCCGTTGTAGATATCTAAGAATTTGCAGTGCGTTATCTTATGTGCCATATTGTCTGAGACCAGAGTAATGTCGGAGATTATTGCGTTTTCCATTCGCCGAAAAGTAGCGGTTGTACCGACGTTGGCTACTATGAGACCCGCTTTTGCAACCGTATCAAAGACTGTTCGACCTCTGGAGTTTGTTGAAGGCATGCCCCACTCTACAATTCTTGAGTTAAAATCTCCAGCTACAACAAGGTTTCCCTGTAATCGCTTATCATCGAGTTTTCTCTAATATGCATCAATACCATCGCTAGATGTTAGATAGCAGCTGATGACGTTGTAGTCTTTGACTCTCACATATACATAGCAGCTTCCTTTACCATCTCGGAACCATAATGCAGCAGTTTTGGTGTCGTTTTCCAACCAGAATCCAGTTTGTTTTCTCTTGTATTTCTCGCTTATTATAACCAAATCAATTTGTTCCTCCATGACTATTTGGGACAACAGATCATCCGCTATCCTGCTTCTATATAAGTTTGATTGGAGAACTTTCATCTTCGATCTTTTCTGGCACTGGCAACGCAGTTCTTGGCCCCAGGGAAGTGATTCAGCTCCTTGAGTTCATCATGTGCACATAAACAGCATCTTGTAGGCATCGCGCAAGTGTTCATTTTGTGTCCATTCTCTTCTCACCTAATGCAAAGGTCACTACGGTCTGATCCGCTGCAGTCCTTCCGCAAGTGGCCAACGTCAAAGCATCTGAAGCACCTCTTAATGTCGATGTACTGCTTTACTTGGCACCGCGTCAATCCGATATTATCTTCTGCGCTTTCAGTACCTCATTTGCGTCTTCTGTGGGTAGTATGACAAAGGCTAGCTTCAACTCTAAATTGCTGGCGTCTGTAAGCCGAACTTGCATTTCTTGACCCCTGTCGGCTATCACTGCCTTGATTGCAGAGACAACTTCCTCTACCTCTGTGAGATTGTCCAGGTCACGTATCTCCAGCTTGCACATTGGCTTGATGGCCTTCACTGACGCACTTTCCTTTCACAGAGCCCATCAGGTTTACTTCCTTTGCTTAGTTCAACTAGAATGTCCCCTATTCTTGTCTTCCTGACCGAGCGGAAAGAACTGTCGGCTTCATCTGGTTTCATATTTTTTTTTTCAGCTCTCTCAGAACTTCCACATAGCTCCTACCGCCTTCTGGCTTAATTAGCCCAGCTTCCGGCCGAGTTCGCGTCTTGGACTTAGGCTTATCTGCCTTTGTGACAATATCACCCAATTTCTGGGTTTCGCTTACTTTTGTTTTGTCATGTTTCGACTTTCCTTTTTTGTCATTCACAGTCTCGAATCCATCATTCGGCTCCTTGTTTCTCAATTTTTTGCTCAAACCTTGTATCGCAGGACTTGTAGCGATTCTTTTCTGGGTGCCCGGGGCTGGAGTTTCAGTTCTGTCGTGGTCCTGTTTTTCAATGCCCTGTTTTTTCACCTTCTTAGCACTTTCTACTTCGGCATTCATCCAGCTCTTGCTGTAGCTTCCGATGACATCGAAGAGTTCATTTAGTTAAGACGCCGTCTTTAATGTCCATGCTTATATTTCGCTGCCTCCGCATGGCATTCTTCATTCTTGGCAGTACCCCTTTGCACACCTCTAGCGTTTCCTCTTCCAGGGTCCTCATCTTCAGAATCAAGTCTTGCCTTGGGGAGCCGTGGGTGTGCATTTCTCTTTGTTGTGCGCTCGGGGCTTCCACTCTACAAGTGGGGTCTCCCCGTTGGATTGGGTCTGCTTTTCTCTTTCGCGAACGTTTGAAATTTTCGGCATTTCCTGAGTTATCTGGATCAGGCTCACCTCCACTATTTTTGTCGCTCTTTGATTTGGCGGCAGCATTGTCAAATTACTTCTCCGGATCATTCCGCTCTCTCCTTTCTCTTGTTGTTTTTGTCGTATACTCATAGTGAATGGGTCCAAACTTGAAGCCGCTATCTCCTCTCATACGTACAGTTGTCCGAAATGTTCCCATGGGACCCTATGCAGGCAGTGAGGTGCATGCGACGATTGATATAAGACTTAATGGGTGCTTGCATTCAGAGCCAGAATAGACATTAAGCAGGAGTCCTCTCAACTGCACCTGTACCACTGACCTAACGGTGATGTGAATTGAACGTATTTAAAGACTCGCCGAGTTTTAATAGGACGGAGGTAACTGCTGTATTATTCCAACAGCCATTTCGCCAGGGGTTCAATCTGGCTACTAAAGTGTTGGAATACCTTAGACATCAGCGATCGGATCTTCTTTTCTGTCTACCGATCCGTAAAAAGACATTATTAATATCCGTCCAATGTGGAGCAGATGTTAACGAGGATGCCGTCCGGTTCGGGAACAGAGGCGTCCTGGATTTCTCGTCCAGAGAGACATTCCACCTGGTCAGGCTATGCTGGACGTAGCCTTCTCACCTTAGCAAGCGCACTGACGGGTGACAAAGCTGCTTGCCGGAGTCGCCACGTGGAGACGGTGAGATGCTTGGGACTTGCCTGGATGGATCGTGCTGGACTTCGCCATGTTAAAACCAATCGGACACTTTACCATTCAGCCATAGACCCCGACCCCATAATAATAATAATTAATAATAATAATAATAATAATAATAATAATAATAATAATAGTAATAGTAATAATAATAATAATAATAATAAATAATAATAATAATAATAATAATAATAATAATAATAATAATAATAATAATAATAATAATAATAATAATAATAATAATAAATAATAATAATAATAATAATAATAATAATAATAATAATAATAATAATAATAATAATAATAATAATAATAATAATAAAATAATAATAATAATAATAATAATAATAATAATAATAATAATAATAATAATAATAATAAAATAATAATAATAATAATAATAATAATAATAATAATATCAATCGCAGAGGGGTGGAAAGCCACACGCAACTGCATGAGACATCTTATTAGCTGCCAATAAGAGATGAAAACGGAAGATGGCTCTGATGCTGAGCAAGCCAACTCTTTCCGCACATTCGATTTCATCCATTCGACGCCTGAAACCTAATAAAGCTCCAGGTCATGATATTGTGTGCAATCGCACCATCAAGGCGCTGCCACTGAATGCTGTACTTGTTATAGTAGCGATTTTCAACGCCATAATAAGTACACAACATTACCCCACAGCCCGGAAGCCAGAAATTGTCTCCATGGTCCATAAGCTTGGGATACCGGAGGATCACCCCGAATCCTATCGGCCTATCAGTCCCCTGCCTTCCTTATCGAAGGTATGAGAACGACTGGTTGGTGTCAGATTAGCTGAAATAGCCAAGGATAGAAATCTTATTCCCAACCACCAATTCGGATTTCGAGCGGGACATGGTACCGTGGAGCAGCTGCACAGAACCACCGATCACATACTAAAGTCGTTTGATAGGAAGAAGTTCTGTATTCCGGTATTCCTAGATGTCGCTCATGGCACCAGGGGCTGCTGCAGAAAGTCAAATACTCCCTCCCATCACTGTTCTTTGTTCTGATACGATCCTATTTGGAGGATCGATGCTTCAGGGTCAAAGTGCGGGCGACGCTATCTCGCCCTCATCCTGTGGGGGCAGGTGTTCCTCAGGGAAGTGTGCTGGGACCTTCCCTATACTCACTATTTGCTGCTGATATGCCAATGCCTGATGATACAACCCTCGGAATTCCGTCCAGGTAGCTGCTTATGGCGTCATATGCGGATGATATTTGTGTCATGGTGTGAAATTCTTCCAGCGCTACCAGTGCCCTTGTCCTACAGAATTATTTGGACAAGGTGACAGCCTGGGCACGGGGGTGGAATGTCCAGCTCAACTCGAGCAAAAGTACCAACGTTTGCTTCACTCTCAGAAGGAGTATCTCTCCTCCCATTTCGGTCAACGGTGTAATGTTGGAACTCAAAGCTGAAGGAAAGTACTTGGAGCTAATCCTGGAGAAACGACTCACATTTCGGCGACACATACAAGTCAGAGTAGCGACCTGTAGAAGCAGACTACGTCATCTCCATTGGTTATTAGGTAGCAGAAGGCGACTGTCCTTGCAGAGCAAAATAACGGTTGTCGCGCCGATATGGCGATACCGCATACAAATATAGGGAACGGCGTCTAGGACTCACCGTACAAAACTTCAAAGGTTTCAGAGTAATGTGCCTCACCTATATAAGCACACTATTGATGTGAAACGGCTGCACCAAATAATAGGAATCAAGTTTTAAATTAATTACCATAGTTGTGTTCTATAATACCTATTATTCATTTAATTCATTATTTTGTAAGACAAACGTTGTGATATGTAGCTAACACAAGCAACACGCCCTTTCCCGCAATACACGCGCATCTCTTATCAAAAAAGCCTGTGCCAATTGAACACCTTATTACATATAATTAATAATCTAAATAATGGGGGAAAATAACGTATTTATCTTTTTATATGAACCAAACAAAACCAAACAGGACCAACATCAAAAACAACAGCAACAAAGAAGCAACGACACAAGCAAAGTCATTCAGTCTACTTCTCTTTCACAATCATTATCCTACTCTTCAGACGGACAAGCCAATGCGTCTACGTTTCTCAAGCGGCCCCGATCATCGTGAATTTCGTTTCACTCTTTCACATTAATTCTCCTTCGTCACAGACGCACAAACCAATGCTTATCCCCCTTACGTCTCTGAAGCACCATCAACTTGAATTCCACACTTTTTTTTGGATTTCATTTGAATTCCACACAATTTTTAATTATTATTTTGTAATTTTTACTTTAAAAATCAAAAATAAAAATTATTTAAAATTATTATTTTAAAAATCAAAAAATATAAATTAATTTTAATTTTTATTTTAAAAATCAAAAACTAATAATTGTTTTCGATTTTTGTTTTAAAAATCACAAATAACAATTAATTTATGATTTTTATCTAATTAATCATGAAAATAAAAAATCAATACATGCATTGCTAATTTTGAATGATTTTTTATTTTCTGAAATAATTATCAGATTTAATTTTATAAAAAGTACTTTTTTAACGATGTCTGCGTTAAGATTATATCTTAAGTCCGTCAAAATAAATTTTAAAAATTCCCTTTTGCCGGAACACTAAGCACAACTTTAGCCAATTGAAATAAGTGGGGATACACAAATTTGTTCTCCTCCCAATATTTCATGATGTCGATGAATTGGTTTTGGGTCATATGCTCCTATTTCAGGACATCATTATTGTTATTTTCGTCTTCCTCGTTGTCAGAAGCCCCATCAATGGAATTTAAGTAGTTGTGAGAATTGAGCACGTACTTCCAATTCTGGGCTCAACAGTATTTAATGGTATATAACGGTTGTACAATTTAAATTAGCAAAAATCAAAGTCAAATTCGCTGTTCATTTAAAATTAGCAATACATGTATTGATTTTTATTTTCATGATTAATTGGAAAAAAATCACAATATAATTATTATTTGTGATTAAAAAAAAAAATAATCGAAAGCAATTTTTATTTTTTGATTTTAAAATAACAATTGAAAATAATTTTTAATTTATTTATCTTACATATGTACGATGATTTCATTATAATGATTTTTTTGGTCAAAAATGGACCCCATAACTCTTATTTTCGGTCTCTGGTTATGGTTAATTATGGAAACTAATTATTTGATTGTTTGATGGTCTTCACCATCAAGGAAATTGTTAAGGTGGTTTTTAAGAGTTAATGTGACTGGATTTTGTGTGTCCTTTTTAATTTCATGTCAGATAACTTCTTTCTACATATCCGTAGCTTATTATTGGAAAATGTTGCGCTGTAGACATGAAATTTCTTTTATGTTTCTAAAAAATTCTTAATCCAATGGTTCATATAGATTCCACCAAGTGTTGAAACTGACCACATCAAAACTTTTTGGCTTCCAAGTTTTCTTCTCTGCGTACGAACTTGAAACCATATAAGCACATTTATGGTGATTCGTTCTTAGTAGGTGTACATCTGCTTTTAATGGTTCAAAATATGCCAAAAGTTGAACGTAAAACAAAGAAATTTGACTACAAATTCTGGCGCACACTTGAAGATTATGTAACAAAAAGAAAATGTGGCTTGGCAGTTGCAATTTTGATATTGCGGTGACCGCAAAGACACATGCCGACACCTACACACAGGCACACTGACGGCAACTGAAGCCTCACACATAAATGAATACCAATGCACAAATATGAGTAGACAGCTTGGCGTTTTCTCATGTTGCCAATAATTGTGGTTAGTGCATGAAGTGTCTGCGGCTTTATACTCAAAAGTGGTAAGCTACTTTTGGTCATAATTTACTGGCCATTGTTTTGCAGTGGTTTCAAAGTGTATGGGTTGGGTAATTAGGTTCACGTATTTAACATCTTCCATTTTCCAATTTACTAAACGATTTAATGAACGATTCAATATTTCGTTTGCTGCCCGTTTGAAATAAATTTTTAATTTGTTCTCTTTTCTACAGTTGCTTCACAATTTTGGCGTTAATGACAACGGGTGCGCGTACTACAATCGAATTGACAGGGCAGTCGATAAAAGGTGGGTGAGAATATATTAGGCTCCCACATTACATATTTTTGGGCTCTGCTTAAATTACTTCTTTGTTTGCAGATGCGCTCGTGGAGTACACGCTGCTAGACATGATGAACAACAACGAACAACAACAGGGCATCGAATTCGAGCCCGGCAATGATGGCTTCCCTGCTTATAAATTTCTGAACACGGCGGATGTGAAGTCGCCGTATCGCATGCTCTTGCCCGAAAAACTTTACGAGTTTGCGATACTTATAAACTATCGTCTGAATTCTCTGACAGGTGGCTATCTCTTCAGTGTGGTCAATCCTCTCGACACGGTCGTGCAGCTTGGCGTTCATCTCTCGCCAGTCATCAAGAGTAGTAACAGTTACAATGTCACGCTGGTCTACTCGCAACCGGATCAGAATTCACCCGGTCGGAAGTTGGTTAGCTATCAGGTGCCCTACGTAGCGGAGAAATGGAGTTCGGTTGCCTTTCAGGTGCTGAGTGACAAAGTATCATTCTACTATGATTGTGAGTTGCATAATATGACGGAAGTGGTGCGCGAACCCGTCGAATTGGTGTTCGATTCGGCATCGACTTTGTACATTGGCCAAGGAGGTTCTATCATACGTGGCAACTTCGAGGTAAGTTTATTCGGCTGCCAATTTGATTACTTAAGAACAATTTTATAATTATTTACGAAACATTTTGGAAATGCCTTAAGTACACAGACGCCATGTGCCGAAGTCACTCAAAATATGCTCTGCCACATGGTGTGTTTTTCGCCATCCAGAAATTAAGAGGGTTAAGGTTTAACTTGCTTTTGATTGATTTTGAAATTAATTTAAAAGTGCTTTTGTATTTTGCTCGATAGCACTGATCAAATAAAAGTTTTTGGTAATTTAAAATTGACTACCGACACCGAACATCTTTCACATCTATTGAGTTCAATACGCATAAAATAGAAACAATGTCTTACTAAAATATAAATTTCTTGTAGCGTTGAGTGAAAAACATTCATTTAACTCAACTTTCACTTAAAAAAATCCCTTTAATTCACTACACTTTGTACAAGTTAACCAAGCACACTAGCGCCACCATTTCCACAAGCGTCAAACTCCGAACACATACTAACTTTTTTATCACTTACACAACATTCAGCTAAGTCACTCAAGGGCAAGTCACAAATTGAATTGGGACAAAACTCCACACTGAATCAACTCACCACGGAGTTGTCAGCTTTTGCCGCTATGTCAGACATTGTGGAAATTGTGGCGCTGTGTAGCATTTTGAGTTCTTGTATCATGAAAATGCCGGCAAGCACAAATCCTCTCATGCTGAATTCCACTTTTCGAGTGAAACTGAAAGCGAGAGCGCTTGTATTCGCTTCGGTCACGAATCATGTACGATGATATTAGCCGATAAACCACGCAACACGACGATGTTGTCTATTACCGTTGCTTGGTCTTATGTAGGTATGTATTGTCTGAATGAGCCGTGAGCTTGTGTGTGTTTGTGTGTTCGTCGTGATTTGCTGCCGAAAAATATGTTGAACGACAATCGCGAAGTACGTTTACCTTTCATGACTGAACTTGTTCAGTTTGGGCGGCAGTCGCGGTTTTCGCTGCAGCCGGTTAAGATCTACGTACGGATGATGAGGCTATGTACCGTTCGAGCTCGCGTCTCTCTAGTCTTTTATTCAACATGCGGTACACTTTGAGTGAGCCGTTTTGAACCACTCTAAGTTAAAAAAAATTAAAAAATCAGAATTCAATTTCTTAAAGCCACCGAAAATAAGCTGGAGTGAAAAGAATTTCAACAAGTGAATTAAGCGTAAAGAATTAAAAATAATTGGCAGTACTGGTGTAATTCTAAAAATATAGGAGTAATATATGTATTAAAATTGGCATATATTTTGGTATATTAACTAACTAAAATACTGTATAACAAAACGTGTATATCATTAAACATTTACAACAACAATACTTTAACCCGAAACGTGCTTAACACATGCAATTCCATAGCATAATCACAGGGGCAACTCCATTGCAAAAAATTACTAGGCACAACATTTGATTTGACGTATGCCACTAATTTATTGTTCCATACCTGTGATTTTCATTACAATAACAACAACAATAACAACAATAAGCAAGTAACTCAAAAAAAAAATACGAACGACGCATATATATATATATATATATATATATATACATATTAGAAACGAAGAGAAATTACCAAGCGAAGGAATGGCAGTCTTCATGCAAATATTTAGAATTAGCCTCGCATGTGTTCATTATTGTCAAGCTTTGCTTTCGTGACCTGTAAATGTGGAAGTGATTGCGTGTATATATGTGTATAACTTCAAATGGTGTTTATATGTTTGATTTGGCCAACATCGTCGTCGCCTTCAAGTAAACACTTACAACTCCAGTCAATTAAAAATGTCGCGTTTTTATCTCGAATTCGTACTCGCATTTACCTTCGTCCTGTTTTAGATTCTGCTGCTCGTCGTGACGCGTGTCTTCCGTGTAATGAAGCAATCCAACAGGGCGTATACACTCCGCATGCATGGTTCTGCTGCAAAACGCGCAGCAGCCATTGATAATGGCGCCGGACTGATTTTAGACTAAATATATAATATTATATTGCATACTCGCGGGCTGTGCAATATAAAATGACATTGAATGTGAGTGAAATGCCTCCGAAGAGGAAATTATTAAGGAACCATAACTTCCAAGCTTGCCTATTGCTAAGGCTTCCAGGCGATTACAAAATTAATATAGAAAAAAGTATTGTAATCGTCGCTTCATGTTGAAAAAAATAGTATCACCAATAATATAGAAAAGAATTAAAAACCAACGAAAACAATATCTTTAAAAGAAGAAAAAATTAAAAATAAGATAAGACATCAACTACCCTTTGGAAATTGTGCATTCAAATATATAATGTAATACTAATTTCGAGTTTTAAAAGTTAAAAAGGAAATAAACTATAAAACCAAGTTTGGCAGACAAAAGTCAAAACTTCCGGAAATAATCAAAAATAATAAAAATCTTTGATTTTTATTACGAATAATAAAATACAAATTAAGTTATTAAATTTGTAATTAAAATATCTGTGATTCTTTCAACATATTTCACAAAAAAAAAAATTAAATTAACTCAGATGTAAAAATAATAATTGTAAATTTAAAAAGAATATATTATAAACAAATTTATCAGTGTTGTCACATTTAAGTAATTCATAGTTCATAAAAATTCAAAAAGGCTAAAAATAACGTTAACAAGTTATTATCGTGTATATTATTTAAAGCATTAAATTGGTCGGTGTGCTTGACGTTTTATTCTTTGTGGTGTATTTTTGTGTATGTTTGTGTATGTGTGCGTTTTGATTCACGCACTCAACCCTTTTATGTGAATAAATAGAAAAGGTAAATATTTACTCAAATAAAAACGAAGTTTACATTTTTCCACACTCTACAAGCAAATAATCCAAATTTAACTTTCCAATGAGGCTTGAAACAGAATTGGAGAAATGAGCTTAATTACAAAGAGAACGCTTAGGAGGTAGTTTTTAATCCATCTACGTTCATATTCTACATATATAAAAAGAAAATACTTATTTCTGAAAGTTCTATCTCTACTTTTTCTTCTCTTTCTTCTTAAGCAGAAGATAGATTGTTTTTTATAGAATTTTCTGGGAATGGAGTATCTTAGATTATTCCATCCGGTCTTCCGATTTCATGAACAAGAAAAAATCCTTCTAGATAACCAATTCTCTAATTGAGACAGAGTTTGTCAATAAATAAACAAACAGATTAAATTTACTGGGGCTTTTATTATAGCGTAGCGTAGCCCGGCAGACGTTGTTCTGCCCTTTGCGGTATTAGCAAAGAAAATAAAAATTTAATAAAAGTATAAAAAACAAGCATTTCAATGGTGTATTAGCAAGAAAATTGCTTTATTGAATCATGTATTCCTCAAAAATCTTGATGATGGCTGGCTAACGAAAGATTTAATAAAGATAGTTTCAGTTAAAAAGATTTGTAGAACTTAAAGTAATTGAGAATTAGGCTACCATACTGTGCACTTAAACAATAAAAAAATTAAATAAAAGTTATTTACTTTCTTCACATTTTGGAAAAAGACCTTTCTCAGAATTGACTTACTAATGAGATTACATAACTACAGTTGAAATCTATGATGAATATGATCAATATTGATTTGAATAGTTTCTAGGGTACATGTCGATAAGCAAGTAAAAATTACCGTTGCTTTGCCATTACTAAGACTCTATTTGGGAAGTTTTCAATCTCAATTTCTGTAATTAATCATAGAGATAATATGAATATTTTTCCATTTTGTAAATTATGGCGTGTAGGTTACTAAATCTTCGGCACAATCGAAGATTAAATTTATCATATTTTCTACGTTTTGAAATTTAAAAAAAAAAATAATAAAAAGAAATGAAAATTAAATAATAAATAGAATATTAGGTTGAGGAAAAGTAAGTGTTGCTGATATCGGCACAAATGATAGTCTGAGGTCTTTAAATTTTCTTTATTCTAATTGCTTGCTTAACAGCATTAATCGTTGGCAGTAGTCATTCAAATCAATAATTTGTTCAAACGGTAGTAGCTCCCAATCGACCAAGAACGCTTCCGCACAACACCTTCGTATATTAACCACTTTTCATCAACCGTTACAAATACTTTCATAAATTCGTCGATTATTTTTAAAACCAGCTTGTTTCAAATTGCCTAAGAACTAAACTATATTGTTGTCGCTTTTAAGTTCTAAGCAATACCATGATTGCTTATATGGCGGTTTCGCTCAACTTTTTACGGGCTCCCATACTCCCATGTTCTTTTTCTAATAACTTTTTATAGAACGCACCAATCTCAATAACATAAAAGTTATGAAAATTCAAATTCCTCAACCTAATATATGTATATTAGTTTCTTTAAATGCAAGAAATATATGATATTTTCCTAAAAAAATGCTAATTATGAAAATTATTCGTATATTGTACAAAATAGAAAATATGTTAATAAATAATCACATAAATAAATGAAAAAGTTAGAAACAATAATTATCTAAACAAAATGTGCAACACCACCCACATTGTTTGAAGTGAAACATGTGAAACTATGTGAAATATTGGGCATTAATTTTGACTCAAACCAGAAATTTTAGAAATCTAAATGTGTGCAAACCAAAATGGCTTAAATCGTCGTAAGAGCATTAGATCTCAAAACTGTACAGGTATAAGGAAAGAATTATTATAATAAGATTGTATTATTCACTACGTCGCTATGTTCTTATAGGTGTGTGGTTGCTAGGGCTAATGAAGCCGAGGTGCTGAAGTTTATATCTAGAGATAGCAGAGCCTTTTTCGCTAATAAACAGTTCTGTGTATGGTTCTGTATGGCTTCCATAGCTTACATGTACGGGACTCTTAGACCGTTGTCACACGGCATGTGGACCCAAACCAAAGTGAACCATATCAATTCGGCTGAAGTTGGCAACTGCTACAGCTTCATTGCCTGGTTGTTGCGAATATTGAGTCACGTGAGGACGCCGTTTAGTTCTAACATGACTTCAGCTTGTTTCTATTTCGTTGTTGGTGTTGTAACCTTTAAATATTTATAGACAGACAAGTAATTATTCCACGTAAATCTGATGATAACTCAAGTCTAATCAAATCAGTCTGGCGTCTGGCTGTTCTGTTGTATTTGCAACATTGAGGCAGAAAGTTGTTATGTATTTGCACCGGTGTTTGTGTGTATTGAAAAGTTTTCTTGATATTCCCTCAGCGTTTTCCTCATGCGTCTTTGTATGCGTCCATTTAATTAAATACCATTAAAGATATATGAATGAGATTTTACATGTCATGAAATTAAATACGTTCACAGATGTGTGGTAAATATAAATGCTTCCACGTTATTGCCAGTTTTGGCATTTATTTCGCTGTGAGTAGTCTAAAACTATATACATATGTCGACTCTAAATTGAAACATCAAAACATGACAGATTTCTGCAATTACCTTTTGGTATGAGTAAGTTCAATAAAATTCCTTGTATGCTTGGTGTTCTGTACTTACAAACTGCTAAATAGTTTTACAAACAAATTCGATTTGATACTTCCATTTACGTGTAGCGTGTTTTTTTTTGTGGCCAACTTAGGTACTAATTTTTTATAATTTAAATACTGCATGCGTCTGTTCAGGGCTGGACGATACGTGAAATCGATTTTAAAGTTTTATCAAATATTCCTAACTTAATGAGTGATTACCGCCATTTAGTTTGCAATGCCACTTGAAACTTATTTAAAACCTGAAATGTACTGTGCCGTTAGCGCAGTTCAAGTGTCGGCGTGTCAATGATTCGATAGCAGTGAAAACTATTGAAAATTGTTGAAAGTTGGAATGATATAGAACTGTGTTGAATTTGTTATTCATACTTTTGCAGGTCAAAGGCACTTAAACTCAGTTGAATACTAAAAAGCGTTGGTGGGTTTTCATCGAAGTTAGGGCAGGCATTAATGGCATTAGGTTTGTAAATAAAATTTAAGTCTTTTAATAACGTGTATTTTCATTGTGAAACATCTTTCTTATGCCTCTTTGCCATTGTTTTGCCATCGATATTAATCAATCACATTCCATTTATTCATATCAAATTTCCTTAAGCCATTATTAAAAGAAGAGAATAGATTTCCTTCTTCTTTAAGGTTACCTCAAATGAACTTTAAGTTATACGGCATTCAACATCCTTAAATCATTCTACAACCTTTTAAACCCTTGAAAATTGTTGAACGATAGCCTTAAATTACGATTCTAGATGCTGTTGTGTTTGACTCTACTTTTTAATAAGTAAGGCTTTCTTTTCCTCTACAACTTCGATGTCCATATCACCATTTTTAATTTCACTTTTGTGCATAATTTCTCCACTTTTACAGTAGTTTTTATGCATCGCTCGCTTAAAAATAATGTACTCATGGTAGCCCAAAGGAGCATTCTTATTGCATATCACTTTATTCTAAAAATAGGATAAAACACTTATATGAAATAATTTTGTCCACCTCCAGCCTGCGACAAGTGTACATGGTTGTGATTGATAGTTTTTGTAAAAATTTTGAGGCTTATTCAAATTAATTCGAAAATGTTGTTACAATTTAATAGAAAGAGTTATTACAGACTTAAATTTACCCATGATAAATTATCATAGTATGAAATATTCCTAACAATTTCATTGCAAGAACTAATTAACTTGGGCAGCTTGCATTTCGAAGTTTGGCACGGTCAACATTGAAAATCCTACTCTCAAAATGTTATTCAATTCTCATGTCGTTTGCGAATGACATTCGAATAAAGGGACCCATTTCCAGGAAAATACATCTGTCAAAGACCCGAATGGCTGTGAGACCATAAAAATAATTTGTAAAACTCGTTGCTGTCGTTGTGTAAACAATCTGCGTAACAGAGAAGTTTACGAAAAATATACGCGAACAGAGAAGTCAAAAAAGATAGAATAATTAAGCTAGAACACATTTTTTGTAGTACTATGATAGAGATGGAGAGGAATGGGCATGGTGGATAATTGGAGGGAGCATTACAAAGTATAGCAACACCTTAGTCACAAGGATATTAGCATGCATAACAGACTATCGATCAAACGGGTTTGGATGACAGTGATACATGGGCGATGCATTTTACCCGCAGATAAAAGCCTCTTGCGCTTATGAAATATTAATATAAACTTCTCACTTACTGAATGGTGGATGATGTGAGCTGAGTTTAAACTTATGCGGAAATCTTTGGAAAAATTCAATAAATCGTGTCGACAAATGCTTAAGTAAATGAGTGAATCAGCTAAAGAAAATGAATTTTGTCTAGGAGCACGTCAAACGAAAGTGTCAACTTGAGAAGGCTTAAAAAACAACGTAAGAAGGTCGACTTGAGTGACGGGCGGCACACGAACAGAGCAGAGCAAAAGCAACCTCAACTTTGTTATTATCTCTACTCCCTGCCATTTCGAATTTTTTGTTTTTTTGCCACGCGGCATTTTAAATAAAGGGAAGTTTTTTGTTATTATAATTTGAAAAACAGAGAAATAAAAAAAAAAAATAATACTTGTAGCTTTTAATTCGCCTGCTCATCGTTTGTTTTAGCTGCAATAACAACTTAAAAAGTCATATGTCTTTGCCATGTGTGGGACATGGTTTTCTTCTTCGTACAAGTAAAACGTTAAAAGTGGGAAATTCCATTAAAAAATTTAGGCATTGTCAAACTTGTATCTTAAATCGGGAGCGGGTATCAAGTTAGTGGTTGGGAAGAGACGGAACGGAGCCACACCAAGACAACCATGAAGGGAGCCACTGGGCTAAAAGAAAAACATGAAATAAACTTTTCAGTTTCCTGCTCTTTTCATATTGGCCTACTTTTATTTTTAAAGACAAGATAGTAAAGGCGTAAAAGTTGAGTAGAAAAAAATGTATATATGTATAATATGAAATAATAGAGTAAAGCAGAACTTTGTCCAAAAGGTTTGTTTTCAAATATGGATGAAGGCGGTGGGCCCGGGGAAGTGGTGGCTTCTCGCCCGAACCCTTTGCGCTATTTGGCAGTCTTGACTAGAGGGTGGGTCAGTTGGCTACTTAACAGAATGAACTGAATGAAAGACGAAGCAGAAGGTATTTATGACAGACAGTTGGTTGACACGATAATCGTAACTATGCTGTGGCTATAAAAGGATGCCGCTCAGTCTTACCATTTTCACTTATTTCCTCTCGTTTTCGATCTATCTGCTTGTCTCAATCTCTTTCGTATCAGCCTTTCTGCTTGGTTCGCTTGCGGAGGACTTCGTTATTGTCGTATATTTTTTTTAGACTTTAAGTAACTTGCCCCTGACTGTATCTTTCTCTCCCATTATATCTTCCTCTTTATTTTACTGTTTTTGTGTGTTTTCGTTTGTGCCTCCAGTTTGTGCCATAATTATGCGTTGGCTAAAACTATTGTTTGTCGGCGTACACTTTCAATGCCAGCCGAGTGAAAGCATATACATAAAAACACTCCACACACACACACATATATATATATATATAAATATATATATATACACGCATCACGCGTTCTATGTTGCTTAACCTCAAAAATTCTTTTAACGAATTTGTGCTGTGCAAAGTGAAAATACTTGAAAAGAAGGAAAAAAAAGAACTGTCAGAAAAGTAAAAAGACTGTTTATGCTTAAAAAGTTGTTTTACAACTTCTGTGCAGCCTTTAAGCATTTAAACATGGCTGTGTGTTCGTGTGTTTGTATAGTAGCCTTTTCACAATTCGTCTCATTTCACATCGACTCTTCTCGACGCATTTTCTGACTTTCGCTTTCTTGTTGTTGTCGTTGTACTGGGCCATGTTCAATAACATTGACTATTTCTCGCAAATAAACTTGTTGGCAGCTCAACTTTTCATAAACTTTTTTCGTGAATATGTGCTAACAGTAATTTTTTTGTTCGCTGTTGTTACTAACAGGATATGTTTACTTATGCTTGGGCACAAAAGTGTGCGTGTGCGTAAATGTATTTCTTGCGTGTGCTTTGTTGCATTTTTAACAGATTTTCTTCTCTTTTTGCTGAATGTTGAGTTGATGAGGCTGATGTGGTTAACAAAAGTAAACACAAACTAGGATACATCTTTCCACGCCCCTCACACGTATCCACCCTTTCTTTTGCCATCGATTAATAACCTGCTGCTTTTATCTGCATGTTTTACCAAAACAATGCGTATTTATTGAATTGCTTTAAAATTAAGTGACTTGCTGAAGCCTTTAACCGTGTGACCTAAATCTGAAAAGAAGACCGAATCATTTTTAAAATTTAATTTCTCTGTTTTTTTGTTTTCTAATTTATGCATTTTTAATGGCAAGAAATCTTGACGTGACAACGCACAGTGTCTATTAAAAACTTACTTTGACGCCCTCGTTTATATGTTTTAAAACCGCTTCGAAATTTACTTCATGTAGCGTGAAATTTATGGACAAGTGGCACATGATTAACGCTCCTTGAAATGCTTTCCGCATTGGCTGCGTATGATATAAGCCAATTTGGTTGCACACTCTTCGGGTCATTTAATTGCTTTCGTTTAATGTGAATATCCAAATATGTTCTGCTTCTCTATTTTACAGTGATTCATATCGTCAAATTCATATCCAAAACAAAAAAAAATTGAAAAATCGAATCAACAGGAAAAATATCATGAACGAAGTGTTGTTGTGAAAGTTGGTGTTTAAAAATTTTTAAGTTAATTAAATTAGTTGACAATCAAATTGTTATTAGTTCAAATTAGTAATTATTAAAAAGAGAACAGAAAAAGCGAGCTAACGAGAAAGAAACGTACATTCATAATGGCTATGGTCATCTCGACGCGCGCGAAACTCGTGATAACTGCTCTGATTCTCTTCTTCCTGCTCGGAATCGTACTTGTGACGGGCTCGACAAAGGGCTGGTTCATACCGAATCGCTATAACGGCGAGCGTGTTGCTGCTAGGATACAGGTAAATGTCACTTAATTAAGCATCACATAATTATATAAAATGTAAAGTGTTCAAGAATTAAGGAGAAATAGTAGTGAAGAATAAGCAAGTAACTAGTAAATCTGAACAAAAATAAATAAATAAATATATATATAGTGCAAACAAATAAATATATATATCCCTATATACATATATAAAACAGTGTGGCAAAAAGCCTGTCTTTCCCTCTGCTCCATAATTTTTTACCAATTTAGTTTTTTTGTTTTGTTTTAAAAAGAAGATAATTACCGCAGAAAAGTCGGGACATACTTTTTTTCTTAGTTTTTAAAGCAAATATACAATATAGCCTCCCTAGTCCGGACACATATAGTTTCGACCACTGTCCGGGCTACTGAATTGTCCGTATAAAATCGAAACATTACAGAAAGGTGATACACAATATAGGCATAACTTTTAATTGATATTTATTTAATTATCATAAACATATTCATTGAAAAAGTAAGGATCAAATAAAACAAAATTTAGTTATTCAAATACTATGTTATCGGTTGTTGAACACAATTTACCTTTCGTAAATTTGCAGCTCAATTTTTTAATTCATTTAAAAATAATATTTCAGCTTCAGAGGCGTTTGTTTGTTTATTTGGAAAAACTTCCTTTCTTCGAACAACGGGCTTAACACCTGATGCGTACTTAGTTTATAGGTGCCGGCTCAGGGTGCTTTGGGACTTACAGCTTCAAATATTTTTACTATAGTGACATTTTACTTGCTGGCTCCCTAAATCCGTGAAATTCGACATTACTGAAAAAATTAACATTTGGTGGTCTTAAAAGGTTAATAAACTCTACTGGATAAATACTGTGTTTTTTCATTTTGCAGTTGTCTTTTTTCAATATAAATGCTCGAAAATAGTGGATCCGATGAATCCAACGTTCTACAGAAAACATCAACAACATTTTATAAAACTTGTTCCAGGCCTCCGATTCGTTTTCATCGATGCAGCCAACTCGAAGGCTTTGTCCAGTCAAACCGCCGGATCCATAGCTGGCAATTAATATCATTTCCGAAATATATATATATTCACTAACCACAATAACCACAACATTATGCGCGCGGCTGTGTGATTCAACAAGTTGTGTAAAGGAACAGTCGCGACTGACTCAGTAATTGATAATTCATTAGGTCTACATTTGTCTTTTGCAGCAAGCAAGTTCTTGTAGCTCGGGAAAATGTCGTAATTCCAGTTTTTCGTTGTTGGCTTATGGTCATATATTGCTTTTTTATCAAGCTATTTTCCATTAAAAAATTGAAGGCTTCTTCCGGAGTAAAAGGTACAGGTTCAGCCTTTCTTTTTTTGATCATCCACGATTTTCAAGTGCGTCTTCTTTGCAGAAGCCACTGCTGCATGGAGAAGAAGATTTGTATTATTATTATTGACATCTGAAACTTCAGCAAATGCAACAAATTGCTTAATTTTCTTATTTATCGAATACTCTAAATTTTGGTTGAGCTTCCTTTTACTTTGTTGCAGCACAAAATTAGCAAGGCTGACGGCAAGCCAAAACTCAAACATTTCAGAGTGACTCAAATCTATGTTGTCTAGAAAAAGTCAATTTTTTCGAAAGGGGGTCGAAAGGGGTGAAAAAGAAAAATATAGTCGCATTATATACATATTAAAGAACCACATTGCGTTAATAATTACGTAAATCCATGTAAATCTAATATACTTTTATTGCACGGAAAACAACGTCGCAACGTCGTCTGAGGTTAAAATTAAAAGCTGTCAAGGAAATGACAAATATTAGTGTAAGGCAGTAGTTATATTAAAAAAAAAAAAAAAACAACTTTACTTTGGTTGTTGTAATACACTTTACGCGTCCAACAATGAAATGTCTTTCTTTGTGTTTCAGTTCAAAACGATCGAGTAAGCCCTCTTTCCCCGGGGACTTAAGGTACAAACCGTCCAAATGTTTGTTCGATACGTTAAAAAATAATAAAATAATAAATTGTTGGTGATTTTTTGTTCATTGAGTATATATTCTTGTTCAGCTCTACAATATAACTTGATACACCCATGTCCTTCTGATCGTCTGTTTGATTGCTGATATATTTAAATTTGCCCCACGACGTGGAGAATTCAAGAATTATTGGATTGATAATAGAACCGTTTTATAAATGCATTGGTCTCAGTGTTTAATGACCATTCCCGAAACATAAGCGAAACCAATAATATGACCTGTTATTTTGCTCAAACGGAATACCGTGTACTGAAATATTTTCGGGGTGTGTATGCAGAGTATTAGCAGACGACATAGCCGTAGTTAATAATTCTTAATTTTTTTGTTATATTTTTCTTTCCTTTAATTTTATTTTCCTACTCATGCCACTTGAGCCTTGGTGAAGATTTCTCCCGCTGCCTTCTTTTCTACTAGTTCATTGCAGATAATTAATCAACATTAAGTTGAACTACCGAAAGGGAAATTAGTGACATGTTTAAAAGTTAGTATGTGTGTGAGGAGGTGAAATGGCTTTGGCTGTATTCAATTGATTTTCTTATCACCATTTCTTTCATATACGAAAATCTAACTGAAACAAAATAAATATTGCATGGCAAATGTAAGTGCTCTAATTATGCGCCTTCGGCCAACTTTCTATAGCTCGGTGAGTACAATGCGAAAGTTTTGCAAATGTCGACTACGACGGCGGTTACGAAAGTGAAATATGCCACACTAAGCTCTGGCGCACAGTGGTGCAATAAAAGTGGAGGAGAGCACGAAATTCCTCAACTCGTTTACTTACTTAGCCAGTAAAGTCAGTCAATCAGTCAGTCAGTCAGATACTCAGTCGTGCACTCGAAGCAAGTTGGTAATAAATAATAAAAAAGTTCATATGTATGTATGGGGGTGGTTTATAGTTCATCTACTAACTTACGAGAATGAACACACACATGCTTATGTGTTTCTGTTTGGGTGGGTGTGTGCGAAATGAAAAAAAACTTGTAACAATTCCGTTTTGCTACGTTTGTTATCATATTTTATTTAAGCAAACATATGAGTTTTTCTTTGACAAAACGATTGTACTCGTATGTATCTCACTGCATGTAGATATAACTACCGTAGGCACAGTGCTGCCATATTTTTGTACACTTAAAAGTTATCTTAGTTGTATATAGTAAGGGGGATATAGTAGACCCTATAAAGTAAATATATGCTGGGTCGACCAATGTTCGTCCATTCGTCTTTTTCAGCTAGAGAACTAAGGTTTTATTTTTGTCATGCACTGAGCATCCCACGAAACCGACCCGAACGGGGGGTTATGCCTCACACATTATATAATTTCCAGTTCTTGTTTTATGAAATATTGATGTAAAACTTCGACGGACCTTATAATAGATTTACACAATCCTCCTTGAACATTCATGATTCTATTATTACTGGATCACATCCCCTACATAAAGTTATAAATTAGCTTTAAATTTTAAACTATCTTGTGACAATTTTAAGATCGTGACGCCCTTATATAAACTTATGGGCCGAATGCAAGTTCTTATAATAACATATTTTAATGGTTTGGTTAATCAAAGTAGAGTTTCATAACAATTTGATAGACTACCACAGAATTACTGAACCGTACAGCTTTCTTGGTTGAGCAACTCATTCAACTTATTCCAGAGTGAAGATAATTGTATATTTGGTTCAGCCAAGTTAAAATCGTTTATTGGTTTTTCCTACTCATTGCTGGTGTTTTAAAGTGAAATGTTGTTGTAGTCGCCAGCGTTCATTGCCATAATTTTGACAGAGCTCAGTGTTTTTTTTTTGTCTCTGTGTTCATCAGGTAAAATTTTCTCCTATTTTGAAATTATCATGAAATAATTTTTTGTTTAAACTTGTTGGTCTCATAATTTGCATTGTAAATGACTTTTGACGTGAATAAGTCATCGTTTTTTACTTATACGGGGTAGGTGTTCAAAAAAGGATATCATCTTGGAGAATCATCTCGAGAAAATCGCAGCAGCAGACAGAGCGCTGAAGGCACCAACGCCCCGGGGCCCGGCTATTAATATATGTATATATGTAATAATAATATATATATATAATATGTAACAAGTAGTAGCCCTGTAATGGCTGACGATTCAGCCCTGGTTGCGACGGAACAGCTGATCGATCACCAGCCTAAATAGCAGCGAGTAAGTTGTCGGTGACACAAGCAGGCGTAAAAAGTGTGCAGCAGTAGTCGTCTTGAGCAGTTGTAAGAGTCGCAACGTTTTTTTGGACTGAAAGAGAATAAAAGTGAACAGCAGCAGAAAAGGAGTGTTCGTCAGCCGAAGTGTCAATTGTTAAACATTATCAAATATTACATTCAATTAATTAACATTATCTTATTAATTAATAAACACATTTTACATTTGAGGGCTCAACCTAAGCCAAAAATAATAAACAAAAACAAATACAGACGTTAAGAAGTTATGTGCGCGTGTAAGAGAGTGACTCGGAAAAGTTGTTAAAGTGCGGTATATACATACAGTTTGTCAAGAAATTGTTTGCAAAACGAAAAATAAGTCTAAAAGTATAATTCTATTATTTGATGACGGTAGGTAAATTATTAATAAAGATGTTGAAAAGCAAAGGCCCCAAATGACTGCCTTGGGAAACACCTGAGGTTACCTTTAAAGACTTAGATATTGAAGACTTAAAAAATACCCTTTGAGTGCGATGATCAAGGTAAGATGCCAGCCAGAGAGAACTTATTCATATAGAGTTCCCATTTCTCCCTTAAAAAAAATGGCCGGAGAGACTTTTAAGAAACGATTGGCTTATGTTAAATTTTAAGCAGTTGTACAGATTTCTTGTCTGTTCAACCATGTGGCGTAAAATATTCTGTTGGTTTGCTTAAGGAAAACAAGCAAATGGACGGACTGCCGTAAAAGGGGAAAATATTGAATGATAAGAAAATTATAAAAACACAAGAATGACATAATAAAAACAAAAATCAGAGACACTGTCTTCTTTCTTTGATTTTTTTGTTCAAAGTTTTTTATTTGCAAGGTTTTCGAGAATATTAGGCAAATTGTGTGGAGTTTTCTTTAATTTATGAAATCGTTCTTTCACAAACGAAATCGAGCCTTGCATTTTGCCTATATTCATTTATATGGACGAAATGAAAATACCAAGCGGCCAGCAAAAAAGAAGACATGAAAACAACGGAAAATCGTACAAAAATATTCCCACACAATAAGAAACCAATCTTATACATGCACTATACCTACACAACACACTCAAACTTATCACATTTCACACGCAAGGGAGACAATAAAAACCAACACAATCCCATAGACGTACCACACCTACACAACAAGGTCACCCACACAATGGCAAATTTTGATTTTTGACTTCAACTTCTTGAAGACAATTTTCGGTTGTGGCAGAAAACGAAATCCATTTCAAGAGCAAGTACAGTGAATGCGCATTTATTGAAAAGCCAAAGAAACCCAAGTGAAATTTTTAACTATCGTCGAATTTCCATAGGTCGAACTTTTATAAGTCGAATATCTCGAATTGAGTACGTTTATAGTGAAAAATCAATATAATATGTCTTCCATAACTGGAATATCCCCATAATTTGAACTTTTGTTATGCATTATGGTGATTCAAGATTTGGAAGTTGACTGTACGAACAATACGCACAGTCCGCGAAGTTCGAGTCTCAATCAAAGCCAATTTCGTCACCCTTACTTTGTGTTGTGTTCTTTCCTCTTCTTTCCTTGTGATCAGCAATGAATAAAAAAACAAATGGTCTAGACTTTGTTGTTGCGTGAGCAAAAAGGAGGAATTTTTATTCCCGCACGCGCCCCATTTCACATCGTAACCAACAAGTCAATCTTCACTTGTCAGGCCCCGAGCGCGTTTCGTTTCTGTCTTCAAATTTGCGTGCACGCAAAAAGTATACATATTCATTCACGCAGGAATATCTCTTTTCTTTGTCTTCCCTTATGTTCGGCAAATAAGAGAAAAACAAATGTCATATCATTTTCACATGGGACACTTGCAGTTGCTTGCTGTTTTTTCTGTTTAGCTGGTAGTAAAGGTAGAATTAGCTGTATTCAACGTGGATTTTTGGACATACCTAGCGCAAAATATGCATTTTTAATCAATTTTACTTATTTATTGAGTCATTTGTTTCTTTATTTCTAACAGCCCGAACGAATAATTTATTCGTTATTATTATAATTATTTATTATTTATTCCTTAAAAGTCCCACCAAAACCAATACAAGTAGGTGGTGGGAATTGCACTAACAAAAATCATGTTCGTCATTCATAAAAAAATCGCGCCAAACCTATTCATGTTCCTTTCTCGCTATCATATCATTCCCACAACAATATCAATACAATCAAAATTAAAATGGGTGACTGATATACAGAAATTTCTTTTCATGCTAATTCGCGCTAAGAACGCAAAATGTAGGAAGACACACCAAGAAGGGGAAACAGCGCTTGCTTCTATTTCACAACAGACACCCACCTTCTAAAATTTCTGTTTGCCTGATTACTTCAGTTCAGTAGTTAGCACCATGAGTTTGCTACACAGCGACCTGCGCTGCTACTTCGATGTTAATAGCAGACAAATAACATAAGCCAATGTCTTCTTAAGATTTGGAAAAAGCTCCAAAAGCTCGTGAGAGAAATGGGAACTCTATATGAATTAATACTCTTTGATGCCAGCCATCGGACCAATGGAGAAGGGACACCAAAAGCTTTGAGTTTGGTTACGAGCAAAGCATGCTATATAGTATCGAAAGCTTTACTGAAGTCGGTGTAAATAACATCAGTTTGGCTACCTACCGAGAAGTTGTGATTGACAATAGAAGTAAATTCCAACAGATTGGTTACCGATGAACGGTTCTTTACAAAACCATTCTGAGATATACTCAACAATGGGCGAATATAGAACTGTAGATGATCAGTGATAATCTGCTCAAACAACTTAGGAATTGCACACAGCTTGGCAATACCTCTGTAGTTCGATATAGCAAACTTACTACCCTTTTTGAATACGGGAATTATAGAGGATTCTTTCTAACCACTTGGCATAGACGAAGTAATAAGGGATAAATTAAATAAGGTATAAAGGGGAATATTATTCGGACCAGAAGAAAAAGAAGGTTTCATCAATTTTAGATATCGTAAAACAATACTGCCGTCAATAAACGGCAAATTGAAGTGATTAAATTCATAAATTTTATAAGGGTAAGGAGAACTATTTCCACAGGCACTATTAGAGTAGGTGCCCTGGAAAAATTTAGCAAAAAGGTTCGCAATCCTATCATCAGAGCTATTTGCAACTCCATTAAACTCCATACTAGTTGGAATTTAAAAAAATTCTTGGAATCTCGATTAATATTTACTTTTACTTTGCACAAATATCTACTATAGCAAGATTGATTAGATCGCATAATCAGTTGCGGAATAACCGATTCCTAATATTTTTTTAATATTTTATAATCGACGGTAACATGCACTTTAGGCACACATTCATTGATATAATCCAGCATAGTCGTGTTGGACAACCGCACGGCAGTATCAATATCAGAAGAAGAACTTAATATTGACCAATCCGTTGAAGCAAGCAATGAGTTGAGATGATTGAAATTAGTATGTTTAAAATTAAAAGCTTGTCTTGGCTTAGTTGAGTCAGATGCAGACAAAAGTTGGTTAAGAGTTAGTGTCACCTCAAGAGTGGGGTGATAGGTATCTTCTGGAATTGACAATGGAGATGATCTCGAAGGTGAGGTATTTTCATGGCAAATAGGAAACACTAGGTCTAGCATACGATGTTTGATGTTGGAAATGTGGTTTATTTGCTAGAGAGAGGGATCCAGCAATAAATCTACGAACTCGCTGCCTACAGAAGGAAGAACGATATTGGAGTCACTAAAAGAAATCCAGTTTTAAGAGGGAAGATTAAAATGACCCAAAACAACCAAAATATCAGCGTCATTAATGAGCTTTAATACATTCTGGATAGCTTTCGCGTGATCCAAGTAGACTGAGTCGGACGATGAAGGAGGGATATATGAACAACTAATAAAAATGTATAATTAGAGAATGAAATTTTGACGCAGATAAATTCAATGTTTTCAAAATCCTCAAGAGAGACCAGTTCTGACGAAAAAGATGAAAGAACAGTGATTAAGACTCCACCACCTACGCGGCCATAACGATCTTTACGAAATGTAGAGTAAGATTTATTGAAAATTTAATAGTTGAGAACGTCAGGGCGAAGCCAAGTCTCAACGAAACCGATAATGTCAGATCTGAAAGAAAAAATTCTAAGAAAATTTAGACTTTAGCCCTCTAACATTTTGAAAATGTAGACTTAGTTTTTTGGAGATTTGGAAGAAGGAGAAGAAGAAGCTGAAGCAGTGACTGATAAGGTAACCTGCAAAGCCCTAGGTTTTTTCCTAGGAATAAACTCATGGACCACCATAAGGGCATGCCAGAATTTAGGATCACAAATGACAGAAAATACTTCCATAGAAACTGAAAGTTTGAAAGAAGAGCCTTCTCTAGGGCTACAATAATTAAACTTATGAATATTAATATTCGTAAGGTTACATGATTTTGATGAAATATAGCGTGCAACGTCGTCACAAGTTGTCTCCTTATCTAACCTGAAAACAAAAACATGTTTACGAGGATCCAGCACCTTCAAAATACATGGCACTGGAGTAGAGGCAGTATGGGACTGCGAAGAACTCTTAGGGTGAGACAAAACACAGGAGGAGTTAGAGACTTTAGTAGAAGATGAAGCAGAAGTTACAGTAGTAGGACAGGGAATAGAGGAAGATGAACAATTAGTGGAGGGAATGTTGAAAGCGACAGATGAAGAAGTAGGTAGAAGGAGCTAATGGAATTGGAGTAGGATGGGGCCGTTGGGTAGAAGTAGAATAAAGTACTTAAGACTAAGTGGGTAAAAGTTGGGAAGAAGTAGAAGAAGTTGGAGAAGTTGAAGCTGAGGTCACAATAGTAGGACATGGGATAGGGGAAGTCGAACAAGTAGTGGGGGAAAGTTAAAGGCGATAGATAAAGAAGTAGTAGATGGGATAGTGGTTGACGGAGCTACTGGAATTGGGGCGGGATGGGACGATGAGGTGGATATGGAAGAAAGTACAGAAAAGTGAGTGGGTAAAGGTTGAGAAGAAGAAGAAGAACAAGTTGGAGAAGGTGAAGCTGAAGTCACAGAAGTAGGACAAGGAATCGAGGAAGACGAACAAGTAGTGGATGGAAAGTTCAAAGCGACAGTGAAGAAGTAGGTAGAAGGAGCTAATGGAATTGGAGTAGGATGGGGCCGTTGGGTAGAAGTAGAATAAAGTACTTAAGACTAAGTGGGTACAAGTTGGGAAGAAGTAGAACAAGTTGAAGGGGATTGTCAAGAAGGGCGTTGAGAAGACGAAAAAGAAATAGGTGGCGCAGTGGTAGGCGCAAGACTGTGAGGGAATAATGGCGGCAGTTGTACCACATTAGCCGTTGGAGTTGAGTCAAAAGAGTACTCCATAAACATTTCTGCCACAGCATCAAACTCTGAGGCGAGCTCAGTGAATAGTTTCTTGAGTTTTTGGTATTAAATTCGCATACGGTGGTACATCAATGAGAATTCCCCCTGGCGATTGAAGCAGGTGGGGCACGACCACCTGATGCCACCACATGCAGGTTTAGCCGTACCGTAAAGTCGGTCATGGTCGCGACCAGTCAACCCAGTGCACTTAAGATGGGCGACGTTATCGCATATCCAATAAGAAACCCCTCTAAGCTTATCATTATTAAAGTTGTCTTTGTTGGTGCAAGCCCGAATACAGCAACCCATTTTGCGCGAAGTATAGAAACAAGATATAAAATAAAATAAAAGCAAAATAAGATAATTAAGATAGGAAAAAATGAATAAATAAAATGAAAATAAATGAAAAAATTTAAAAAAAATAAAAACAGAAAAAATAATAATAATAATAACATAAAAAAAAAATAAAAAGTTAAAAAAAATGTTGGTAAAATTTATAAAAGCTAAAAAATTTATGAATATATCAAATAAACAATAGTAAGCAAAAATAAAATAAATATAATATAAATAAAATCATAACAATAAAATAAACTTGAGAGTGAATATTTTAAAATTTTATTTTCAAAATTTATTTGTTAGTATCAACACAGTGTGCAAAAAAGCACAACAACTTAAGCCCGAATGTTGACACTCTCAGCTAGACAGAGGTAGAATTGCAGAGAGAAACGTGAGGTGAATAATAATATTTTCCCAGAGAAAGAAGAGGAACTACAGTTATTTAAAAATAATAACTACTGCATGGAGAGCAAGAAGGAAACAGAAAAAGACTAAAATAGCAAAAACTATTTTAAAGGGAGAGCAAAGCAGAAAAAAAAGAGATTGAACTCAATACACAGGAAAGCCAAATTTAAGCGTTGTACTTGCCAAAAATAATTAAACATTGATAAGTACAAAATTTATCCGGGTGAAATGAGCCATACACCACATATAAATTCACTTAACACCGGAAAGAAAATAAATATTAGTAACAATAAAACGACGATAGACAACTTAATTGGCAAATTCTAATCAAAATCAAAATGCGGAGCAGATTCAAAACACGTCTGTTAAGCACAAGCACTAAGAAAGAATTTGACTCTGGATCTCGTTTCAACTTTATAAACCCCAAAGATTGGTCAACTCGTCCAAATGCAAACGTAACGGTATACAACGTCCGGCCAAACCAAGCTAATCAATTCAGAGGATACCTTTCCAAAAAATTGCTGTGGGTAATGTGGGTATTCGAAGGTCCCATACATGTGGATCGTAACCCCGAAGTGATTGCTTAATTTTTCGTAATTGAGAATGGTAAGGAATCGCTATTGGGTAAGGCAACGGCAATAAAATAAAAGTCGTAGACTCGGGCTAGAAGTCAATAGAGTAGAAAACGTAACATTCCGTCAAAGTGTTCTGGAATTGGCTCATGAAGGCCATCCGGGGGAATCAGCGATGAAGCGTCGTGTAATGGTTAAGGTGTGGTGGTCGCACATTGATCGGGAGGGGGAAAATTTTCGTCAAATCTTGCAAAGACTGCATGCTGGTTTTACAATCTGTGGGCTCAGCTCCGATCCAATGAACAACCTTCCCAACAAGCCCATGGAACTCCATAGCTAGCGATTTACTGGGTCCATTACCAAACGGGAAATATGTCCTTGTCTTCATAGACTATTTTTCTAGGTACATGGATCTAAAGTTTTTAAACATGATTCTTCGGTAATTATTATCGGGGCCATGAAAGAAATATTCTGTCGATTGGGGTTCCCGAAGTATCTGCGAACGGGCAGTGGCAAACCATATATCAGCAAAATAGTTGAGCAGTTTGCAACATGGTGGTATTCAGCTGAAAAAGGCCCCCCCCATATTGGCCTCAGGCTAATGCGGAGGTCCACATGAACAGGTCCCTAGTTAAAAGACTAAAAATATTGCTTATGTAAACAAAAACAACTTTGAACGGGAAATTCGAGATTCCACTTTAATACCACCCCTCACAGCACTACTGGAACATCTCCTTCAGAGTTAATGTTCAATCGTATTATTCGCGAGAAAATTCCGAATGTTCAAGACCTAGTGGGGGAATTCACGGATTCGGTCGAGAAAGTTAAAGACTGCATTCGGAAGCATAAACCTAAAGTAAATACCGATAAAAAGAGATTGTCAAAGGAGGTGGATATCCGCGTTGGTGATCAAGTACTAATGAAGAATATAGTGCTCCCTAACAAGCTAATACCGAATTACGATATCACTAGGTATGAAGTTTTAAAGAAAGAGGGGAATATTGTAAAAGTGTCAGGGGGAGGTAGAACACTACTGAGGCATGTAAGTCATTTTAAAAAAAAATTCTAGCTGCCAGCACCACGCCGGATGTCAGGGTTCCATCATCTACTTCAATAGACTTGGAGAGGTCAGATGAACGACATTCAGTCGAGCCAACCGCGCAAAGTGGTGCATCGTCTGAAACCGGGTTCAAACTCAAACTGACAAATAAAGGAGGAATGTAGGAACCGATGCGGGGCGGAGGTGAAAGCGACTCGCTCTCTGACGCTCATAGAGACAAGGATAAGCAGTTGACATCAGACAGTCAGCGAGTAAAGTTAAGTGGACAGTTGCGTAAAACAAATAAATATATTAAAGTTTATAACGTCTGATAAATAAAGACTATTAATTGGGTTGTTACACTATATACTGTGCGTATTCCTCATACAATCAAACTTCCAAATGTCGAATCACCATAATGCATAACAAAAGTTCGAGTTATGGGGATATTCGAGTTTTGGAAGACATATTGTATTGATTTTTCGCTATAAACACTCAATTCGAGTCATGGAGATATTCGAGGAATACGCACAGTCCGCGAAGTTCGAGTCTCAATCGTACAAAGCAAGTTTCGTCATCCTTACTTTGTGTTGTGTTCTTTCCTCTTCTTTCCTTGTGATCAGCAATAAAGAACAAAACAAATGGTCTAGACTTTGTTGTTGCGTGAGCGTAGCAAAAAAGAGGAATTTTTATTCCCGGACACGCACACAACCCACTCATAAAGTAAATTTTTGATTATCGTACCAAATTTAGCAGAGGTCAGGCCCCGAGCGCGTGTTTCGTTGTTGAGTTCAAATTTGCCTGCACGCAAAAAGTATACATATTCACACAGGCATATATTTTTTCTTCGTCTTCCCTTATGTTCGGCAAATAAGGAAAAAACAAATGTCACACACTTTGTTGGTGCGTGGTCAAAGGCAACATTTATTTCTCCGTCTTTCCGATATTCCCAATGCGCAGCTGGTTTTATTTCATTTTCACATGGGACACTTGCAGTTGCTTGCTGTTTTATCTGTTTAGGTGGTAGTAAAGGTAGAATTAGATATATTCGACTTGGACCTTTGGAAATACCTAGCACAAAATATGCCTTTTAAATCAATTTTACTTATTTATTAAGTTATTTATTTCTTTATTTCTAACACCCCGAACGAATAATGTATTTTATTCATTAAAAGTCCCACCAAAACCAATACAAGTAGGTGGTGTAAATTGCAATAACAAAAATCATGCTCCTCATTCATAAAAAAAACGAGTGAAACCTATACATGTTCCTTTTTCGCTATCATTCCCACAACAATATCAATACAATCAAAATAAAAATGGGTGACGGCAATTAACACAAACAAACCAAAGGTGATATACAGAAATTCCTTTTCATGCTAATTCGCGCCAAGAATTCGCTTTCAGTAATTAGCAAAATGACGTTGCTACACAGCGGCCTGCGCTGGTTCTTCGATGTTAATAGCAGAAAGATAACAGATTCTAATAGCGCCTGACTTTTGGATAATGGTCTAAAAAACTTAAGAGAGAAACGTAAACTCTATATGAATAAGTTCTCCCTGAGCAGCACACTCACCCCAGACTTCCGACGCATAGAGCATAATGGGAACAAAAATAGATTTATAGATTGTTAGTTTGTTTTCAAATGACAATTGTGATTTCATATTGAAAAATAGATATAATATATGCGTGGTTTTATAAATTTTTTCTAATGTCCTGCTGATATGGCAACTTAAAGGTTATTTGGTATCCAGGAATAAGCTGAGATACTTAATGTTTGTTTCCCATCCAACAAAGTCTAGGTTAAGATGTAGGTCTGCGTCAGGCAAATTGGGAGAATAATATTGCATTTGGTTGTTGGACATTAACTTTAATTTTCCATTTGTAGAAATAGTTAGCAAGTGAGTTGAAGTGTGACTCCAGATTACTCTTAATTTCACTGTAGTCGGAGCAATAGTAGTGTCATCAGCAAAAATTAAGGTATTGCAGTGGTCAAGTGTTGGGATGTCGTGTGTGTAGAGGTTATAAAGAGGTTCTGTTATAAGGCCTAAAACAGAACCCTGAGGGGCGCTTGCAGTGATTAGTCCATTTCAACCCAGAAATATCTGTCGGATAAGAAGCTGTTTATTATGTTTACTATGTGTGAGGGGACGCCAGGGTTTTTTAGCTTATAAAATAGGCCCTTGTGCCACACAGTGTCGAAAGCAGCTTCCACATCTAAAGCAATCGGATCAACAGATTTTTTACAGTTTAGCTCTGAAGAAGTATTTTGAAAGCATAAAATGAGCAGTGAATGTAATTTTGAAGAAATCTTTTTATGAAAATTGAAGTTGTCACAGTTTCTGATATTCTCTTCGTTAACTACTCCCCAAAATATATCTAAAAAGTGTCTTCACATAAACATTCGTCAATAATATAGTGCCCCCGGTCATTCGTTGCTAGTAAAAGAATTTTCACAACCTATTCTTAACTATGCGTAAAAGCCCACGTTTTTTTTTATTGACTACTTTTACATAAATTTATTTGACTTCCTACGCCGTAGTCCTGCGTTGGTAGTTCAGTACTTGTTTTTCGTTTGCTTCCCCTTCACTTTGTTCACTCCACGTCCGTTGGCTCGGCGACATGTTCCCCTATTCTCTCAAATAGTTTACTAAAATTGCAACTCGTCGACAGTGCTCACATTTCATTTCACCATTGGTCCTTTCAACAAAACGCATTTTCTGGCATTCCAGCGTGCAACCGCAATATGCAAATCGGCACAAATTCATTTTAAGCGCTCCTTTGAGAAACGTTTCATCAGTTTTTTCAATGATATTTAAATTTGTTATTGTGCGTCCGCTCGTCCAGTCGTTCACTCGTTCTCTCGCTTTCTTATTCATTTGTTAGTCTGCTACGTATTTTCTTTAACTGCCACTTTTATTTGATTTCTTTATATGTATAAACTAGCAATTTTTTCTGCTCTCGAAATGAATAAATATATAAATTTGTGCAGATTTATTCGATGCAAAAGAGAATACGAGTATATATATGTATATATATATTCGGCTCTACTGTGGTTGGCCACATTGACACAAAGCTGGTTTTTCCGTTTATTGAGAACACATTTTACAACTAACTTTTTTCACAAGATTTTCCTTTTTGTCAACTTCGTTTCTATTTGAATCAAGATTGATTATTTTTCAAAAGGATATAAAGGAAATGTTGGCTCTTTTGGCGGTTGTCAGGTAGTTGAAGTTAATGTGGCATGAGCATAATTCGGTTGTGTGCTTCTTATTTTCATTGCTGACATGGCGCGCTTAAGAAGTGATTCAATTCATTTGTGCTTGTGTGCGTTTTTAAAGGGAGTCGAAATTGTAACAAATTAAATACATTGCAATATGAAGATACTGTTCCATAGGGAGAAGTATGACGACAATAATGTGTGTGTATGAACCTGTAACTTTTAGTACTTTACCGAGTGACAGGAGATAATAGCAGTCAATTAATGATGATGAGGCCCGGGAAATGTGGAATTGTGTGGATTGACGAAATGGTCACCTATTTAAAGGGCTCTTAGGTTAAAAAGAAAAGGTCAAAAATAAAGTCCATCTCTATATGGCGAAGAACAAAATAGTGTTTGATAACAAACCGCAAAAGCTTGTGTCTAAGGCAGCTTTAGGATCTAGAAATCCTCGGATGCCTAAAAATGTATGGGCAAAGCTTTTGTTGTTTTTATGCCCTTATTTTGTTGTTATTAAATCAACATTTTTTTGTGCAAATAGTATTGATGGGACTTTTATTTTGTTCCGATTATCTTAAAAGAAATAACACCTTCATGGGTGTTGAGTCAGTTTTAATTGGCTGTGAATATAAAGAAGTCCCTGGTAGGTTGTCTACATACTTTTTCATATATTATTTTTATTTTACTCATTAACAGTAAACAGTATATTTTAAGGATTAAGAGATAATTATACCTTTCCAACATATTTAATTTCTCACCACTCTTGCACTCTGCAGGCATTTCATCCATTTTTTGTCTAATTTGCCTCGTTTGCTGGGCTCCTTTCTTTTGATTTGAAATCGCTTCTTGTATTCTTTCTGTACTTCAAGTACAACGACTTGTGTATGATTTTTTTCGAGGCTTTATTTCAATGAACTAACCAACCAAACCAAAAATATTCAATGCAATTAACGCAATACTTTTAAGAACGATAATGCGAAACTCACGAGCTAAATAATAATAGAAATGCCTACCCCATGCGTTAAGTCGTATTAACTCCACCCCGAAGCCATCAATTACTATAAACTAGCGACCCGCCCCGACTTCGCTGGGGTTGAATTCATGAATGAGCACAATCACTCTCTTCGCAAATATCCGCTTACACTTTTTTTGCAAAAGAAGAGAAAGAAATTTAATAAGTTCAGTTCAGATTTTACATTAAAAGTAGTTAACATTAGTGCATTTTAAAACAGGTTCATATTATTACTTATGTTATTAACATTACATTTTACTCATTACATTTTAACATTCCCCTTTAATGTTGATAACAATAAGTTCTTCTAATAATTCATAAGTGAACAAACAAAGGAAAAAATTCATATTTATAAAAATTATTTGCTTAGTTCTTGTATAATCCTAGTAATTGAATGCATTTAATATATTTGATTTTAGCAAGGTTTTCTGTTAGTATGTCAGCTGTCATATCATTAGTAGAACAATAATTTAAATTAATAATTTTTTTTTATATATATCTCCCTAATATAATTATAGCGAATATCTATATGCTTGCTGGAATGATAAACAGGATTTTTAACTAGATTTTGCGCGCTCAAATTATCTCCAAAAATTTCGATTGTTTCAATCTTTTTGTTCAAATACATTTCATTTAATAATTTTTTAATATATACAGCATCTCTCGCAGCAAGCGAAAGGGCCATATATTCAGCTTCGGTGCTGCTTAAGGCTACTGACCATTGCTCTTGCTCTCCCATGAGAACACACAGCCACCAAGCATGAACGCTTATCCTGTAAAGGATTTCCTATCGGTTGAAGTCTACGTCGACGTAGCCTACGACTCCTTTGCCGGTCTTCTCCTATTTGAGCTTTACGTTGTTTGCTTTATTGTTGAATTCAAATAACGTAACACTTGTTTCGCTGCTGCCAGATGCTCGTTATGTGGGTCTGTATTTCGCTGCGAGAACTTGCATACCGAATGTAAGATATCAGGCCGTGTCGTGATAGCTATGTACATTAGTTATCCGATGAGCCATTGGTACTCGGTTTGGTCAACAGGTTTGCATGCTTCCTTATGGCACTACACTTGAAAACCTGGTAGCAATAGGACTACTGCTTTGCGACAGTTCTCGAAGTTGTATTGCTGCAAAAGTTGTGTAATGTGGTGCCGTTGGTTAATGAAAATGGTACCTCTTTCACCAACCCTTTCCACCTCCATGCCCAAAAAATGACTAATAGGGCCCTTGTCGACTATCTGGAATGAATTAGAAATTTTTTGTTTGATATTATTAAGCTCGATTTTCTCCGAACTGGCCACTAATATGTCATCCACAAATACTGTCACGATGTTAATATTTTTGTCTTTATTCCTTGTGCACACATGGTTCACTTTTGCATTGTGTGAAACCATTTTTTTGAGCATCGTGTCCAGTGTCATGTTCCACATTCTACCGGACTGCTTTAGCCCGTATAATCATTTCTTCAGCTTCAGGACTTTGTTTCCAGGGACTTAAAACATTTTTGGTTACTTCATATAAACGTCATCAATTAGTTGACCATTCAAGTATGCTGTTGACACGTCCAGCTGATGCACGTACAACTCCATCTCCGCTGCCAACGCCAATACCATTCGAATTGTAGAGTATCTTACTACAGGTGAAAACTCCTCCTCATAGTTTAAACCAAACGTTTGTGAACAGCCTTTGGCAACTAGCCTTGCTTTATACCGCTCCATTTCAGTGTAAATACCTAACGATTTCCAATGGCCTTTTGATTACGAGGAGGGTCTACAAGCTCCCAATTATCGTTTTCGATGAGTGCATTAAATTCATTTTGCATTGCGTTCCTCCACTCATCTGCTTGCTTGCCAGACAATGCCTCTTCGACCGTTTGGGGCTCCACGAAGGTACTCCTCATTAAATTCACGGTATTGTATTGTTTTTTAGGTCTACCCCGTAATCCTGTCTTAACCTTTCTTTCTTGCTTTAACCTCATTGCTGCTCTCTTCAGCTGAATCTGGCTCGACATCCTCAGTCCCGATTGCCTTTTCATCTGTTATGTCATCTAAAATTTGATTGTAATCATTTTCGGGGGTGTCGTTTACCAAATCTCGTTCTTCTTTGTGGTTAACAGATTCGGCGTCACCCGGAGGATTAATGTTTTTACTAGGCTCGTTGTTAAGTTCAATACTAATACTTTGGGTGGTGTTTTCCACAAAGGAAACATCACGGCTAATGATGATATTGTTGCTGATTTTATCAAATAATCGATAAGCCTTCGAACTATCATCGTAGCTAACCATTATGAGTTCTCTCCCCTTTGCGCAGAACTTCTTATGATGAGTCTTGTCCAGTGCGACAGCTAAATAGCCAAATATTCTGAAATGACTTACGAAAGGCTTGTTTCCATTCCAGGCTTCGTAGGGCGTCATATTGACTAAAGCACTTGTAGGTTTCTGATATATGCTGCTGTATGTCTAATCTGCGTCTAATATGTCTAATATGTGTTAGGTTGAAGCTCTTAGCAATTTCATTCTGTTGGGGAGTATGGGGAACGGATAATTGACGAACAATACCATTATCTTTTAGATACTTATCAAATTCCTTATTAATGTATTCCGTGCCATTATCGGTGCGCAGAATTTTTATTTTGCAACCTGTTTGTCGCTCAACCATGTTTTTTTAAGTTTTAAATATGTTTAAAGCTTCATTTTTCTGCTTCATAAAATAAACATTTACAAAACGCGTTTTATCGTCGATCATCGTCATAAAATACCGCGAGCCCCCCACGATTTTAGATTTATTAGACCACATACGTCACTGTGAATTAGTTGTAGCTTTTTTAATGTTTTGGTTTCGGACGCTTTAAACGGTTTTACGCTGCACTTTTTAAACAAACGGTACAATCAATTAGTTTGCACGTTGTGCTAAACTTTAAACCACACACTAGTTCTTTGTTTTTAAGCTCCACTAGGTATTTTAAGTTGAAGTGTCCGTATCTCTTGTGCCACTTAAATATTTCTTCATAAGTTTTCGGCATGGTACAATTTAGCCGTTAGTTCAATTTCGCATATAAATAAATCACCCGATTGTTTTGCAAATAATATTTTATGATCGTTTTCATCGAACACATTAGCTATGCCTTTCTCAAACACTATGTTGCATTCTAGTTGCGGTACAAATACAGCATTTTTCAGCTTAATAGTGCACATTTTTGATTTAATTAAAACATCACTACGTCCAATATTCATTTCCAGCAAGCAATATTTTGCTATTTTACTGTTCTGACTGTACGAAAAGCTCACGCACTCCACACATGTGTGACGTTGCTACACCATTTGGTTTTATCAACCGTTGTTCTCTCATTTGCGTTGAAGATTACGAAAAAAGACTTAGCTATTTCTTCTTGCTCTGCTCGTCCGTTAGTTGCACTTAAAACTTTTTCGTCTCTCTTATTTCGACAATCCGCTGCGTAATGTCCCCTGCGACCACAATTATAACACATGAAGTTACCGTTTTTTCTCTTTACGCTTTTGCTTCTATCGGCGCCGTTATTCTTGCTGTGATCCACACCTTCCGAATTTTTATGCATTTTGTTGTTGTTTTGCCTAGCAACAAATGCTTGTCCCGTTTCTCCCGAATTTAACAAGTCGTTATTTTTTCTGCGTTCACTCTCCTCGATAAGTTTCACTTTGAGGGAATTTAACTGTGGAAAATCGTTGCGAGATTCCAATGCAACGACAAAATATTCGTAACACATAGGCAAACTAGCAAGAAGCATAATGACGAACAATTCTTCTTGCAAGGTAATACCCAATTTGCTGAGTTTTTCAATGATTCCACTGAAATCCGAAATATATTGCTACATGTCAACTTCAGTCATTCGCATATGAATCAATTTTTTTAATAGTGACACCTTCCTCATAGGTCCAGATGGTTGATGGATTTCCTTTAGTGCTACCCAAGCTCCTAAGGCAGTGCGATACTTTTTGATGTGGTTAAATTGGAGGAGTGTTTAACAGACAACGTTAAAACTGCCAACGCCTTCTCGTTAGCCAAAGTTCATCCAGCACTCGCTGCAACTTTATCTGCAGGTGGCTTAGGATTCTCTATTATTGACCACAGCTCTTGATGTGCCAACAAGCTTCTCATTTGAACACACCACGTATTATAATTGGTCTCATCCAATTTTTCTATATTGTATAGCGCACTCATATTCACTCGTTTTATTTTTTTTTATTTTTATACTTTAACCCTGGACCTAGATTCTGGGCCCATAACCTGTTGAGGAACTATTTGACTTGTTAGGTAAGAAAGAATACAACGTACGTATTCTTCAAGCGCCAGAATAGAAGAGAAAGCACTTTAATAAGTTAAATTCAGATTTTACATTAAAAGTAGTTAACATTAGAGCATTTCAAAACAGAGTCATATTATTACTTATGTTATTAACACTACCTTATAATGTAAGTCAACGATAAAGGGATGATAAAGGGACCGTACATAACCGATATCACAATAATAGCAATACTGTACAGTCACTGTAAAGGGACTGCCTTGAAACATTGGCAAGCGCTCATAGTTTAGTTGTAAATGGGTTAGTGATAAGCTAAAAAGAAAGTGAACAATAAAAGAGACACCTCTTGGTGATCGTCGAAGAAGCAACACGCGTTTACGATATCAACTTTTTTATTGATGAAATCAATGGGCGCATTCAGCAGAAGTAATCATTTTCTCTAACTTAATAATCGATTACTGATTTGTGATGCTAGATTTGTAAAATTACGGCGTTTAACTACTTCGCAAATAGCCTTTTTCATTTCTGCGTTAAATAATTTGCCAACAATTAACGTATTCTCCATTCCACTTATCTGTTAAATATATATTAAGCACATAAATACATATAAACAAAAATTAAATAAATAAATATCATTACATTTCACTTTCCAAACAACTAATAACAACACTCAAATTATTTTCTTTAAATTTTGTGTCTTTATTACTTAATATAAAAACGAATAACATCGGATTGAAATGTGATGAATTGGTTATCCAAGTATTTTTGTGATAAATTTTTACCATTCACAATGAGCGAAAAGCATCAAAAAAGGTCATCAAACACTTCTGCTGAACGCGCCCAATGTGTTTCCTTAAGTATAGCTTTTTATCGTATATGGCTGGAAGGTAGATAGATAGTTTTACCGTTCAAAATATGTGATTACTTTAAAACAAACGGCTATTTAAGCTCAGAATACTACAGTGAAACCGAACTATAAACCATTTCGAAATTTCACCCTCGCTTCGCTCTTGCTTCATTATTTGAACTCGCTCCCCGCTTCGCTCTCATCCAAGCAGCTTTTAAGTTTTTACCTATAAAAAAGCTTGCAGAGGTTTATATCCAAAGAGTATTAATTCATATAGAGTTGACATTTCTCTCACGAGCTTTTTGAGCTTTTTTCAAATAATAAGAAGACATTTGCTTATGTTATTTGTCTGCTATTAACATTCTGCTAATTACTGAACGCGAATTCTTGGCGCGAATTCTTGGAAGGAATTTGTGTATGTCACCTTTGTTTTGTTTGCTTTGATTGCCGTTACCCATTTTTATTTTGATTGTATTGATATTGTTGTGGGAATGATAGCGAAAAAGGAACATGATTTTTGTTATTGCAATTCCTACCACCCACTTGTACTGGTTTTGGTTGGACTTTTAATGAATAAAATAAATTATTCGTTCGAGCTGTTAAAAAAAAGAACTAAATAACTCAATAAATAAGTAAAATTGATTTAAAATGCATATTTTGCGCTAGGTATGTCCAAAAATCGAAGTTGAATACAGCTAATTCTACCTTTACTACCAGCTAAACAGAAAAAACAGCAAGCAATTGCAAGTGTCATGTCAAAACGAAATTCAACCAGCTGCGCTACTACAGGAAAGACAAAGAAATAAAATTTGCCTTTGACCGCCCAACGACAAACCGTGTGACATTTGTTTTTTCCTAATTTGCCAAACATAAGGGAAGACAAAGAAAAAATATATGCCTGCGTGAACATGTATACTTTTTGCGTGCAGGCAAATTTGATCTCAACAACGAAACACGCGCTCGGGGCCTGACCTGAAGTGGGGCGCGTGCGGGAATAAAAATACCTCTTTTTTGTACGCTCACGCAACAATAAAGTCTAGACCATTTGTTTGTTTCTTCATTGCCGATCACAAGGAAAGAAGAGGAAAGAACACAACACAAAATAAGGGTGACGAAATTTGCTTTACGAGATTGAGACTCGAATTTTGCGGACTGTGCGTATTTCTCGTACAGTCAAACTGCCAAATCTTGAATCATCATAATGCATAACAAAAGTTCAAATTATGAAGATATTCGAGATATGGAATACATATTATATTGATTTTTCGCTATAAACGTACTCAATTCGAGTCATGGAGATATTCGACTTATAAAAGTTCGACCTATGGAAATTCGACGATAGTTAGAAATTTCACTTGGGTTTCTTCGGCGTTCAATAAATGTGCATTCACTGTACTTTCTCTTGAAATAGATTTTGTTCTCTGCCACAATCGAAAATTGTCTTCAAGAAGTTGAAGTCAAAAGTGTGTGCAAAGTGTGATAATTTTGAGTGTGTTGTGTAGGTATAGTGCGTGTATAAGATTGTATTGGTTTCTTATTGTGTGGGAATATTTTTGTACTATTTTGCTTTGTTTTCATGCCTTCTTTTTTTGTTGGCCGCTTGGTATTTTCATTTCATTCATTTAAATGAATATAGGCAAAATACAGGCAGCTATGGCTCGATTTCGTTTGTTAAAGAACGATTTATAAATTTAAGAAAACTCCACAAAATTTGCTTAATATTTTCGAACCTTGCAAATAAAAAACTTTGAACAAAAAATCAAAGAAAGAAGACAGTGTCTCTGATTTTTGCTTTTATTATGCCTTTTTTGTGTTTTTATAATTTTCTTATCATTCAATATTTTCACCTTTTACTGCAGTCCGTCCATTTGCTTGTTTAGCTTAAGCAAACCAACAGCATATTTTACGCCACATAAGTTTAACAGACAAGAAATCTGTACAACTGCTGAAAATTTAACATAACCCAATCATTTCTTAAAAGTCTCTCCGGCCATTTTTAAGGGTGAAATGGGAACTCTATATGAATAAGTTCTCTCTGCTATAAACACTGATGAAATGAATAACAAAGTGATTTTCTTTTAGCAAAATTTTTGTAAGATGAGGAAAATTTTTACAATAGAAGTGTCTTAAAATCATTGCGTGATAATAGTAATCCATTTTTAATATCGACCAATGTTTTTGAGAGAAACTATCGACTCTCTAAAATATTGTGCCACCTATTCATAGAGCAATTGAAGCCGCGGGATAATGGAAACTCACAAATTCCATTTGAGTTTCGTTTCTTGGCGGCTCTATATTTCTACGCACATGGGTCATACCAAAAGTGCGTGGGAAACAACCGTGTGGGTGCTATGAGCCAACCGTCGGTCTCCTGCGCAATCCAAACAATTTCAGAACTGATTTGCACGGTGAAACAAGGCGAAGTGAGGTTTCTTCAAGCAAAAATTTACCATACTCTCCGCTGTGGTTTGGTATTTCTTGAACTATTACGAAAAACACTTTTTTTTTATAGTGAAGCTTTCCATGTGCGCCAGAATAACAAAAATGACAAAAGCTTCTAACTATTCAATTAATATGAATTTTATAGATAGAGTGCACAGAATAAGGCGGTTACTCTGACCAATACTTTGCATTCGTACATTATCTAAAAAGTTCGGGAAAAAAATGTTAGTTATCTAATTATGTTAGCTCAGACCACATCCCACTATTTATTAAACTTGGATTGATTCCAGATAACATCGTATGCCGGTCCAGACTGCTCCCTACCCACGCTAACATAACGGTCTTTCATCAGTGTCTAAACGAAAGGATCAACCTCAATATGGAAATAAATTCGGACAAGGATATAGATGATTCGGTTGACTTGTTCACCAAGAACATTCATGAGTCCGCCGAATTAGCCTCTTCATACCAATTCCCTTGTTCACCCAACCCTCCTCAGGCTCTCTTAAAACCTGAGGTTCTGGAGTTGGTGAGATATAAACGCAGGCTACGACGTCGCTTTATGAGATCACGGAACGAATTTGACAAGGCTGCATGGAGGAGAGCTGCCCGAGAACTGAAAAATGTAATGCAAGCTGTGCGATCGGAGCATTTCAACAATCTGTTGGCTAATGCGGATCCAATGAAAAAGTCTGGCTTCAATCTATGGCGTGCCACCAAGTGCATCAAACAACAGCCTCACAGGCATGCTCCAATCCGTGGGCCTCTAAATCAGTGGCTGCGTACGGAGACCGAGAAAGCAGAAGCATTTGCTAATGAGTTGGAGAGCCGGTTCACGCCTTTTAGCCTGGCTGACCCTGGTGACGTTGAGGAAACAAATGAAGTCATAGTCGAGATGTATATTAGATCACAGTCCAACTAAACATGTCACCCCTGAAGAGGTTGTGACTCAAATTCAGAGACTGAAATCTAAGAAGAGCCCGGGACATGACCATATTGACAACAGGGTGGTGAAAGCACTCCCTTGGAAGGGAGTGTTGTTCCTGACGTTGCTGTTCAACAGCATGCTGCGGATCTGCCATTTTCCCACACAGTGGAAGTGTGCAACGATATCCATGATACCTAAACCTGGTACTCCGGAGAACTGTGTCACTTCATATAGGCCCATAAGCCTGCTTCCAACGTTTTCAAAGATTTTTGAAAGATTGTTTTTGAGTAGATTGTTGGCAGTACGGGGTGTTCAAGAAGCCATTCCTGATCACCAATTTGGATTTAGATCACAGCATGGCACTCCCGAACAACTGCATCGAGTCGTTAATCACATACTTACTGCATTTGAGTTGAAACAGTATTCCTCTGCAGTCTTCCTAGATGTCAAACAAGCATTCGATAGGGTATGGATCAATGGACTTCTGCATAAATTAAAATTACTCCTGCCTGGCAAACAGTTTTTACTAATTCGAAGCTTTCTTCAACGACGAACCTTCTCTGTGGCGGTAAGACAAAATTTCCACCTTCAGGCACATGAGAGCCGGTGTCCCGCAGGGGAGTGTCTTAGCTCCGGTCCTCTACTCCTTATATACCTCTGATATGCCTACAACTAGAGATGAGCATTCGATTATTGCTACTTACGCGGACGATACGGCAGTTATTTTCAACTCTGCCTCTCTGAACGAAGCTGCGGAGAAATTGTCCAGCTACCTGGATAGATTCCACTCATGGGCCAGGCGTTGGAATATAGCCATAAACTCTGAGAAATCAGCTCACTGTACCTTCACTTTAAGGCAAGGCGTCTGTCCGGTTGTGACTTACAACACAAGAATCATTCCGCAAATGGAGCAAATCCGGTATCTCGGTTTGATCCTGGATAAGCGTCTTACCTGGCGTGCACACATTAAGGTAGTTACAGCGCGCTGCTATCAAAAGCTTCAAGAAACTGGAGTGGCTCCTCCGCCCATCGAATAAGTTATCTTTAACTAATAAAAGGCTCATCTATCTGCAAGTAGTGGCACCTGCTTGGCGCTACGCCATACAAATTTGGGGCACTACTGCTGCCTACAACATCAGAAGAGTGCAGGCGTGTCAGAGCAAGGCTCTCAGAAGATTTATGGGCGCCCCTTGGTACGTCCGCAACTCCACGCTGCATAGGGATCTTGCCGTGCCAACTGTTATGGAGGTGATTAATTCTCACAGCTGCCGCTATCACTACAGACTTTTGTCGCACCCAAATCCTCTAGCTTTCTCCCTCACCCGTATCTCAACAAGGCGTAGACTGAAGAGGCTGCACCCACATGATCTCCCTCTAAGAAGGATACAGCCTTCTATAATTAATTAAGTTAGTATAAGTCTAATTTTTTATTTTTATTGTCACGTCATTATTTTTTAAATCCGACAAATGTTTTATGCAGTTTACTGCGTTTAATGTTATAATTTAATTTAAAAAAAAAAAAAAGTTATCTAATTCGGAAACCGTGTTATTTGAAAATTATGTAAAAAATCAATGTAAAAATAGGATTTGGCGTATACACTTTCAATGAATATGACTCGCCACGGCTTTCATATGGAAATCCGTTGTTGCTACATTTCATGTGTAAGCTCTGCGTCTGCATGGAATAAGGTCGCGTCTTATCGTGTGCCTTGAATTGTCTGCCTTTTCATTCGCCTGGTCGGCTGATTATGGCTTCCTGCCACGTACACACACAAGCATGCCACATACTAATCAAATCTGTTTTTATAGATGTTTAACAAATTTCCTTGTTTGTACTCATAAAATCGCTTTAGTTTAAACATTTCACTGATTTTCCTTGGTCTCTTTTCGTTCAGAGTTTCGTTGTTCGAGCAGAACCGTATTTTTCATGAAAATTTCCTGAATCTGACATGCAATGATGATGATGATGAAATTGATGATAAGTAATGACGACGTTGTGTATTCTCTTAAATATAATTTCATTTTAATTAAAAATGTAATGTTTAGTGTAGCTTGAAATTGTTAGACAGTGTGCCTCATGCTGTTTTCAATCAACAAAGATTTTTGATTGTTTATCAAAAAATGCAAGTTTAGTGACTTGTCAATTAAATGAATTTATTTGGCTTAATAGGGCGAATAACTCTCAAGAATTTGTATCTCTTGGCTATTGATTGGGCCTTGTTGTCAATCTCCATTGGAGTTGGTTCACTTTGCTGATTATTAATGCTATTGTTGGTAAGATTGGCCCTGTTGTAGTTTGGTTATTAGCTATTCTCATTATTTTGGTTATAATTTATTTAACTTTTGAATTGAATTGTTTCCCTTGCCCTGAATAATTTGTTGAATAGTTAGGTCTCTGCTAATTATTCGTGTTAGTCTGCTGTGGTATTTGTTGCTTGTTATCTAGTAGCTTGTCATCTTGATATTGTATTTTTTTCTATTGCGCATTTTATTCTACTATTTTTTCATAACTATAACTCCTCTGTTCTGATGTCTAGTCTGTAAAATCTCCTGAGGGCTTTTTTTGTGGTAATCTAATAATCGTATTTTTCCAGGTGTAGTGAAGCCGAATTTGCTTCTCCTTGGATTTCTCCTAGGTAAATTGTAGCGACAGCTGAACGCTTGATGGCCTCATTAACTATCCTTTTGCGGTAATATTCTACACTTTTGATGCATCGGAGCTATTGAAAGGAGTGAGGTATTTTAATTCTGAGAAAGGCAATTTCTCGGACAGCAACAGGGTTTGCCATATTATAATGTTGTAGTTGGGCTTGCATTTTCATCGAATTTTGCAATGGATGCGCACTTTCTCACAGCGAAAGTTTTTTTCGATAAACACTCTCTATTCATTGCGTGGTATTGTTTGTTGTATTTACAACAATGTTGCCTTTACAATTATATACGAATACATTCCATTCAGTAATTCTCACAAATGTAATTTATATGAATCCTCTCTATAATTGTATTTAACGCCAATGGCTACCTAAGGTGTGTGTGTTGTGAATGATTGCGACGCATACACATATGCGTATACATTAGAAACATTGCCAACGCCTCAATCAAATTTCCGAACAAACGAAATAAATTCAAAGCGATTTGCATATTTTATAAGGTTTTGTACTAAACCAAAAAATAAATAAAAAAGTCTTTATGTGCGTGTTTTTGAATTAGGCATAAACATTAATTGGGAAAATTGGTACATTTGGTAGATGTTATCATAGAGCCTTTGATGGCTTTTGTGGCTAAGTTTGGTGCGAAAAAATAGTTGAATTCGCTAAATATGAAGACCAACTCAATTTTCAGTTGCTACTCAAACTAGATGTATAGAAATAAATCAAAAAAACAAATGAGCCTCTGAGCATTGAGTTTGCCGGCAGTGATGCTCAAACTGTACAAAGTCAAAATGTTCAAATATTCGAAAGAAAAAAAAAAAATCAAAAATGTGAAGAATACGAAATGCCACAAAAAAAGTCAAACACTGAAAGATCAACGAGAAAATCACAGTAACAGACAGAGCGCAGAGCTGTTGGAACATCCGATGAGTCAGACGGACGCGAAGACAGCAACGCGCCGGGTCTCTGCTACTATTTTATGTTTCCTGTCATCTATTGTCCCCTTTCGGTCTCGCGGCGAATTTCGATTATTTAACGATGCAGGTTTGTGTTTCTTGACTGCAGAGTTGCAGCCAATTTGTACTGCACACCTTCTTATGGCTTTACTAATGGCAACAGAAGCATCCTTCGGTGTTGAGAACTGGTTCTTTTTCATGTTGGGCATCATTACACGGTCGTTTGAATCCGTTAAAAGACTAGGACGACCTTTAATAAGGTTTTTACCAGCAATATTAAGACTATTTTGGACCCTTATTATCACCGCTCTTTTATTTTAAGTTTCTCCGTAATCGTACGCGATTAGGAACATTTGTCAAGTCAGACAATATTTCTTTCAAGATCTCGCGAAAATCTCTTCATAATTGACATTAATTGAATATTTATAGAATTTGTTGAAAACTAACAATTGCTCCGCCGCTGCACGGGATTTGTATGAAATGAGAATTTAAATGGCAAGTGAAATCTTCTTTACGTGTTAAGCCATTTATATATACCACAATCTTATGAGTTCACGACACCGACATGCTACTGTTTATATCTTTAGTGTTCATTCACTAACGTCCATTCGTCTTTTTTGCTTGCTTTTATAAATTATTCCTTCATATTTCATACAAAACTAAATTTCATATAAAATACCGAAATGCTTTATATTACAAAGCTTTGTTTGAAACTCAAGCTATTGAAACTTTTTTATTGTTTTTATTTTTAATTTTTATTTCCTTTATATTTAATCTTTCTATTATTATTAGAACAACCTCAATTAAACTGTATATACAAAAATTAACAACACAACTTAAATAGTTTTTTTTATTTTTTTTTTAAATTAGATTATAACATTTATCGAAGTAAACTGTATAACACACTTATTGGATAAAAAAAAAAATAATGACGTGAAAAAAATTAGGCTTCGACTAAATTAAAAATGATGCTAGTTGCGCCGAAAAGGCAATGATAGAAGGCTGATTCCTTCTTAAGGGGAGATCATGCGGGTTTAGCCTCTTCAGTCTACGCTTTGTTGAGATACGGGTAAGAGAGGTCGTCAGCGGATTTGGATGCGATAAAAGTCTGTAGTGATAGCGGCAGCTGTGAGAATTAATCACCTCCATAACAGTTGGCACGGCAAGATCCCTATGCAGCGTGGTGTTGCGGACGTACCAAGGGGTGCCCGTAAATCTTGTGAGAGCCTTGCTCTAACACGCCTGCACTCTTCTGATGTAGGCAGCAGTAGTGCCCCAAATTTGTATGGGGCAAAATTAAATAATAAGTGAGGATATAGTATTGTGTATTAAAAGGATCTATTACGGAGATCGGCAGGGTGCGATCTTCTCAGGCGTTTCGCCACACTCCTCCCATTCTGCATCGTTTTAGAAGGCGCCTTGCTAGATTATTTGGATGAATTTTTGACCTCTGCATAAATTTCTTGGCCTGACGATTTATCACATCGCCAATTTTCGTTATTTTTAAGTTGTTTTCAAGGTCCGCCGTTCGCATGAACCAAGGGGCACCAGTAAGCATTCGCAATGTCTTGGCCTGCAGTACTCTCACCTTCGTGATGTTTGACCTCGCTGCTATGCCATACACCTGCAAACCGTATCGCCAAGCAGGAGCAATTATGGTTTTGTAAATGTTCACCTTATTTCCCAAGGACAATTTATTCCTGCTAGTTAAAAGCCAATGCAATTTACCAATTCTCTGTCTTAAGGATTTCGTGATACTTGAAATATGCGACTTGTACGTTAGCCGTCTATGTTATCAAGGTCCGACAAGAGATTTTTGAGCTTACTGAGTCGAAAGCCTGCTTTATGTCAAGATACGTTGCCACCACGTACTCCTTAGCCCCAAATCCTTCGAGAATATATTTAACCACCCTATTCAGCTGCTCTGGAGTTCCGTGTGACTTACGAAAGCCAAATTGGAAGGAAGGAACTATTTGCTCTACCTTTTTTAAGTCCAGGATCCGTGTCAGCAAACAGCTTTCAAACAATTTTGCTACAGTCGGTAGCAGGCTAATTGGCCTGTAGAAATCTAAGGTGTAAGGGCTCTTGCCGGCCTTATGAATCATGCAAATTCTCGCCTTCTTCCACTGTTTCAGCACATATCTCAATCTCAGCACTGAGTTAAAAATGAGGACGAGAAATAGCACAGCTCTTAGCGGTATTGCCTTAAGTGTAAAGTTGTCCAGTCTATCTTCACCTGGAGCCTTTTTAGTGTTCAACCCTTTAATGTGTGCTGAGACTTCCTCGGATGTAATGGGAGCAACTGGGAGGCATAATTGGCCGGCGCTTGTAAGTCTCATCTGGATCTGGCGAACCCTGTGTTCTGAGCTGGTATGAAAAGGCTGATTTGAGCTGTTGAGTTTTACACAACTTTCTGTAAGCAGCTACCCCTTGTATGTGCTCTAAAGTTACCCCAGAATTTGCTTTTGGCGTTAAAGTCTCCACCTATGAGGAACATTCTTCTTAGATTGTTTAAAAGAAATTCGAAGTCTACAGATGACCAATTAAGATACGGAGGTAGATATAATACAGAGACTATTAACTGGTTGAAATCTGGATGGTGGCCATCTGTAATTTCGCTGTTCTCACTGGCTCTTGTAGAGAATAGCAGATTTCTTGCTTAATAAGCACAGCCGCTCCTCCTCTAGGCCTGCTGCTGGGATGGTCTGCCGAGTGAATGTTGTAGCTAGGTATAAAGATCAGGACTCCAGTTTGCAGCCATGTTTCAGTGATGAGCAACACATGAATGTTATGTTCGGTAAGGAACTGCTTAAGCTCCTCAACAGAAATTCCATGAGCATTCCACAATCCAAGGCTGAGTAGACGGGGCATCATTTAGGGGCATTCTCAAAATTGAAGCATAATTGTTTAAGGAACTGACTGAAGGAGAGCCCTTCAGTTCGTTAAACATTAATGTAATTGTGTCAACTTTAGCTGTGAGGGCTGTTATTGCAGCCTCTAACCTGCTAATGCTGTCAGGGGTCTTTGGCGATTGCTGTAGACGCACAGCTCTGTCGTTAACATTGCAAGATCTCTTCAGAGGATTAGTGTGTCTGCATATGAGGTATACCCCTTGACCATTACCGCCGGGACGTAAGTCACTCTTCTCATAGAATCTTCCCTCTTGCTGCCACTCGCCGATATTGATATATTGGGTTTTAGGCTGTTTAATTTCGTTTTGAAAACTCGGCAGTCCTTACTCCAAGCAGCATGTTTCTCACCGGAATTTATGAAGCAAAGGTTCCACACAGCCACACATTGGGTGGTGATATGGTTTTGTCCACATTTTCCACAAATCAACTCTATGAAATATGAAAATTACACCAACTGAAAGTTATAGTTGTGTACATGTGAACAGTGTAGTTTAATTGTGAAACATTTGTGACTAAACACGTTAAAAAGGCTTTTTTAAAAAAGTTAAATTGCAACAACAATGTATACACAAGCAGCATACGAATTTTTTCTTTTCTCCTTCTTACAATAACAAAATACATGCGCAATATAACACTTCTGATTCAGTTCATCGAGTGGGAAAATGCAAGATACAGTGTGAGTGAATGAGAGTGGGTATTATGTATAGTGTGAGTGAAGAAGAGTGAGCGTGATGAAAGTGTTAGTAAAGGAGAGTTAGTTTGATTGAGAGGGCGAGTAAAGGAGACCTGCGAAGCTCGCGCTCGCATTATAACAGTTCTGTATTCTTTTCTTTTTCTACTTCTTACATTTTGGCAACATGCTGATGACGATTCTAATGTGTTTTAAGAAAGAAATCTTCATAACTAAGTAACCTCAGGAATAAGTGTATCAATTAGCTCTCTGTGTGGGTGAAAAATTAGTTGTTACAAATACAATATTGATTTTGATGGCACACATTTTCCATATACTGTGTCATATAAAAGTCTCCACGGTTTTTTGGTAAATTTTTACCAAAAATTTTCGTTATTCAAAATCAATTTCATTTAAGTACATATTGGCTATTATTATCTATGACCTTTTGCCATTTTTCTTTGAATAGCCTGCTCTTTTTAGATTATTCCTGTCATATGGTTGATGATTAATGCCTTCGCTATCTCCTGACCATGCTGGTCTTGCTCCATCAGTTGCAAAACATCATCGAGTTTTTCAGTGACAGGGCGACCAGTGCGAGGTGCATCATTTACATCGATATTTCCGGGAACGGAAAACAAACAGCTGTCTTCACCAAAAATGTAGTCTGAATGTCACCTTTCAAACACAAGTTCGTTTGACACAATCAGATTAGTTTTGCCAGATTTATGGGTAACAACACTATCTAGTGGCAAAAGCCGCGGAGAATTTGTAAATGACCTATTATTTCAGCGCAGCCGCATTAATATCGGAAAAAGAACAACACAGACCAGTCAGTAGAAGCAATTATGATTCCTTAAATTTTGTTGAAATTTTTATATTTACAGTTGAACACTCGTCTCGGCTTAACACACGGAATATTCGAAGCAGAGAAAGCACGACTTAGACTTACAGTCACCCCGAGAGTGGAGTGATAGGCATCTTTAGGAATTGACAATGGAGAGGATCTGAAAAGCAAACAGTTTTCATGGCAATAAGTAAAAAAAAAGGTCAAGAGTGAGATCAATGCTGTTAAATATGTAGTTTATATACTGGAGAGAGAGATCCCGCAATGAACCCACAAACTCGCTACAAATGGATCGAAATACAATATTGCAGTCGTTAGAAGTAAACCAGTCAATAATGGGGAGATTGAAATTCTTTACGACGAGCCAGATGTCAGAGTCACCTACATAAATTGATATTCTACGAATAGCGTTCGCATGAGATGTATAGATAGAGTCAGATGACGAAGGAGGGATATAGGAGCAGGTTATAAATATATTGTAACTATCTAACAATATCTTTACAAAAATTAATTCTAAATGTTAAGTATCATCAAGAGATAATAATTCTGAAAAAAATGAAGAAAGAACAGAAATGAGGACATCATCACCACTACGCCCGCCACGATCTTTCCGGAACATAGAGTAGGGGTTAATAACCCCTTATTATAAATAAATGGGTCTACGATCATCGGTTAATTCCGTTATTGAAATAGGGCAGTAAATATGATATCCTCATCTACAGGGGGATGTCGCACGCTAGTCTTAAGTTGTTTAAGAAAATTATTACGGAACAGTTATGGTACTCAATTTATGCATTTCTACGTTCATCTCACAAGGTTTTGTGAATAATCATTTAACTGTTACCAATCCATTGGAGTTTATTTCTATCGTTAACCGCAATTTCTCAGTAGGTAGTCAAACCGGCTCTATCTAGACTGCTTTCAGCAAAGCTTTTGACAAAGTATCTCATACTTTACTCTTAACCAAACTCAAAGCGTTTGGTTTTCCTTTTCGCTTAGTTGGATGGATGTTGATTGTCGAACTCAGAGGCTTTTCATGGCTTCTATTTCAAAATCCTGTACCCAGACGACGTTAATTTATTTTCATGCCTCAACGGCCCCTCACATCGGTTCCTTCTTCTGAGTGATTTAGACTCTTTTTCACTTATTTTTTTACTAACTATCTTATACTTTAATAAATGTAAAGCTATGTAATTTTTCCGTGGAGCTTTCAGTTCAAACTCATATTACATCAATGGTAATAGGTTGCAACACGTTTCTCAATTTACTGATCTTGGAATTTTCTTTGACTCCAAGTTGCATTTCATCCACATTTCCTCTTCAGTCTCTAAGGCCAGCGGTGTTCTTGGCTATATTAAACACTGGTATAAGGAATTTAACAATCCTCATACAACCAAAATGCTGTACACCTCACTTGTTTAACCCTATGTTGAATATGGGTCTTTTGTTTGGAAACCTCAACTTCAAAGGTATATTGATTGCATTGAGTCTATTCAAAAACAGACTCTTTGCTCTCAGAAATCTTTGTTGGGAACCTAATGCGTGGCTTCCATCACATCGGAGTCGTTTAAAATTAATCAATCTTCCTACTTTATGTAGTCTTAGAACAATCCTGGGCGTGACCTTCATGCATAATGTTATCTATGGTAATACTAACTTACCTTTATAACTGACTTTGATTAATTTCAATATATCTGGTCGATTTACTATTCATACATACCTATTAGCCTCGCCTTCTATAGAACTTCTGACTTACAGCATGATCCCTTCTATATCTTATGTAAATCTTTAACACTTACTATACGTTAGCTTCTCCTCCGACCACCATCTATATTCACATTAGACACGTTGAACTAATTTTAGATTATTATACTGTGTTATTACTTCCCAAACTTTTTCACATGCACGTGTGTTCATTTCAATGGAAAATAACTCTTAGTTAATTCTTAACTGCAGTTTGAATTTTACATGTTTACCTGTAAACGGCTGATGATGTTGTGTTTGTATCCATGTAGAACGTATACATTTAGCTTTGGTCGCATGCTTACCAAAGAAACTAGTAATAAGACCAGCCAGTCTGGGTGAATTTTGATACCACTTGGCCCCGCCCAATGTGAGATCAGTGTGTGGTCACTTCGAACCTGTTAAGTCTGTAGAAAGAAAAAAAAATTTACCCAACCGATTTCAATGAAATGTCGGTAAAGTACATGAATGGTTCCTCATCCCACAGGGGGATAGTTTTGAACGTAATGGGTGCATTAAAAAATATTTAATCAATTTAGTGTGCTTCAAATTCCGAGCAGCGCCGGTGCCCTTTCTAGTACATATATAGATTGATTGATGTGTGCATGATATACATGTCAGAAACAAACAATACCAATTTTAAAAAGCCTTAATTCACGAAAAACAATTTGACATGTCTGTGTTCCATCAAAAGAACCCTTCTTCCAAGACAGACATACCAGAAAGTAACTTCAGTGTTGAACAACACAAATGTCTGACAGGCTGATCACTGTCAGATCTCAGTACTGCCAGATCGAACTATAACCCCATTCTTGTTCTGCCCTTATATATATATATAGCTTTTATTTGACTTTTAGCATTGCTCCTATATTGCACCTACATCCAATAAATCGGTTTACAATGCCCACTTTACTTTAAAGAAGTCATTTCATTGGTCAAGGATCCGATAAAGTCCTAATTATGGGAGACTTCAACCTTCCGATAATTGCGACTCAGTTATTTCATCAACGAGTTGCGAATTTGTTGACTCATTACAGGATCTTTCCTTCAGCAACTCACTTTGTTAAAAATAGCAAAAACCGAATTCTAGATCTGGTCTTTACCGACAGTATTGATGATGTCTCCTTGTTCAGAAGTCATCCTCTTTCCACTCCTGAGGATGCACATCGCCCCACCATGGAACTGAATATCATTCGAAATATGTCCGATCGTCAAACTAATAACATCTATAAATTGCAGCCTACATCAAAACGTCTATTCTGCTTCAAAAATACTGATTACGTTAAACTCAACCGTCTGATTATTAATTTTGTCCTATTTGTATTCCTGCAAAAATGTCGAAATAGCAACACGGTTTTTCATAGAACTAACACAAAGTATTTCAAACTTTTTATTCCTAGAGTTAAACCTAAATGTAAAACCCAGACACCACCGTGGTATTCACGTGATCTTATTCAATTAAAAAACTTAAAAAACTTAAAAACTATTTAAAAAATTCGAGAGATCTGGCTCTTCCGTTGATTGTGCTACCTACGCAATATCTCGTTATAATTTTCAACACCTTAATAATCATTGCCACTCGCCATATATTACTGTGTCAAAGAGCACATAAAACGCGATACCCAAATATTCTTCAATTACATTAATATTAAGCGCAGGGTGGAGTCATTTCGTACCTGTATAAAACTGAATGGTGTTGAAGGTTGCAACGATGTTGAAATTTCGAATTTTTTTGCAAAATTTATTCGAAGCACATATACTAATTTTAATAAAAATTTCAATAATCACTATACATATTCTTTGAGTAATTTTAACCAATTTAATATGCCGGTAAAAAGCCTTAAAACAAAATTTTTTACCGGGTCTGGATAGTGTACCTAGTTTTATTCTAAAGCTGTGTGCTATTGCTTTGCATAGATCAATCTGCAAACAGTTTGACATTTCCTTGAATACCACTATTTTACCTAGTATTTGGAAACAATCTTACATTATTCCTCTCCATAAAAAGGGTAATAAAGCTGATATTTCAAATTACAGAGGAATCGCTAAACTGTGTGTGATTCCGAAGGTATTTGAATATATAATAATTGATCAGATTCAGCATTTCGACCAATTTACTAGAATTCACGTCACTAGTTAACCTTAGTTTTTCTCAACAACGTCAAATGGACGTTATTTACACTGATTTCAGTAAGGCTTTCGACAGTGTTTGTCATTCCTTACTTCTTCATAAACTTAAATAAATGCCTTTGGTGTTCCATCCAACCTGGTATGTTGGATTACTTCCTACCTAACGTCTAGAACTCAAAATGTTTTGTTTAAAACAGTCACATCCGAGACTATTTGTGTAACCTCCGGTGGCCCTCAGGGAAGTCAATTTGATCCGTTATTATTTAATATTTTTATAAACGATTTGCCAGTTGCCATTAAAAATTCTCACTTGTTGATGTACGATGACGATATAAAACTATGAATGTCAATTTATCGCCTGTGCATTTAAAGTATCTTCAAGATGACCTTGACTCCTTTATATAAACTTTCTTACACTTATTTGAGAAAAATTTAAGCTTATGTCGTTCTATCGTAAAAATGTGATTGTAAATAATTATCGTATCAACGATCACTTACTAGAACGTGTTTCAAAATTTTATGACCTAGGGTATTGATGGACCCAAAGCTGCATTTCGGATGCCACATTTACTAATCCGTCAATAAGTCTAAGGGTGTGTTAGGATACATAAAACGGTGGTATCAGGAATTTAATGATTCTTATACCACAAAAATGCTTTACACATCCTTAGTTAGACCTATTTTGGAATATGCATCTTGTGAATGGTTGATTTTTTATGACAGTTGATTGACAGTTTAGAATATTTAGCGATCGCATTGAATCAGTACAAAAATAATTCTTACTGTTTGCACTGCGTAACATCCACTGGGATCCAAATGTCCACCTTCCATCCTATCGATGCCGCCTAAAGCTTATCCAACTACCTACTTTGGCCAGGCGTAGAACTACTCGCGGTGTGATGTTTCTACATAATTTAGTTATTGGTAGTATCTATTCTCCTTTTTTGCTTGGTAGAATAAACTTTAACGTTCCTTCTCGGGTTACTAGAGGTTATATTCCAATTTCTGTTGGTTTCTGTAGAACTACTTATCTGCTGCATAATCCATTTCGGGTCTTATGTCAATCATACAATTTGTAGTATAACCTAATATCCACCTCTAAATCGTCTGATAATTTAAAACCTATCCTTTTATGTTACCTCAACACTTAGTAAATAATGCACCGTTGAATTAATGCTAGCTTTATTTGTTTAAATCTTTGTTATGGTATGTAATGAACTCTAAGTTGAATCTTAACTTTAGTCCATCTTGCATGCTTATTTGTTACAGGTTGATGATGTTCTTCTCTGTAACCAAATACGTAGTTCGTAGACATTAGCTTTGGTATCGCATATTCACCAAAGAAATTAGCAATTAAGACCAGCTGAGCCCAGTCTACTATGTAACTGGGTGAATTTTAATTCCACTTGGGCTTGCCCCATGTAAGATCAGTTTGTGCCCATTGCGTACCTGAAAAGTCAATGTAAACGAAAAAAAAAAAAAATAAAAAAACAGTGAATTAAAGTGAGATGCTGTAATTTTTAGTCAAAAAGAAATTTAAATCTACCGGAGCTCACACGTTGCTTGAGTATTTTGAGTGAGAAAGGCAGGGTGTTACTTTTCTGATTTTGGGTGTATTAACTCGTGCGTGTGTATAATACACTCTTATTACTAGGAAACTATTTTTAAATGACTTCATATGATGTCTAAATAAAGCATGGATCGTTGTAGTTCCTGAAATCCGCAGCGAATACTTTTAAAACTAATTGTTAGTGGCATAATCTCAAACATATACACTCGCACTCGTTAGCTCAGACATGAGCTGCGCATACTTGCACAAAATGGTAGCTTCGCATGGGCCGTGTTGCTGTTTTCCCTGCATAGTTTACCCTGTTTCAACTTTGCGTGTGCTTTCCTATATTACATATTTGTTGGTTTGTGTCGCTTTGCAGTTGGAACAAGGGAACGTGTCGGTTTATTGTTGATCTAGCCATTGCTGTTGGCCGTGGCTGACTTGGTTTGGAAGTGAATGTTGCAAATGCAATTGCAACACAGCACCAAAAACTAAAACTACATGAACCAGAACAGTAGGAACGCTGGTGTATTTGAATTCTGGCGTGCAAAGTTTTGATACTTGTGTCAGCTCATTTGAAATTTAGTTGAGATTTTTATAATAAAAATATAAGTATGTCGAGCAAGCGCAAAGGAAGTGTAATGGAAATAGAAATCTTTTACCGTTCAAGCTTGCAGCTTCAGCTTGAAATTTTATCTCGAAATAACTATGGTATTTGTCCAATATTAATTACTTAAGGTGATACAAATTTAAGAGTAAGTAATTATGTGACATTTCCTCTCACCAATTCTTAGTCGATTTGCCTTTAAACGAACATTCTCATTGACTCTACGACCATGTTATTGCCTTGCTGCGTTATTGCCAATGCTTTGATTTAAATGCCTCATTGACATTTTTCCCACAATAAATTTGTAACACATTAAGTTGATTTTATCAAATTGAATTAAACTTTTTTCATTATTTCCCTTCGACAGACTTCCGATTTCGAATTTGTCATACTTTTCAACGGTAAACTGATGAAGCAATATTGCCTTCATACAAATAAATTGGATGGAATTACCTGACTCTCTCGCTATACTTCTTAATTTGTCGTTCTATATATACGCCATTTATCTTACGTATAAAAATCGCGCGTGTCGAAACAGAAAATGTATTTTAAAGGATAATTTCGCAGTGATCAAGTCCTACAAACATATTATTGTACATGTGATTTTTAAACCCTTATGAAATTCGCTATATATCATCTGACAATTGTAAAAACAAGGACTATATAGAAAGAAAAACTTAGTGGTTTACACAACAAATAACGATATTTCCTCAATTATTTCCGGGTAGCAGCTAGCTGTCAATAAAAAACTTTTACTTTGGTATCTATTTCTTACTGTAGCAGTTTTTAAGCTCCTAAAATGTCTGTGTCATAAAAAAGAGACGAAAATGGTTCAAACGTAATTATTCGCTAAAAGCGAGCGAATGTACTTAAATATGAATGCCACATATGAAAGCTTTACGGTGTTTCTCGTTGTGTGCTAAGTGCAGCGCATCACCCAGCACCCGAGCCCATTAAAAGTGAGTGCGCCAATACAATATTAATAAACAAATAAAATAAAATAAATAAATGGCAAAAGTAAAAGAACATTTAGGTTCGTAGTGATTGCAAGCACAATGAAATTGTGAGACATAGTGCACGTATGTATTAGTAAAATAGTAAAGCGCCGTATCGAGTAACTTTTACTATCTGCGTGCCTGTGCCATTTTATACTACCGCCAAGTGACTTCCGCTTCAGGGGATATGAAATGAAAACCCAAAAAAAAATATTATTTTCTAAAAAATCGGATATCCGCCTTACATGCTTGGACGCCATTTCTTTACTGCTGCTTACTGGGACTAGAGCAGCTTGCCTTAAGCGCCTAAATACAGTTCATTTTAGTTCTTGGCTTACCATCCTTTATCTAACGCATAACAAAAATCGATATCAATCAATCTATGTTGCAGCAATCATATTATGCAGCGGAGAAAAAATTGGGCTACAACAAATCGCCATAATTTCATTGGTGATGACGCAACAGTGAACAACATGTGCAACAAAGACAAATCGCAAGTTTAGGCCAACAAATCGGAGAATAGCTTATGTTAAAGTACGCGTCCTGATTGGTTCGAAAATCACTACTGTATTGCTCATTTGTACGATTATGACAACTTTATTGGAAAATTGTTTTTCACATTTCTTTGTGCCAACAGAAAAGCTTCAAATACATATAAGAATTTATAAGTTACTTTGCAAATTAATTCGATATTTAGGATTCCATATGCTTTAATGAAAAACGGAACCATACGAAGCGCAAATACTCACGTTAATCCGCTTGACTTCGTCAATGTTATTGTATAGTTCATACACCTCGTCATTCCATCGAATACGGTAGACACTGTCAATACGAGTAGGGCCAAAAATTCTTCGAAGAATCTTTCATCCGAAAACTCTGGGCGTTGCTGCTTCTTCGGTTTGACACACAGTCCACTATTCTGCACCATACAATAAGGATGGGTGTCTTATACTGGATTATCTTCGTCTGCTGAGATAATAGGCCCTACTACTCAGTTGCCTATTTTTTATTTCAAGGCTGATTTTGTTTTTGCTGGTAATTATAAAACCAAGGTATATGAAGTACTTGACTGCCTCGAAATTATAGGTACCTGCAGAGACGGACCAATTTTGAGGAGATTCCAAGTTGAGAGATGGCTGCATACAGACAATCTTGTTTTGGGTTGTCATGGGGTGCTGTGTGTCGACTTGGTTTGGGTAGGTTTTTTCAAGAATTTTACGTAGTGTGAATATCTGGTCAGTTGTTGATTTGCCCGGTCTGAAGCCACATTGATAGGGGCCAATTTACGCTCCCGCAAATGGGTTGAGCTTTTCACAACCTACGCGTGATAGACCCTCATATGCAATTAGAAGAAGGCTAATTGCATGATAGTTGGTGAGAGTGGTCGCGTCACTCCTCTTCAGTAGAAAACATAGGAAACTGAGTCTCCAGTTTTTAGGCATGTTTTCAACTATCCATATTTTGCAGATGTGATTGTGCATGCTATTAACAAGCTCATTGCCACCCGTTTTAAGCAATTCAGCAGGAAAGTCATCAGCACCCGCCCCCTTATTTTTCTTCTTGAGGAGATTTCCATTATAATCATGAAAAACTAGAGATTTCCCGGGCTTAAAACCTAAAGTTAGACTCTTGACTCGTTGATAGAATTTTTGGGTTTCGTTTTTGGTCCTATGATTCCCGCCCTCTTCCCGTTCACGCCTTTCCTACTTTCGTTTTTTCCGTCTGAAAAGGAATTTTTGCTATCTCCTTTTCGCCTTGTAATGTTCATGCATGCTTCACGTAGCAGCTTACTGCAGTGTTCATATGTAGGCTGCGTCCTTCACAACCGTGGCTACACAATACTCATCATCATACCATTGGTTTCGATGTAGAGTGCGGTGAAACCCAATGGTCTCTCCGGCGCTAGTTAACAGAGAAACAAAATCATACTTTCTATGTATTGTTATGCAATCCAAAATTGCAAACGTCGAGGCATAACATAAAAACATTGTCAAAATCGGGGAGAATAGCGTTATCGAGAAACAAGTCAAAAGACATGCTGAAATTTATGTACCAGAGCAGTACATTAGCTTAAAGCAACTGCTAAAAAGACTGCACATGAAGCAAATCAATTGTCAAATATGTCTTCGGCCAGTACATCCTGAAAATTGAATTTTTTTGAGTTGTTACTCTTTAGTTAAACATGTGCGTAATGGGCACTTGGGCACTTAAAAACCTTTGTTGTCAGGCTCGAATAAATAACAAATTCCATTTCAATTTTAAACTTGGTAAAATGTATTGTTTGAGGTTCCGTCTGACCAGTTGAAGATCGAAAAAATAGAAAAAAACAATACTTTTGTTCGAGATGAGACTTAACTGATAACTTTCGATTACGTTCTTATAGTAAATTCGGATTTGCAAACATCTTACATTTAGATAATCTCTATTTATGTATCGAAAAGGGAACCACAGACAGAGGAATATAAAGAAATAATGACAAAAGATGCACTGAACAATAATCAAAATCGGGTAAAATTATTGACATAAAATAAAATGTCAAAACAATATCAACTACCGAAAAGTGCGAACAACGTTTGTCGGGTCAGCTCAATGCACTTAAGAAGTTTTAATTTGACGTTTACATCTTCATTCTATAGCTACGCCGGGGTATTGGACTTCGTAACGCACCCTCCAATTATTTTGCTAAAACTTTATGCGCTACCAACGAAAGAATTTTCACGCGGGCATTCGACTCCGACACTGGCCAATTAAATGACGCAAAACAGTGGCTTGCTCAGTCGGAAACTTCCTTAGATGCTTTGATGCTAAGTCGAGGACTTTGGAGCATATAATGGCAGACTTATCAAAAGAGGGGATGACCATATACCGAGCCTTTCTCATCACAAAGTTTCACCACTGTGATACCTTTTATAACAAGCAAGAAGCTCGCCACAAGCAGCCATTTAAGCATATTCATTTGCTTCGCCACAAAAGTTGTCCACTTGGAACGGGTTAAGGACTTCGACTTATTGCTGCACTAAAAGGATTTATCTCAACTCTTGGAAAACCAAACTGCATGTGTTCTGACAATGTCACCAATTTTATGGTGGCTAACAACAAGCTATCTCACTTCAGGCAACTCAGGAACCGCAAGATAATATTCGTAAATTTTGTGTCGATGATTACATAGCCTGGAAACACTTTCCAACTTTTAGAGGCCTCTGGGAGATGGAAGTAAAACAGCCAAAATGCATTTGTAATTGTGATTGAATGTATGCGAAAGGAATAAAAGAAAAGCGAAGTGATAGTGATTGTAAAGTGGGCAAAGAAGAAGAATTTGAGTAGCGAGTCCGAGGAAAGTGCAGTTATTTTTATTTTTTCATAATTACTAAATAATAAAAAGCATTTAATTTAATGAGAAAACATTTATTTTTGCTTTAAGTAGAATGCCTGAATTTAGTCTGATTTTGTTTATCAAAAATAATACTACAAAATAAAATATTGTTATTATTCCCCACGTCTGAAATATTTGCTAATTGTCAATCTACTCGCTTTTAATAATAAGTTCTATTGCATTAAATCTTGGTTTTTATTTAGGCTCTTTTTGTAAAACTGGAGCTGCACATCCCTTTTGCTTTTATCCCTTTCTTTCTTCCACTTCTTCAACCCGTGTCAAGAGGCAAGAAGATTTGAACAACTAGCTGAAGAAGATAAGTCACGCCTACACAGATAACTTTGCCTTTGCGGATTACATTGTCCTTCACACGCTAGCAGGGTGTTTCATAGTACTAACGTGATAAGTGTTGATGATGATTCAAAAGCACAAACGCAGGCGAGCAAACATATTAGGCGTTCGTGACTCTGGCACAAATGCCAAAATGATCCTCATTTCAAAATTTGTCCTTTTTTTCCTCCTTAGCTACTTCTGGTCTTGTCGAGGCAGTCATCATAAAAATGATAATGTGAATTTGATGAAACAAAGTATTATTAGAAGTAACAACGCGTCGAGTCGTGTGACAAAGTGTTTTTCGATAGCGCTGCTTTTCAATGTCAAAGTGTTCGCTGCAAATGTGACATAGGATATTAAATTGTGAGGCGTGTGAGACTCAAAGCTTGGAGTAAATCGAAAACTAACTAGCGAACAACTTTGTTGGTAGCTGAGAACCTATCGTCTGCATAACAACATTCAACTGTCATAGCATAACAACGTCAAAAACATCAACAGTAGTTACTATAAGAGGTTTTGTCTTCATGCTTATTGGAGATATCGGCTCTTTGACTACAGTAGACAGAACATACATCCGCACACGACTGCAATATATTTCTGCTAGACCTATTAAAACTTGTAGTCAATAAGCGGCTACTTTCCGTCGGAGGTTGACAGTTGTGCCTTCGCTGCCATTTAATGGTAGCAACAGCAGAAGCAACACATCAACATAATCATTGAGCTGGTATAATTTGGGGTGATAGCGAACAATTTCCTCATTCCATGTTTTTCATTCATTTGGAGAATTGTCCTTGCCACTTTCACGAATATAAACAGAGGCGGTAAAAAGATTCGAAGGGTATTTTCTACTCTCTCCTAGAAAAAGCAATTAGTGATGCTGTTTGGGTGGCATGGCCGACTTTGAACTGGAGTAAAACGAAAAAACGAACCAGTTTAATGAGCCATTAGTGTGAGTAAAAAACCATGCCGCCAGAAAACAAAAACATTTTTCTCTTTTAAAATGTTTGTCAAGTTAGGCTGACGTATCCTATATAGTCAAATAATGTTTCCCATATTTCACTGGTTTTCCGAATGATACTTTGTTTTAATATTATAACTAGCATCATAATCTTGGTCTAAGTCTAGTTTTTCACACTATCACTATTTATAATCTGACTAATGTGTTATGCAGTATACTGCGATAAATACTTAATTCCTCAAATACTTAAATTATAAAAAAAAGTTACTTTGTTTCAATACTGAAATAGAAGATATGTTGACTAGCAATTTGTTGGACAGCGAAAAACGAATTTGTGGACATTACCAAAATTTTATCCAGTCTGTCAGTATATTAAAATACACCAAAAAAGAAAAAAAAAGAAACTGGGAGTCACTAGACGCCTACTTAAGTATATACTCGTATGTATTGTGTTTGTCTGTGCCGTTGGCCCCAGTTACGTTTTTCTTTTCTACTTGTATGAGGTAGGTGTTGAAAAAGTAATGATGTCAATAAAAAGACATACAGTTTGCTGTTCTAACTAAGTATCAACTATATCCAAATTTGAATTACACCACTCGATAGGGAAATGACCAAAGAATTCGTTAGGTTAAGTACTAAATAAGTGGCGGTCGCGGAGGAGGAAGCTCCAACGTTTTGATTTCGCTTCCTTCGTTGTTGTTGTTTTCTGCCTGCCACTGCTGTTTATTTTTTTTTAGACTAAGGTGGTCCGCAGTGACCACACACTGATCTCACATTGGGCGGTGCCAAGTGGTATTAAAATTCACCCAGCTACAAACTAGACTGGGCCCTGCTGGTGTTTTGCTAATTTTTTAGGCGGCATGCGATACCAAAACTAATGTATATCATATATCATATCATAATATCAGCCATTAACATCTAAAAATTCAACAAATTTATTACTGATAAGACTTAACTTCTTTACAATAAGGAGAAGGCAACTAAAAATACTATAGCATATCTAACACTACAAAGCCATAAATAAGAAATGCAAATGCAATTAAGCAAAGCAGATCCGAGGAAAATTCCCGACTTAATCGACTTCGCAGTAATTCTTAACATCTCTTGAACTTTGATTTCAACGGAAACTCATGCCGAGCTTTCATCAAACCATTCACCAGTCACATATCACCTGCTGGAGCATCCCACAAAAAGTACTCATTGCGTTAAGCTTACTTCATGGAGAACTGATTGGTTCAAGTATAAAAAATACGTAAGCGCCCATATTCTATGAGACCAAAACCTAACACCGAATCAGACATTGACAACTCACTAAACCATTTCAACTCAACCATTGCGAATGCTGCCGTTGCCACGACACCGAAGGCACACAGTGATGTCAAGAAACCTGTAGTATTAACTGGCGCGGAAATTGAACGCCTAGTATCAGAAAAACGCCAGCTAAGACGTGAATGGCAGTCAAGTCATTCCCCCGCATCACTTGACAGATTCAAAACTGCAAAAAAACTTTTAAGAAATGCTCTAAAGATTGAAGCACGTAAAATCCAAAGGCACTAGATTGAGAACCTCACAGTCAACGAGAACTAAGTTTTCAATTTGGAGAGCACAAGACCTCATGAATCCTCCAATAGTAACTGATTGCCCCATACAGAATCAAAGTGGAAACTGGGCGCGATCTGATGAGGAAAAGGCCCTAACCTTTGCTAACCACCTCAAATCCGTCTTCCATCCAAACATGCCTACAAACGGATTTCATCTTCCCTAGCTGCCATGCACTTCGTTCCATACTAGGAGCGTACATCAAACTAATTCAAATGAGTTAAGTGCGGTAATTCAGAAGGAATTAATCCCAAAGAAGTCGTCAGAGCACGACCTCATCACCCCAAAGATGATTATTGAACTACCGAACTGCGCTATATCATTCCTTGCAATGCTCTTCAACGCAATACTTAGAGTGGTTTATTTTCCAGCTTCATTGAAGAAGTCAGTAATAATCTTGATCCCGAAAGTAGGTAAAGACACATCGATGGTCTCCTCATTCCGGCCTATAAGCTTGCTCCCGATGTTGTCGAAAGTATTTAAAAAAATTTTTATTAAGAAACTCTAACCACATTTAAACAGGAATAACATTATCTCCACACATCAAACCGAGACACTACGGAAATCAGAACTGCATTTGAACACCGAGAATACTGTTATTCTATTCATTGACGTTGCTTAAGATTTTGATAGTGTATGGCATGATGGCCTTATTTACAAAATAAAGCGAAAGCTTCCACAGAACTCACATAAGCTACTGGAATCATACCTCACAAAAACGCTATTTGTGGTGAGATGCAAAAAGTTTACCACAAAGGAGTATCACATAAATGATGGCGTCCACAAGGCAGTGTTCTCGGTCCGCTGTTATACATCTTATTCACCTCTGACATACCTACAAGCACCTAGCTCCTGCCATCAACCTTTGCAGATGACACTGCAATCACCTGTCGCTCACGCTGCCCTAAAAAAGCGTCAAAAAAGCTAAGCGACCACCTGCAACTTGTATCGGACTGGATGGACAATTGGCGCATAAATGTCAATACGGACAAATATAAACACGTGACATTCACCCTAAATAAGAGCGACTGTCCGTCTATCATCTTTAATAACACTACTGTCCCGCACTCAACGGAAGTCACTTGGACGACTCACCTGGCGGAAGCATATAGAAGCCAAAAAAACTTTTATTTTTTATTTTTTATTTTTATTTTATTTCCCATATGCCTACGCCTTGTTGAGATACGTGTGAGGGAGGACGCCAGCGGATTTGGGTGCTATAAAAGTCTGTAGTGATAGCGGCAGCTGTGAGAATTGATCACTTCCATAACAGTTGGCACGGCAAGATCCCTATGCAGCCGGGTGTTGCGGCCGTACCAAGGGGCGCCCGTAAATCTTCTGAGAGCCTTGCTCTAACACGCCTGCACTCTTCTGATGTTGTAGGCAGCAGTAGTGCCCCAAATTTGTGTGGCGTAGCGCCAAGCAGGTGCCACTACTTGCAGAACGAGAGTTCCAGCCTTGATGTTATGACACATTTATTTAAGTCTATGTTTTTGAGTACATAAAAGTCAATGAGGTCTGGCTTTTTATTTTTGTCTGTTGGCCAATACGTGGGTTCGCCGGTACTAAGATGTTTAGTTTTTGCTAACAGCAGTGCACCTTGTAGGTTTTTATCTTTGTTGTTTGATATTCTAGAACCCCAGTCTGTATGCTTCGCATTGTAGTCGCCTGCATCTATAAAGCGTTGTCCGAGAGTTTTTAAGAAGTCAAGGTATTGCGACTGTGAGATATTGTGCTTTGGTGGGCTGTACACGGCTGTTATTCTTAGTAGTGAGTCGAAGATTTGTATGCTTGTCGACTGGATATAGGTTTCTTGGAATGGAAGCAGTACGTTATGTTTAATGTTTTCTTTAATAATGGTAAAGGTCTTTGGTGCAAAAATTTCTTGTGTGACCATATTTTTTTGGCAGTTTGAGCACTGAGTTACCGTGCGTTTGTGGTGTGGCGGCTCAAAGATGACTTTAGTACATAGGAGTGTGATGATATTAAAGATTTATCTATTATTTGCTTTGGCTTTCAATTCTATAAAAAATAGCGACAGGGATTTCTTTGTCAGTTTTTGTACATTGTGGATATTGATGACATGGTGGCCTAGTTCCGATAGCTCGTTCTTAAGTTCGTCAAGGTCAGTGTCGTAGTGCATATTCCTAAGTACTGTCTTGAATCCCCGCTCCTCTTTCGGCTTAATGGTGTAGTATTTAGTTTTGTTTTCCCTGAGCATCTTAACCACAGCCGAGTAGTTCGACGAGTCATTTGTCTGTACACATACTTTGTTGTTTTTAAGTGTTTTTATAATGTAGTTTTGTTGTATTGTGTTATTCAGAGCTTTGTTTAGTACGTTGATTTGTTCTACGTCCTGTAATTATATTGGTGGTGGCTTGTGAATTTTAGTAGGTGGTCGAGGTTGCTTTGGCGCATTAGAATTTCCTTCTGTACCACTGCCGTCTTCAGCCGTTTCGTCTTGTGAGAGGAGTTCGATCCTGTTATTAGTATTAGGCGCGCTCAGCCAGTACTTTTTCAGTGTTGTTTGTGTTGTCGTTTGTGTTTGAGTTTTTTTCCTACTTTTTTTACTATTGCTATTTTGTTCGGAAGTGTTGTTGGGAGAGAGCTTACTACGTTTGCGTTTTATTTTTGACTCTTGTGGGTTTTGATTGGTTAAAGTTTGTACTTGCGTGTTTGATGTCTTTTCTCTGATCAATGTTGTTGCCGAAGAGAGGGAGCAAATTGGCATTGTAGCTGAGAAATTTGACGTGGTGGTTGTTGTAATTAGTGAAATAGCAGCTGATGTCTGCGTTGTGGTTTTTGTTGTTGTTGTTGGTTGGAAAGAGGAAAGTGGCGTCGTTGGTGAAGCGCATTGTGCACTCCACGGCAGATGCTGAATATTACCTGCTGCCATGGAACAGCTGACAGTTAGTTGAGTGGTAGAGCGAGAGGTTGCGTTTGTTTGGATTGATGATCCGTTATTGTTTTCACTTTGTGAGTGTGTAGCTGTTTGATGTATTGCGGGAGAGCAAGAACGCGCTCTCTCGAAATTAACGGGAAGTGAGGCTTGGTGTGAGTCACTGAAGTTGATGCTGTTGTTTGAACCGCTTGTTGATGTGCCAAGGTATTCGTTGTTGTTATTTATGCGGACAGCTGTTTGAGCGTGGGGTACGCTCATGCTGTTCCTTGATGGATGATTTTGTTTTTGTGAGCTGCCCGCAGTCGGGGGACTGCGTTCAACAGGCATCTTTGAGATAAGAACAATTGATTATCTTGTCTCTTGATTTAGTTTTTGTGTTGTTAAATTCGGAAAGCGAAAGGAGACGACTAGTCGACTTGACAGTGTACTGGCGAATGAAAAAAAATCTGTATGAAATTAAAAGCCAAATACCTCCATTGGCTCTTAAATCGAAGATCTGGTTTAAGCATCGAGGCTAAAGATTTTACTATATAATACAATAATAAAGCCAATGTGGACATACGGTTCCTAGCTATGGGGGAACCTAAGCCCAAGTAATGTCGAAGTTATCCAAAGAGCACAATCAAAGATACTTCGCACTCGAACAAGTGCTCCCTGGTGCTGGTCCAACTGCATCAGAAATATCACCTGAGACTCTCGCAACATCCTAACTTACTAGCTCGTTCACTCTTGCAGACAAGCAGAACTACGCACCTACGTCGAAATGACTTTGCTCCCCCATAAACCTGGGAGGACCATGCAACAGAGAAACGTTTTCTTAGCTCAAGATTTCTAAATTATTGTTAGGCTGTGTATTGTATACAAGTCCTTCAACAAATACATTTATATGTAAAAAAAAAAAACAATTACTAAGAGAGTGATAGAAGAGATAGATATTAGGAGTTGAGATAAGATAAAAGGGTAGATTTCAAGTTTGCTGCAGATTCGTAGTTTTACAGAGACCACCAAAAATTGGGAAATTACTTCTTGTAACCAAAGAAGTTACATTGAAATTGATGCTACCAAGCAGAAAATGGGAATAGATACAGCCAACAATTAAATTATACAAAAACATTATATCGAGAGTGGTTCTACGACTGTACAATGTTTGTTGGTAGTTGAATAAGTCTTAGACGACATCGATAGGATGGAAGGTGTATGTTAGGATGCCAATGTTAGTTACGCAGTGCAAAAAGTAATAAGTGCTTTTGAACTGATTCTAGGCAATTGCTGTGCTTTCCGAACTGTAGGTCACATACACAAGATCCATCAATACTCCGAGATCGTTAAATTGAGAGACACACTCTAATATTTGACCGTTAATAAAATAACTCTTTATAATTAGATTTTTATGGTAGAAGGACATTACCTTACATTTGTCGCAATTAAGTAGAAGGTTCGACCACCACTCGACGACGAAAAACACATAGAATATATGTGCAAGATAAAAACAGCAAAAACTTTAGCAAAACTTCTTATACCTTACCTAGTATGGGTATGTAATTGCATATATTCGAACATACATTGTGTGTGTGGTATACTTACAGTATACTTATAGTTACGAAATTAGGCACTCTTGCAGTTCAGTTTCCTTTCGTCTCTTGATGTATCAACAGAACTAGACGGTGAGCTCAAAAATAGAATCAACTCGATCACTTCTGAAATAACTAAATATTTTTTTAACCAAATTGGCAAAGAAACACAAATTATTTAATCGTTGTCTTTCGTTTTGATTTGGTCACGCTTTTTTTGTATATGGTGTTTCCAAATTAGTTTACTGTCAATATCTAATCCTAAGTACTTGGCTTCCTTTTGAATAGTTAAGTCGTCTCCGCCAATATTTCTATGTATTGGTGTGAATCTAGTCTTAGTAGTGTATATAATTTGTACTGTTTTGTTTTTATTTATTTCAGTATGCCACTTACTAAACCAGTCAAGTTGTATTTAAGTCTGCTTGCAAGAAAAATGTGGCAGTATTTATGTTTTTATGAGCACTTAGGAGTGTTGTGTGCTCATCGACGAAAGTTGCAATCATCGACGAATCGTGAGTGTTATATGCTATGTCTGTATAAGGTATATAATATCCCGATTTTATTTCTCTAAGGGTTGAGTATTCGTCTGAATATTTTACTAAGAAGTATCTACCTGTGATATATGGTGTTAACAGATGGGCTATGTTTTGTGGAAATACATTGTTAAGTTTTAATTTGAGTTCTTAGTGTACGCCATAGCTGCTAAGTCGCATATGAATAAAATCAGAATTGTTCAAGCTAAAACGCTTAGAAAAATTTGCAATGCTTCCTGGTACATGCGTACAAGGGATATCGAAATGGATCTTAGGGTTCCTAAAGTAGGCGATGTTATCCAGGCACAAGCGGGGAAATATCTAGAGCGCCTTGGTTCTCACCCAAATGCACTCGCGAGAGGGCTAACTTCGAGAGCCAGAAAAAGAAGACTCAGAAGGTGTCACCCACAGGATCTTCCCACGAGAGTCCTTTCATAAGTTCCTTCTGTCAAATTTAGTAAATGTTCTTTATATAAATAAGTAATTGTAAATATGTAAATATATAAATTATTCTCTATAATTTCTTTGTAAGTCATAGGTTTACATTATTTTTTCTTTTTCATTTATATACAATTAGGTTATTCTGAAGGTAGTAGAAAACTAGTTAATAATTATTTTAAATAAATACAATAAATATTGTATTAAAAAAAAAATTTGAGTTTTATATGCCAAACCTTGTCAAAGCTTTTGTATTGTCTTCTTCGAAAACCAAATTGATGATTAGGAATGATGTGGCTGCGTTCTAGTAGTGGCAGGAGTCTACTTCTTAATATTTTCTCGAAGACTTTTGAAAGCACAGGAAGTAGACTGATTGGTCTATAATACTCTGCTTGTAATGCGTCTTTTCCCTGTTTTGGAGTGGCAGTAATATCAGCTAGTTTCCAGACTCTCAGAATAAAATTTAGTCTGAACATAGCATACTTTTTTTTTATTTTTCTTAAATTTAAATTGTTACTTATGATTCCTTAATTTACAATAGGAGTATTACAACATAATTTATATATACAGACTATGGCATAGATTTCCTTACTACTGAAATGTTAAATTTTTTATCTAATATTTTATGACAATACTTACAAGGAAAATGGGGAAAGAAAAACTTTTGACATTATAGGAGTTAGGAAGTAAAATTTATGACTAGGGGACTGATGCTCAGTCAAACTAACACTAGTTAGTTTTGCGAGTACAAGCCTTGGTAAACTAAATTTGAAGTTCTTTTTTACATAAGTAAAATGCACATAAAAGCATTTAAGAGGTATACACGCTTTAATGTTAATTTACAGAGTTATTGTTACTGTAATAATTGGAATTTAAATTGGCTATCATTTAATCAATGGTGCCTATTTTAGCTATCTCATGCAAGCAGACCGTGGAGAAGAAGAAAGACAATTTAAGAATCATCTTCAGAAGTTTGTTTCCGATTACTTTCAGTTCTTTCCGATGGGTTTGCGCACAATCCCCAGACTACCGATCCATAGAGCATAATTTGCACAACGTGTTTTGTTGACTTTATTAATTGTTTTGCTTATATGAAAGTTAAAGTTAAATTTTTTGTCAAGGAAGAGACCTAGATATCGTACAACAGATTCCCATTGTATGTACACGTTGTCAATGACAAGGTTAGCGTTGGGTGAAAAGAAAGGCTTGCGCTTTATTGTAAAGAAAATGGAGTTAGTTTTATTACAATGTAGTTTTTTGATTTTCCATTTTCTGTAATAAGCAGCTACGACATCTAAAGCATTTTGAAAGTTTCTATGTATATCTACAAAAGTATTCGATGCACAGTAAACGGCCGTATCATCTGCAAACATGGACATGACACTGTTTTCAAAATGTGGTATATCATATATAAATGTGTTGTATAGAGTGGGTCCAAGGACAGAACCTTGGGGAGCACCATCACATACAGGTGTGAGATTTGATTATGTGCCGTTAATAACAGTATGAAAATACCTATCAGCAAGGAAGCTTTGGATTATTTTTATTAGGTATAAAGGACATAACCTTCTGGATTAGTTCATTATGCCATACTGTATCAAATGCAGCTTCAATGTCAAGGGTGACCATACCAACAGATATTTTATTTTGGTGGTTATCCTTAGCAAATCTCTTTAGTTTAAGAAGTGGGTCAATGCAGCTAAGCTGGGCTCTGAATCCATATTGGTCACTGGGCCTAACTTTTATAGTTTTTTTTAAAAATTTTGGATAAGCCGCTTAAACAATTAGACGACAACTATTCGGTGAGTCAAGCGGTTTTCCCGATTTTTGATTTAGGACGATTTTAGTCACTTTCCACAAGTGAGGAAAATAACCTAAGCTGAGGCATGCATTGAATACTCGACTAACATATTCAACTGCTTTCTTTGGTGGGTTTTTGATGCATATGTTTGGAATGCAGTCAATACCTAGCGATTTATTGATTTGAAGCGATTGTATAACACAAACTACATCAGAAGTTCTAGTTAATGGAAAGCTCAAGTTCTGCCCTCGTGTAGAATCATCATTGACTATAGTGTACTTGGATCAGATAGCGCTCGAGTAAGTTTGTGCTTTTCCTCGAAAATTTTACTTAATATGTTGGCTTTTTGTTGAAAGGTCGTGTATGATTCATTAAGGTAGTTTAAACAATAAATAAACTGTGATTTGTTCTTAATTATTTGGTTATTTTCAAGAAAGGCTTCGAATGTTTTTGTAGTTTAGCAAGTTTAGTGTTCCAGCAGTTGTTGTTGTAGATTAGTAATTCAGAACTAATACGACGCTTAAAATGTGCAAGTCGCACTTTGAGGGTTGGTAATCGTGTTCTGTACCATTGCCGTCGCGTCATATTACGGATCTTGAGAACCTCAAGAACATGATTTGGGAGTTGGCTGCTTAGGAACAGCCTTCTTGATAGCTTCATTTATATTAGTTTTGAGTTTATCAATTATTTCGTCAACTTGGTCTGTGGTTGGATGCAAGGATGCATGAAAATTGTTGGTAAGTTGGCGTTTAAAAGGCTTCCAGTTTGCCTTAGAGAAATTTAGGAATGTTTTATTTATTAGGTGGACGTTGAAGTGAAATTTACTAATACTGGTAAATGATCAGATGATAAGTCATTACAGGTGAGAGGAGTAGATATCATGTTTGGGAAGTTAGTAAGGAAAATATCCAGAGTAGAGGGTTTTGCTTTATTAGAGGATGGGATATAAGTGGTATCATTGGGATATATAACAGCAACATTTTTAATCAAGGACAGCTCATAGAGAGTATTTCCCAAGCAGTTAGCTCTTAAACAGTGCCATCGCCTCTTTCAACAGTTTAGATCACCTGCAATCAGATAACGGCTGGCCAATTTAATTTAGTTTGATTTGAACCTGGCTTTTTGGTGAGAGCGATGCTTTGATAAACTACAATTTTTGAGGCAGCAAACATTGTTACAAGGAAAGTATATGGAGAATAACTTAAGTGCGTGTCTGCATTGGGAATTTGTTTGTGTTTGAGTTTGTTGTTTACAACAATTGCTAGTCCGCCTCATTTGCTGATAGAGTGGTCATTTCTATAAACGGAGTAATTAAGAGATGCAAAGTTATCGTTGTGTTTTATCCAGGTTTCGCTAACCAAACTAATATGTACGTTCTGTTTCGTTCAAGAAGTTAAAGAACACAACCCTTTTTTTCGAATGGCACGAGCATTCCATGCCATAATATTGAGAGGATTTGCTATATTATTTGTTAGTGTAGACATAAAATAAAAAATAAAGATATAAGCGTGACGTGGTAGTGAAAACTAATCTCAGCCATTCAGTGGAGCACGCGATACCAGGCGGTCTCCGGTTGGCCCGTCCGGGTTGACACAACCAGTTGAGGGGTATTCCTGTTGAAGGAAGCGGCCACAGCGACCAGAGTAGATGTTTGTACTCTATACCCTGGTTGAGACAATAGAGCCTCTGCCTTTTTGATAAAGGCTAGAAGGTTCTTTGTCGAAGAGTTCCTGATCAGAACAGGTGACAAAGAGTCTTGTTCCAAGAAGTCTAGACGAAGTTTGGCCAACGACGGACACTCACAAAGGGGGTGAAGACTAGTTTCTGTGTCTGCTAAGCAGAGCCTCTACTCTGGTGAGGATGACAAACCTAGTTTGTGCAGATGATAATTTAGCTGATGGTGACCGGTTAAGTAACCCACAATCAGTCTTAGGACCGATCTACCACGAGCAAACTCTTGTGGGGTGACTCTGGTGGAGATGAGCAGTTTAGCTTGAGGAAGGCCTTCTCTGCGCACCCAAAGGTCTAGGGTGACAACTCTGAACCATTCCTCGATAAATGGCTTGGCCGTTGGCCAGCTAATACCGATATAGGGTTCAGGGCTAATGCATCTGGAGGAGGATCCAGTCCTCACCAGTTCATCAGCATCTTCATTACCCTCGACGCCTTGGTAACCAGGTACCCAGCACAACGTGACCGTATTGTGTCGCGATAGTAGCTATAGAGAATCAAACCAGTCCCTTACATAGAGATCATTACATTTGGTCCGAAAATCTCGGTTCCAGTACCCGTTTCCATTCTAGAACCATCAGTAAACCATGTGTTGCCACTGGGCATAGGGCCCGGGTTAACGACTTCCCAGTCAGAGCTGTTTGGGGGGAGAGCCGTGGATCGCCATTTAAAGCGCCATTCCGTGCTGGCTATTGTATGGTTATCTATATTCTTATAGCCTAGTGCTTCAGTTATAGAATCATAGCCGGTATTGTTAAAAGCCCCTCCACGTCTAGGTATTCAAATAATGCAACTCTTTTCAACTGGAGTGAGGTTTCAATCTTACCGCCGAAGTGATGAAGGGCAGCTTCGGTTGATTTGCCCTTCATGTAGGCATATTGATTCTTGTGAGGAGGCATCATTTTTTCAAGCCTTTGCCTGATATGGAGCTCAACTAATCGTTCCATAGTCTTTAAGATGGAGGAAGTTAGAATTATTGGTTTGTATGATTTGGTATAAATCGAAAAGTGAAACTTACTCTAAAGAAGCCAATTAGTGTTCGGATGATTATGTCAAAGCAATTTTGCAGCAGAGCTGGAAAAATGCGATCACCGCCCGCTTGCATAAAGGGCTGGAATAAGGAGATAGCCCATCGAAGCTTGCCTTCATCAAAAATGACGCCAGAAAGGCTGTTAGCCCTACGTCCCAAGATCCTTTAGTCAGTGGAGGGTGGTTGCAACGAAGTTGTGGTGGTGATCGAATCAGGAAAGTGAACCTGCAGTAGGTACTCACGGGTCTCTTGCCGACTGTTCGTAAAAAGACCATCTTGTCTCTTTAGCAAACCTATACCATTCGACGGGGCCTTGGCTAACACTTTCTGCAGACGGGCTGCTTCGGAAAGGGTTTCCAATTCTTCACAGTGCCTGCGCCACGTCAAGCGCTTGGCTCGTCTAATGTGTGTGCTATTGTCGGTGAGCACGACCTTATATTCGCCCCACTGACCAGAGCGTTTAGCCCTGTTGAATAGTTTCCTTACTATCTGTCTTTTAGTTGAGAGCACTTCATTCCACCACAAGACCTTTCGTCTGCTATGCGTGGTGCGTTTTGTGTTTCTCTGCTTAATAGGCTTTATGAGCACCTGATTGAGCTGCTCATCTGCTTTGTCTAGCTCGTGTGAAGAGCTGATGCTGTGAACAGGAGTGCTGGCTTTAGCGTTCACTAATCTCCGATAAAGATTCCAGTCCGACTTCTTTGAGGGATAGATTGGGGACCGAAGTTGTGAGCTATCGAGGATGTCGAAACGGATGTTCATATGATCCGACAGCGTGGCTTCCTCAGAGATATGCCAGTCCCCTATGGACTCGTTTATGGCCCTGCTGGTAAGGATGAGGTCAAGTACATCCTGCCTGGAAGTGGTGACAAAGGTTGGTTTGCATTCGATGTTTATTATATCCAAGTCTGAGATCATAATATAGTTAAGTAGGTACTTGGCCCTTGTGTTGATGTCACTGCTGCCCCAGATTATGTGCTAGGCATGATGTTGATGCTGAGCCAGAAAATAATGATCCGCGGGATAGGCGGCCGGCTTTAGTCAGCTTAACAGGCAATTGGCTTTGGGCTGTCTCACCGACCAGCGCTCGTTGGGCCAGCAGACACCAATAAACCACTTACCGTCGAGTGTAGACATACTTAAGAGCTAATTGTGCGATTACATTAAAATGTTCTACTTTTGTAGCACCGTTACTTAGTTTTGTTAGAACTTCCATCGTTAGATTATTAATTTCATCCAGTGTAAAAACATAAGGTGATCTTGTTGTTTTTGGAGTGTTATATGCAGGGGTATGCTTACCAACAAGAGTTTGTCTGTAGCTTAGGCCAGCAGCTTGGCTTTGTAGTTGAGAGAATGTGAACTATCGTAGTTGTTGTTGTAGCGGCTGTCGTTGTTATGGTTGCTGTCATTGCTGTTATTTTACCCGTGAGAGATATTGTTGGGGGCTAGGCTTCGTCGTAGCGTAGAGCTTCAAATGCTCTCTCCGTAGGTGTCGTTATAGTTTTGGCGTTGGTGTTTTTTGAGCGAGTTTACTTGTCATCGTAGTTACTAAAGATGTGTTTATATTTGTTGACTCTCCTATGCAGTAGGGTCTGGGAAGAAATTCGACAGGGACATGATCTACTCTGTAAAGGTCATAATGTTCACAATAATAGCATACAGTCAGAGAGTAGAGATATCTGTAATTTCCAAACAAATGGTTCGAATATTTAATATTGCAAATCCAATTAGTTACATCATCCCACAGTAAAATAATTTATTGGTTACGGCAATCATTTGGGCGGCACTCTGTTTCGCTATCTTCATCATATTCAAATTCAACATCAACAATGTCGCCAGTGAAATACAAGACGGCTTTTGGAATGATCCTGTTCCGCAGGAAATGTCCAATTTCAAAATCAGTAACCAAGAGCTTAAAAAAATATATATATATAAATAAATAAAAAAACTTCACAGATTTTTCCCTTTACTTTATATATTTGTACATACCACTTGAGATTTATCATCAATTTCAACTTTATCGGAGGATATTTTCGGTGGCTCAAAGAATTTGAAAAAGGAATCGGTTGGAACTTGTTTGATGATTGTGCGTACGGCACCTCTCTCTGGGTGCTTCTGGTTCTTTCGGATAGCTTTAACCGTCAGATTCATTTCTTTCTCCCAGTTAATAACGCATCCCTGTTGCAGTGGAAATTTGAAATATTATGCGAAGAGTATCAAATTCAATTCGAACCTCGCATTTATAGATTTTGTGTCCTTCGAAGTAGAATGGATAGTCTTCATCCAAAGTTGATTTTAGGAAGTACTTCTTAGTAAGTAGTGGATTTGAAAAGAATTCGTTTTTATCAAAATGAAACTCAAGGGTGTAGGAGTGCTGTGGGAAATAGTAATATTCCAAAAATGAGAGTGCTTCTAAAGAAGGACCTTGGAGGTTACATACCTCATCGTCACACTTAATAGTGATGTCGGTAAGTTTCCGAAGAGCTGGCTCGTCGTGTTCTTGTACAATTTCGCACAAAATTTCCGAATTCCGAAATATGGTAAGCCAAAAGTTTGGTATGCCTTTGACATTCTCTGGAATAGTTTGTATTTTTTTGAGCGCTTCTGCCATTTCTGGATTTTCATCATTACTTTTCAATTCCGGATACTCTTTCCAATTCCATGCCTGCGGTGGAGGTTCAACTACACCATTGACAATGTCCTTCCTCTTGTCAAAAAAAGGCTGATAACTTAATAGGTACTTTTTCTCTAACGAGTAAACTTCCTCAAAGAATTTTGCTTCCAGTTCAAGGTGCTTCAACTGAAGGCCCTTTAGTGCAACAATTCTATTCTGCAATGGGGGCGGGAGGGTCTTTACCATTTCCTGCAAGAAATGCTTACGCATTTCGGCTGACATATACGCAGGCCTATTGTACAAATAATAATTAAGTATTTTATTAAAAGGCCAAGCGAACACTTTCACTTACAGTAGCTGACAATGGTCGTTAATCGACTCCTCCTTGTCCACTTCATCCCACAAATCGTTCTCAATTACGCCTTCTTTAGATTTATCCATCTATATTAAATTCCAGTTTAAACAAAATTAAATTTTTTAATTTACTTTGAGCAGCTTTCGTAGGCGTGCTGATGCACCGGAAGTGACAATAAACTTTCAAATGGTTATTTATAGTAAAATTGTTCCTAATTCGATACTCGAATTAAGAAATTAATAAAAATCTGAACTCAACATGTGCTTTAGAGTTATTTGAATATTCAGCCAATAAAACAATTAAACGTCAGTACATGCAAATTATTACAAAATACTAATGGTCAAAGTCTTCATACAATTAGAGTAAACAAATTTTTTGCATACCATTATAGCTAGTAATTAGCGGGATACAACCGACGATCAAGACACCAGAAAACAAAGGGAGGTTTGAACAAGAGAATGCAATTACATGCAATTACATTTTCGTAGACGACAGGGTGACAAGTCAATCAGTCGTCGAATAAGAAATTCAAATTCTGCACAGCCTTTTACACGACACAATACATCAACACTCTCTAATGGTACAATTTAAATAAATTAAATAATGTACCTTATTACATGGATATTTATATATAATATATATATGTCTGTATATACGTATATTATATGTCCAACAAAAATAGTCTGTTTAGAGTGGATGCAATTTCGAAAAATGAAATCTGCATATAAGAGTTCAATTTATTTTATTATCATTCACAATTTTTATGTCTCCATTGTAAATATTCGAGTATATGCACTTTTTCCAACTGGGCATCGAACAGCACATTTGTAAGGAGAAAAAACATAAAGAAGCATTAAAGAGGTTTCTTTAAGGAGGTAGTTCTTTAAGGAGTTTCCCATTTATTTTGTCATATCCTGGGGCCTTTTTTCTTTTATGTCATTCGTAATACATTTTGTTATCTCTCTGGTCTTTTTGTATTTCATACGTTCTGAACCTCTACTTATATCTATTATTCAGCTGTGAATCATGTGATTGATGACTTCTCCAAAAACGCTTTCAAAGTAGTCAGCTAATAATATGGCTTTGTCGAAGTTCGTCTTTGCCCATAACTCCTTTTTCTTCTTTAAAGGATCCTGATGATTACTTTTATTTGTCCATCTTTTGGTAGACTTCCATAAAGAGTAGTCCGTTTGATTCGTTGGCGTTAAGCTCTTGAGATATGATTTTAATTGTTTATTTTTTAGTACCGGAAACATTTTTTTAACCTCTTTTTATACCTTGTTGTACTGTCTGTTTATGACATTTGTATAACGCCATTTGCCTTGAAAGTATACTATCTCATAAGTAATCCCAAGAGTGCTACAAGCTCCCTCAAGAAGGGGAGCTTTCCTCTTTGCTTTTCCCAACAATGGGGAAAGCGCTCATCCAGGGTCCAAGTGGTTCCTGATGCGGATCAAGGGAACAAGAAGCACTGAAATTCTTCTGTCCCCTGTCGACAAAAAGATGACTCTGACTTAATCGATGTTATCTGTCAGAGGGACCTGCTGATTCGCCCAGTGGAGGTACTTGCGACCGTTGATGAGATAAGTTCTCTGTGATGTGACGGAACTCCGGAGCAGTGCGACCAAGCTGTACATAAAATTCTGAACAAACCGACCTCTTGTATAAGCTCAATTAAACGCCAGCGGCACAACATTTTTGCTGGCTCTAAGATTGTCCTTTCACAAGAGAACTTTCTATGTCAGATGTGAAGGCCAGGAGTCTGACATAAAGAGTACGCGAGTTGGATTTCCTCAATGAGCCTTCCAAAAAGTTGCACCTCAAAAAATCCCACTTCGGTTCTTGCCGTGTCCATATTAGAGTTTGAGTCGCACGTGAACGCATGCGATACAGAATCTGCCACTATCCGTATTTTCGCTTTTCCAAGAACCCTATTAAAGTCGCAGGCTCAATCACAAATCGCAAGTGATAATGATAACGCAGTACGCAGTAGAGCAAGCAGTGTTTTAATTTTTATTTTGCATTGGCTACTCTAGAAGGTGAACAAAGGTGAACATTCTAAAGGTGAACATTATAGTATTTTTATAACTATATTGTTATAACTAGTGGCCCCAACAAACGTTGTTTTGCCGATTCTTGTATGTGGTGCGTTCGCAGAGTGTACTCTGAGAGGAAACAACAAATGAGAAATTTTCTTTTGTATGTACAAAAACAACAAAAACAAAAAAAAAAACGGTACGAAGAGCGCAATACACAGAGTACGTTTTGAAAGCAAATCACAAACACAAACACAAAAGTGAAGAAGAAGAAGAAGAATATAAATAAAAATAAATACAAAAATATCAAAAAATTAAGTATGCTTTGTTTTATAGAAAAAAAATATATATTAAAAACGTTTTAGTATTGTGTCTGGAAAGCGTTACATACAGTTTTTAATCAAGCAATTTTATATTATATAATTAATACGTAAAGTATGGCATACATATGCACTTAAATTTGAAAAAAAAAAAAAAAACATTTCCCTTCATTCATTCACAAAAACATTTATTAGCTATCTCACTTGCACTGTATAGAAATACACTTCTATACACTTCTACACTTCTGATATGCTCTTTTTTATATGGCATTTAGGTCTCCTACCGATGCGGTTTTTACCTCATCAATTGTGGCACACCTCTGTCTTCCAAGGTTCTTTTAATTTGGGAAGAGGAAAAAGTCAAGTAATGTTATTATTCGATGATACAAACATCGAAAATTTTCAATTTTCGTAATGTTTAGAGAATAGAAGAGAATTTCTTTCGTGAATCTCTGTCGTAGAAGTTTTGAGAATTTTAGCACCATCAAAGGGTTTCATGGTGGGAGAACCATTCTTTTACGAGCGTGGCTCTTATTTAATTACAATTTTCAAAACATAACAGAGATAAACCTGCCAAACAACTTAACAGAATAAAAAAAAAGTATTCGGTCATATAAAAAGTCTCCGCAGATTTTTGGTACATGTTTGAAGAAAAATTTCCTTATTCAAAATCAATTTCAATCAAGTGCATATTGGCCATTATTAGCTATGACCTTTTGCCATTTTCGGGGTAGCTTCATTTTTCATCGCCCGCAATGATTCGCTTCAAAATTGGTTCCACCTCGTTACGTTTCATGAGCGTTTCACTGATAGTTATTTGGTCAACCTACAAATATTAAATAAGTTATTGTTTGAAGTTATATTAATGTAAGCTTAAAATTGAATTTTCCATTATTAATCTTCATTTTTTCGAATGTAAACTGAAAAAGAAAACAATTTCAAAATATAAAGTGTCAAACTCTATATGGTACAGAATTTAAAGAGGGGTAGTTATGAATTCATCTCATCTCACCGCACCACACTCATGACCACATCTCGTTCACTCTCCTTATGTGTTTTGTACATACTCATTATTATTTTAGTGTTTACATAGATCACACCTATATTCTCTCCGCTACATTTTTACTGTTTTTTTTAAATAAATGCAATTATAACTTGATCGTTATTTATTCATTTAACTCGCAATCCTGCACACAGCCGATTGTGTCAGTTGCACTGCGGGATTTTTCTAGCCGCTGCAAATAATACGCTCGAGTATTTACTAGGGTGTACAGCATGCATAGTGGCTTGTAAGAGGCTCGTTGCCCTGGTAGTTTGTTGTCTTTAGGTATAATTGCCTATCGTTGTTGTTTCCAAATGTCTGGGAAGACACCCTCCGTAACAACTGTGTTCATTACCGCCTGGAACACATAAATACGCCCATCTATAGCCTCTTATAGCTATGTTTCGATCCCGCCAAAGTCCGGCGCTTCGTTGATTGTTGTTGGGATATTCCTAATGATGGTTGGATATACCCTCTATGGTTGTTCTCATTGCGTTGCGTAAGTTTTATAGTTTTCCAACAATACTGAGCATTACTCGTGGACAAGCGGGAGTTTGGTAACGCCTTAATCTTCCTGGTCGAGGGTTGAGGTTTTCCTGAAAATACTCTAGCATTGACTCATCAATCATTTAAATTAGCCAACCTCTATTTTGTGTAAATCTGCCTGTTGGTAGCATATCGAACTCGATAGTATCTATCACATTCTACTTCAGTTACCTAACAAGGGACAATCGTGAGGTCGATGCAGAGTTCGCCTAGTTCATTGGTGAAGGTTGGGATATTTCCACAATTAATGAGCACAATATCATTACTAGCCATTAGTCCTAATTCTTCTCCATTCGACAACCCAAATATTGAAATCTCCAGCGATTATAAGGGGAGACTTCCCACGGGCGTGTGAAATCAGCTCTTCCAGGAAGTAGCTGAAGACGCAAAGGACATTTCTGGGTGGTGTGAAAAACATATATAAGTGCAACCAGTCAAATCTTACATTTGCATAGGCCTTACTAGGCTGGTGTCTTCCCAAGTACATTTGAGTTGACATATTTTGACAAATTAGCGTTTGACCGCAGGTCACAGGGGTCTTTTTTTGGTTGAAATATTGTTTGTGTTTTCTCTTTTATTTGATTGTTCCTCCGAATGTTAAAATAAATGTTTTTGGGGTGTGAAAAAACAATTCTAAATGCTAATGTCAATTCAGAGTGAGTTCACTATGGTATCCTTGAAAGTTCCCTAGCGGATTCACACTTCGTTACAACGTCGCCCAGGTGTTGCTTAAAGATATTATTAAGTTTTCTATTGATCAAATTATAAAGCGAAGCTGCGCACTCTTTCCTCTCTCTCTTTTTTGATATTTGTTTTCCTATTTTTCTTTCACATGCACTTCTCTGCTATACATATACCATTTTCCTGTGTATTGTTGCACGTTCACGAAAGTAGTCAACACTAATTTACTTCGCTTTGCTTAGTACGACTATTTTGCCTTTCGCATTTCTCTTATTTGCTCACAGTGTGTTGTCTGCGTAATTTTTTTTATTTTCGTTCTTAAGTTCCTTTTACTTGTATGTATTTTTGAAGTTCATGAAACCTTTCAAGCGTTAATTGTAATTGAGCTTTAAACGTTATTCAGACGTCAGTTCGGCTTATGCATTACGAAATTGCTTATTACTTATGGCATTGCATATTAGTGCGGAATCGTTCGTCACATTTAAGGCTTACGAACCGTTTTTATACTGTTTACGTTCTGGGAATAGTATTACAACTTTGATATGAAGGTTAAAATACAGATAAGGAAACATGGGATGTTGAGTGCGTCTGTCCGTCCATCCGTCCATATGCAAATTATGCTGTAAATTAAAGAGATAGAGAGGTGGATCAGCTCCTATAAAAGTATACGAGGAGTTCAAAGAGTTACAGTATAATTTATTGTATATCATTAAAATAGGGTTCACAACACCATCAAGGAATTCCAGATAATTGAGACACAATTCGGAAGTGCTTTTCGATGTTACCTTAAGCTACTTCAATTATTTTATTTTATTACAGGTGTGCATTAAATTTCAGATTGGGAGAGACGAGTAGACGAAATTGCAATTACATTATTTGACCCAAACAGGCTGAGTTAAATTAAAGGTTTTAAAAACTAATCACTTTTATTCGTACTCTGTACCCCTTCATAAACACGAAATTCAAATTGTACCTATTAGGTCAATTTTCCGAGTAGTCACGTGAACTTTTAGTATATGCAGTTTTAAATTTTTATTATGTTTGGCAGGTTACGCAATGGAATCTAAACTCATAATTATAATTTGATGTTGAATACATAAAAAAAATCTATATACAGAAACAAAATATAGAAAAAAGTCCCACGACTATATGAAATCAAAAAGTATGTTACAACCGAAATCGAAGGTCTGTCAAAGAGAAATAATAAAAAAAAGGTGAACTAGTTTATTTATTTTTTTCTTCAATGCAAGGGTTTGGTGATTCATAGGGGACGAAGCGGACACTATTTGCTTTAAATCGCCGGAAGGTGATTTATTTTCGTGGGAACGCTCGGCCACATGTAGCGAAAGTGGTAAGAGAAACTCTTCAATTTGGAGTGGGCACCGTGGCACAGTATCACATTGTGACTATCACTTCCTGCGGCCAATGCAAGACGCAATGACCCACACACACTTCCGTAATGTTGATGGTGACTGAAAATTTTTCAATGAATTGATAGCTTCGAAACCGTAGTCTTTTATCAAGGTGATATATGCAAAATGGAATATATGTGTAGCCCAACCAGGGCAAATATTTCTATTAAATAATTTATTCATTGAGCATTTAAAATAAGCGCCTAAAAATGCATTAAAGACAAAGTTTGACTTGATTACGTGATTTACGTAGATTTTCTAAGGCAGATAAATAGTGATCTCTCTATAAGTACTCTCATCAAACTGATTGTTAAGTACATTCTGAGTTAGAACCCCGATCTACTCATAGTAGTGACCTCTTTCGATTTGATTGTTGGGAGAGTATGAGTATACCAGTCGAATGGGGGGGGGGGGGCATTGAATGAAAATGTGAAAAATTTCCATAAACATTTGAATTTCATAACTCCCAGCATTGTGCCGAGCTGAGCTCAGGAACATCGCCAATACCGATTCGAAGCACACTGCAATCGGGTTAGCAAATTCAGCGCGCCAGGCTTTGGCCCTACACAGAGCCAAGCACACATACCTACATTTTAGTATATTTTAGTACAGCCACGCATTACTAATTAATTGCATGCAATTTCAATTTGTAACTTTCGACTTTGACAGCACTTCGAAATAGTTATTTTCCTACCTCTAGTGCTGACTACAAACTTCAACTTTCAGGTGAATTTTTTTTCGCTTTGAATACTATTGAATGCCAATGTTTACAAGTTTGTCAGAAAATGCAAGATTTCTGTTCTGTTTCTTTTGTCACTGTATAAGAGGAGTGTGCTTGAGATTCAATTTTGTCCAAGTATCTTGAAAAAACAGCGTCAATGGTAGTACAGTAATTTTTTCGAATTGCGCTGGATCATTATTAATATGTAAATCAAATGAATCTAATAAAATGAATTCTTCGAATTTTTCTTTATTATTGAAGTTGACGTTGAAGTCTCCCGCGAATATGAGTGGAACCTTATGAAAACTTTCTTAAAGTAATTTAGAACATGCCTCGGTATATTGGAACAATGATCGGTGAATGAATAATATAATATCCTCAATATTTTGATTTGGGAATATATAAATAGCTACATTAACTATTGCAAAATCGTTTCCTATTTTACAAATAACTAAGCAAATGTCACCAACTTATGAGTGCTTAGTACTCAAATCATTAATGTTTGACAAACGCGTTCCCATATTTTCTGTACAAATATGAGCCGCGTCTTCAGTTCTACTATATATTGCGACTCCACCTGAACGAACATTTTCTCGTTTATAATAAGAAATGCAATTAAAATTAGGAAGGGCAATTTATTCTTCATTTCTTATCCATATCACGAAAAGTAATAGTAGGTTCGAATTTTTAGTAACTGGATCCAAGAAATCTAAGGTATGTCTTTTCAAACTTGAGCAGTTAAAAATGAATAATGAAAGACCCCTTTTTTTACAAATCATATCTAGGATAATTACGTTCTGGTCTGCAACGTGTTTAAAGATAATTTTTGAAATTCTTGTAGCAATTTCTCTGTTGATCTAGCATGCTTTCGATTATGATAAAATTCAAATTTCGTTGGATCATCTTGGGGTGTTACAATATACAAGTTTTCGTATGTGTTACTCGTGATAGCGCAACGTAAACAAGTTCTTGCCATTTATATTTGCTGTACTCGTAAACTATTTCACTTAAATTTTGACCCTGTGATTTATGTATTGTAATAGTCGAAATTAAAGGAAAATGCTTTCGAGTAGCAATAATTATTTTATGTGATGCCAATGGAATATTCGCAGATCGTAGTTCAATAGGCACAGCAAGACTTCTAACTCCACTTTGTATAGCTAACTGACCAGCTTTTTTTGCTTTTCTTCCAACCAGTCGTTGTTGAACCACAAAACTCCAACCAAACTCTAACTACAATGTTGTTTGTATCAAAATCTAAATTCATTAATTTGGTATAACTGACTTTTTATTTAACTTTACTCTAAAATTAGCACTTTGATTTTTAGATCCTGTAATTGAATCAGTGGCTGTATATACAATTTTGTCACAATTTTTGAATATCGGCTTTTTACAAAAAACCTTGATTCTATCAACTCGATTTCTTGTTTTTCTAAAGGTTCATCATTTCCTACTTTAGTTAGTAAATTAGAAAATGCAGCGTTAGTCTGTCTCTTGACTTGGTTGAGTTGATAAAATTCAAGTTCTTGCCAAAGATGGTCCACAATGTGTCTTATAATAGAGTTATATATTGGTGTTGCTCGTACCGGTGGTAGCTTCCGCAAATCTCCAATAAATATAATATCTATACCACCAAATTCTTCCTTATGATTATTGGTTATTTATTTTAAACGTAAGTCCATTGTCACTAAACCCTCTGAGCTGATCATACTTATTTCATCGATGATTGATACTTGTACATATCTAAAAAGAGATCTATACAAATGCGCTATTTCAGATGACAGAGGCAATAGTTTCGAAATTGAAATATAAATGCAGAATGAATTGTTGCCCATCCAATTGACATAGAAGCTTTACCAGTGGTAGCGCGAGTTATACAAGCATTACAATAGCCGTCTGTGTCAGTAAATCTGTTATAAATTTTCATTATGATTAATGACAAAATTTTTACCAGCGCCTGGACCAGTGAAAAAATTTACTAAAGGTGCTTGATGCTGAGTTTGTAAATGATGAATACTTTGCATCAATAAACGAAACCCGCGAAAATAAGATAAGGAAAACAGTGTGTGAGTGTGCTTAGCACTCAGGAGCTTTTGATATGAGACATATTCAGTACGTAACTGAATGAATAAATATGTACATAAATAAATATATAAACAACAACGCCTATCTTTCCTCATGCTATTGTTTGTTCTATCAGTATCAACGCATGCCTTTTTTTTCACAACGCCGGTCCTATGTTCCGGGTTTTGTATTTATTTTTTACTGTTTGTATTTCTAGTTGATGATCACTAAAAATACGAGTAGGTAGCAGACTCAGTGTTTTCCCATAGGTTGAGCCTACTATTGCTGTGGTCGACACCATAGCTTTGTTGTCGTCTTATGCCATCGTGTTAACTCCTCCCTTGCTAAAGTGAGAGTCGTCCTCGGTTCTCTTCAACTCGTCAATTACCACTTGAAGAACGCGTCGCTGACTTCTCTCCCTCCAGACTTGGATGAGCTTGACCAGGGCGTAGCACATAATAACACCGGCAAACGTAATTGTTCCAGACACAATATGGTCCTTAGTTGGTTTTGTTTTTATTCTGTCGATGTGCCGCAGGTTGCCAATGCTCATTTCATAAAGATACGCCATGCTCAGGATTTCGTCATGGCTGGTTATGTTCAGCAGTGTTGATGCCGAAACGCCGGGCGTCTTTTTCACTGTGTTATTTTGGTTGAAGTACACTGAATCGTTAACACGAACCTCGCGGTCAAAAGTGAGCAGAAACTTGCCAGTGACAACCTTTTCCGGACTATCCCCTTTCTTTACATTGACCGCGTTGCCACTGATGACGATGACACCATCATCGACCACTGTTATAGGTTCGAGGTAATTTGGTCGGCTACTGCAGAGCGCAACTTTTCCGGAGTATAGTTGTTGAGCGCACGTTTCTTTCGGGAGTTGCTTGCAGAAAGTTGATGTAATGGTATGGCTGCAATCTCTGATGGCCAATAGGATAGGATATTTAGGATATTTTATTACAAAGTGCAGTACATCTCTATTTTGCAAAACTTTCACATGAGAAGCTTCCATTAGGTCCATTAAACTAATTCCTGTAAAGTGCTCATTAACTACATTTCTAATGTCATGACTACCTAGTATTGCTGGATTTACTGTGCAAATTTTTGCGAGTGTAATTAATAACAATAAATTTTCCAGTTCAGTTATTAAAATTCTATTTCGTGTTAATAGCACCTCATACAAATGTTCAGTTCTTATTTGTTTCTTTAATCAAAATGTTTACTCTTTCGGATAATTCGTTAATTCTTTCTTAAACTTCTGTGTTAATAACTATTTGCCTATTTTCTGAATCTATGAGCTGGTCTTGCTTATATATTACTAATTCGATGTCGCCAATAATAATATTATCAGCAAAACCCTGCAAGAATGATATGAAAAAATGCTTGAAATAATTTTATATTTTTAAATTGTCCTTATGGACCACCATCCCCTTAATGAGGCCAGTTGTCACCAAGTCGGCCTCGACACTTTCTTCGACACATAGGGGAGTCAACTTGTTTCCCAACCTTCTGTTGATTTTAACCAACACCTTTTATCCGGGACGAAAAACCCTATTTTGTCTGCATTCATTGAATCTAGTCAACTGGATCTCCTGAGCCACCTCAATTTTCCTCCTTATTTCCTCCTGAAGCTCTGGGGGAGCCAAATAAATTATGTCTATTGGCCTTTCACCGGTGACAGAGTGAACACTCCTATTGCATTCTATTGTTGCCTGTAGAATCTGATTGATAGTGTTATCGATCTTTCTTTCCAGTTTAATGCACCGAGCAATCTCCAGGAGAGTGCCATGGAATCTTTCAACTTGCCCATTAGATGTGCTATGCGGTGGCGGAGCATTTGCTACCTGAATGCCTTAGCGATTCGAAAGGAGGGTTGTTATAGTCTCTGAGTTTATTGATGGCTCGTTATCGCAGAAAATCGGTCTTGTATTCGGGTAAAAGTTTAACAACTGGAGGATTGCTTTTTCAACATCTACTATTGTCCTTGAAGGTATCGGCTAAACAAGGGCAAACATCGAGAATTTGTCGACACAAGTCAAAAAGTGTACCCTGTATGTTGAGAAAATGTCTATATGCAGCATTTCGCCAGCGTATGATGGTACGGGCGTTTCTCCTAATATTTGTTTTTTGGGTGCCGATCATATTTTGCCCTTGTACAAACCCCGCAGTTCGCTACAACCTCATTGACTACTCTTGTCATCTTGGGAAAAAAATAATCCTGAAGGATCTGTTTTACGTTTTACTGTGCCGCTATGTGAGCCCGGTTATGCTCCGCTGTGGCTATCTCCTTTTGTTCCCCTTCATTTATCACATCGGTCACAAGTTTTTCAGTGAACGAAAATGTTGTAGCCGGAAAAGTATCCACAACGCCATGTTGTATGTGCGCCAAAACCGGTAAGTCACAATGAATAACGTTTACAACCTCGGGATTTATGACCGCTTTTACAGTATCCAGCAAGGTACTTTTGTCTGTGGAGCAAATAATAATGTCGAGTCTTTTCCCCAAACATTATAAAGTTGCGGACTGGGGCATGTTGTGCTTCTTCTAATATAATCTGGTTTCGGATCACCGCAAATGTGAGCGGCTGGTGATACGTAAAAACGTTCAGGTCTTTTACCCCGTAGAGATAATGTCTGAGATTTTTCAATGCCCATAATATTGCTAACAGTTTTCTTTCATTGGTTGCATAGTGCAACTGCCCATCCTTCAACGTTCACGATATCATTGTCATTCTCTTACCGTCTTGGGACAGTACCGCGCCTAGGCCTGCGAAGAGGCATCCGTCGCTAGATCGATCGTCTTCTTAAAGTCGGGATAACGAAGCATGACATCTTCTGAGCACAGAATTCTCCTTAGCTCGTCAAAGGCCGCCCGTTCCACATCCCCAAACTTTATTTTTATTTTTTTTGATTGGTGGGCGCTTACCCTATCATTCTCACCCTTTAATAGATTGGTCAGCGGCTTCGCAATTGAGGCGAAGTCTTTCACGATGCTCCTATAATGGCTTGCCAGACCTAAAAATGACCTTACTCCGAACAATGGACGGCTCAACGAACTCCAGAATAGCCTTTGACACAATAAACCTGAGATATTCAACTTCCTCCTTGAAAAAGCGAGATTTTTCACGTGATACCCTCATGTTAGCATCATAAAGACTCCTCAAGACCCAGTAAATGTGTTTGACATGGTCATACTCTGTTTCAGAGAAAATTATGATGTCATCGACGTAAACGTAACAGGTCCTCAATCGTCTATGGTCCTCTTGGCGCATTTTTTAATCCATTTAATCGTCTTGTGATTGAGCTTTCGGAAGTCTACTACTAAACGTTTTTTTTCTATTTCCTAACTCGTCAATTCCCTTTTTATCTACCACCCATATTGGGTTATTATATGGTGACCGTGAAGGTAGAACTATGCCGTTTCGCAGAAGGTCTTTTATCTCCTTATCGACAAAGTCGGCTACGCCCATTGGATACGGGTACAGCTTCGAATATACCGGATCATCATTCTCTGTCCGAATTGTGGCAACCACCGAAGTATTGTAAGATAGTAGTTCATTAGGATCCGCAAAGACTTTAATTAATTTTTTAAGCATACTTGAAAACCTCCTCAACCGCCTCCTAAAACTGTAAAATTGTCATGTTGCCCTGTCGCAGGGTTGACATTTCCTGCTCTATTAAATGGATTGGCCGTTTGTCGGCGTAAGTAAAGTCGAGGCGGGCAATTATTGCCATGAAATTCAGTGGGGTATTAAAAAACGACAAGACCGAGTCTGCCAAGCCCTTTACTTCGTTCCTAATTATCGCAACTGCCTGGTAATATTTGAAACTACCCTCGTATTTTTCGAATAATCTATAGGCGGTGTGCGCTGCTTGTCTCCAAGACACACAAGACTCCTGTTTCACTTCGTATTCCGGGAGAGACTTTATTATGTCTAATGACTCGTCGCATTTGACACCCTCAACTAATTCTGTGTCTTCGTACGCTTCTATTTGAGATGGCTTAGCTGCTATATTCCCTATACGCTGGTTTATCTCGCTAACCTGGTGATCAAATATCTGTTTTTGAGACGAAATAGCACACCTAACGGCAGCCTCAACTGCTGAACCTGGGCTGCCTCCATTTTTTTTTGGCTTCGCCACCAACCTCACTACTTTGGTTATAGTCACTCTGTCTATCCACTTCGATATGGTTAAATGTCTCAGCTAGATCTTCTAACTCACATGGTTGTTTCCTACCCAACTTTGGTATGACCCATTTGCGTAGAAATATAATGCCGTCAAGAAACGAAACTCAAATGGAATTTTTGAGTTTCCCTTATCCCGCGGCTTCATTTGCTCTATCAAGAGGTGGCACAATATTTTTGAGAGTCGATATTTTCTCTCACAAACATTGGCTGATATTGAGAAAGGATCACTATTATCACGCAATTATTTTAAAACACTTCTATTGTAAAAATTTTCACCATCTTCCAAAAATGTTGCTAAAAGGCAGCAAAACACGTTGTTATCTATTTCAGCAGTGTGTTAATAGTGTGCAAAATATTTTGTCATGACCTGATGAGGAGGTTTAAAAAAATCAGCATTAGATTGAGCAAAGAGCTTTTCTAAATGAGCAAAATCACCCAAAAAATAAAAAAAAAAACGTTTTGTCGCTTACTGCCAATCAAACTCCAACAAAATATATCTATCTATTCATTTGATAGAGTGCACAGAATAGGGCGGTTAAATGCATATTTTATGTAGGTATGTCAAAAAATCGAAGTCCAATTTTACCTTTACTACCAGGCAAACAGAATAAACAGCAAGAACCAGCAAGTGTTCAATACAAAAACGAAATCAAAACAGCTGCGCTTCTGCCAATATGAGGAAAGAAAGAAATAAATTGTGCTTTCGCAACGCACAATGAACAACAAAGCGTGTGAAATTTGTTTTTTTTCTTATTTGCTAATTATAAGGGAGGACGAGGAAAGAATACACCGAATGTCCAAGTGATAGTGACAGAAAACCAAAAAAGATAAGAAAGTAAATTTGCCTACGCTCAAGCAACAACAAAATCTAGACAATTTGTTTCTTTCTTCTTTGCCGATTACAAGGAAAGAAGAGGAAAGAACACAATACAAAGTAAGGATGACGAAATTTGCTTTGCGCGATTGAGACTCGAACTTTTCTGTTTTCGTTTTTATCTACTGTGCGTATTCCTCGTACAGTCAAACTTCCAAATCTTGAATCACCATAATGAATAAGAAAAGTTCGAGTAATGGAGATATTCGACTTATAAAAGTCCGACCTACGGAAATTGGATGATATTTACAAATTTCACTTGGGTTTCTTTGGCTGTTCAATGAATGTGCATTTAATGTACTTGCAATGAAATGGATTTTGTTTTCTGCCACAACCGAAAATTGTCTTCAAGAAGTTGAAGCCAAAAATCAAAACTTGTCAAAGAAAGAAGACAGTGTCTCTGTTTTTTTGTTTTTATTATGTCTTTCCTGTGTTTTTATAATTTTCTTATCATTCAATATTTTCACCTTTTACGGTAGTCCTTCCATTTGCTTGTTTAGCTTAAGCAAAAAAACAGAATATATTAGGCAAGAACAGACAAGAAATCTGTACAACTGCTGAAAATTTAACATAAGCCAATCGCTTCTTAAAAGTCTCTCCGGCCACTTTTTTACGAGGGAAATGTAAACTCTATATAAATAAGTTCTCTCTGCCCTGACTCCTAGAAAATCCATAAGAAAACTTAAGACAGAAAACTCTATATAAATTAGTTCTCTTTGGTTGAAATCATTCAGGATAAACTCAAAGCACTCTACAAGAACAGTGAGCCGAAAAATGATTTTTCACTGGCTCTACTTCTCATTTTCTCATTTTTCGTTAGTCTTCCATTGTTTGTGCGGCTTTGGGTAAATGGTACGTGATAAAATAATAATCATTCGCAGCGTTGCATCTTTCGGAAAACGAAGCATCAACTTCAATGCTAATGTTCATACTTATTGCTCTTTAGTGCTAGAGCCAGTTTTGCCTTAAGTTGCTGGTAGTTCTGCATTTTTAAGCTACCCATTAAGCTATAAACTATCGTATTAATGTTGAGGCATTTTTAAATTCCTGTTTTTTGTGTATTGTTTCAAGGTTAGCGCAATTGGCGCTATTAAAGTAATTACAGAAATCAAAAAGGATCAACCAGTATTAATTAGGATCATTTTATTCGCCGAATAAATAAATAATTACCAAGAGAAATGTCAAATTTAAATATTATCCGCTACTTCAATTTTACAATCAGTTTGTAAAGTAGTGTTTTGACTGGAATTTAACAATACATGTATATTAACAATAAATAAACAATTAAAGATAAAACCAATTAACAATGAGTAAGTAATGTAATGAAGTAATGTGTTATGTGAGGTCCACTGCTCTCACCCTTTTTAGCCTACGTTGCCGAGTTAGTTCATCTAATGGTAATGTATTCACACACCATCGTTCTAATGCTGGGAAAGTTTGGTTTGGTATTTTCTGCTTAAACTGATTATTTCTTCATCTACTGTCGCAATTCTTAGGTCTCGATGAAGGTGCTGGTGCGAATAATTTTTGATTGTTGTCTCTGGATAACTTTATATTTGATTTTTTGGCAACTCCCCATATTTCGGCTCCATATGTCCAAATTGGTTTAATAATTGCCTTGTTTTCAAGTGAAATGTTTGAATTTGATTTGAGCAGCCAATGCAGTTGTCTTACTTTCATTTTGATTTGGTCACGCTTTTTTTGTATACGGTGTTTCCAGTTTAGTTTACTGTCAATATACTTGGCTTCTTTTTGAATGGTTACGTCGTCTCCGTCAATATTTATAGAGATTGGTGTGAATCTAGTCTTAGTAGTGTATGTAACTTGTACTGTTTTGGTTTTGTTTATTTTAATATTCCACTTTCTAAGCCAGTCAAGTGTTTTATTAAAGTCTGCTTGCAACATGGATGTTGCAGTATTTATGATTTTATGAGCACTTAGGAGTATCATCGGCGAAAGTTGCAATCATCGACGAATTGTGAGTGGGACATGGTATGTCTGCTGTGTATAGGGTATATTATAAAAGTCCTAGCACACTTCCAAGTGGAACCCCTGAATTTATTTCTCTAAGGGTTGAATATTCGTCTGAGTATTTAACTAAGAAGTATCTACCTGTGATATATGATGTTAATAGATGTACTATGTTTTAAGGGAATATATTGTTAAGTTTCCATTTGAGTCCTTTATGCCAAACCTTGTCAAAAGCCATTGCCACGTCCAAGAAGAGTCCAATACAAAATTTATGATCGTCAATGTCATTCAGAATTTTGTGCGTAACTCTGTGCACTTGTTTTATCGTTGAGTGACTTCTTCGAAAACCAAATTGGTGATTTGGAATGTGCCTGCGTTCTAGTAGTGGCAATAGTCTACTTCTTAATATCTTTTCGAAGATTTTTGAGATTACAGGGAGTAGACTGATTGGTCTATAAGACTCTGCTTTTGATGCGTCTTTGCCTGGTTTCGGGATCGCAATAATCTCAGCTACTTTCCAGACTCTCGGAAAATAGTTTAGTCTGAATAGGGTTAAAGATGTTTCTTAGATATTCTATAGCTTTTACAGGTAGTTCTCTAAGGAGTCTCTCATTTATTTTGTCATATCCAGGGGACTTTTATTCCCTTACGTCATTATTAATACATTTTATTATTTCTCTTATGGTCGTCTTTTCATTTTTTAGTTGTTCTGAACCTCTGCTAATATCTGTGTTCAGCTGTGGATCATCTGAGTTGGTGGCGACTTCTGTAAAGACCCTTTCGAAATAGTCCGCTAATACTTTAGCTTTGTCCAAGTTTAGAGGAGCCTGATGATTACTTTTATTTGTCCATCCTTTAGTAGCTTTCCATAAAGAGTAGTCCGTTTGACTCGTGGGTGTTAAGCTCTTGAGATATGATGATAATTGTTTGTTTTTTAATACCTGAATCATTTTTTTAACCTCTTTAGTTGCCTTGTTGTAATGTCTTTTTGTGTCAGGAGATCTTGTGGTTGACCAGGTTTTCCGTAGTATACATTTTTTATTTAATAGTCGTCGTAGTTGAGGTTGTGTGTAGAATGTCCAATTTTGCTGCTTCTTTTTTGCTGTCGATTGTATGTCTGCTTTCATAATGGTGTCATTCAGGAATACTATCGCTGACTCGATGTCCTCATATGATTTAAGAAGGATGTCGGTCATTAAATTAATGTCAATGTATTCCTTATAAGTCAGTTCTGTTGTTGTACAAAAGTCTGTTTGCATGTGTAGGCGTGACGTGCGAGTCATATATTAATTCTATAGGGTTGTGGTCTGACAAGAGTTCGAATCGTGATAAGATTTTACATTTCCGAATGTCCAAGTTCTTTGTGATGAAAAAATCTATTAAGTCAGGTGTTTTATTAATGTCTGTTGGCCAATATGTTGGTTCGCCTGTACTCAAGTGTTTAGAGTTTGTGCACTGCATAGCGCTGAGGAGATTTATGCCTTTTTTGTTCGTTAGCCTCGATCCCCAGATAGTGTGTTTCGCGTTGTAATCACCGGCTGCAATGAAGCGTTGTCCAAGAGATAATATGTCTGTAGTATTATGCTTTGGTGGGCTATATACAGCAGATATTGTGAGCGGTCCTACGAGATCATTAATTTGAATGTTCGTCGCTTGTATGTAGTTATGCTGATAAGGCTCAAGTTCGTCGTGCTTTATGCAATGCTTAATAATTATGGCTGTTCCACCGTGCGCTGTGCCATCGGGGTGGTTTGTGGTATACACTTTGTACCCTCTAACTTGTATGAAGTGGTTGTTTGTGCAATGTGTCTCCGAGATTAGAGCTATGTCAATGTTGTTGTCATGAAGAAGTATTTGTAGTTCGTCAATATGGTTTTTCAGTCCGTTTGCATTCCAAACTATGATCCTTAATTTAGTTTCCATTTTGTTTGTCCATCTTCGATATGAGGATTGTTATGACGTTTATCATATTTGTGACTTGTTGAAACAATTGTTTCATCAGGTCTTTCATCTCAGTAATATGAGTTTTTATGTCAATGGGTCTACTTATGTATTCATTGGTTAGATTCGTGAGTTGTTCCTTCTTATTCTTTACGCCATTATTGTTGTCATTCCTATCATTAGCTACTTGAGCGTACGATAAACCGGTCTTAATTTTGTTTGGGTTTTGAGTCTCGATTGTAGCTACTACTACTGTCTCAGCCGGAACGTGGAGGCTATTTTCTCTAAGGGATGGAAATCTTTTTATTTTTAATGACTTGTATATCTCACAACCTTTGTAAATTGCAGTGTGTGCATCACCGTTGCACATTTTATTTGACCGTTGGCTTCAATTTTGCAGTCGATTGTTTTGTGTTTACCGGCGCATTTGACGCAGATCGGGTCTCTGGTGCAGAAATTTCTCGTGTGGCCGTATTTTTAACAATTTGAGCATTGCGATATTATGCGTTTATGGTGTGGGGGCTCGAAAATGATTTTCGTGCAGAGCAGTGTGGTTATGTTATAAATATCTATGTTGTTTTTTTTTTGTTTTTTATTTAAATGAAGAATAATGGAAGCGGTTTGTTCGTGACTTTTTGTTGTACACTGTGGATGTTTATGACTTCATGCCCTAGATCGAGTAGTTCATTTTTTATTTCATTAATATCAGTGGCGTGGTGTATATTTCTGAGCACTACTTTAAATCGACGTCCTTCCATCGGTTTGAACGTGTTATATTTCGTTCTGTGCTCTTGCAGCATCTTAATAACTGTAGAGTAACTGGTAGAATCTTTTGTTTGTATTCGCACCTCGTTATTCTGAAGCGTTTTTAAAATGTAATTATGTTTAATTAAATTTTTTAGAGCATTGCTAAGAACGCTAATTTGTTCGACGTCTTGAACATATATTGGTGGTGGCTTAACCGATTTGATATTTTTTTGTGCTGGCAAATTTGTTGCATCGGAAACACTTTCCGCGCCACTGTTCGCTTGATTGTCATCGTTTTGAGAGAGGAGAGCGAACCTGTTGGTTGTGATTGCTGCGCTTAGCCAGTAGTGTTGCAGTATTGTTTGTGTTCCGTTACATTGTTTATTTCTCTTGTTTTTGCTTGTGTTGTTTTGTTCGGCACTGTTATTGGGATATTGTTTGCTCCTATTTCTGTTTATGCTGGACTCTTGAGTGTTGGCGTTGTTTATGTTTTGTGTATCGTACTGCTTACTTGATGTTGTTGTACTTTCTGTGGATATAGTGAGAACAGATGATACAGCTGATCGTGTTGCCATGGCGGTTGTTATAGTTGTTGTTTCTGTTGTTGTGAACACTCCACCAGAAGCCAGAGCGAGTGTTGTTGTAGTTGATGTAGTTGTTGTTTGTGGAAAAGAGGAGAGCGGCGTCGTTGGTGAAGAACATTGTGCACTCCACGGCAGAGGCTGCATCAAAGAGTATTATGAATAAGTCCTCTCTGGGCTGCATTTTACCCTGTGGCCATTGAGCTCTTCATAGTTAGTTGTGCGGAAGAGCGAGAGGTTGCGTTTGTTTGTATTGATGATGCGTTTTCACTTTGTGGGTGTGAAATTGTTTGCTGTATTGCGGGAGAGTATGAACGCTCTCTTTCGAAATTAGCGGGAAGTGAAGCTTGGTTAGATTCTCTGTTGTTGTTGTTACTGTTGTTTGAACTATTGGATCAACGAGTATTCATTTATTTCGTTTGTTAAATTTCATAATTCATAAATTAAAGAAAACTCCACACAATTTGCTTAATATTCTTGAACCTTGCAAATGAAAAACATTGAACGAAAAAATCAAAGAAAGAAGAAAGTGTCTCTGATTTTTGTTTTTATTATGTCTTTCTTGTGTATTTATTTTCTTTGAATATCATACTCCCGCCCAATTTGTTTATGCAAACCCAAGCAAACCAACAGCAATATGTTACGCTGAATAAGTTGAACAGCCAACAATAATGTTGATGTACAGAATCAGTGTCGGATTCTAATCGTGTCTGAAGAGTCTCTCCTGCCATTTTTTTAAGAGAGAAATGTAACCTCTATATGAATAAGTTCTCTCTGTATTGGATGATGTGATAAGTTGTGCATCTTGTTTTTTACTCTGACAGCTGATTGAACGTGGGGTACGCTCATGCTGGTTTTTGTAGGCTGATTTTGATTTTGCGTGCTGCGCGCAGTCGAGGGACTGCGTTCAACAGGCATTCCTGAGTCCAGAACAGCCTTGACTCTTTGTTTTAGTAGTTGTTGTTTTACTTTTCGTTTAGTTAAATTTTGAGTGCGAGAGTAGATGACAAATCGACTTCGAATTCAGTTGACCGAATGACAACATAATTTGGTATTTGTTTTCGGTAATCTTGTGGTAGATTTATATAAAATTTGTATATTTATATCAAAAATAAATAAATAAAAAATAAACCAAATAAATAAAACGAACTGAAAAAATTACCTGATATTTTCTCAACGACTCGGACTTAACAAATGTGCCAACGTCGACTTAAATAAATCACCACAATTCCAAAATCAACCTAAAAGCTGGTAACACATGTTTTACCCCTCATAATACAAAAAACTGACTTATACAGACACATAGAGGTACGCACCCCATTTTTTTCAGAAAATGGTCCTCTGATTAAATGCAGTAATTTGTTCGACTTAAACCAATTTCCTTAGATAGCAGCGCAAAAAAGTATCACAATAACAAAAACAACAACAACAAATAAGAACAGGAACAATGAAAACTATAGTACAATGACAAGATTAACTACTGTAAGTCACACATCCGCATACATGTAACAACATACTTAAGTACACTCACACACACAGATCCCTTGGGCTGTCTTTTTAATGCGCTTGTTAGACATTTTCATTTGGAAGTGCAACTAACAGCATAGCACTCATTCACTCATTACTGAATAACTCATTCATTCATTCACTCACTCGTACATACACAACTGCCAGCAACTGATTTAATTTCTTTTAATTCTACACCCAAGCTGCGCTCAATTTCTGCACTGATGTCACTGCAGGTGTGTAATTAACTCGCATATTACTTTTGTACAACTAAATACGAAGCAATCTAGATATAAAAGCTATAGTTTTCCAGTCCAAGTTTTCAATTACAGTTTCACACTTCCTTTATGGTTTCATTTGCTTTTACATTGCAACTTTCTTCTTAAGCACTCGGTGCAGTCAATAAATTCTATAGCTGGAAACATAATCGGCTATTGGAATTTTAATGTTAGTAATGTATGCCATGATTATGCGGTTTTCGTATTATGACAATAATAAAGTCAACTTCTGCCACCTGCCACTAATAGCCTATTTACACTGTGCTAGGATTCGAATCCATTTCATTTCTCTCGAATTCGTTGTTCATCATCTTCATTTGTCCGCTTGGCCATCACACTGCGCTTTGTCTGTTCACCATTGTTTTATTTTTACTACGTTTTTACGTTTACGTTTAACCCGCCAGGTTAAGCGGATTCGGTTTGATCCGATTCTTTTCAGTTCGATTCAGCCTAACTTCGTAAAAATGTATGTTAAACACAACTCCAGAAACAAAGCGACGAAAATTTTGTTGAGCTAAAAATGGTAAACAATAAACCTTAACAAAAGTACTAACGCTGTAGTAACTTGGCAACATCAACAACAACCACAGCAACAACAACATTGGCAATTAGTGCGACGACTCTCGGTTTGCGCCATGACCCTTGTACAACTTGTAACTTTTTGTGCTAGTCTTCAATGAAGAAGACAGACATCGTATCTGCTTGCCTACATATCGCCACGTGAATTGATTCGGTCATTGCCCATGTTCGGAGTGTACGATTGTATGACCTGCGCTTACGCACTGAATATAGCGCCCATTTCTCAGACAAAACTTTTATTAGCTAATCATAATAGCGCGTTGGACATTATTATCAATAACACTACACAAAAAAAAATAAATATAAATAAAAAAACATCTGACCTGAATTACTGAGGGGTTTTGTATCATTGTTAGCAGTTGTAAAGATTAAAGGAAATCAGTTGAAAGTTTCGTCTCTCTGTTTGTGTTGTTGAACTATTCTCTTTATCTTTGAGTGTGGTTTCTAAGTTAGTATGTCTGGCTTTCAGTGCCTTTCAAATGGCAATTTCTTGAAGCTGCATAAATTTGAATACATAGTTGCTGCCGCAATTTAAATGATATGAAACGGCAAAAGCACGTTTAATGTATAACCTAAACGAGCTAAGAATTTACGTTTTGGCGCAGTAGTTTGCTAAAATGGTATATTAACCGTACAGACTTAAATCGAGTTGAAGTTACTTAATTATTACTTACAAGGTCATTGCAACGGCATAAATCAAAAACAATAACAACATCAGTAAAAACATCAATAATAACAACAACATAACACACCCAAACGCTGTAATTACGTCAAATGCTCTTGTAAGTTGAGTTCAATAACAAGTTTATGGGTTTTACGGTTTACGGCTAATACACATTCTCCAAATGTGTTGGTATACAATTGGACGGCTTACAGAAAACTGGCCTGGGTATACAATAAAACTGGCGTTTCCAAAATGTTTCAGTTACCTAAATTCAATATATTCTTTAACATAAATGATCTCTCAAAAACAGGGTAATTTGGAAAAATTGAATGTGTATGGAAATCCTGATGTCATAAACACCACCTGCATGCCACCACCAAAGACTACGGTAACGGTAAGTTTTGAGTTTTCATCCGAAGAAATGGTGAATTTGAAGATATCAATGAATATCGCAAAGCACAAATCTAGGCGATTGATCGCCTATCAAAAATTTCTCCAAAACTTAATTAAGTCAATGAAGTAGTAATAAAGAAAGGAAAAAAAATGCAACGGGGCATTTATATGCGAAACGAGGACACACTCGCAAAACTATTAATGAAAGTTGCAAAAGTTTTGATAAATGTAAGGAAAAAAATATTGCATCTACATTTGTATTTGTAGCTGCCTTTTAATTGTTTATTTTTTCTTTTTTTGTCAAAATTTGTCAACCTTTTTCAGTGATATGTGTGCCTTTTGTTTTTGTTCTGGCCGAAAAGGAAAGGCAACAACTTTGGCAGCGAAGCAAACGCTTTTTGTGTGCAGTTGTTTTTTTTTTCATGATTAGGATATCAACTTTATTGAAAGGATATATGTCAGCAATTTGGTGCTGCAGCTGTTTCTCGACAATGGCGATGGCATTTTAAATTATTAATATATAGCGAAATTTTATGTATATACATAAAATATAAAGTCACTCACGTACGTAGACACACATTCATATCAGCTATTTAAAAAATGTCTTTTTTTTTTTTAAGTGTATTATTAAGGTCATAGGATTTCGTTTTGGCTTGCTTAAATGCGGTTGTATGCACCCGTTGTATTTTTTTATTTTTTTAAACTTTTTTATGTTTATTTCGCATCTAAACAATAACTTTAAAAATTAAACAAACAAAATATACTTCATAATAATCTAGACTTCACCCTGACTCTACCACGAGTGACTTAGTGAAATAAAATAATATAAGTGTATTGTAACGAAAAAATTGAAAAAACCATTACATTGCTAACTCTATAGGATAAAAGTTATGGGAAAGTGTATTTGAATGGATGGGAGAGGGAACTAGGCTATTCGGATAGCCACCAAAATCGACTAGTCGTAACTTCAGTATCCCTTAAAGGAATACTCTTGTCCCATCTCCAGTTTTGTTGTTGCAGGAGGTCTAAAGCAAAGGATTTGATATTCGCCCGTCTGTGGAGGTGATAAAACACCGGTATACCACGTTGGTTTTGCATAAACCCTTTTTCATCCAACAGCAGGAATGCTCCTGGTGGAACGAAGCCTGTTCTTAAGGTTTCGTTTAGGTATTCCTCACTTTCATAATAGGGTCCCATGATCATATTATTTTTTGGGCACTCCATGCAATAGACTATATGTTGGCGTATTAGTTTAATTATGAAGTTATCAATTCTTTGAATATTGACTGTATCATACAGTTTTTGGTTCGAGATGAATTTAGTATAGTTACTATAATGCGACCTATAGAGAGATGTACATGTTTTTATGCATTTTCTTCAAAATTTTCTGATCCTCTCCATGTAAGAAGTTGAGATATTAAACGATATGTTGCACGCATGCGAAAAAATTTGCCTAATGAGTGATTGGTACATTAAGATCTTAACCCTTTTATTTATGTAGCGACTATTGAACAAATTTTGATAACAATAAAAGGCCTTCCTTGCCTTAATCAATTGCTGATTTATATGATTATTAAAGTATAGGAATCTATCTAGATGCACACCTAGATACTTAGTTGTGCTTGTTATAGGAAGTAGTTGTTCCTGAGAATATTCTAAATGTTTTCCAGTTTTTTCTGATGTTAGAATTGCATTTATTTATTGGGGGACAAAACAACAAGGTTTCACGTTTGTTGACATTTATTTAAGTTTCCATTGCTTTGAATAGTCGTCTATTTTATCGTAATTATTTTGCAGATTTGTATTGATTTTTTTCTATTGTTTTTCCTGGTGCATTCATGATTAAATCATCAGCGAATGCTATTATGTTTTCAGTGTTATCTAACATATTAAGCATGAATAGGTTAAATAAAATAGGTGAATTTACTGTACCCTGTTGTAGGCTATTTTCTATGATGAACTCTTTACTGCTGGATGTGCTATTATGGGGGGTTGTAAATGTTTTGTTAGATATCATATTATATATAAGGATTATAAGGTGTACGGGAAATTTATATCTATCAAATGCTTTTTCTAGGTCTATAAAACATGCACCAACCACAAATTTATTGTTCCAGTTCCATAGAATGTCAGATATTAATAGATTTATTGCGTGGGCAATTTGAAGCCAAATTGATGGTCATTTTTTAAGTTGTTTCTGTCGCAATGTTTATTTATGTTAATATTTATGCATATTTCAAAGACTTTGCTTATGTTAGGTAGTAGACTAATTGGTCGTAAATTGTTTAAGTCTGAAGGGTCTTTGTTTTTTTTTTTTGCGTAATAGTATTACCTTTTCAATTTCACCATTGATGTTGTTGGCCAAATTATCGTTAGAGAAAGTTGTTAGGGTTAACTGCGATGTCTCGAATATGGTTTTTAAAGATAAAAACTTATCGAAACAGTGTTGAACATGTTTATGGAACAAGTTATCTGATTAACTCTCCTTTGTAGAGTGAACTGATTCGAGGTGTGCCCCAAGTACATTTAAGATGTCTTCAATGTTTCTGATCATATAATTGCTTGCAGCAACTTCTATTTCTGTTCCTTGTGGGTCTATTCCTGCCTTTGTCAGAAGTTGATACCTATCCATTGCTATTTTTACCATTCTTACCCTCTCTTTGTAAGGGGTGGCAATTCCTAGTTTGTCTGAAAATTTGAACCTGGTTTTTGGGGAAAAGAACTTCAAGTTCAGCTTTTCATTTGTTGTTTATTGCAATTGTAAAGTTCTCTTGAATTAGCTTCCGCACTAATTTCAATTTTGTTTATAGGAAGTTTAGTAATACCCATTGTGTTTTTTAATAATTGTAAAAATTTCACTTTTCTCGCTCTGTAGCAACCTGATAGTTTCATTAATTAATGGAGCGAATGCGTCAGAATTTTTAAATTTTTGGAACTGTTTTGTCGACCGTTTTGGTTATTATGTTATTGATTCTATCGAGGTGTTCATCTATTTCTGAATTTGCGTGGTTTCTATTATTTGGTATAGGTGGTTCGGTATGCAGTTTGTCTAGAATTCTGTTTTTAAATCTAATCCAATTTGTACCTTTTTAGTTAAATTTTATGCCTGTAGTGTTTGTAAAAAAATTTAATGGCTGGTTTGTGTTTCTTGGGGCTTGGATTATGATTGCATAGTAATCCCTACCGGGTGGTAGGGTGGTAGGTGGGAAGGTAATTGGTTGTTTCATTTTCTTTATTTATTTCAATTCTACTATCGGCCAGACATAAATCTGGAAAGGAATTTCCTCTTGGAAATTATGGTTTAGTTGAAGCGTATAATTTACACTTGTAAGTTATTTCGTTATCGTCTAGCCGTAACTAGATTGTAATTATTTAAAATTACTTTGTGTTTGTCGTTAAGTTTGGTTTCGCTTAGCATTACAATATCTGGATTGTGTTTGTCCCAGAAAGTTTGTAGATCGTGTCTTCTGTTTAACTTAATTAGCCATTTAAAATTCCATAATTGAGAAGAGTAGTACGTCGATTCTGGACGTTTGTAATTCGAGATGCTTCTGCAGGTCATTTATTTGGCTTGATAGGATTAGGATTGTGCTTTTGATTTCTTCTAAGAAAGAATTCGAGTTGTTTTGTGTATGAGTTGGTGACATTAGCTTATTGTCTACTGTGGAAATAACATTCTGGCGAGCAGTTTGTGCATAACTTATATTAGGGTTTGTGTATGCCGTTACGGATTTATTATTTTGTGCTAATGTTGGTTTTTTATTACGGATTTTTTGTTGTAACTCCTTATATTTTGCACAACCCTTATAAGAGGCCGGGTGCCGGTTTTTGTTGCAGAATACACAGAACAATTTTTCTTTTTCGTTGGCGGGCACTAGAGGTTTAGGGCAGTCTGTGCTTCTGTGAGGTTCACTGCATTTTACATATCTGGGTGGAAGGTGTCAGTTTGCTGCGCTTTGGAAAACCCTTGACAATTACTGCATTGACTTATTTCTAGTTTTCTAAGATTTTCCCATCTTACACATCGATGTAGGATCGTTTTTATTGCTTTAAGTTTAGAAACTTTGTTTGCAGCTAAAACTTTCAGTAGTAATGTTTTAGTTTTTAGGCACTTTGAGGTGTATGTATAAAATTTTGCTTTCGATTTTTGGAGGAATACACGTATCTTAATGAAGTCCTCAAGTGAATTTAAGAATATTGATTTCTTAATATTAAATTCTTAAATTCCTTGATTTTGAAATCTGTAATTTTTCGTCCACTTTTTATAAAAGTGATGTTGGGCATCGACGTCCATAACTTAATTGGAGGTAACTTTCTATCGTTTTTAGCAAAGTTTTTATTAACTTTCTGACTGTTGTTGATTTGATGATTTCTCGATACAGAGCTTTCGGCAGAGTCATCATCAGAAGCTTTGGCGTTATCAATGGTGATATTGTTGTTTTGCACATGCTTTTTGAACTCATCCAAAAGCTTCTCGTCACACGTGGTGTCAGCCAAAAGTGCATAATAATTGTTTTCAATGTGTTTTACTGTTGTGATATCCATGTTGTTGATTTTTTCTTTTTCTATTGACTTCATAACTGTTGTTATTGAGCATAGAGCTTTGACCATGCGGTCTGCTCATGCCTTAACGTTTGTGTTTAAATTGCACTTAAATTTTTATTTGTTTTTTCTTATAAATAAGGCAAGAATATTTATCTAGCTACACACTAATGTCACTTGTTACTATTGTGTCCTTTGCACTAAGAAAATTTCTTAATCATTTTGGTTTCACCACTTATTGATTGTACAGCTTTAAGTATGTCCGTCACCGATGACATTCAAAACGCGAATCTGTACCCGTTTAGTTGGAAACTTGTAGTCAACTTTTTTAAATGTTTTTCTATTTCCTTTTTTTTTGGCTATTTATTTGATTTAGTAGTTTCCTTTGACTTATTATTTAGTTATTTTTATTTCTTATTTATAGGGCAATGATAATAATTTTCTGAATGATATTGCTGGCTCTGGCGAGGTATGTTTTTGCTTGAATTATTTTATTTTTTATTTTGAATTATTTTATTTATTATCTTTTTATATTTTTCAAATCTTATTTTAATTATTTCTATATAAATGCTTTTATCGTTACTTTTATTGATTTTTATTTTCTGTTAGAATGGCTTGCCCGATGAAATAAGCGATGATTTCGAGGCCATTGACGAGGAATTCTGGGCAACAGTAAGATTTTTATAACTTATTCAATATTTAATTTTTTAAGCTAGACGTTCACTGACTTCTTTACTTCTCTTACTGTTTGTGGAATTTCTGTACTACAAACGAGAGCAGCAAAAATACTATAACTTTTACAATGAAAGCTAATTTAAATTGCAACGAAGTTCTTTTTATTTTTAGCTTAATACAGGCAGCCTAACATTTCTTAATTTATTCCAAAGTTCAAAGTGATTTTTAATAGTGGATCTAAGCAAGATAAGGTATACGTTTAAAACGAAAAGGTAAATCTAGAGCTCATTCATTCATATAGAGTTTATGTTTCTCTCTTAAGTTTTTTACGATATTTTCCAAAAGTCAGGCGCTTTGAGAACCTGTTATTTTTCTGCTATTAACATCCAACAACCAGCGTAGGCCACTGTGTAACAACCTCATTCTGCTAACTACTCAACGAGCGCATTTTTTATTGACTGACTTGACTCGAAGTCAAGTCAAGTTGATGTGCCTTGTTCAATTTTGTGTCCTTGGCGCGAAATTGCGTGAAAAGTAATTTCTGTATTTTGATTTAGTGATATTGTTGTGGGAATGATAGCGAAAAAGGAACATGTATTGGTTTGGCTCAGCTGCTGATTGCGTTGACTTGGATTTCTTTCCATGGTTGGTAAGATCAGGTTTTTTTTTGTTATTTTGTTGTATGAATGGATAGGTGTTAAATGGTTGATAGACCAACAGTAGTCGTGGGAAACATATTGGGCTCCTGGTCAATGGGAGAGGGTAGGTTTAGTACGTAAGCAGGAACTCTATGGAGGCACATTCCTTGTTGGGCTTAGCCAGCTAACATTACGGGCTCTTAGTTTCTATGAAGATTCTTACCTGCTTGGCGCACCCAAAAACAAAACACAACAAAAAACAAAGGGTTATCTAGTTAGTTCGAATTTTTTTTTTTAAGAAATAAATAAATAAATAATGATTTAAAATGCATGTAGTAAAGTACTATTTTTTGCACTAGGTAAGTCGAAACATTGAACTCGAATAAAGCTAATTCTACCTTTACTACCAGGCAAACAGAAATAAACAGCAAGAAACAGCAAGTGTCCAATGCCAAAACGAAATCAAACCAGCTGCGATTCTGCCAATGTGAGGAAAGAAAGAAATAAATTCTGCCATCGCCACGTAACAACAGAGTGCGTTTCTTTTTTCTTCTTTGGCGATCATAAGGAAAGAAGAGGAAAGAACACAACACTAAGTAAGGATGACGCTTTACATGATCGAGACTCAAACTTCACGGTTTTCTGTTCTATCTACTGTGCGTATTCCTCATACAGTTGAACTTCCCAATTTTGAATCACCATAATACATAACAAAAGTTCGAATTTTGGAATACATATTGTATTGATTTTTCGCCATAAACGCACTCAATTCGAGTCATGAAGATATTCGAGTTATGTAGATCGAGCTATGGAAATTCGACTGTAGGTTGAAATTTCACTTGGGTTTCTTTGGCTGTTTAATGAATGTTCATTCTCTGTATTTGGCAAAGAGTATTAAGCAGCGTTTCTCTCACTTTCCATATATGGTAGCTTCTCACATATACTTGTACATATTCAATGTTCTCGAGCTTGCATATTGTCACAATTTTGGCTACTAGGTGTAGAATAACATACTACAAATCAATAGAATGACTATTAATTTTCACTCGCGAGGCCCCGAACACTTTGCTCTCTCCCATTGCTTACCACAAATATGTAAACGTTAACGAGCATTGTCAAGATTTGTTTAACTCATATGACTGACACTGTGCAGTTAATAGTATATGAGGTGTGTGGTGTTATTGAATTATTTAGACAAGCTAAGATCTAATCAACTTGTTGACTGTAGTGTTTAAACTTTTTATCTTCTCCTGAATACCTAAGTTTACGTTCAATTTCCTATTGATTTGCTTTGTTAGCGTCTACTTCGAAGCTCATATTTTACCAGTCGCAAAAATCTGGTGAGCCAGCCACAATCTTTAAGGCAGTGCCTAAGGTATTTGTGCTGCGTACTTGTCGGTGTGCACGCGTACCAACTGTAACAGTGTTCGCACATAATGCATGTCCTGTTTCCCCCAGTGTAGTTGTCAATAGTAGCACTATTATTCCCTGTGTAGGTGTGGTAAAATTTATCTGAAGTTGATATTATCTTTGTGAAGCACCGTCCAATAATATGAATACTTTTTCTCATATCCTTCTCTACGATTATCTCTACGTAAGAGGGATACGTGTGAGCTTGTTCCCTAACCGTCTTAGTTTTTATCAAAAGCTTGTCACTTACGTTATATGTATTAGCTAACCTTTCCCTGTTATGACTTTGCAACTCCTTCTTCTGGGTCATTTGGATCTTTTCGGGAATATTCCTCTCCGCCTCCTTTCTGTTTAGGAAAGTGTCTACTGGCCTTTTGTTTGTGAGTCTAGCAGAATAAGGATGACGGTATCGTCGATACCCCTTCACAGCTTCACACGCTGGGCAATTTCTCCCAATGCACTGTGGAATCTTTCTTCTTATCCATAAGAAACGCCGTGCAGGGGTGGAGCATTTACTGCAAGCATTCCGAAATTGTCCGACAGCATTCAGAAACTGAAATCCAAGAAGAACTCCGGTCATGACTAATCGACAACAAGGTGTTGAAAGCCCTCCCTTGAATGGGAGTATTATTTCTGACGCTGCTGTTCAACATCATTCTGCGGATCTGCCATTATCCCACTTAGTGGAAGCCATTCCTGATAACGAATTTGGATTTAGATCGCAGCACGGCACACTGGAACCACTTCATCGAGTCGTTAATCACATATTAACTGCGTCTGAGATGAAACAATATTCCTCTGGACTCTTCTTAGACGTCAAACAAGTATTCGAGAAGGTCTGGATCGATGGGCTACTGCAAAAAATTAAAGTGATCCTGCCTCGCAAACAGTTTGTACTCATGCGAAACTATATGTAAGGACGAAGCTTTTCGGTGGCTGTTAGAGACAAAACATCCACCATCAGGCGCATGAGAGCCGGTGTTCCGAATAGGAGTGTCCTAGCTTTTGTCCTCTACTCCCTATACACGTCTGATATGCCGACAACAAAATATGAGCAATCGATTATCAATAACTATGCGGACGATGCGGCAGTCATCTTTAACTCTGACTCACTGAATGAAGCTGCGGAGAAATTGCCCAGCTACTTAGGCAGATTCTACTCCTGGTCCAGGCGCTGCATCATAGCCATAGACGCTGAGAAATTAGCTCACTGCATCGACACCGTAAGGTAAGACGTCTGTCCGGTTGTGAATTACAAGTCGAGCATCATTCCGCAAATGGGGCAGGTCCGGTATCTCGGTCTGATACTCGACAAGCGTCTTACATGGCGTGCATACACACAGGTGGCTACAGCGCGCTACTTTCAGAAGCTCAGGAAGTGGGACTGACTTCTCCGCCCTTCGAACAAGCTCACCATAATAATTTATACGGGGAACCACGGCCAAATACAATAGGTTTCAGGCATTGTAAATAAGGCACCCAGGACACTCACGAGCGACCCATGATACGTTCGCAACACCAGACTTCACAGAGACCTCAAGATTCCGACGCTTCCGCAGGTAATTAACTCCTCCAACATTAGATATCAAAGAAAACTGCTGACATACCCCAAACCTCTGGCAACCGAGTTCAGCCAAAGGCTGAGGCGTAGACTGAAAAGGCTACATCCTCACGTTATCACCCTAAGAAGGTAATAGTAGCCTTCGGAGCCAATGCCTTAACACCGCATCCGTTATCATCAATACAATTTAGTTTTATTCTGTATATACTTGCCATTATTATATAAATCGCACAAATATGCCATGCAGTTTACAGCGATTTATGTTAATCGTTATACATATGTCAGGAAAAAAAATTACAATATATTTTCAATAAATTATAAATATAAATATCAATAAATTTGGATGCGTAAATTGATTTTTTGTGCCACTCTTGCATCCACATTCTTTTCTTTTTTAATGTTTTTTTTTCTTTTCAATCACTTTCTTTTTTAAACAGACAGCCATTTTGGCAAATAAATGTTCATCCGTCATTAACATTGTCGTCGCCACAATTCAAGAGCCAACAATGAAAAACGTTTATACAGCGTTTGTATGCTGTGTCAAGCACACGTACACAAATATTTGATACAGCCATTTTACTATCTAATGGATCTAAGCAAAACCACCATTGTAAAATTAGGACAAACAGCTGTTTACAGAGGGAGGAAGGTTTAAAAATGTTGGCATTAATTTTTTGATGTTTAGCCTATGGCAGAAACCACTGTACATTGATTGAAACTTATGTCTGCCAACCCATGTTTTCTTGTTGGCCATCCAATAAACAGAATGGTTGTTAATATTTATTAATTTAAATATCCGTGACTTTTTTGTATTATTTCATTATATAATCGCCGGAAGCGTTGCTTCAGAATGGAATTGTTACTTTATCTTTCTCTATTATATGACCACGACATTCACAGATAAGTTGCAATAAATTTAGCGAAACAGAAAATAACAACGATGTGATGGAAACATGAACAACAAACAGAAAATGATAAGACGCTCGTTACCTAGACTTACGAACTACGTGTATTAAGTCAATTCTGCCAATGCATGGAAGTTCAGATTTAAATAATCCTTACAAAATTGTATAATTATAATTATTATGGAATAAACATTAAATTTTGGATGTGAAACATTTTGGGTTTCAGTAGGATAACATTGCACAAGCGTAACGCTTGCATACAATCAAACATTGTAACGATCTTGTACCATAATAAAACACGTAATCAAACATAGTCATCGGCTCGCACACGAAGGTATATGCCTGCCTCAATGTGTGTGTTGACTCGGCAGACTAGTAGAAGTGTACTACGGCTGCCTTTCCACAGGTTGTGGGTTAAGCCCCGCGTCGGGCGACAAATAAATTCAACTTTGCAATTCACCTGCGGTTCAATCCCCACGGTAGGTGAAAAAAAAAATGCTGTTCAATTTCCAATTTTTCAAATTTTCACCTAAGTGTCCCAAAATGTTGTATTATTCCTTTATATCCTATGCTTGTTGAAATACTGTATCTCACTCAAGCCTAGTGAAGTTTCACTTCTAGCACGCGGACTCAGTTGGACACGAGATTTTTTATATTACTTAAACGAAATCCTTGTTGGAAGGAGTAACAGCAGTGTCAATACACAGACATCGACGCACACAACAATAAGCGAGCCTTGAAAAAGTGGCAGGAAAAACTTTCCAATATTGAGTTTTATGGTGTTTACTCTGCACTACAAACTGAACTAAAGCGTGAGATAAAAATATTGTATTTGCGGTTGTTCGTTGCGACCACCCTTAATGCTCCCGTTAGCGTTGGTTGTTCATTTTACGCTGCAGATGCTCGTGCTGGTGACGGTGCCATCCCCACTGCCACTGACAGATTTTGTTTCATTAGTTTCGCGTGTGGTTTTTCCACCCACTTTTATCTGAGGTTTTCATATTTTTCGTATCGTTTGATCGAAACGAGCCAGAACAGCTCAGCTTTGAGAGCTAGTATCATTCATCATACGGCTAGTCATTCACTCATGTTGTCACACAGGCATGGCAGACCAGAAATACAGTCACGCATTTGTGCGTTCATTTGTTCAACAAAAAATGACCGTTTGTTAATTTATTGAGGTTGCGGCTGCGGCGGATTCAACTTCAATTGATGTCGCGGCCATTCATCGATTTCTTTATACTCTTTTTTGCATCTTCAGCGGGTTGTTGACCTAAATTTTGTTATGAAACTTCCTTTTTTAAATAACCTCGCCAAGTCGATTTCTTCGACCTTTCTGCAATACTCAAAATTGGATTTCACGCAATTTATTTTTCAATATTTGCATTTCTACCTGAAATCGTCAATAGTCATTAAAGTTGAAATGTGTGTTTTCATTGCACTTTCTATTATTCAGCAATAAATATGATAAATGTGGTCAAACTGATAAACAGAAGAAACAAATTATAAACAAAACAAAAACAACAACAAACAGCTATAATGTACTTCAATTTAATTTGTACAACTACAATAGCAAAATAATAAATAATTAATTAAATCAATCAATTAAACTATTTATTAATTCTTTTTGTATTTTACCCATAATTTTTTCACTGGCAGGCTGTTGACACCTACGATGCCAGTGGCTCTCTGCCTTCATCACAGACTACGCAAGAAAGACGTGAGTATTACTTCGCCCCCTTTAAACATAATCCACAAACGATTAATATTCTACTTCCCAAAATCTTAGATTATCGCGGTATTAAAGGTGAAAAGGGTGAGCGTGGCTTAAAAGGTCCGCCGGGTGACAGCATACGCGGCCCGCCTGGTCCCCCTGGACCACCTGGTCCAAAGGGCGAACCACCTACGTATCCACCCTTTGTGGATTTTGGGTCAAGTCCTGAGGCGGTAAGTTTTTCAATTAATAATAAAGGATTTGAATTTAAATCTATTCTTATATATCTTACATTCATTCCTTCAAAAAATGTCACATGTAATCGATACAAGAAATTGACGTATTTTCTGTATTTCTACAAAATTATTGTGTAATCCACTTATGTAGACTGAAATATTACTGTTCTGAAGAAGCTAAATATCAAATAAACATATGTTAAATGCGCATATATCCTGTTCGGAGCAGACTAAAGAAGCTCATCTCCTATAAAAAATACGACTACAACTATTGTACTTTGAAAGCTATCTCTCTCTCTCTCTCTGTCTCACTTCTCTATCCTCTCTTCTTTTTTCATTTGGTCAACGTTTATGGCTCACGCGACGTCTGTCTGTTTATCTACACTTCACTTGTATTGCGAACGACAGTAATTGCATTTACAGTGAATATATAGTATGTAACTTAAGTGATCATAACTGCAGTAAACCGCACCGTGTAAAACCCCGCATCATAATGTCAAATATTGAGGGATTACAGGTTTACAGTAAAAATAAGAGCAGATTTTGACGTCTATCTAAACTTAAAGATAAATTAAACGCATAGTAGACAAAAATCTCTTTCCAAGCACCGTTGAAATTAGTTCAAAGGTTGGAAATTCTTTGAACAATGATGTGCATACCAAAACCATACGCAGAGCAATCAAACAATTCGCCTACAACTCCTGCATACCTCGTAAAAAGCTAATGGTGCAAAAAACAGTCGAATTCACTAAATATTAAGACCAACTACATTTTCAGATGCTACTCAAACTGTATACAATAATATATAGATATATATATATATATATGTATAATATATAAATAAAACACAAAAAAAGTAGCCTCTGAGAATTGAGTTTACCGACAGTGCTCATCAAGCTGTTCAAAGTCGTAATGTTCAAATATTCGAATGAAAAAAATAAATAAATAAAAAAATGAAGAGTACGAAATGCCACCCATAAAGTGTAACACTGGAAGATCAACGAGAAAATCGGAGCAGTAGATAGAGGCCAGAAGGCAGCAACGCGCCGAGGCCCTGTTAGTTTATTATACAGTGCCGAACTAAATTATTGGCACAGCAAAGCAATTTTAATTTCAGGCCTGGTTTGGAACAGCTACTTAGGTGATATTTGATATAGTAGATTTGAGCAGATTATCACTGATCAACTACAGTTTTATATTCGCCCATTGTTGAGTATGTCTCACCATGGTTTTGTAAAGAACCGTTCAACGGTAACCAATCTGTTGGAATTTACTTCTATTGTCAATCACAACTTTTCGGTAGGTAACCAAACTGATGTTATTTACACCGACTTCAGTAAAGCTTTCGATACTGTATCGCATGAGTTGCTCATAACCAAACTCAAAGCTTTGGTTTCCCTTCTCCATTGATCCGATGGCTGGCATCTTACCTTGATCATCGCACTCAAAGGGTACTTTTTAAGTCTTCAATATCTAAGTCTTTAAAGGTAACATCAGGTGTTCCCCAAGGCAGTAATTTTGGGCCTTTGCTTTTCAACATATTTATTAATGATCTACCTACCGTCATCAAACACTCTCAGATTTTAATGTACGCAGATGATGTAAAACTATGTTTCCGCCTTAATAACCCTTCTCACGGGATTTTCCTTCAGAGTGACATAGACTCTCTATCTTGGTGTTCCAAAAACTATTTAATCCTCAATACCAATAAATGCAAAGTTTTTTATTACATTGACTCAAATAGTTTAGATCGTATTTCCCAGTTTAACGACCTTGGTATTTTGATGGACTCGAAGTTGCATTTCGGTACCCACATTTCCACTTCGGTCTCTAAAGCTAGAGGTATCCTTGGCTGTATTAAACGCTGATCTAAGGAATTTGATGATCCGTATACTACCAAAGTACTATACACTTCACTGGTAAGACCTATTCTGGAGTATGCGTCTTGTGTCTGGGATCCTCAATAACAGATGTACATTGATCGTATTGAGTCGGTGCAAAAGCAATTTCTACTTTTTGCTCTCAAAAACCTGCACTGGGATCCTAATGCTTGCTTACCCTCTTATCGGTGTCGTCTCAAATTTATCAACCTCCCTACCTTGTCTAGTCGTAGAATGGTCATTGGTGTAACTTTTATGTATAACCTCATTTATGGTAGTATTAACTAACTTTTCTTACTTAGAATGATTAACTTTAGTTACCAGCACGTCCAACTAGAAACTATTCTCCTATTACTCTTCCCTTTTGAAGAGCTTCTTATTTGCAGCATGATCCATTCTATGTCTTATGCAAATCTTTTAATACCCACTTTGCGTGTGCCGCTCCTTCCACCTCTTCTTATGTTATAAAAACTAAATTGTTGACATCATTGAATTAATGCATAACTTATTTTCTATACTGGTAACCTAAATTTTTCCTCCTTGGTTAAATAATCTATGTTATTGTAGGTAATGAATTCTAAACTTAATATAAGCTTTAGTTTAATCTTGAATGCTGATTAAGTTAATGGCTGATGATGTTTTTATCTGTAGCCAAATATGTAGTACGTAGGCATTAGCTTTGGTATCGCATGATCACCAAAGATATTAGCAATTAAGACCAGCTGAGCACAGTCCATGTGACTGGGTAGAAGGATTAATTCCCAACCAAGCGCACATCATTTCATTTAAATACTTATTTTAATTATTTTATTAAAATTAAAATAATAAGAAAACTGCTCAATTTCATTGAACAAAATTATTGGCACTTATAACCAATTGAATGATTTACCAATTGAAATGTGTTGCTGTCCACTGTCTCAACTGCTAGTAAAAGTCCAACCACATCTGCAAAGACCTGTGGAATACATCAGTTATGTTATTCAGCCCGCTGGTTTTCCTAGTATGTGATCTCCTGTCCTGCTTATAATATTTGGTTCCTAACTTTTGTTTAAAACGGAACCATTGTAGAATTGTCAGTCTGTCCCACTTTTTTAAACAAACAAATCATTAATAATAAGCTCCGCATAATATTGAATTAACAACCAGATCTTCGTATAATTCACAGTGTTTGGATTATAATTTTTTTTTTAATTATTTAGTTCCTGGATCATAACTTCCCTTTAATGCAAAATGTTTTTTTTTTTTTTTATTCAAATTTCTGGGTTTTTAGTTATAATTTGGTGCCTCTCTCTTGGATGGTTTTTCTAAAGAAAATGTTATGTATTTATTATATTATCTTGATGCATTTAACTATTACGGCCCACCATAGGGGAATAGTAAAAGGGGGAAATTAAGAAGAAATTTGAAATAAAAGATTTGAATAACATATGGCAATGGCAAACATTTGTACTAAACACGACTGTTTGTGTAATCGTTCAACAATACACACATTTGATACACACATACGATTTGTATATATATATATATATATATATATATATGTATTTCAAATAAAATGTGTGTCTGGTAGGTTGTTAGATTGAAGAGGCAAGCAAGTAAAAGAATAAAACCTTCAACTTTGGTTGTGCCATCCTTTATGTCTCAGTTTTGATTCTCTTCACGTACCCTCCGAAAGTGTGTCCTGCGACAAAAACTCTTTTTTTAGTGTGCCTTTTTAATAATACTATAAATATAATAAAATTACTTGTGCTAAATCAATTTTAATATAAACGATTAATTGAAAAAATTATACATTTGAGCCATTTTTTGTTTGATTCGCTTGCTTACTATATCCCTTTCCTCCGCCGTTTGATTTACAATTGCATTATTTCAGTCACCCAAGTATGATGACTTTTAAAAGAGAAAATGTGAAACCCACGAATTAATTCTACATATGTATGTACTAGCTTCAAGCACCCGCCCGCTTCACTTCACTGGGTTTTTAAAAGAATTTTATTAAAATTAAAGTTTAATACGCTCGCAATTATATCACGTCTATCATGAAGCTGTTGTCCGCACTGTAACTCATTTCTAATCTCCTCCAATGATGAAAGTACTTTCTCACAAAACTCATTGTGGCTTGCACATATTCGAACATATATCTGGGACCACCAGTGAACGTAGAAGGTAAAACAACTAATTTTCACAGATTTTCCTATATTCAAAAAATTCAGGTTCCTATATTCAAAAAATTCAGGTGGTGTCGAATTTAATGAGAGCAATGTAACTTTACCAATTGAGCAACGAATACTTGGCGTTTCACTTTTGAATTTTCTTGCTTTGCAAAAAAAAAATTGCATAGTTATTCTATCCTCCCAATCACTATAATTATAATTCATTATAATTTTTAATTTGATCATAGCGGAACGCTTTATGTTCAAGACTATATATAACTTTCTTGTCGTATTTGGGGTACAGTCTGTACAGTTGCTTCCAATAACTGCAAGGCAACTTTTTCATTTTGGCGAAGATTGCTCCGATGATGTCTTTCATCTACATACGTGGTTGTTTCTCTTCTTCTATGTAATGTTTTTCTGATTCGATTTGTTTCTCGAGAATTTTTGCGCTGTTGTTCTCGTAATAATGCTAGACGTATTTTTCTCTCTTCGGTACTTTAATTTTCCTGTGATATTTTTTGCCTTTGAGAAACGCTTCTAGACCGTGAAAATGTTTTATTAAACTTTGGTTTTGTAATTATATTTTTATCTATATATATATAAAACAAAGTGGTAAAAATCCCTCTGCTGCCCGTAATTTTTTTACCAATCTAGGTTTTTTTGTTTTAAAATGAGGATAATTGCCGTAAAGTCCCCGACCGTCCTTTTGTTAGTTTTTAAAGGCAAATATACTTTTTTTAATATAAATTTTTTGTGCACTTTGTGTTTTGTGTTTTTTTCATTGTTTCTGCTTCTTACTCGTTTTTGTGTTTGTATTTGTTAGTTACTTGCAGAAAGAGCGTGAGGAGATATTTGCGAAGCCAGCGAGTGCATTCTTATGAATACAGCGCAAAGGCAAAGAGCAGTTAGCAGGCAGTTGTCCGCCACATACTATAGAGGGCAAAACAACGTTTGCCGGGTTTGCTACTATATATATATATAAATTTTTTTTTATTTCTTACACTTCACTATTTAATTAAAAACTTTATAATTTTTTTGGTTTTAGACTTTCTGAGATCAAAAACTAACTGAAGCATATATACTCTCAGAAGCTCCCCACATTTTGAGAATATTTTCTGGAACAATATACCTATTCAAAGTATTTCTTCAAATGACATTTGATGTAAAAGCAATTAAAGAGGTAGGAAAACGTTCAGAAACCGTTTAAAAAAATAAATTTGAAATTTTACATAGCGCACAAGAAAGTTATAGAACTTTAAAAAAATCTCGAACATTCCATGAAGGTCAAAGAAGTTATCAAACTGCTGAGATACTCTTCTTCTTCTTCTTCTTCTTAGCTTTCACAGTCCGGTGTGGACCATAGCTTCATCAACAATTTTCCTCCATTCCGCTCTATCTCTAGTCAGAGCTCTCCAGTCGCCAACACTCAGCTTGTTAAGGTCTACTTCGACGTCGTCTATCCCTCTTTTTCTTGGGCACCCACTTTTTCTTCCTCCAATTGGGCGCCTTTTTTGGCATTCTTTCTGCTGGCATCCTCATCACGAGACAAATCCACCTAATACATTTTGAAACGTACAACATTTTGGCCGCCGATAATATTTTCGAATTCATTGTTGTATCGGATTCGATACGTTCCGTCTTCTAGACGCATTGGGCCATATATTTGCTTAACAAGTTTCTTTCGAAAGTCAATAATTGATTGGTATAATGTGTTTTTAATGTCCATATTTCTGCACCGTACGTAAGCACTAGTCGTATTAGTGTTTTATACATTTTCATTTTCGGTGGTCTAGATATAATTTTTGAGCGAAACAACTTAATGTTCGCGTAGTACGCCCTGTTCGCAGACTTTATTTTCTCGCCGATAGCAATTGTTGAGTCTTTATTTGGAAATCTCTGTTGAAGATGTTTCCATCTGAATTTATCTCCTTAATAACTGTATGAAGCATTAGATTAAATATTAGAGCAGATAGAGTATATCCCCCGGACAATACTCTGAAAGACTCAGATACTTCACCTTGAACTAGTACTTTACTGGTCATATTTTCTAAAGTGAAGACAACTAGTTTATCAGTTTCAATGGAATACCAAGCATTTGCAGACAGAATTTTATTTATTTTCTATCTATACTATCGAAAGCCTACTTAAAGTCCACAAAAAGGCAGAAAAGGTCTATATTGTCTTCATAAAACTTCTCAAATATTAGGTTCACCACAAAACTATGGTGGTCAGCTGATCTCTCGCTTCTGAAACCACATTGATACTCATCCATTATTTCTTCGGCGTAGATATTTATTCTTTGGTATATAATGTTGGTAAATACCTTATAGCCAGTATTGAGTAGGGATATAACTCTATAGTTTTGGCATTCAGCCTTATGACCTTTTTTGTGTATAGGTACTATTACGCTGTTTAACCATTCATTAGGTATTTTATTTGTAAGCCATATACTTGTAATTAGAGTATACATTTCATTGTTTAGAGCCTGTCCACCATATTTTAGTAATTCCGCAGGTATTCCATCTTCGCCACTGATTTTACCATTTTTTAGTTTTGCTAAAGCTGCTCTCACCTCTTCAAATGTTGGTTCTTCGTCATAGGTTTCAGCTGTATATATTTGGTGATTCTCATCATCAATATATTCATCCGTGTATCTGTTAAATAGCTCAGAGAAGTGCTCTTTCCATTTGTCCATTACTTGCCTCCTATCACTAATTGTCGAACCATCTTTGACCTTACATATATTGGTTTTTGGCTGGGAGGCTTTGGTTTGCCTCTTTATATTCTGGTGACCTGCATGGCGATTGTTCGGGAAACTACTGACTGTTCAAAACATGGATTGGACCAGTAGCGCAACAATCAAGTTCGTAATGTAGTGCTTGCTTTACCTCCTCGTGGTGGTCCCCGCACAACTACGTGTATAAATCCTTATACATGTAGGCCAAATTGCGACATTGTCTAGGGTCTTATGCCTAGACTAGGTAACCTTGGCCAGCAACCAGCGTTACCGAAACCAACCGCTACAGAAACCGACACAATGCCTCAGATAACACGTTGACGACCTTTGGCTATCGTACCCGGACTAAGATTATTTTCTGGAATGTGAAGACGCTCCTTGACTTTCAGAGTGAAGGACCTCAGAATTCCAGATTCCTTCAACTAGAGGATGAGTTTATGCGATATAAACTGGACATATTGGGGGTAAGCGAGATAAGATGGTTAGATGCGACGCTTAACACTGTTTTACTCTACTCCGGAAGACCAACTGGAAGCTCTCATGGATATGGAGTTGGACTGCTGTTAACACCTACAGCACGCAGAGCCCTAATCTCCTGGCAGCCGCACAGTGATAGGATTTTAACGGCCATATTCCAGACAAGAGTACGTCGCGTCACCATTATACAGTGCTACCCCCCACGGATGGTTCGTTTGATGAAGATAAGGAGACCTTCTACAATCAGTTGGGAGCAATTTATAAATCAATAACTAATGGCGACATTACCATTATGATGGGGGACCTTAGTACCAAGGTAGGCAGCGACAACGAAGGGCTCAAACATGTTATGGGACTGCATGGATTAGGCAACCGCAATGACAACGGCAAAAGATTTGTTGACTTTTGCAATGCAAACTGTCTTGTCATAGGTGGCACCATGTTTGAGCATAAGGCCTGCTATTAAATCAGTTGGGTGTCAACTGACAGGCAAGCAACCTACCCCCCCCCCCCCCGACCATTTGGCCATCAGTCGCCGTTTTAGAAGTAGTCTTCTAGACGTCTGAAACAGACGAGGAGCAGACATGGGGTTGGTACGAGATCACCATCTTATGATAGCTACTGCACAATTACGCACTGCTGCCGTTCGAAGATCTAAAGACACAAGAATATCTAGGTTCAACATAAACCGACTGAGAGTTCCTACAGTACGCCAAGAACTAAGGGACTATCTCTCACGTGGAGTGGAAACAATCAGCAGCTCTCTGCCCGTCACCGTCCAAGATCATTGGTGTGCTATGAAAGCTTTTTTCGCATCAGGTGCTGATTGTCGGTCGATAGCAGAGAAGCCATAGGGCGTGGCTTTCCCAGGATACTTACAGAAAGATCCACAAACGAAAACAGATAAGGGCTCGAATTGCAGCAGCTCCAGCAGCAGGGAGGATCGAACTAGAGTCCCAATATCGCAAGAAGATGAGAGAAGTGCAGCGTAGCGTGAGACGTGACAAACTCAATCACATCAATGCGCTGGCCACTCAAGCAGAAGAAGCAGCAGCGAGGTGCGACAACAGAACCGTTTACAGGATCACTAAAGAGCTTAATGGTGGACGAAGCTCTACCCAACACTCAGTGAAAGGCTTAGACGGCTCGTTGCTAATATCGGATGAGGATCAACTGAAGAGATGAAAGGAGCATTTTGCTTCGGTTCTTAATCGATTATTCGCCAGCAATATGCACCAAAGTCAGACTGAGGAAAGAAATTTCCAAGGAGGAAAGAAATTTCCGAATTCGTACCACAATCCCCAGTAAGGAAGAGATTATTACCGCGATCAAAACACTGAAAACCAATAAGGCGGTAGGACTTGACGGCATACCTGCGGAGCTGTTTCGATATGCGCCAACGGCATCAGCCGAGCTACTGTTCCCACTTGTCGGGAGAACATGGGCAGCCGAAAGTTATCCGGACGAGTGAACGAAGGGAATGATTGTCAAGCTCCCTAAAAAAGGCAATCTAATGCAGTGCGAAAACTGGAGAGTTATCTGCTGTGGCCAAGATAATAGCAAAAATCATCCTGGAGAGAATTAAAGAACACTTCGAAGACACACTTAACACCGAACAAACAGGTTTCCGCTCTGGATCCTCCTGTGTCGATCACATCAACACATTGCGGATCATCATCGAGCAGTGTGTTAAGTATCGATGCAATTAGCAAATAGCTTAAACACCAAGCTAGGACTGTTCCGTTTTAACGTTGTATCCGTGCTACTACATGGATGTTGTACCTGGAGGGTGACCATCACTATCACGAGGAAGCTGCAAACGTTTGTCAACAGGTGCCTACGCTACATCTTAAGGATATTCTGGCCAAGCCGTATCTCTAACGAACAGCTTTATCAGAGAACGCAACATGAACCTATAGGCACAACCATACGACCACGAAAGTGGCAGTGGATTGGTCACACACTCCGAAAGGGTGACATGTCCATAGCTAACCAAGCGATGCAATGGAACTCGCTTACAAAAGGAAGCACGGCAACTGGGAAAATGTTGGGGAGAGCTGAAGCACATTTCCAGAAACCGCACTCGATAGCGCGTAAGCATTGTATAGGCCCTAGGACCCACAAGGCGATATAGGACATAGCTAGTTAGTTGACAGTCATTTACGTTCGATATTCGTTTTCGTATTTTAGATATCACGAGATAGTGGTCCAAATCACAATCACCTCTATTTGAACGCACATCTACAACTTATGTGGTATGCCTCCTATCTATAAGCACATGGTCAATTTGGTTAGCCGCATTACTGGATGATGAATCCGTTTATGTCTATGGCTGGTGCTACTTATAAATAGATCGTGAGAGGCTGCAAATTTGCAAACGCGTATTCCATTGTCATTTGTGTTATCATGTAGCGAACACTTTCCTGCAACATCTTTGATTATGCTTTCCTCCTTTCCACCCTTTGCATTAAAGTCGCCAATTAAAAGTGAAACGTCATGTTTACTAATTTAGCTAAATAGCTCTTCGAGGTTACCATAAAATTTATCTTTAATATTCTCAATACTTTCATCGGTCGGTGCGTATGCATTTACAATTGAAATATTTTGGAATTTCCCCTGCAGTCTTAGGTAGCATAATCGATCGTTGATAGGGAGAAGATTCATTAGGCTCTTCCTTGTTTTATTATCGATGTCAAAACCCGTTTCCCTTTGGCCTTCTGACTCCGAACTATTGTATCCGCTTATCCGCTTTCTTTCCATCTCATTTCTCGCATTGCGCAAACAATCACTTGGTATCTCATTAACTCATCTGCTATCTCTGCCATTTTTCCCGTCTGCCGAAGTCAATATATTCCAGGTACAAATTTTCAAATCGTAGTCCTTTAAACATTGCGTTGTCTGACATCGAAATTCGTTTCTCATCCGACGCTGTTGGTGATGCATCATGACTAGTTGCTTTAACTGGTATTAGGGCGTAAAATTAAAGACCATCCCCTCGCGGGAATCTTACCCCATATCATTAGTTCCCAGTACTTCCACCAAAGTCTTCCTCTATACAATAGAAGTCTGTTTGGTCTCCATACCAGGTTAACAGCGTCAACACTAGAAGGCGATATGAGGGGATTGCAAAAAGAGGTGTGAGGCATCCCGTTCCTCGATCTGCCATCAAGTTACACATTTTTACATTTTCTAGAAAGCTTTAAAGATTTATCGAACTGTTGAGAATATTTCGAGGAGTTTGAAAAAGTTATAGTTTTTTTCGAGAAAGCGCTAGAATATTTCAGAAAGTGTTAGAACTTTATTTAGAAATATCTAAAACGTTTCCATTTTTCTCAAAAAATTGTCGAATATAAGCGAACTTTCGAGAAATTGCTCTAATTCCCCAGAAAGGTCTAGAAAGTTATATTAATACTTTCAACCCCCATAGTACCCGATGGGCAAAGATGCAGAGTAAAATATAAGGACAAACATCTCCAATAATATATATAGAAATATATGTACAGGAAAGCCCCCGATGACATAACCAATGAACTCTCCCGTTTCTTCTATTAGGTCTCTGCATAAAATGGCTTTTTCATTGTAATATTCCACAAAGCGTCCTTCAAATATCCATAACCGACCATTTCAATTCCGCAAAAGGTTTTTCTACGTATGTTGGGTCAACAAGCATTTTCGTTGGCACTTAAGTTACATGCACTTTCACTGTACTTGCATTAGGTTTATTGTCACAAGTCAGAATTATAAATTACATAGAAAAGAAAGAAATAGAATCAATTTTACTTCTTCCAGCAGGCGAGCAAACAGAACTCGTGCTGGTCACAATGCTAAGTTAACTTTACCCAGACAAAGTGGATGAAGTGAATTCCAGCAGACTTCTTTAACGATGATTAACATATTGAAAGACTGATTTGATAACTTAACTAGCTTATATAGGTAACAATTTGACAAGAGAGTACACAGAGTTGAGAAGACCGCCCGCCATCGACCCGATCATTAAATTCAACACCGCTGAGGAAATTGAAGATGTTGTCACTTGAGTCCACCGAACTGCGAGTATTGGAATACCATCCCCCTCTGGCAAACCATCCTTCCCAAGCAAGATTCACCTTTGGTGTGCGAAGACTCTCAACACGGGTCATGAGAAGAGGAGGCACAGAATAGTACGGGACACATTGAAAAATCTGAAGGACAATAATGCTCCAAACAGAGCAACTAAAGCTCAAAACGCAGCTTACAGAGTCCACAATTTACTTCGAGTATCGTTCTTCCTTCTTTGTGTTGCGAGTTTGTTGTTTTATTGCTGGATCTGTCTCTCCAGCAAATAAACCACATTTTTAACATCAAAGATCGTATACTCGACCTTGCCATGAAAATACCTCAATTACGAGGTCCTCACCATTGTCAAATCCAGAAGATACCTATAACCCCACTCTTGAGGTGACACTAACTTTTAGCAAACTCGGTCTACATCTGATTAATTTGTTGTTGAGCCAAAACAAGCTTTTAACTTGAAACACCTTCTATGGCAGACACGAAGGCCAGGATTCTGACTTAAAGAGTATGAGAGCTGGGGTTCCTCAGGACAGTTGGGGTCGGCCCTATACGCGGCGGACCTTCCGCTCTTGAAATATAAGAAACTCTCTATAGCAACATATGCGGATGACTCTGCCGTCTTGGGAGCCGAAGCTATTTTGCAAGACCAGATGGACCTCATTGAGTCTTCGCTAAAAAGTTGAAACATCTGTCACTCAAACCTATAGGTTTCAGTCCAAAATACTGCTCAGGATAGTGGATGCACAGTGAGATGTTCGTAACTCTGCTATACATAGAGATTTGTGGATCCTAACAATCAAAGAAGAAAGAACAGCAACAGACAACTCAATAAGTTGGAGAACCATATGAATCCCTAGCAATTAACGGGCTGGAAACCAGAACGCAATCGCGACTCCTGAAGAGGCTAAACCCCCTAAATCCGAATGACAGAAGAGTGAACCAATCCTACAAACTTACTAAGTGATTACGTGATTTTTAATGGCGGTTATTGTCTGACGAAAGACGATAAATACTATAGAGAAAAAAAATTTTGTTTTCATCCTATTCTATCATAGAATCGATGGGTTTATGCTAACTAAAGAGGGAATATTTTAATGTGAATTGATCTTATTAACAAGAAATTAAAAATAAAAAAAGACATGCCTACTCGGCGTGTTACACTTACGCTCTTTCCATTATGCTAGTGCGGATAAAAAGATTCGTTTGCTTAAGTAGCTTCACTATAATCAGAAATCTGATTAGCGTCACCATTTTTGTCACCTGATTTCTCCCGCATCTGTTTGATGTAAAATATTTTAGCAACGTTCTTAAAAAAAGTCCTTTTGCTATCGAAGTCGAATCATAATTTTAGTATTTAACAGAAACCTTTTTGGCAAAATTTCATCAGAAATTTCGTTTCTCTATTTTTTCCTCTTCCAGAAATACAATGGTAAATGTACGTGTAATGCGTCTGATATCCTAACAGCAATCAAAAACAACGAACCGTTACGCGAAACGCTACGTGGCCCGCCCGGACCACAAGGCAAGGAAGGCAAGACTGGCTCGCCTGGACGTACGGTAAGTACATTTCAGTTTGTCCATCCTCCAACCACTATCAACCTTTTTTGAATCTCTTTTCAAGATGAAAGAGTTTCAGTTAACTAATTAACAACCATGCAACCAAACACAACAAAGTATACTATGGTCGGCAAACGGCCGAATAGGAAATAAGAGTCCATTTATCTGTGCACGGAGTCTACGATAATGTTGTTAACATCATCGTTGCTCTCGTCTTCTCATTATAGTTAAATTATTCTGAGCTTCTGATCTCTCGTTTGTGACGTCCCTCCGATGCAAACGAGAGTGATACCATAATTTGCAATGTAACATAACGGGAATAGACCGAGTAGTCGAGTGAAATATTCTATTATATCTCAAGAGCAACTTAAGCTCAAGCCCTAATTCTGGAAATTCTTGCAATATTATCTTATCCTGTTACTATTTTGTACACAGCCATACAGATGTACATACGCGCATCTTATTTTCATTTTGTAAGTATTATTGTAAGAGGACTACGAGTCGCTGTAGCAAGATGCTGTAGATACACAACAAAACCTGTTTGTATATCAATGTGTTCGTGTATATGTCGTTTCCATTACTTTCACAAGTTTCTTTTTACATTTCCGACTCACTTTTTCGTGAATGACTGAATGAACGAGGCATTTGTATGCGTAGATGACGGCGACGTCGTCAATGCTGCCTGGTCGAGCTCATATTTCATATTCACTTTGAAAAGGTACAAGGACTTTATACAGCCTACAACAACACCAGCTAAGCCAACGACTTCGACAACAGAGAAGAAGAAGAAAACCAGCAAGCATAAAAACCATTTCTATGCGTCGTACTTGATGTCCTTCGGTGTGTTTGGCATTCTGTGCCCGTCTTCGCTTTTGCCCCTCCTTGGCCCAATTCAGTTACAACTATTTAGCTTGACTTTCAAAACGCTGGACTATAGAAAGGTTTTATTTTGATCCTTTCATTTTCTGGAAAGTTGTCTTGCGTTTTTATTCAGCTATCAGAAATCTGTGGAAGGCTTAAAATATTTTAACAGAATAGTTTTGCCTTTGAATTTGCTAAAAACCATGCGAACGTTTCTCAAGAATATTTGCCATAAACCACAAGTTATCCCGTTTATCAATTGAATTTGGAAAGAGTATTCTATGCAAACTGGTAATGTGCGCTATTTGGGTGTAGCTTGAAGCCTCGTTTATAAAACAAAACTATTTTAGAAGAACTTAGTGACCCCGACAAACGTAGTTTTGCCCATTCTGGTATGTGGTGCGATCCAAGAGTATACAATATACACAATATATTTCATATACCGCAAAATATATTTGTGGTGTTAGGACTTACTCTACAATAATACACAGTTCACACAAATCTACAAAAATGGCCGGAGAGACTTTTCAAAAACGATTAGAGACCGACATTGATTCTGTATATCAACATAATATTGTCTGTTCAACTTATGTAGCGTAACATATTGGGGTAGGTTTGCATAAACCAAACAGCAGACGTAAATTTAAAGTCAAAAAAAGGGGGAATTTTTAATGATAATAAATAAACTATAGAAACATAGGACCATCATGATAAAAACAAAAATCAGAGACACTGTCAGCATGGCTGCCTTGTGTTTCGTATATATTTCTTAAACGCATTAAAGGAAAATACCAGGCGGCCAGAAAAAAAAGACTCCTCGATCATAAAGCAAAACCAAAAATGTCCCGAGTGAGCTTAACATAAGTTAAGTCGACAACTACTGGGAACATCCGCGTATATACAAAGGTTTGATTACGCGAACCGTAACTAGCAGAAATATTTACAAAATACGATCTTAAATACAAAAAAGAATAAAAGGGAGAAAACAATTTTTTTTTTTTCTTTGTTATAGCAACCTGTGGAACGAAGTCTCATGCAATACATTAAAAGAAAAACGGTTTGTGTTTCTATTCGTACTTCGATTGAACAATACAATTGTAAACAATTCAAGAAAATACTAACGAAAACATTGGCAAGACTCGTAAATCCTTGTTTTTTAGCTCGCCAAACCACAAGTACCACAAGGCGGATTGCGAAATTCTAGTTACTGTACGCTTGAAATTGTAGTTACGAGATCTGTCTTTCTAGCTAAACTATAAAAAAAGTGCAGTCGCATACCATGACAGAAATACTACCAACAGTTAATGTACACTAACCACATATACACACACAAGTTGAGTATTTAGCTATAATGCTTTCACTAATCAAAAACAAGATAACATAGAAAAGAAAACCCACACAAAAACAACAAACTCTAACACAAAAACATTAAATGGCAGCATTGCCTTTTTGAAACTGTTTGCTTTGTTGTTTCCAATGATATATGGCTTGCATACCAAAAATATTACTATTGAAACTGGTGGGGTTGCGTGCTATGACACCCTAATTCCTTAACTAGTAGTAATTAATTTTAAGTGCGATAAGCAAAAAACACAAGGAAGGCGAACACACACAGCAGCGCCCTATATTGGGCTAACAACACAAATTCAATTTAAAGCAAGCCCATTGCCCATCGTAAGGTACTGTGCATACGATTAAGAATACTAAGTCGACGTTTGTAAACCCTCCGTGCGCCGCTTGCAAACGAAAATGAAAATTATCTAAATCGGCTAAAACGACACCCCAAAAAAATTTAAATAAAAATAATAATAATAAGAAAAAAGAACTAATAATAAAATTAATAATAATAATAATAATAATAATAATAATAATAATAATAATAATAATAATAATAATAATAATAATAATAATAATAATAATAATAATAATAATAATAATAACAATAATAATAATAATAATAATAATAATAATAATAATAATAATAATAATAATAATAATAATAATAATAATAATAATAATAATAATAATAACAAATAAAATAATAATAATAATAATAATAAAAATAATAATAATAATAATAATAATAATAATAATAATAGTAATAGTAATAATAATAATAATAATAATAATAATAATAATAATAATAATAATAATAATAATAATAATAATAATAATAATAATAATTATAAAAATAATAATAATAATAAACAAGCCCCACCACCCTTAGATCTAGTTCCTTTCCACGAGTACCAACTTCTTAAAGAGGCTTCTGAATTTTTACTGTACTAATGTGATTAATGTGCTTTTTTCTCATTACCGTGCTTTTCGGTTACCACACTTTGATGACTTTGACACAGGGTGCTACTGGCGTACCAGGCGAACGCGGTGCCCCTGGTCAGAAAGGTGATCATGGCGATATGGGTGACACTGGCGCCAGAGGCCCTGAAGGTCTGCAAGGCCAGAAGGGTGAACCAGGTGTCGACGGTTTGCCCGGCGTGATGGGACCACCCGGATCGCCGGGCCCACCTGGCTTGCCCGAGAACTACGATGTAAGTATATATATATATGTATGTAACTATTAGCTTTAGGATATATTTTATTATAATTTTTATGTAATTCCAATTTAATTTATAAAAATTGCACCTGACTTTCGCTATTTGAATTACACAATACCTAACTTTGCTTCCAAGTACACAAACCTCACAAACCTCCTTTATTCAACATAAATGCTCAATCATGTTTTTTCCATTTGCAACTTTCTTGTTGACTAAAAGTTGAAGGAATCCTTTTTTAAACATTATATTTTACTTAGTTATTTACTTATAGTACAAACTCTCAGGCGGTCCTATTGGGCATCTAATGTGGGTTTAGATTCGAATCACTGGTGATTCGAGGGTGATTCGTATCTCTTTCTACAACAACGACAAGGAAAAGTGACGTCATTCAGGGGTTGTTGTTGTAGAATACGATACGAATCGCTGCGAATCCATAAATGGATTCGACAACGATTCTAAACAGGGCTGCCGATTTCCGACAGTGTTGCAAAGTTTTTGGTTGGAAATTGTAATTCCCAACAGTTTTCTTCTTGTTTTTGTGCGCCCAAACAATAAACAGCTGATCATGGCACAAAACAAAGGTAATTAAAAATTAAAATTTGAAGTTTTTTTTAATGAAAATAAGTCCAATTAATTGTGAAAACAAGTTTGTACACAATATAAATGATTCTAAAATATAAATTTTTCCCACAAATCCTAATTTTTAAATTTTTCCACTTCTCACAATTTGTCAACGTGCGTATTATCATATCAATGAACAGCTGATTTTTATTCAGAATTGGCAGAGTGAACACCAAGATTCGATTTAATGATTCAGCTGCACTGTAAACAAGACATAAATTCACAAAGAAGCACCCACTACTCAATGAGTTTTAACTGAATTTGTAAATAATAGAAATGGCTTTCGATCATACCTAATACGATCATACGATACGATCATACTCATACGATTGGGAGCGCTAGATAAACAAACAGAATTCAATTATTTGGCGAACAACATAAGTGAACAGATGTTGTGTGGTGAAGATGTCATGTCCTGAATTCTACAGGTCAAACTCTAATGAATCCAGTATCGTTTCAAAAAGCTATTATCAGCAAAGTATGCAAACAGTTGTAGCTTACATTTCGGCAGCTATCGCTGCCGACACCTGCTTTAAAGTTGGCTACTCATTTTGTCTCTCCTTATGCCACCGCATTTTAACTTACTTGGGTATGGCATCGTTATAGCTACGGTTTGTGTAAACAACAAATGCAAAAGGGTTGCCACAACTACAAACAGTCACCATCTCAGTTTTCTCAGATTCAGTCAGTCTTATTCGTCGTAGTTAACTTTTTCTGTATGTGCGGCATTTCGCTTTTATTATTTGAATTGTTTAGCATCCTTTGCGATTAGTTGCTGCTAAGTTTATACACCCACATGCACACATTGGTTCTTGTTAAGTGGCTGGATTAAAGCGTGTTTATTTTGCGTGTCCTCCTGCAGCGTGCTTAGTTTACTTCTTTCGCACTTGTATAGATTTTTGACTTACGGCTTTCTGGATTAATTATAATTTTATGCAACTTTGCCATATTGTAGTTTTTTATTGATTTTTTTCTTGATTTTTGAGACTAAGTGGGAGGTTAAGAACGCCGAACGAAGTGTGTCAGGTGCAGTTTTATACTTCACATTTGGTTTCTATGTTTTTATTAAAGTTTATATATCGTTTATATAAAATTTTTTTAATCAAATATAAATCTCATATACATATATCTCATATTATTTCATGCAAAAATATATTAAAAATCTCAAATATGTTTACGTTAAACAATAAAAACTAACCACAAACAAAATCAGATAAATTGGAATCCAACCAGGACTTTCAAGGTATAAATATATAAAAACCAAATAAAGAGAATGACAAATAATATAAGTAGCATATTAGTCCGGGTAAGAATTTGCGTATTGCACTCATATAAAATAAATGGTAATGGCAGATCAAGTTTAATGGACTATGCGAAAATCCGCGAAAAGATAGTCAGAGACTCTCTGTCAAGAATTAATCAATAACATAATAAAGTAACTGAAAATAGGAAAATAATAGAAAATTGATATAACATAAATTTCCTGGCCAGTTAATCTATATCTATAATATTTAACGAATTAAACTTTTTTATATCCCAACATACACCGACAAAAACACTTTACACCAACCACAAAAAAATGCCGACAACAGGAATCTCTTATGGGCAATTCGATGGGCGCTTTACGGAGCGTAACGCCAGGGCCGAAGGGTGCGCCAGGTGAAAAAGGTGTGAGTGGACCTCCGGGCGAGCGTGGTCAACAGGGACAGAAAGGTGAACGTGGCGATCCGGGCTTAACTGGCGAAAAAGGCGAGAGGGTGAGTAGCAATGAACCCAGCAATAATAAATTGAGAAGCATATTATGTTTTTTGATAGGTGCCAGAAGCATTGAAATCATAAATGTAGGAGTTTCACTTATTAAAGTACCGCCTTCAAACCATTTCCCCCTAGGGTATGAATTTATAGGTATAATTTGGGGGGTGAGTTGACTATTGCCGATAATGATGATGATGATGATTGTTCATTCTCTCTACGCGAAGCAGTTTAGTTAGTATATTAAATGTTATACTACTCATGGCGAAATAACAATTTTCTGAGTAATGTGGGATACTACCTCTGTAGTAATTGTCGGTAGCCTCCCAACTTTTCTACATAACTCGTTATGTTTGCTCGTCCTCAATAATACGAGAACAAGCAAAAAATACATATGAGTGTTCCATTATTAGTCAGGCAAAGGATAAACTGACAATCTACAATTTCACCTCACTATTGCAGTGAAACTGCTGAACAAAATGTTAGAATCAAGTTTTAGAATAATTAGAAGAGTTGTGTTCTATAATATTATTAATTTATTTCATTATCACTCATAAATCCACTCATGATATCCTTACGTTGATAGTACCTTTGCATAAAATTATACTCAATTATTGACCATTACTTTTATTTATTTTGTTTCATGCGCTTCATTTTGTATTTTTTTCTTGTATCAAATGTCGCAGACTATGAAATTATATGAACTAGATATGGGGCCCACAAATTGAGAGCTCTACTTTTTCTTTCAAAGCTCGTGATACTCAGAACATTTGTTCAGTCTATATAATTTTATAGTCTTTGCGTTTACTTACTTGCTTCAATGCAAGTAATATGAACACATCAGCTGACGACTCACCGGTATGATATGTTATGCTCAAAACGCAAACTTGTAGCTCTCCCTTTTTAAGGTTATCTAGTCCATTAAAACATATGACTTTAAAAGCCTGTGCGAATCGAACAACTTAGATATACAAACTATTTAGTTGCGAATGCATATTATTATTTGTTCAGTCTACGCCAGAACAAACGAGCAGCTGACAACAAAAGAGCAGCTGACAGCAGAGGAATAGCTGAACTGGAAGCGTTTTTGATCAACCCATGATAACCTTTGACACAACAGCTGACAGTACTCCTCAAAGAGTATGCATTCATATAGAGGTTACATTTCTCCATTAAAAAAAAAGGCTGGAGAGACTTGTCATGTTTACATTAACAGAATTGTTGGCTGCTCAACTTATGCAGCGTAACATATTGCTTGTTTGCTTGGGTTTGCAAATGGACGGACGTCGAACTGCCGTAAAAGGGGAAAATATTCAATGATAAGTAAATTACAAAAACACAAGAAAGACGTAATAAAAATAAAAATCAGAGACACTGTCTTCTTTCTTTGATTTTTTTAAAGTTCTTTATTTGCAAGGTGGGTCGAGAATATTAAGCAAAAGTAAATTTTACACTAGAAACAAATCGACCCATATCAGCAAGGGCTGCATGGTATTTCGCCTATATTCATTTATATGAATGAAATGAAAATATCGATCACAAAGGAAAATCATACAAAAATATTCCCAGTGATACACGCAATAAGAAACCAATACATTCTTATACACGCACTATACCTACACAACACACTCAAACTTATCATATTTTGCCCGCAAGTAATACAAAGAAAACCAACACAATCTCATACACGCACTACACCTACACAACAAGGTCAACCACACAATGGCAAGTTTTGATTTTTGACTTCAACTTCTTGATGACAATTTTCGATTGCGGCAGAAAACAACATCCATTTCAAAAGCAAGTACAGTGAATGAACATTCATTGAACAGCCAAAGAAACCCAAGTGAAATTTCTAACTACCGTCGAATTTCTATAGGTCGAACTTTTATAAGTCGAATATCTCCATGACTCGAATTGAGTGCGTTTATGGCGAAAAATCAATACAATATGTCTTCCGTAACTCAAATATCCCCATAACTCCAATTTTTCTTATTCATTATGGTGATTCAAGATTTGGAAGTTTGAGTGTACGAGGAAACGCCAATAACTGCCGTTTAGTTACGCATGCCTTAGCTTTATGTCTTAGCTAGTCCATGACGTTTGTACCAGAAAACTTCGGTGCCATTACAATATTCACTAACTGTTCACTGGTAATTTCACCGCACAACCGTCTATTAAAGTAAAATGAAGAAGGTGCTCCCTAACGAAACTGTATTGAACCGTTTAATATGCGATGCCAAAAGCAACAGTACATATGTAAGTATAGGCGAACACTTTACCAGTTGACCGATTGTTTACCCCACAACCTTTTGCTAAGGTGTCAAATGAAAAACAGTACCTTTGAACGAAACTGTATATATGCATGTGCGTCTATGCGGACACCCACCGCTTAAAGGGATTCAATTCCCCCTATGTATGTATTTGGTATGTACAAGTTGCGTAACTTGCTGCCAGCACTGCGTACATAGGGCATAACTGAGAAGAACAAATTGGTATCACTTTTTTATGCAATGCATATAAGTTGTATGAAATTAACATAATGCGACACACAACTTCAATCACGTCGGGGTCACCAATGTTTCGAGGATGAGATGTTTTTCTCCACCTATGGCCAGATTAAAAAAGATAATTTTAGAAAGGTTGGCGAAAAATTTTATTTTATTAACAATTTAAAAACTGATATATATTTTTTGTAATTTATAAAGTTAGCCGCTACTTACATGTGCTCTGCTCTGAATCCACAAGTCGAAAGAAAGTTAACAGACAACCAAAGGTACTCACTAGCATAAACGATTGCACATTGGAATTAACAGTTAGGTTGTCGAAGCGTCTCGAACGAAAATTCCAATGTGCAATCGCTTAAGCCAGCGCAGGTAGAAAGCAGAGAGAAAGAGAGTGCCAGTGCGAAAATGAGCACTTCACAATCCCTGTTGGAAACCGAGGTGCTCATTCAGATTAGCGCGTCAATATTCCCCACCTCGTAATTCGCTAGCACTCCGGCGCAGCGGATTAGCATCCCTTATGTACAGTTTGGCCAACTTCACTGCAGGGCGGGTGATGATACCTTCGGCGGTTCGCACGATTGCACTTCGCACTTGGCCGTCTCTTCCTCGGCGCACATCGATTACTACTCCTTTGAGCCATGAGTTGCGTTTGCTACTGTCGTCTACGAATACCACGATGTCATCTACGCAAACAGGTTTGGGTGATGGTCGGAACCACTTCGTGTGTCTAGTCAATGTTGTCAGGTATTCGCGTAATCTTCTCTTTCAGAAGCGGTCGGCTAGCTGAGAGGGAATGCGATGATTCTTAGCCAATCGGGCTCCACATTGATCCATAGAACCTCGCTCACGTAACCCAGATGAATTTCCGACAAGAAAATGATTTGATGTCAATACCTCTGCCTCTGGTGACTGTAAGGGTACGTATGTCAACGGTCATGAATTCAGCGTATGTTCAATATCAGCCAGTGCTGCGCGTACCACTTCTTCACGTAGCCCATTCTTTGTCAGAATCTCTGAAAGTTTAAACTAGCTTGAGCGTACGAGACGCTCGCAAACACTGCCCATATTTGGCATGCTTGGGGGCTTGAAGACGAAGCGTTGGGTATTAGCGCTCCACTGCTGAAGTTGATAACTGTTTGATCTCTGCTTGTAGAACGCGGCTGGCACTTCGAAAATTTGTTCCATTGTCTGAGAATATTTGACGTGGCACTCCGAGCTAACAGCCACGTCAATAGGGCCGAAATAGTTCACGCCTGTGAATGTAAACGGTGGGGTGTACGGCGTTGGACGCTCCTCCGGTAAATCGCCCATTTCTTGTGGAACTGGCCACGTGAGTCGTAGTCGACAGATTGGACAGCTCTTCTTGACTTCTTTTACTAAGGTCCTTAAAACACTGACCCAGCAGCGTTGGCGCATTTCGTTCACAACAATCTCGCTGTGTAGGTGATGATACCGCCTGTGGTAATATTCGGCAATAATATACATTATGGGATGACGTCTGGGCACGATTATCGGCCTCTTCTGTCTCAACACCTTCCACTGCATCGATGCGAAGGACATCGAAGGACACCTAAGTCGTCAAGCATTGGAGAACACTTGAACAACGGGCTCTTGCCGTCCGTCACATCATGAAAGTTTTTCAAACAGCTGATTTCGTTATAAAACGACTCCTCTTGGTACGTTCGTACAAACACACACCTGTTTCCTTGTCGCGATTCAGACAACAAATTTTAGACAAGAGTTTTTCACACTCCTTTTTTGTTATAACCCGCAAGTAGTCCAATACGCGCCGCTGTGTGGATCGTAGTCGTTTTAGTCTGCTAAACCTCTGTGGGTCTGGCACTATGCAAGATAGCGCTGACTCATGTGGAACTCTCTCTTCGTGGTACAGCACGTCCACTTCTCTCTGGTGCATATCTAAATCCGCTGTTGGCCACTGCGTTTGGTCCTGATACAAGAATACTTGCATCAAGATTTGGTACCTTGGCCCATTTAGTGCCATCGTCAGCGACGTTATGTGTGGTTGGCACCCAGCGCCAAGAGGACACGTCAGATTCCTGCAGAATTTCTCCAGTGCGCACAGACACGAACTGCTCGAACTTTCGCGCATCTGACCGGATCTATTGGATCGACTGGATCCAACTCATACCGACCATCCCAGCCTACACCGTACAGCAATAATGTCGTCATCTTCTGCTTCGCGCACTTCTAGTGGCACGCCCATCTTAACGTTATCCAGACCGAGTATCATCTGCGCTTTGGTGGTATAAGGCAGATTGTGAATAGACCTTAGATGGCTGCGCCTTTGCAGCAGCTGTCCATCGACAGTTTGAACCGGGAGGTCCAAACGAGTCACTGTGCGCACACCCTTGAGCACGTACTATGGTGATGCCTCATCCCTTGTTGACACGTTTGATTTTGAGCTATATACCGTTTGCATTACGTCTCCTGTTCATTTCAGACAAAGATCTTTTTCTGGTCCGTCTAGTTCCAATTCAGTGGCCAAAGCACCTTCCAAAAGTATACACGCAGCACTTTCGTCCACTAGAGCATACGTGTTCACACTGCGTGATTTGCCATGAAGCGTAATTGGAACATAGCGAAACAACGTCTTCGTAGCGTCTTTACGGTGGAACATCACAGCATTCTTGTCGGTTTTGGCAGACCGACCTCTATCGTACCTTTAATCTGTGTGGCTGGAGTTTCTGCCCGTAGACATTGCATGCAGTAAAACATTGTGCATTGCCTTGCACCCGTCAACGCCACAACGTTTATTAACCTTGCACCTACGTAGAACATGTTACTTCAAGCAGCAGAAACGAACCCGTTTGTTCTTCACAAACTTCCACCGCTGGTTAGTGCTCAATGCTTTAAACTCCTGGCAGTCCGCCAGGCCGTGCTCACCATCACATCTCAGGCACGGGGGCTTCTCTGGACCCTGTCGGCCTGGCTCACACTGACCAATTTCGTGGTTGGGCACCACGCTATGAACAAGCACTCGTTCCTTCGATTTAATGGCGCTCTTAGCACAGTCCGATGTCTGGATGTCACAATGGATGTCTCGTACGGTGTGACCATGGTGGCACATATGGCAATACCAAACAGCCAGTTGTCGAATGTCGATAAGTTGGCTCTCATACCGACGGTAGATAAGCGATGGTATCCCCAGTCTAGCTTCATGTGGCTTGGCATATTGGTTACTAGATCGCTCAACAGTGACGGGTCATTTAAATATTCGTTGAGACCGATCGCAGTTAATGTAGCACAGTAGTTCTGAACACCCAACGCTAACATGATAACCGAATCCAAGTTGTTTGGCCGTATGGCTGGTTCCTCTCTCAATTTACGATGCAGCGATGCGTATATTATTTCGGGTTGACCAAACAGCATTCTTAGCGTACCAATCGCGTATGAAACTGTCGCAGGCGCCTATAGCCTTCCCCGAACTGCATCCAGCGCTGAACCTTTGAGACACTTCTGCAGTCTTATCAGGTTCTCCTCGTTGCTGAACCCGCATCTCTCAGTAGATTGCTCGTAGTTGGTTTTGAACATGAGCCATTCCTAAGGTTAACCAGAGAAAACAGGCAAATCTCGATTTAGAACATGGCGAGCGGCAATTAGTCCAGCACACCCACGCTATGCGCCGGCCCATTGAACTGAACTTGTGATACGACCCCGACCGTAGTCATCGGCAACGCTGAGTTGATGCTTGCTCAAGCGCCGTTATACAGTGCGGGGGTGTGATTGAAGACGGCCGTACTCGACATGAACGGCAAACCCACACTTGGCGCCGTTGACGTTACCCTGGCTGCGCTGCCCACGACGTGATATCAGGCACTGTTGTTACCTTGCGGTTGAAGAATATTTCGTAAAACGTCTGCTTAGCCGGCACAGTGACATTTGCTGCTGTACTTTTCGACGCGGGCATTATAGTATACGGCACAGTTGAAGCAGTGGGATGATCTTCCAGGTTATGATCACTTCGGTTTAATGTAACTTCAACTGTCTAAGCCTTAACGGCCAACAACGGCTCGCTACTTTGTACCGTTTTCTCACGGTCTCACTACCTGGCTGACTATTGTCGGTCGCCTCTTTCTCACTGAGGCGAGCGTCCCGGCTATCCATCACTCACACCGCTTAACCAATACCCTTCGGTTGCGCGTCTAAAAGTACTTCAGGCGAGCCAGGCGACGCTGTCTCCTCCGATGATCAGCTTGAGCACTCGAGCTATTGGCCATTTGAGAGGGGGAGGTTCTAATTTTTGGCAAGAACGATTTCACCAACGAACAGGCCAGGTTGATCACTACGCCATTTCGATCGTTCTTGAAGCAGAGGTCGCTCTTCACTCCATCGGGACCAGAATGTTTGCTGCAGGTAGCCCACTCGCTGCCAGCTATCAAGTTGATTGAAATTTAGTTTCGTAACGTTCGGCTCAATAAACGAGGAGATCGGTGCCGTACCCAACAAATTCGTCGGAGTCAGAACATCGAGGTCATGAGGTTGCTCTGAAATTGGAAGTAACGACCTGGAATTAATAATGACAGCAATTGGACAAACCAGAGTGCGAAGACCATCAAAGTTAAGTATTGATGGGGTAGAGGTGCGATAGAAATGATGCTTCGCCGGTTTGGCCTGTCAGAGTCAACAAAAATTCGGGGAACGAGGTGGAATAAAGCGTCAATCGATGTGGCCAGAGATGCAAAACTCCTTCACAGCCCTTTGATGCTTATTGCTCAGGAACAACAGCTCCAGCTCACACAGGTCATTTTCCGAATTTTTCCCACGAAATCTATTGCGTTATCTCCTTATGTCTCCCACGAGTGCAGATGAAACGCTTCAACACATTGAGGAAAGATTGCATGGATAGATCGGGAACCAATGCTAAATGCCCAACTTTCATAGCAAAACAAATAAACAACCTGACATAGCATTTTGTGGGCGGTTTGCTTCCTATTTCAATCTTTTAGACGATGTCACAAAAAAATCAACGCCTGTAACCATAAACGAGTACGAAGAGTCCATACGATCCAAAGGTGAGCTTTTTATATTGATCTAAGTAATATCCGCTATCAACAGAGAAAGTTGCTCACTATCAGACCAGAGGATTTGATATGATTTATAAATTTGGCGACGTATCCCAAAATACGCTTAACCTTGTCAAACGAATTGAGATACTTACACCCAGTAGAGACGTCGGCATGTGGGGATACAATAAGCAGCACCCTTTTCTAAGTTTCCATCAGTGGTTCCATTGGCAAACATGATTGAGGCCATACCACTCTGCCCATCCGAAGATACCACGGACGATGGTCCCAAAGTTGATTTTGCAATAGCTCACTGGGCATCTCCCCTCGAGAGAAAATGTTAGCAGGATTTAAAGCAGTTAGTACATAGTACCACTCCACCTTAGCAATCACCTTATGAATTATTATAAAAATTTCATGTGCCACGAAAATTCGCTGGCACTTTATGTATCCATGCCAAAACTTCATTCCAGATATTTCCTTGATAAGTTGTGCCAGCAGGGTAGCGGCGCACAACTCAAGTTTTGGTACGGTCAGAATCTTCTGTGGAGCTATTCGGGATTTTGAACACAGTAGATGAGCATAGTAGTTCCCGTTTGCCTTCGAGACGACATTGACGCACGCTCCATATGCATCGACACTTGCATCGCAAAATGCATGAACTTCCATGTTTGCAACGTACGAAAAAACTAGACGCTTGAAGGTAAAACGCTGAGAGCTGGAAAGACTTTCATTAAAGTTAAGCCACGACGAGTTAAGAGATGTTCGGAGACTCTCATCCCAATCGAGCTTCTCTTTCCATTGAAATATATTTGCTTTGGTGATTACGGGACCTATTAAGCCAAGAGGACCGTAGAAGCGCACAATAGTGGAAAGCACTGATCGTTTAGTCAGCATTGAAATGAGTGTCGTAACCGAGAAGGAAAATACGAGCTCGTTAGACGCAGGAATCCAGGCCAAGCCGAGAGTTTTTTTAAACTCTGTGCCATAATCGAATTTTAAGTACGACTCTCTTTCTTCATCGCATCTTTCGCATCGCTAGAAGACCTAAAGGGTTCACCTCGTATTTTTTTTTTTCTTTTTTCCTTTATATATAATATTTTTGTTATTATTACAAAAACTTCGATGAAATTGTATATACAAAATTTAACAAAACAACTTAAATAATAAGTGGGGATATAGTATTGTGTATTAAAAGGATCTATTACGGAGATCGGCAGGGTGCGATCTTCTCAGCCGTCTCGCCACACTCCTCCCATTCTGTGTTGTTTTAGAAGGCGCCTTGCTAGATTATTTGGATGAATTTTTGACCTCTCCATAAATTTCTTGGCCTGACGATTTATCACATCGCCAATTTTCGGTATTTTTAAGTTGTTTTCAAGGTCCGCCGTTCGCATGAACCAAGGGGCACCAGTAAGCATTCGCAATGTCTTGGCCTGCAGTACTCTCACCTTCGTGATGTTTGACCTCGCTGCTATGCCATACACCTGCAAACCGTATCGCCAAGCAGGAGCAATTATGGTTTTGTAAATGTTCACCTTATTTCCCAAGGACAATTTATTCCTGCTAGTTAAAAGCCAATACAATTTACCAATCCTCTGTCTTATGGATTTCGTGATACTTGAAATATGCGTTTTGAACGTTAGTCGCCTATCCAAATACACACCCAGGTATTTGTAACCTTAATGGTGTTCCAGCAGCTGATTTCCAATGAAAACTCCCGGAGAGAAATCCGGCCGTTAGGCGTACGTCACATTGGCACATTTGTTATTATTAATGCAAATGTTTCAACGTCGTGTCCATTTTTCAAAAATATGCAGGTATTGTTGCAGTGAGTCCGTGGCTTGGTAAATTCACTTATTTCTGACGAGGATGGCCGTATCGTCTGCAAACGTGGCAATGATCAGATCCAGAGGATCCTTCAGTGGTATTTCTGACCCAGTGGGCATGTCGTGCGTGAACAGCGTATAGAGTGTAGGACCCAAAACGCTACCCTGAGGGACACCTACGCAAGTAGCCTTGATGCTAGATTCCACACCATCCAGTACCATTGAGAAGGTCCTATTCTCAAGGTAGCTGCGCACGATTAACCATAGTTGAGGCGGCAAGAGATTCTTGAGCTTACTGAGCAGCCCGTCATGCCAAACTCGGTCGAAAGCCTGCTTTATGTCAAGATACGCTGCCACCACGTACTTCTTAGCCTCAAATCCTTCGAGAATAAAGTTAACCACACTATCAGCTGCTCTGGAGTTCCGTGGGACTTACAAAAGCCACATTGAAAGGAAGAAACTATTTGCTTAAGCTTTTTTAAGTCCAGGATCCGTGTCAGCAAACAGCGTTCAAACAATTTTGCTACAGTGGGTAGCAGGCTAATTGGCCTGTAGGAATCTAAGGTGCAAGGGCTCTTACCGGCCTTATGAATCATGCAAATTCTAGCCTTCTTCCACTGTTTAGGCACATATCCCAATCTCATCAGTGAGTTAAAAATGAGGACCAGAAATAGCACAGCTTTTAGCAGCATGGCCTTAAGTGTAAAGTTGTCCAGTCTATCTTCACCTGGAGCCTTTTTAATGTTCAACCCATTACACTTCCTCGGCTGTAATGGGAGCAACCAGGAGGCATAATTGGCCTGCGCTTTCAAGTCTCATATGGATCTGGAGAACGCTGAGTTCTGAGCTGGTATCAAATGGCTGAAATCGAGCTTCCAACTCCTCGGCGAAAGCCTTGGCTCGCTATCTTACAGATCTAGCCCAGGATCCGTCAGCCTTCTTGATTGGAAATTTTGGGTTACCTGTTGTTTATACCTTCTCGCCAACTTCCACATGGAGTGTTTTGTGGGGTCGTCACAAAAACCTATCAGTTTCTTCCTGTTTATGCAGCGTCAGCAGCTTTTTGACTCTATTCGACACTCTACGAAAAACCCTGTCCACAATAGGGTCGCGGGTGCGACAAAACTGTCTCCCAAGTCTCCTCTTAATAAGCAGCAGTGCTTCAATAGCTGGGGGAAGTCCAGAACGCACTCTTGGGCCATGTGGTATATTTAAGAGGGCGGCAATGGGAGCAGCTGAGTGCACCTTATTTAGGAAGAACGAGTGCGCATCTTCAATGTCTTCGGGCATCAGGATTTCCAAGTTCAAATTTAGAGATTCATCCTGATCTCGGCTAAATACAGCTAAGTCAGTTCCAGGTGGCAGTAGCCGTCATTTTATTGATTCGATCCTAGAAGTGGAATAAAAATCAACCACAAGGGGGAGACGATCAGAGGAGAGTTGATACTCAGTTCTGATAGACAACTCGTTTGAACGCAGCCCATTATAAATGAAAAAATCAATAGCGCTGGGTGTGTGTCTTTGGGCGTACGGGAAATGGGTCGCTTGACCAGTTGCCAGGATTTGAGCTGTTAAGTTTTGCACAACCTCCTGTAAGCATCTACCCCTTGTATCCGCTCTAAAGTTACCCCAGAATCTGCTTTTGGCGTTAAAGTCTCCACCTATGAGAAACATTCTTCCTAGATTGTTTAAAAGATCTTCGAAGTCTACAGATGACCAATTAAGATGCGGAGGTAGATATAATGCAGAGACTATTAACTCGCCCCTACTGGTTGAAATCTGGATAGTGGCCATCTGTAATTTCGCTGTTCTCACTGGCTCTTGTAAAGAATAGCAGATTAATAAGCACAGCCGCTCCTCCTCTAGGCCTGATGCTGGGGTGGTCTGCCTTGTGAATTTTGTAGCCAGGTATAAAGATCTGGACTCCAGTTTGCAGCCATGTCTCAGTGATGAGAAACATATCAATGTTAGGGGTGGTAAGGATATGCTAAAGCTCTTCAACATGCCCAGAAATTCCATGAGCATTCCACAATCCAAGGCTGAGTGGACGGGGCATCATTTACGGGCATTCACGAAATTGAGACATAATTGTTTGAGGAACTGATTGCTCTCCTTCAGTTCATTAAACATTAATGTAATTGTGTCAACTTTAGCTGTGAGGGCTGTTATTGCAGCCTCTAACCTGCTAATGCTGTCAGGGGTCTGTGGCGATTGCTGTAGATGCACAGCTCTGTTTTAAAATTGCAAGATCTCTTCGGAGGATTAGTTATATGCAAACCAGCACGTATTATGTCTGCATGTGAGGTGTCTCCCTTGACCATTACCGCTGCCACGCGCCGAGAATTATATATTGGGTTTTAGGCTGTTTAATTTCGTTTTGAAAACTCGGCAGTCCTTACTCCAAGCAGCATGTTTCTCACCGTAATTTATGCAGCAAAGGTCCTCCACAGCCAAACATTGGGTGGTGATATGGTTTCGCCCACATTTTTCACAAATCAACTGTCGCAGGCAGTAATTTTTAGTGTGCCCAAATCCAAAGCACCTATAGCACTGAATGACAGTGAGGTTATTTTTTGGAATTTCCACCAGGACACGTTGCCTGCCTATATGCTGAATTTTCAGAGCCTCCTTATTGTTAGGCGTTTCGGCAAGGTTGATGAAAAAGAAGTTGTTTGGCACCATCTTCTCAGTGTCAGCTCTATTAACCTTAGTGATTAACTTGTGGGGGCTGGGATTAAACACACCGGTGACATTGTGGTCTTTGGTATAAAAGGCTTCTTTGATAATAGTGTAGGGGGTGGTGCTGGCCAGGTTGCGAACACCTACCCTGAAATCTGTATCCTCCTTAAGCTGGTATGTGTAGTGTTTAATGTTACGCTATTTTAGGTAACGAACCAGAATACGATACGATGCAGAATCCTCAGTATAGACCCTTACAGTATCATTTCTCATAACTTTAAGCGAGAAACTGTTTGGTCCGGAGACCAGAGCCAGCTCCTGTTCCAAAAGGTGAGCATTGCTCACATTATCAATGTTGGTAGGAGGTGGTTCTCTAGTCCTGCGAGTGGTTTCAGTATCAATTCCCTCACGCAAAGCATCAGTGTCAAGGACCATTTTCTCGGCTTCGGCAGTTGGTTCAGTGGTCTCATCCTCATTCCTAGCGTCAGATAGCAGAGCAAAGCGATTTGATGATGTGCCAGGAATTTCCAGAGAAATAGAAGATTCCACGGTTTGGGCTGACCCCCTTTTCCCCTTCTTTACCCTACCATGACGGGAAATTGGACTGGGTGGTCTTTTTGACGCAGCCGTCTGCCAACACACCTGAGCACACGGAGTCGCAGTTGTGGTGCTAAAATAAAAAGGCTGGCACCAGGTCAGCGCCAGTCAAAAATTGACTCTGTAAATCAACGAACGAGCACATTTCAGGTAAGGCGCTTGAATGCGTCACTATTTACTTGGAGACATTTGACGTTGTTGTTGTTGTCGTAGTTGATGTACAGTTATCATGTAGCCATGAGGTAACATTAGGAACCTGCCGCAACTCGGAGTCAGATAGATTTGAGTCATCTCTGTTAGAATTGCTAACACCCGAAATGTCGCTAAGATTCCGAATTTTTACAATTTTTAATGTATTTGCCGCAGCGCGGTGAACCGAATGGCACTTAATTTTACCCGTTCTTATTTTTAACTGAGGTTTTAGCAAAAGGAATTTCCTTTTTTAATTTATTTTAATTCTGAATTTGACTTTTTGGACACAAGATACAACGAAGAATGAGCTTGTGTAGAAACAGATTTTTCCATGACACCTTGAGTGCACCTTTAGACCAAAAAAAGAAAAGAACTGCTGGGCGCTGATAGAAATAAGAGCTGAAAGAGCCCGAAAATGAAATTACAATTAAAGTAACGCAATGCCTGCAACGAAACAAAATGCACTACTTGATTTTCCGATATTGTTTTTTTAATAACAGTGATTAACTTTCATCAATCATCAGTACTATTTATAAACACTGAAATGATGTGCTGTAAAAGATGAGAGCGCTTCTAAATCTAACATATGTTAATGCTAAGTTGGCAGGGCGGAGCGCATGACCAAACACATGTTAAAAATGCAAAATTGGAAGAAGCCGACGTGCTCTTCACTAGGCAACTTTAAGCGAACGAAAAAATAATGCAATAACGAATGATAAGAATTGGTAATAGTTCCACTCTAAACTTTGAGGAGTAAAGTCGTGTCACTTTATACGTGCCCAAATCGATAGTAATTTGCGATAACAAAACCATAACAGTAAACCGAATAAACAAACAAGTGTATAAAGAAGAATTAAAATAAAACGATACCAACAACCATACATAAGAACAGTTACAACAGTTTAGGCCTTCGGCCTAAAAACAACAAAAACAATGTCTGTTCCACCAGACAAAAACATAAACAACAACAACAACCAGCTCAAATTCTCAATCGGTAACAGTAAATCTCTCAAAAATGATTCAAACTGTCCAAAATACCTGATTATAAATAGAAGCAACAGCAACGACACTTTGTCTAACGTCTCACCCTTTCTCCTTAAGAAAGGCATCGATAATGTGTGTGCAACGAAGCGAAGTTGATGAATGTAAACCACTGCGTAACAGTACAATTCTTATCAAAATAAAAAAATTATTACAAGCCACAAAGCTTATTAAAATCACCTCTCTCACCAACGAAATACAACTCAAAGTAACAGAGCACTACTCACTCAACAGCTCCAAAGGTGTTATTTACTGCAACAACCTGAGGGACATTAATGAAAATGAAACAAGCACAAAAACCAGTGTTACGGAATGCAAAAAAAAATTTAAAAAAGGTAATAACACTTTAAAGGAAACTGGACTTATTATAATAACTTTCGCCTCTCCAAACTTACCATCCGACATCAACATTGGCTACCAAAAAGTTCTTGTACGACCATAGATTCCTCTACCACTCAGATGCAATAACTGCGGTCTTGGACACCCAACTAAAGCCTGCAAAAGCATTAAACTCTGCCTAAACTGTGGCCTACCGGACCATAATTGTTGCATTAATTGCAGAGAAAACAACAACAAACACTAACCACAACAATACTCCAATCCAACGTCAAATACAAAACTACGCTGATATCGATACGCTCCCTTCTACCAACATCACCAGCGAGCTACCACCCATCACCACACATCATCCAGAGCCTATCAATGATGATACTTTGGACTCCTCATCGTCGGGCGACGCTAAACTTTTAGCCTCTCCAAAAGCCACAAATTCTGTAAGAAAAACCCTCCTAAAGTCTAAACTACCTCTAAAACCAATTATAAAAAAGAGGAGATATTAGAAAACTTAATATAATTTAATATACTTCCTCAGACCGAGCTGTGACTCAGTCGACCTATCTGCAGGACGTCTTGTAATAGCTAGATACTGCAGCAAAAGTATCCACTTAACAACACTTCAAGCCGATAGTAATATGTGGCGCAGCTCGGTCAACTTACTCTCCCACAACGTTGAGTGATGGGCGTGGTTTCTTCATTTGCTGTCACGCTACAACTCAACGCTACTAACTGATCTACTCTCCTTCATTTCCTTTATTATGGTTCTTAAGATCTTACAATGGAACATCAATGGTTATTCTAACAATTATGATCAATTAAAAATTCTCATAAAAATATAATCCAAAAATCATCACCATCCAAGAAATACATTTTAACTCATTATCTAATATTCCAACTCCTATCAACTATAAAATTTATACCTACAACTCCTCATCTGGTTCATCAGGAGGCGTTGCCATCCTCATCCATTATTCTCTACAGCACAAAAATGTTATCCTCCCTCAAGATTTTGATTCGATTGGTGTAACAGTCTAGTCAAAAATCAAGTTCAACGTTATCTGCTCATATATTCCCCCAAACAAACAATTCTCTATTAATAGCCTACGTAATGCATATAATAATCTGACACTTCCTTCGTTAATCTCTGGAGACTTTAACAGCTGGCACTCTTTATGGGACTCGCCTGCAAACAATCGTAGAGGAAACACAATCTTCAAATTTTTAGCTCAATCGCCATTCTCCATCTTAAACGACTGATACCCCACTCACTTTAGCACTCATCATACCTTCACACATATAGATCTCACCTTTGCTACAACTACCCTTGCGCTAGAATCAACATGGAAAATAGAATCTGATAGCTTTTCCAGCGATCACTTCCCAATAATTATAAATCTTTTTGAACACTCCCCCTCCCTTCCACCACTTCACCAAAATTCAAAACTGATTTTACAACCTGGATACTATATAAAGAAGCCACAAATATCTATTACTTTCAACGCCCTGTAAGCACTAACTTTAACAAAGATTCAGCCAATATCATAAATAGCCTCCCACAAAGTATATCCAACCCAGATCATAAACGTTCACTCCCTTGGTGGATCGCAAACCTCCAAAAACTCAAAGATGTTAAAAATCATCATTGGTACGCCCTTAAGCGCAATAAATCCACTGAGATAATACTCCTAAAGCTCGAAATAAAAATCTCTAAACGCCTCTCACTAGACAAACCTTCCCCCACTTCCTATACACCCTCATCCTCAGCAAAAATAATTTAAACCCCAATTACTCCTCTTGAACTAAAATCCTCAGGTAAAACTCCAGCTCTGAACAGAATCTCCTTCCCCATGCTAAATAATCTTCACCCAGCAGTCACATCACGTCTCCTCGACCAATATAATAACATCTTCAAGAAATTCCTCCCACAACACTATAAACTGAGCAAAATCATTCCCATAAATAAACCTAACTCCGACAAAACTGAACTCAATAGCTACCGACTCATTTCGCTAAACTCTTGCTGCGCCAAAACTCTAGACAAAATAAGTGCTAACCGTCTATGGTGGTTTGTGTCCCAAAACAAATTAATCAACAGTCGGCAAACCGGCTTCAAGGGGTGCAAATCGGTGTCTGATAATCTAGTGGTGCTAGATTTTCTGATCACGTCAGCCCTCTCCTCCAAAAACCACCTCTCGATCATCTCACTCGACTTCACCAAAGCGTTTGACAAGGTGGGAATCCACTCCGTCAAAGATGAGTTACATTCGTGGAAAATTGGCTCTAAAATCATCAACAATGTCACTAGCTTCATGTCTAATAGAAAAATGGTAGTATAACAACCACTTCTCTTCAGTTCTTCCACAATTCAACGGCATTCCGCAAGGCTCTCCCCTTTCCCTCATCCTGTTCTTTATCCTATACAACAAACTAAGTCCTTAAACATAGACATTTCGACTTCTATCCTACGCCGATGATTACCTCATTGTCAAAAAATAAGCAAGTTTACCTCAATAAACATAAATCCACTAATAACAGATATCCTCTCTTGGTGTGATTTTTCGGGTGCCACTCTCTCGGTTTCAAAATGCAAACATTTGCACATTTGCAGGAAGCATTGCAGACATCAAAGTCCTCAAAATCTTAGGAATCACCTTCAATCACAGATACAACTGGAACAATCACATTCTAAACCTTTTAACCTCCCTCAACTCACCACCCTCCCTTTTAAACAAGATCAAAGTGATTTACCACTCAGCCATTAGATTTGCCCTAGGTGGTTTTAGATTTACTCCTTTAAACAATATGCTTTTCGAAACCAAAATAATACCAATAGAAACCCGTAAGCAGCTTTCGATAGCAATGCTCATTAAACTAAATCTCTCTCAAATGACTTTCTTTCCCCACTATAGCTCGTCTTTCTAAACGGAAATCATAGCCATTCACAACGCAGTGCAGAGGGCCAAAGAAGCACAACCCTTCTTTGCTATATGTACCTACTCACTTTCTTCATTACAAGCTATAGCCAATACTCCCAATCAATTATATTACCCTCTAACTCTTGCGAAAATTTCAACAAAAATCAAAATTGTCTGGACCCCTGGCCACTGCAACATCACCGGCAACGAAGAAGCAGATAAAGCTGCTAAAGATGTATTCAAATACCCTCTCATTTTCTAAGAAAACTACAATATAACTGATATCATAAAACACATTAAAACCCACTTTAAAATAGAACTGGACTCACTCATTGCTTCCACTAATAATCACTACAAATTATACAACACTCCAAAAATCACCATTTACTACTACGGTCGACTACTACTTGATCAGCCTATTCATTGTCGTTTACTCTCAAAAATGATTCGGATACGTCTCGGCCACACCAATCTTACCCACTCCCACATTTTCGACCGCTCCAACTCTTCATCCAATTTCTGTAAATTCTGCAACTCGAATACACCTATCTCGGTAAAACATGTTCTCTCTGATTGTCACTTCTCCCATAGAAATAGAATCAAAACTCTTAACCACCTTGACCCTCTTACAATCCTCTTCAATCCTTCCAAAGATAATTTACCCAAGCTCATTAATTTCCTAAAATCATGCAACTTATTAAGCCAATTATGAAATCAAATATAAATATTATTAATAAAAGTACTTTATAAGTTCTAATACTATATTGCACATACCCACATACATATAATATAACTATTAATTATATTGCTAAGTCTTTTAACTATTACTATTATCACTATTATTGTTAATATATTGATGAGTAATTAAGCTTCAGGCCTCGATGCTATAGCTTTGTTTAAGTTTATCTGTAATTTGACACTGCATTTAAACTGTCCATAAATAAAAAAATAAAAGAACTGATAAAGGAAATTGGGCAAAAGCAATCCAAGCGAGATCAAATCGATGAGAGCAGCGAAAAAAGGTTAAAAGAAGATACAGAACACATGTGCATGCTTGCTTTTGTCGTGCTTAGAATTACAAGTTTATGCCAAATAGAGTTCAGGGCTCCTGTACTGCACATCAAAAAATATTTGCTAGACGAATTCACAGATCCTGAACCGAACAACCGTCTGGGCATAAATATTCAGTTTGGCCGTTGCAGTTGATGCAGGACCCGGCGGACCCCATAATTTTTTGCGCTTTGGACTATCATAGTGGAACCACTTTTCAATGCAAAAAACCTTTGGAGTAGTTGTTAGCACGCGAAAAAACAACATACGACGTCTCTTGTCTTGAGTTCATACGGAACCCAATTGCCTAGTTTTTTTCATTATGATTTGAAATTGCTTGTTGAGTCAATCCGAAGGTTTCAGCGTGTTACTTTTGAGTTTGGCATGAATCTTGGTCCAATAACGCATCCAACTCAGCGTTTTCAAACTTTACTGGCCATCCTTCGTGTTCTCTGTCACTGTTGCTTCGAATGAAAACAAAAAAGCAGCGCATCCCGCAAATTGTGTTTTATTGGTACAATGGTTGACATCTTTAGAGCACAAAGAAAGTTTGTTGTTTACACTTCAGCGGGAAATGGTGACGCTTTAACATGAATGGAAGTGCTTACACTGGTAGGTTCAAATGAAGTAGGAACCTTCCCATTTCTATTCTCTTTTTGTTGAGTAATTTACTTCCTCTACTTTAACATTTCGCTCTTTTTCATATCCATATTACTAGTATCGCCCAGTGGTCGAAATTCGACCGACCGCATGAACACAAGAAAGGGTACCACAGAAAACGTGTCTCCATATTAATATACAGATGTCGTATGTTACCTACACATAGTAACCAAATGCGTGAAGTCAATCCCGATAATACAAAATAAGTCCAATTGGACTCAAACATAAAGTAGTAAAACATGGGCAGTTGAAAATGTGTACCGAAAATGTGTCAATATGTTTCACATCAAAGCCTCGTGAGTGCACACCCACATATTTATTTTTTTGGCGCGTGCAATTGTCGTTGTTGTTGTCTTAAGGTTTGCTGCACACCCCTCTTGCCAACAGGTGAGTGAGATCACAACACAGTTTATCTCTGTTTTTCCTTCCAATTTATCTCTGTTTCCTTTTCTCACCGCGGTGTTTCGTTTCTTTATTTCATTCCACAACTTCGCTGAGCAAGCAGTGAGCCGCATGGATTTTTCAATGCTTGTTTTAAAAACGTTACATTTCCTCACCTATTTTTTCCTGTTTTTACATCAATATATTTGCATAAAAATTATTTATTTATCTATTGTAAAGGTTAATGTTCAATTACAAATTGGACTCAGCCAGCCTTATATAGCGACAAAAGCCTTGAGTTATCTTACATTAAAAACTTTACTTACTTTACTTACCATATGTGTATAATTTCTAAATTAGGTGGCACATGCTTACTGTTTAAAGAAACTGGACAAAATTTGAGATTCTATGATTAAGTTGTGTATTACAGAGATGGCAAACAGGTGTTGGGCTATTGCTGAATATATTAAGAACTTCGAGGAGTCTTGACGACTAAGTGTATTGGGGTTTCACTGGACGTATTCCGAAATAGTGGATTGTTTGGAGATTATGATTTGGTAGTGGTGATAAGAGTATTGCCATGTGATTTGTTTATATCGCTTAAAATGGGTTTTAATGTGTTTTTGGATGTCAAAAAGATTGAAAGTGTTATGGTATATAATATGGTAGTTGTAAGCCATTTTTGCTGCTCTATCGTCGTTTTCATTACCTGTGGTTTTGTTGCGGCTCGGTATTCATATGAAGATTATATTGGGGTTTGGTGAGTATGTCTCTCATTGAGGAGGTGTAGATGTTGTTGTTTTGTATATTGGTCATTGATTTGATAACGGAGAGTGAGTCTGTGGCTATGGCGTATTTTTTATATTACTCTGAACAAGTTCACATGCTGTTAGGATGGCATAAATTTCGTGTGTAGATTAGTTAAGTTCGTTGTGTATGACTTAGTGACTTTTAGGTTTTCTTTTGGTTTTTTTTATTTATTTATTTTTTTTTTTGTATATAGAATATATGGGAGTATTTTTTGAAAGCATAATTGATTTGATGAGTTTCGTAGTTGTCAGGTTTACCCTATCTTCTGGTGGCATTAAATTGGATTCAAACAAGATGGTATATATGGGGGTGGTACAATATGATCCGAGGGCAAACCATAGGGTAGAGTGGAGTATTAGTTTGACCTTTTTAATTGGCGATACTCGTGAGTTTCCGTAAAAAGGGAGGGTGTAGTCGATTTTTGACATAATTAATGATTTTACAACTGATATTGGTGTGATTGATTGATTTTACGCCAGATGTGTAAGTGCTTACATTTGATTCTTCAAAGAACAGCTTCTGAGTACTTACAAAATGTCAGGATGTCGTTAATTAGTTGGTCTATGTTCCAAGTACGGGAGTTCTTATTTATTTTTTGAAGATTGTGAAATCGTCCGCGTATGAGCCGAAGTCGATGGTTTTGTGTTTCGCTATTGTTAGGTAGAGTTTGTTGCAGGCTATTATGAAGAGGACCACTGATAAAGGTGATCCTTGAGGCTATTGTCTAGGGTTTGTTGGCTGGATAAAGTGCTGTTACTTGTACGGCTATTTTTCTGTTTGTTAGGAAGTTTTTCACGTAATTAATTATTTTGGGTCCGATTTTGAAATTGAACTGAAGCAATGAAAAATTAGAACAAAATGTACTTGATTTAATAAGCACAGAACATCTCATACTGAGATGTACTGAAGTAACTAAAAATGACAACAAAATGTACTTGATTTAAGCCCTAATGAATTATGCAAACGACGAGCATTTAATAAATTTATTAGTTCTTCCATAAGTAGAATTTATTCATTTATTTCGATTTGCCAGCACTGAATGATTGCCAAACGATCTTATGGACAGTACCGGCGTACAAGAATTCACATACTAACTTAATAAGTACAAATAAAAATTAACTTTAATTAGAGAGAGAAGTAAAAGAGAAATGACAGCAAGACAGAGGAACTGCAGGGAATGAAGAATAAATACAGCTTACTTATTTATTTCTAATGTTTGAAATATTTTATGTTTTGTGTCAAAATTTTATTTTGCAAAAAACGGAAAACGGAGTCTCCGGAATGGAAAAAAATCATACAAAAATGTTTTCGAGAAATTACTCATATAGCATACACACATAAACAACCAAGCAAAAGCAAGAAACAAACGCGAAAAAGAGACAAGCAAAATTTTTTCTTATTTTATTTCAACTATAGCTGTACGCCGTCAAGAGCTTTTTAGCATTTTTTTACTGTCACTTTCACTTTAACTACTGTTAACTATAAAAGCACTTAGTCGAATGGCATGCGTCAACGTTATGCATAAGAACAAAAGCAAAAGAAGCATGATATCAAATTTGAGAGAGCTGGTGCAAATGATCTCAATTTTTGCGCTATCCTCGGCCGCGATATAGGCCGATATTGTTGTCAATTCATGTTTGTTTGTTCTTGATCTGATTTTCAGTTTACTTGTTTAATTTTTAAAATTGATTTAAGTACAAATTGTGCTTGATGTGACACTGTTGCTACTTGTGTCAAGTTTTTTTGATCTCTAGCTTCAAAATAAGTACAACTCTTACTTTAAAAACATTTAGACCAATTACAAATTATGTTGGGGTGTTCTTGTTATAAGTACAATTGAAGATGGTCTCACACTGGCGTTTCTTTCTGTATACATTTAGGTGTATAATTTACGTTAATGGTGCCAAAATTAGGTCGGCAGGTAGATTTGATTTCGAAATGAGATTCAACCGGCTTTTGTATTACGTCTTAGTGGGTGTTTTTGTGATGTTGGCAAAAGTATTTCCTATATTTGTTAAAAAAACTATAAATGTTCTGCTTCATTTTAGGGACATCAAGGCTCCCATGGACCACCGGGCGCAAAAGGTGAACCTGGCCAGCCCGGCGTACCCGGTTTGGGCGGTGCACCCGGTGCGACTGGTTTGAAAGGAGATCGTGGTTTACCCGGGGAAATCGGGCCTGTAGGACCACCAGGACCACCAGGTCAGGTTGTCTACGCAGAACCGGGTACTGATGGTACGCCACCGTTTAAACAAGGCGCGACGTGTACATGCCCAGCAGGACCACCTGGACCTCCTGGTCCTCGTGGGCCAAGCGGTTTTGATGGTGCGCCCGGCGTTGGCGAACCGGGTCCAGCTGGGCCAAGCGGTTTGACCGGCCTGCCTGGAACCAAGGGTGAAAAGGGTGAAAAAGGTGTACGTGGTCTCGGTGGGCCGAAGGGAGATCGCGGTCCCGAGGGTCCACCAGGCCAGGCCTTTTTTGCTGGCGGCTACGAAGGCACGGCTACGAATGGCACGAAGGGCGAGAAAGGTGAGAAGGGTATGCGTGGACGTCGCGGCAAATCGGGTCCAGCTGGACCCATCGGACCGCCGGGCAAACCTGGCCCCATGGGCGATATTGGATTGGTAAGTTTGCACTGGCAGCGAATTAGGGCTTAACTCAATAATGAGCAAAGTAAACAAACTGAAGAGTCTGAAATGAACAGTTGGAAGAAAATTCGGTTTCACTTTGTTGCACGTCTACAATGCAATTTGCTTGAGTCAGCGCGCCAGTTTCGCTCAATGTCCTAAGTCCCGCTTCGTCATGGTTTCAGTTTTAATCTGTTTACCGTGGCGTATAAAGTTTCTCGGTTTATCTCGCCAAACGATGAAGTAATAAAGCATGGTATGGTAGGGTGGGGCGTGGAGCGAAAGCAGCAACAACAACTTCAACAGCAACAAACATATAAAAAAAAAAAACAGATTTATGTGCAGCTGCGTACTGACCTAGAAAACTAAAATTGTAAGAATTTTCATAACAGTACCCCGAGCAACAAAAAACATTTCACATTTCATATTTTAATAAAGTGCTTTCGATTTTTGCTCTCGAGTTGCATGCTTCTGCCCCTGCTTCTTTTGCCAAGAAATACCGAAACTCGTTTTTAGACAACGTACTCGTACTCGTTCTTCAATGTGGCAGAGCCTTAAGTCTGAACTACGTGGATTACTTTTTTTACAGTTGATACGTATGATTCGTACTCAGCTGCATAAAGAAGAAAAAATAATTCGTTTATATTTCCTTTTTTACATAAAGTACACAAGTTCCACCAAAAAGGGAAAAAATTAAAACTGCAGTAATAATAAGAATACACAATAACAAAAGTACGGCAGTACAAAATATGAAAAGTAAAAATGAAGCAAATAATAGTGTTATCCATTTACAAATAGAAATATTACAAGAAGAACTATTTTAAGACCATTTTGATCATGATTATCTATTGAGACAACTTCAGTTGCCACATTTTCAACCATTAGCCTTTAATAACAACAACGACAACCATTATAATAAGATGGCAATGAATTACAATAACGACAAAAACAGTAAAAGTAGTGACAACAACAACGATACGGCAATAACAACAATAGCAGGTAAATGCACGAAAAACTTTTGTCTGATAAAAAAAAAATATGCCAACTGGCACCGCTTACCTTTGCACATACATAACTCAATTTAACACCACACAAGCAGAAAACGCTAAAGGGTGTGGTAAAACATCGACGCAACAGACCACCGTACCTCAACCCAATGCAAAGCACGCGAACTCAATTCTTTGCCACATTCAGAACGACTACATTTTGTTCCTGTTGCTGTTTTTGTTGCTGTTGCACGTGAGTGGTGACTCAATGCTTCAAAGCAACAGAACGAAGAAGACCTGCGCACAAAAGAAATAAAGGAAGAGAAATCAAAAAAAAAATCTGTTACTGAAGGCCGACTAAAAATTTGAAGCATTTGTTTTTTTCGCTTATCCGATTGTTATTAATTTACAGGGCCGGCCTGGTTTACCGGGGCCGAAGGGGGAGCCAGGCGCCAACGGTGCCAAAGGTGATATTGGCGGACGTGAAGGCGTAAGCAAACCAACTTCCACTAATCGCAAAGGTTTCATAAAATTATTGATCAATTATTTTCTCTCAAACTAAATTTAGCCACGCGGCGAGAAAGGTGATCGAGGTGAAGAAGGTCGTGGTATTCCAGGTCCTAGTGGCCCACCTGGCCCCCCAGGGCCCCCGGGACCACCTGGCTTACCAGGGCTCTCGATTTCTGGACCGAAAGGCGAACCTGGTATGGATTCGCGCAGCGGTTTCTACGGCGATGCTTCATACTATGGGCGACCAGGTAATTAAAAATGAGTTCTAAACGCACGGGCGATGTGTAAACACTTAAGTTGCTTTACACTGCCTCTCACAAACTATACAATCCAAAGTACAGGTTAATGCTTCAACCTCTACCCTTAGTTTAGTTCAAACCTAAACCCTATCAGCATAAGACTTTCTATAGTTTATAAATTGTATATTAATCAAGGTGGTCGCTCATCCTTAGACGAACTCAAAGCACTACGTGAGCTGGAAGATCTGCGTGATCGTACAGATAGTACCACTGGTAAAAAGTTATATAACTGCTCTTTATATATAAAAAAACGTTCACTTCGGTTATGCTGGGGGTGAAATACTCTTCACTGAAAAACTGTGTCGAAAAGCGTTAGCATATACTATCTGTGTATAATGAAATGTAGCCTAAATTGGTGATAAAATCAGCACTTATGAGATAATCGTCTGTATGTATAAAATGGATGTTTGTCTAATTGTCTGTTTGTAGCCTATGGTTTCCGACACCGATTGACCGAACACCATGAAAATTTGTATATTTATGTATGATCTCATGGAGAATGTTTGTGGCTAAGTTCGATGCGATAATCTACCGAGAAAGTCGAGAAATTTTATGAAGGAGTAGGAAAATTTCAATGTTGCTTTATCAAATTCGAAACCGAAAGTCTGACAGAGAAAATACGTAGGATGCTTCATTGCTGTATTTTTACGCGTGACAATGCTGATATTCTTTGCCCATTTTTCTTATTATAATTTTAGAATACGCTGCTAAATAGATGTCTGGTGCATAATTGAATGCGAGACCCACAATGGTCTACGTGTTAAAGCGCGACTCGTTTGGTGTCTTTGTCTTTGTTATTCCGTTACGGTGTCCATATTGTTTTGACGCCCTTAAACGTTCGTTGGGATGCGCTTCAGATACGTCCGTACGTCTCTCCTTTGCCAGCCTTTTATATTGTTCATTCATCTGCTCAATTTGTTCATGCGTTATATTGTTCCTGCAGATTCGTGATCGTCGTGCTTCTTTTCTGCTGGATGTTTGCCTGTTTGCTGGTCTGTTTGTCTGTCTGTCCAAAGCTCTGACACCGTTTGACTGAACACCATGAAAACTGGTACATATAAGGATGTTATCATGGAGAAGGTTTTTATGTGAAGTTTGGGGCGAAAGTCTACCGGCAAAGTCGGAAAATTTTGTACCCAAGTTTTTTGTATGAACTTATATGAAACTACTAACAAACCCAGCAAACGTTGTTTTGCCCTCTGTAGTATGTGGTGCACAACTGACTGAGATATCGAAAAATCTAGAATAAAGCTAATTCTACCTTGACTACCAGGCAAACAGAAAAAACAGCAAGAAACTGCAAGTGTCCCATGTCAAAACGAAATCAAACCAGCTGCGTATTGCGAATATCAGGAAAGACAAAGAAATAAATTTTGCCTTTAACCACGCAACAACAAAGTTTGTGACATTTGTTTTTTTTTTATTTGCCGAACATAAGGGAAGACAAAGAAAAAAGTTATGCCTGCGTGAATGAATATGTATATGTCGGGGTGGGTGTATTTTTGTCCATTGTTTCACTTGAACGGAGCGAGTCCCGGTGCGTTGTGTGCTATTCAGTTCTCCAAACTCAACTGCCTCCTGCTTTTCAAACGATCATTGATTTAAGTCGTACTCGCTCTCGGCACACTTACACACACGACAAACCAGAGAGAACTTATTCATATAGAGGTCACAATTGTCTCTTAAAAAATGGCCGGAGAGACTCTTCAGAAACGATTAGAATCCGACACTGATTCTGTACATCAACATTATTGTTGGCTGTTCAACTTATTCAGCGTAACATATTGCTGTTTGTTTACTTGGGTTAGCATAAACAAATTGGGCGGGAGTATGATATTCAAAGAAAATAAATACACAAGAAAGACAATAAAAACAAAAGTTAGAGACACTTTCTTCTTTCTTTTTGTTCAATGTTTTTTATTTGCAAGGTTCAAGAATATTAAGCAAATTGTGTGGAGTTTTCTTTAATTTATGAAATCGTTCTTTAACAAACAAAATCGAGACATGGCTGCCTTGTATTTCGCCTATATTCATTTATACAAAATAAGAAGGCATTATCGTAAAACAAAATTATACAAAAATATTTCGGGTGATACACAATAAGAAACCAATCCAATCTTATACACGCACTATACCTACACATCACACTCAAACTTATCACATTTCGCACGCAAGGCAGACAATAAAAACCAACACAATCTCATTCACGTACCATACCTACACGACAAGGTCACTCACACAATGGCAAGTTTTAATTTTAGACTTCAACTTCTTGATGACAATTTTCGGTTGTGGCAGAAATCAAAATCCATTTCAACAGAAAGTACAGTGAATTCACATTTATTGAACAGCCAGAGAATCCCAATTGAAATTTTTAACTATCGTCGAATTTCCGTAGGTCAAACTTTTATAAGTTGAATATGTTCATGATTCGAATTGAGTGCGTTTATAGTGAAAAATTAATATAATATGTCTTCCATAACTGGAATATGCCAATAATTTGAACTTTTGTTATGCATTATGGTGATTCAAGATTTGGCAGTTGACTGTACGAGAAATACGCAGAGTCCGCAAAGTTCGAGTCTCAATCAAAGCAAATTTCGTCGACCTTACTTTGTGTTGTGTTCTTTCCTCGATCGTCAATGAAGAAAAAGACAAATGGTCTAGACTTTGTTGTTGCGTGAGCGTAGCCAAAAAGAGGATTTGTTATTCCCGCACGCGCCCCACAAGTCAATTTTCGCTTGTCAAGCCGCGAGCTCGTGTTTCGTTTATGAGTTCAAGTTTGCGTGCACGCAAAAAGTATACATATTCATATACGCAGACAAATTTTTTTTTCTTTGTCTTCCTTTATGTTCGGCAAATAAGGAAAAAAGAAATGTCACATGCTTTGTTGTTGGGTGGTCAAAGGCAAAATGTATTGTTTGTCTGTATTCGCAGTAGCGCAGCTGGTTTGATATGGTTTGATAAGTCCCACCAAAACCAATACATGTGGGTGGTGGGAATTGCAATAACAAAAATCATGTTCCTCATTCATTAAAAAATCGCGCCAAACATGTTTTTTTTCGCTATCATTCCCACAACAATATCAATACATCAAAATACAAATGGGTGACGGCAATCAAAATAAACAAAACAAAGGTGATATACAGAAATTCGTTTTCATGCTAATTCGCGCCAAATACACAAAATTGAGCAAGACACAGCCCGACGGGGAACAGCACTTGCTTCGATATCGCAACAGGCACCCGTATTTAAATTTCTGTTTGCCTGGTTACTTTGAGCTGCAATACAATGTTTTCGTATAATAAAAGAAAGAACGCCATCATAAAAATTTGATGTTTACATCTATTCTTGCCAACTAAATGTAATAATAATATAATAAGCGTAAAGAATAGCATATTGATGAATAAAACAAAGAACGATAATTTCAAAGGGGTCAAGTCATTCAATAAAAAATGCGCGCATTAGCAGAATAACGTTGCTAAATAGCGGCTGCGCTGCTACTTCGATGTTAATAGCAGAGAAGTAATATATTCGCATAGGTTCTATTTATTTGAAAAAAGCTCAAAAAGCTTTTGAGAGAAATGTAACCTCTATATAAATGAATACTCTTTGGTGTTTCCCGTCGTTTCTTCCACACATCATCGACCGGGCCACGCTCGGCAGAGAGACATCTTTCTTTCTCTCTTGCCACGTTCTTAGAAATAGTATATACTCTCTCATTAATGGCAACAAGGGAACACTCGATTTCATTTACTTTAGTATATTGGTATAACTACGCATATTTGCTTGTGCTTCGATAAACATGAATAAACTGCGTATATTAACTGCCATACGACATATACGTTTTGAGTGCACTCAAATTTGAACTCAACAACGAAACATGCGCTCGGGACCTGACCCCTGATAAATTTGGTACGACAATCGAAAATTGACTTGAGGACTGTGTTGTGAAGTGGGGTGGGTGCGGGAATAAAAATTCCTCTTTTTTGCTTCCATCCTCTTCTATGCCCATGGTGCGAGTTAGCAACTGTGTTTTTTCTACTGCCATCGCCTACTTGTGGACAAGGAAAGAAGTCGTGAATTGTGAAGTGGAGTTCGGGAATAAAAATAGATTCGGCTGGACTCGACAAGAAGTTGAAATCAAAAATCAAAAGCAAGCCAATATTTGAGTGTGTTGTATTGGTATGCATGTATGAGATTGTGTTGGTTTAGTGTGTTGTGTAGGTATATTGCCTGTATAAGATTGTATTGGTTTCTTATTGTGTGTATCATTCCGAATAGTTTTATATGATTTTACTTTGTGACCATGCCTACTTTTTTCCTGGCCGCTTGGTATTTTCATTTCATTTATATAAATGAATATAGGCGGAATATGGGCTAATATGGGCTCGATTTGGTTTGTAGTTTAAAATTAAAGAAAAATCCACACAATTTGCTTAATACTGTCGAACACCTGGCAAATAAAGAACTTTAAAAAAATCAAAGAAAGAAGATTTTTGATTTTTGTTTTTATTATGTCTTTCTTGTGTTTTTTATAATTTAGTTATCACTGAATATTTTCACCTTTCACGGCATTTCGACGGCCGGCCATTTGCTTGCTGTTTAGCTTTTGCAAACCAATAGAATATTCTACCCCACTTAAGTTGAACAGACAAGAAATCTGTACAACTACAGAAAACTTAACATAAGTATTAGGGCCGGTAATCCCCTCAGGCCATTTTTTTAAGAGAGAAATGTAACCTCTATATATTTCATACTCTTTGGTGTTAAAAAGCCTAATACTAAGAAAAAGTATATTGGGCCTTTTAAAACTAAAAAAGTATATTCCGACCTTCCTACGGTAATAGTCTACATTTAAAAAAAAAAAAAAATCAAAAACTAAGTTAAAGGCTCTTTGCCACATTGTTATATATATACTAGCAGGATCACGGCGCGTTTCTGCCCTCTTCGCACTGTCTACTGCTGCGATTTTCTCGTTGATCTTCATCTTCTTTATCCGTTTGATTTTTATTTTCATTCAAATATTTCATTTCGAGTTTGTACAGTTTGAGCAGCACTGCTGGCATACATAAGTCCCAAAGGCTACTTTGTTTCTGTGTTTTATTTGTGTCCACACAGTTTGGGAAGCATCATAAAATTGAATTGTTCTTAATATTTAGCGAATTCGACTATTTTTTCGCAATTCACAGTTACCATCTGAAGGCTATTCTAGAGTTCCCTGAAAATTTCATCAAAATCTATCCAGCGGTTTCGGCGTCCATAACGGCTAAAAATACAAATATACAGACAAACATACTTTCAATTTTATATATATAAGTAGATATAGAGATGAAAATTTCAATATTGCTTAATCAGATTGCCGTTGAAATGTTTGTCAAATTCTAAACCGAAAGTACAATAAAGAAAATTTATAAAAACAAGCTTAATTCACACCGCAACTTTATTGTTGGTGATCTTGCCTGTGTGCATTCAAAACGAAAAAATCAATTTAGTGCGTTCCAAATATGGAATGGGAAAAGTGGGACCAATGAATCACTGAAATTAAAATATTGCTTGGCGTGCTCGCGCAGCAAGGTCAGAACATAATCGTCCTGCCAATGAGATAGAAATGAAGATAGAAATTGACACCGTGTTCCAGACGTTAACATTTACGTAAGCGATCTCAATGCTCCTTTTTTGTAACAGCACAAGGGTAATCCCATAGGCGAAGCTGTAGGGATTGTAGTTACTTCCGCCCCCTAAACTGTTGTGGGTCGGGCACCAAAATTTTCGACTTCTCTTTGTCCAGTATTTAAATCTTTGTCTCGTACTGATAGAAGAAAGCGGGTCGAATGAATGGCCTATTTGGTATCATGGTCAGAAACGTTGTGAGCCGTTGGAATCCAGCAGCAACTCGACACCTTAAACACCTGATACTCCGGCAGACCATGCTCCGCATCGCATCTAGGTTAAAAGTATCCTCTGGCTCCAGTCGGCAGTGAACAGGCTAACTAGATTCGTGGCTGTAGCTCTCATACCTAGGGCTAATAAGCGATGGCGTCCACAGTCCAGCTTAACAGTGATTCATATATTCATGGAGACCAGTCGAAGTTAACTTGGCGTCAACGCTAAGTTGATGACTGTATTACACTTTTTCCACCGTATAACGTTACACAGATGTGTATATTATTTCGGGTCGACGGAACATCATTCTCAGTATATTACTTGCATGTGGTAACCTCATAGCTGCCAAGAGCCTTCTTCGCGCTGCATCCAGCGCCATGCTTTTGAGACACCTCTGCAGTCCAATAAAATTCTTCTCCTGAACTCGCATATATCAGTATATTGATAGTCTGTTATAAAGAGGAGCCATTCCTACGGTTTACTATAGAAAATAGGCACATATTGATCAGAACATGGTGATCGGCTATCTGCGCAGACGATATGGAAACACACACGCACTCTGTGCCGACAAACTCAGGCCCATTGAACTATACTTGTGATGTCGGCGATGGAAACTCACATTTGGCGGCGTCGCCAACCACGTGACGACAGACCCTGGTGCTACCATTCGATTGCAGAACACTCCATCAAACGTCTGCTAAGGGCCGAAGGCGGCCGCCCATCGTACCGTTGTAAGCTTGCTAGACACCTCTCACTTGGGTGAGCCTGTAGACTATCAATCATTCACGTGGTTATAGAGTTAGACGGGTTTAAGATTATTGTCGTTGCACTGGCCTCAGTTGACTGCTTAGCAATGCTTACCAGCCAAGATTCTTCGTATGCGAGTCGAGATATTTCAGGATGTTGCCGTACAGCGGCTGCAGTGTTTACCATCGCTGCTGTTTTGGGTTAGAATATTTGCATGATTATCTGGAACCAATGGTCATATTCCGGGATGTGCCTTCCACTTCAAATTCAACTATAGCTTTGTGGTTAAGCAAACCTCAACCTTTATTTCCAAAATCTTATTTAACAATTCATCAAGTCTTATCTTTAACTACCTACATCGTTTTATATTCTTTACTCTTCTGATTGCAAAAGTTGACTGGCGAAGGCGAAGCAACAGAAAACGGCCCGGGAGTGGAATTTATATGCATGCAAAAATTCCGAAAGATTGCACATACCTCTCAATTACATACGAAAAAAATAGCACAAATCTCGCATACCCAGTTGGAATCGCGCATCTGATGCTGCATTCATCATACGCTCGTAAACACTAGACTTTATTTTTTTCTTTTACTAAAAACCGTATTTGTCAAGCGACTCCCATCGGCGAAACTCTAATAAGAACATTTGTTATCTCAAAACGTGTACATCTGAAATCTGACTAGATCTTACAGTTGGCTGCTTAGGCTATAACTATAGTGCAAGCGGAGCGAAGCTAATGACGAAAACGGATCTGAAGACGAAACTCCCTGCAGAAGTAATCACGTGAACTTGCACGAAGTGTTCATAGTACAGGCGAAGATGAAGTTGAAGGAGAAGACGAAGACGAAGAGAAAGATGTCAACTTCAAACTGTGTGGTACTGATTTTGGGCAGAATCACATACTGTTTTTGTTGTTTTCTTGTTTTCATTTTAATTATATGCGTTGATCTGCGTTTGACCGGCAAATTTGTCTTCCACTATCTACACTCGTCAACTAGCTCAGAAACTCATCTTTCCTTTTGCCTTCTTCAACAGTTTCGTCTCCGCGTGAGCTATGATTGTACCTTTAGGTCCGCTTATAGTTGGCTGGACTAAGTATTTAGTGCCTCCGACACGGTAATGAATGCATAATCAATCAGTTGTGTACGGGTTCATGGTGCTGCATCAGGTCAATCGTTCATCTATATAATTAAACAATAAACACATTATTTGTGTTGCTTTTCCTGTTTAAACCACTGTACTAATTTTAAAAAAATAATAAAATTGATAGGTATTCTTCGCTAAATGTCCAGGATCAATTTTTCGTCAAAATCGGGCAAGAGTTTTTAGGTTACAGGGAAGTTTGTTTCACTACAAAAAAAAAAAATAAAATAAAATAAAGTAAAAAACAAATGGGAGCCGTGGGTTCTCCTCGTTCCTTGATTGACGATAATGTCAATGACGGAAGACATGTTAATTGTAGTTGTGTGAATCTATCGTCAACCCCGAAGTTGACACTGTAAAGCACTTAGCGGAATAAAACATTTGTATGGGAAGCATCCCGAACAACTTCGGGTTTCGGGATCGTCATGCATTCGCATGACGAAATATTAAAACGATTCTTACATTGCTTCATGCACCGTACATGAGGCGTTCTCTTCGTTCCCAACGTAACATATTTTCTGCTACCTCCTTGAGGGGGAACAGGCATGGCAGCTCCGTATGGGGTTGTATAATCAGTGATATACATATGGATGTGCAGGCGCGTATGGCAATCGTACAAAGCAATTGGTTTATGAAGAGTACACACCTTTGGCCTAACTAAAGATGACGTTCTTATTATATTATGATTATTATTTTCATTTACTTCTCTGTGTTTGTTTGTCAGACCATGGTGTCTTAAATGTACATTTTAATTGCATGTAGTCAACATTCTTTATCAATATATTAGAAAAGTTATTATTCTCATTTACAGTTCTCATTAAAAAAAGCGCCCTACATAATTAATAATGAAATCATTTGTGCCCATACATTCGTCCTCAATACGCACACCGGGCGTAGATTTATGTACTTATATTCAGTTATTGCGCATATCATCATTAACTCATTTGCACTTTAACGACACGCAACAAATCAGAACAGAGCGAAAGCAAAAATTAAAGTGAAAGTGTGCAGTGGATCTTTTTTCTGCAGATTCATTGTTTGCTTATAGACCTTCATTTAACTCATTCAGACACGTTGCGTTTCATTCGATATGCCACTTTCCTCGCTTATCTTTTTTGTTTTGGTTGGATTTTGCGTTTGGCATATTGCGTTTGTTGTTGGACAAGTTTTTTGCGCTGTCTCATTTTCAGAATATTTCTGCCTTGTCACAGCTGAAAGTATTTTGTTGCAACGCATTACAAGTGTTCAACTGAAATTTTTCTGTTTGACTGTAATTGTAGTTAGAGCATTTTCAATACAAACGCTGACTAATCATTGGTCATTATGTTGTAATATTTGTTTATCTTTAATTTTTTACCGTTCTCTGTATATATTATATTTCTTCTTCTGAAGCTGCAACCCCGCCAATTTCAGGTCCCGCCGTGCCACCAGGTCCACCGGGAACACCAAGTCATGAGAGCGAGGAGACTCCATATTTCTCAGCGTCCTCGGTGAACATGAGAATCGTTCCAGGTGCAGTCACCTTCCAGAATATAGACGAAATGACAAAGGTAAGTTTTCATAATAATATTAGCTTAGAAACAACTTTCCATGAATATTTTGTTTTGTTAGAAATCCGCCTTGAATCCACAAGGCACTTTGGCCTACATCACAGAAGAGGAAGCGCTTTTAGTGCGCGTCAACAAAGGCTGGCAGTATATAGCAGTGAGTATTGACTTCAATAAAAATTCCCTTAAATAAGTTTTAATGAATTATGCAGTTAATATTCAGTTAATGTACAGTTAATGTAGAATATTTAATTATTGTATATTGACCATTGGTTCGTTTCTGTATTATGTGGCATCTTCTTTTATGTGGTACTTGCAAGGGCGCCAGCATTTCTCGTTCGCTTTCCAGGCGTGCGTTTCGATTATAACATGTTTCATCAGCTTTACGAGAAGTCAGCTGCAGCGATGTGCTCGGCGATCCTTCGATCTTTGACTTTTTTTCGATAAGCAGTTTTTTCGGCTCTTGTTTTTTCGTTTCCAAAAAAAAAAAACAAAGACAAAGAAAAACAGCTGACCAAAATTTGTTTATATATCTCTATATATGTAATTTTTTTTTATTTTTTTTTTGTATTTACAAATATTTTTAATTTTAATGTTATTGAAGAATAACTTCCAATCGAATGCAATATAGCAGTCAGATTCTTCTTTGGAATTACCACCAGGATACGTTACCTGCCTATATGCTGAATTTTCGGTGCCTCCTTATTGTGAGGTGCTTTGGCACGGTTGATGAAGAAGAAATTGTTTGGTACCATCTTTTCAGAGTCTGCTTCGGATACCATTGTCAGCTCCTATTCCAAAACGTGTGCTTTGGTAACATCATCAATATTGAAGGGGATAGTTTCCTGGTTCTGCGAGTGGTTTCCGTATAATTTGTCTCAAGCAAAGCAACCCCATCAAGGACCATTTTGTCGGCTTCGGAAAGTTCCTTCAGTGGTTCCATCCTCATTTGCCGCATCAGCTAGCAGAGCAAAGCGATTTCTTGATGTTCCAGGAGTTTCAAGAGAAACGGAAGTTGCGATGGTTTGGGCTGACCCCTTTTTCTCCTTTTTTACGCTAGTATGACCTAAAAGTAGACTGGGTTGTCTTTTGGACGCAGCCGTTTACCAACACACCTCCTGAGCACAAGAAGTGACACTGTGGTACAGTTCTCTTGTTGTGTTTGTGCATAACAGACGTGTTTGTTTTACATCTGCTCCGCAGTTTGAGTAACATTTGGCAATTGATTTGTCTGTTGTCGTTTTCGATCTTTACTTTTATTTATATTCTTTCTGGTGTTTTGTTTCAAGTGACTTTATTTGTGTTGTATGACTCATTTCACATTATACATCACATCTACATTTTGTGCTTAAGATTGTTTAATTATTTTGGCAAGAACAACACTTAAAATTTGCTTTCCTGTATATTGAGTTCAATCTCTTTTTTTTCCTGCTTTGTTCTCCCTTTAAATTGTTTTTGCTATTTTAGTCTTTTTCTGTTTCCTTCTTGCTCCCGATAAGCAGTTTTTATTTTTGAATAACTGTATGTCCTCTTTGCTCTCTTGGAAATTATTTCATAAAAACTAATAATTCACCTCACGATAACATCGCCCACCTTAAGTACGATGGGTTGACTGGTCGTGCCCATGACCGACTTTGCAGTACGGCTAAACCTGCATCTGGTTGCATCAGGTGGTCTTGCCCCACCTGCTTCAAACGCCAGGGGGACTTCTCAATGATGTACCACCGTATGCGAAATAAATACCACAATCTTAAAAAACTATTCACTGAGCTTGCCTCAGAGTTTGATGCTGGGGCAAAAATGTTTATGGAGTACTCTTTTGACTCGACTCCAATGGCTAATCCAGTACAACTGCCGCCATTATCACCTCACAATCTTACGCCTACCACAACGCCACTTATTTTTTTTTCGTCTCCTCAACCTCTTTCTTGTCATTCCCCACCAACTTGCCCAATTGCTTCCCAACCTTTACCCACTTACTCTTCCGAACTTTCTTCCATATCTGCCCTATCGTCCCATCCCTCTCCAATTCCAGTAGCTCCCTCAGTCATTATCTCCTCTACTACTCCTTCATCTGTTGCTTTAAACTTTCCCCCCACTATTTGTTCGTCTTCCTCTATTCCATGTCCTAATACTGTGACTCCAGCTTCAACTTCTCCAACTTTTTCTCCTTCTTCCCAACCTTTACCCACCTATTCTTCTATACTTTCTTCTATATCTACCCAACTGTCCTATCCCGGACCAAATCCAGTTCTTCATCTGTCGATTTCAACTTTCCCTCCACTACTTGTTTATCTTCCTCTATTCCCTGTCCTACTACTGTACCTTCTGCTTCATCTTCTACTAAAGTCTCTAACTCCTCCTGTACTTTGCCACCCCCTAAGAGTTCTTCGCAGTCCAATACTGCCTCTACTCCAGTGCCATGTATTTTGAAGGTGCTGGATCCTCGTAAACATGTTTTTGTTTCCAGGTTGGATAAGGAGACAACCTGTGACGACGTTGCACGCTATATATCATCGAAAGCATGCAACCTTTCGAATATTAATATTAATAAGTTTAATTTTTCTAGCCCTAGAGAAGGCACTTCTTTCAAGCTTTTCAGTTAGGGGCCTAAAGTGTAAACTTTCTTCATTTTATCTTAGAAGTTTTTCTATCAGTTCTGTCATTATTGTTTTCGTTGAGACTTTGCTTCGCCCTGATGTTCTAAACTCTGAAATTTCCACCTCTAAAAATGAATTAATGCATAACTTACTTTCTAAACTTTTAATCTAAATTTCTGTTTGAATTGTCTATAGCATTTTAGGTATTGAATTCTAAATTAAATCTTAGCTTTAGTTTAATATTGCATGCTTATTTTCTAGAGGCTGATGATGTTTATATCTGTAGCCAAATATTTAGTACGTATACATTAGCTTTGGTATCGCATGTTCACCAAAGAAATTAGCAATTAACACCAGCTGAGCCCAGTCTATGAGACTGGGTGAATTTTGATGCCACTTAGGCCTGCCCCATGTGAGATCAGTGTGTGGTACCTACTAAGTCAAAGTAAAAAAAAAAAAATTGAGACGGTTCAAAAATAACCAACTAGCTCCTCGGCAGCGCCAGTCAACAACTGACTCTGACAGGCCCGTTGCAAATCAACGAACGAGCACATTTCAGCAAGGCGCTTGAATTCGTCACTATATACTTGGACACTTGATGTTGTTGTCGTGGTCGATGTATGGGTATCACGCAGACATGTGGCATCACTAGGAAATCGCCGCAACTTGGGGTCAAATCGATTTGAGTCATCTTTGTTAGAATTGCTAACAGCCGAAATGTTGCCAAGATTTCGCATTTTAACATTTTTTAGTACATTGTCGCATAGAGGCGGATCGGAGGATGGCGTTTAATTTTACCATTTTTTATTTTTAACTTTATTTTTAACTGACTTATATGATATATAGATTTGTCTATAAAATTTTTCTTCTTCTTAATTATACTAATTCTTCTTTTCACTTTATAGTTACTTACACTTCAAAATTTGACGATAGAATAATATATATATATACAAATCGATACTTGTTTGTCTGGCTGATGTCTGATAGACTCCGACACCGCTTGACCGAACACCATGATCATTGGTACATATGTATATGGATATCATCATGGAGAATGTATATATTCGAATTTTTTTTGCATAAATCAATATTGCTTCACCAGTTCAACGTTGATTTGTATGTCAAATTCGAAATCGGTAGTTTGTCAAAGGAAAATAAAAGAAAAATTTTGTGTTTGATGTGAAACATATTCAGTATGTAACAGAATGGATATAAATGTATATATAAAAAATAACAATAACAACAACGCGTGCCCTTCCTTTTGTCAGTAACAACATATGCACTTATTGTTGTTGTTTTGTTTTCGTTTCTCTGCTTCAATGAAACGATTGCACTCTCAGCAAAAGGTACTCGAACTGAACTGAAGACTTCGTTTTTGTTTCATAACTTCGCCTCAACGATCGCATGCTGCACGAAGAACCATGGTGCAATGGCGCGATGACGCAGTTGTAAAATTTCACTCTACCGAAACCAAAGATCTTTCATATCAAAAAAGATTAACTCAAATCCAAATTACGCAATATTCGTCCTTCACTATACACTTTTTTTTTCTTCAATGCAACGGAACGTGTTTGGTGACAAGGAAACTTGTGATCAATGCGGTTCATGCGAAGATACTCAAAGGGAAATGCAAACTTAACGAAGTTATATTTTCGTACTCGATTTTTGTACTTTACTTGAATTTTTTATTTTCTTTGCTAATACCGGAAAGGGCGGGCTACACGACTATATATATATAATCCCCCTGTACGGATTCTTTGTGACTATGTTCTTCAAACAGGATGACCATTAGGATTTTTATTTAATCCTAATGATCATGGTCAGGTCATTAGGACAAAGCTATGAAATGATTGCATTGTCATCGATGCTTGATTCGTGCGCAAACTTTCTTTTTAATCTAACGTTTTTGAAATGTGTGAAAATCTCGTTCAAAGATTTGGTTACAAATTACAAAGATACAGGTTAAGCTTCGAAAAGTGTGTTATTCGGCCGTCCCGATTTTGGCATGTTTTGTCTAGACTTACTTCGAGTTACTGTATCGCTTTGTTGTAGTATGCTTTTGCATATTGAATTATTTACAATATTTTTACATTTACTAAGGATTTCTTCATTTTGTCCTGTATCACACATTGTCAATTTCGTTTTGTGCACCTAGGTACATTTTGCCTAACTCTTTTATAGAAAAAAAAAGACGATTATATCCTTTTTCTGTAGACCACCCCATTGTGCATTTCATATTGTTGATGTTCCGTTTTTCTCAACATTTCTTTTATTTTGGTGAGATTTTCATCTTTGCCTTAGCAAATAACTAAATTGCTCTGTACTCTAATAAATAGTCATCATTTTAAAATTCGAGGCCCCATCTCGCTATTCTTGGGTTTAGATATTTTTTGTTCAGCGTCAAGGTCAAAGAGTTGCAATCTGTGATTATTTGAAAAGTTATACCATAGAGGTAGATTATGAATTTCTTTAGGGCATTGGCAATGTGAATCCATCAACTTTCATTTTAATGTATTGAAACACTCTAGTTCCTTTGCGCGGAAAATGAACATTTATTAGATCATACAAAGGTTTGGCAATGATTGAGAAATCTTTAATAAAACGGCGGAAACATTAACATAGTCCAATGAAGCTTTATTATTATATATTACAATTATATCTACATTTACAGGGTTATAATTTTATAATATAGTATTTTGTAGTCTGTCGTATAAGGGATATTGATTACATGTATGATTGTTTTGATGACTGGGTCATTGGTGGAAATAATAACAGAGGGTGTTCAGATTTCATGATAAATGTTGTCTTTTTTTAAATATTGTACGATTTTTTAATGTTTCCGTTATTGATGTTAGTTAGACAAGTAGTTGTGTGTTTGCAAAAATTGTTGTTCTTATCCGATTTAGTGCCATACAGTGGTAAAGTATATGGTGTCATTAGAGTTGCATAGGGAACAGTTACTTTCTATTTTTTTGTCGATATAGTGTTGGTTTGTTATTTTCGTGTATCCTAATCGTATTCTAATTATTTTAATTTGGCCTAGCCTACCCGTTGGGTCTTGTTGGGTCGTATGTCGAAGATCCCCTGTTTTTAAGATGTTACTGTCGGTGGTTATAGCGTAGGAAGTTATTTTGTCTATTTGAGAACCGTCAGTGCATACAAATTGATGGTTTCTGTATTGGTCTTTTATGTTTTCGAAGTGCTGTTTGTAGATGGTTGGGGTATTGTTATTTTTACGGTGTCTTCGAAGTCCAGTGAGAATAAGTCTGTTTGAAGAGAGCCAGGGTGGCTCAATGTTGTGATTTTTATAAGGAATGAAAGGTATTTGGTGAGAAATATTAAGTTCGTTTTTTTTTCCTATAATGGAAGAAATTGATTTCCGTTTGATAGTTCTAAGATTTTTAAGGAGTGGAGATTTTTATAGAGTGGAGTGTCGCGTGAGTTTAAAAGGTTTTTGTAGAGTGCGGCTGTTAGAAAATCTCTTTTAATTTCTATTTGTGGAATATTAGCTTCGTATAAAATTTTTTTAATAGTGTGGTTTGGTAAGCACCCAGGCCGGTACGAATGCATTAAAAAGGCTTTTTAATTTGTTAATAGTTGTTTTGTGTGAACGTCCATATATGATCATTTATGGTGTGTATACCTATTCTATCAAATGCTCTGTAGAAGTCGAGGGAAATTATAGTTAAGTGATCTTTGTTTAATATTGACTTCGTTATCAGATGGTCTGCATAAATCAGAGCGTCTGTGACCGATTTACCTTTTTTGAAACACATCAATACTAACAAATGCACAAACGTTCTTTGAGGGCAAAACAATGTTTACCGGATCTAGCTAGTATATATACATATATTACAAAAAAAAGTGAGTATTATCGGCCGCAATATGTTACGCCGAATAGCCAAAAATTCTGTTGATGTACAGAATCAGTGACCAGTGCTAATCGTTACTGACAAGTCTTTCCCGCTATTTTTTGAGGGCGAAATGTAAGCTCTGTATATTTAATACTCCTTGGCAATACTCTTTGATGGCGCCACATGCCAGACAGGCCAAAACAAGATTTTCCGGAGCAAGAGTATTTATAAAAATAAAAATAAAAATTACCCATGCAACCGACAAGCCTAATACAACTAAATATGATTTAGCTTTACTTAGTATCAGTCTTTAGTTTTTTTAAATTTTACGGTTCATAATTATATTTAACTTTTGATAAAGTAATTCTCACTGTGGTTCAGCTTTTACCATTAAATTTAAAATTTTGAAAAATCGACACGGGAAATCAGAAACGAACCAGATGAGTTTCGCAATTAAACTTTCTGGCGACAAAAGAGCAGACAGACCGGCATGAGTGATCGTAAAGAAAACTTCTGATAGATATGGGAGTATATTGTCTTATATTTTCGAATATTAAATTTTGGGAACAACCACATTAGCTACTTTAGCTCATATGCATGCAATGAACTGATGTATTTAATTTCTTAGATGGCTTTTGTTTCAAACTAAACATTTGAATGCTACAAAATAAGACTTTCCATCGACACTCATCGTTCTCAAATGGCTTGTGACTAAAGTAATGGTCGATAAGCTATCAGATGCAAATGTGTTGTCATGGAAAAAACTCCTTGCAGCTGTTTGCAAAGATTAATAATAATATTAAACGGAAATCGAAAATATTACTTTGTCAGCAGCAGTAAACTCAGTCAAGTATTTTCCAGCGCTTCACATTCTTGATAGCTTTCATTTTTCTTCCATTTCACTTTATTCCCCCTCGTTTCTTATTTTAAAAAGTGTTGCAGTCAGCCACAGAAATTACAACTCTGACATACAGCTGGGTTACCCTTTGTGGTGGGTTTTAAAGATATCTTTTCATGCTCTTCACGTTGCACTATGGAAAATTTGACGGATTTTGATACAAAAAACGTATTTTTCGAAATTGTTCAAAATAATATACCACCTCAGTCATTCTATTAGAAATACATACAAATACATACAATGCTGATTAAGTGCAGCCTTGTCCAAATAATAGCCTCCAAACACAGCTGTTGTTGACAGAGGAAAAGCACTTATAAAAATGCCTTTTTATGAGTGATTTGCAAGTGATTAAAGCTTACGAAAAAAATAATTTTATTGGTCTTTTTGTAATGGAATATTTTAATTATGGTTCGTATTATGTGCTGGTACACTTAAACTGTTCAAAAGTAAAGTGCTGTCTTTGCAATGGTGTGTTAATATGAGGCATCTTTCAAAAACAGCTTTGTAAATGAAACTTATATACTACAAAATTTTCTTATTTTTAATTTAATCAATTCTTATTTCGATTCACTTTACCGCAATATGCGCTTTTTATGCGCTTTTCACGCAATTTCATTTTTTATGTTTTAATGTTCTAAAACAGGTTCCCACAGAAGCATATATGATTCGTATTTGGACAAAAAAAGCAAACAAGTTTTCAGAGAACTAATTTGGGTTTATTGCTTCAATCAGAAAGAAAAGATGCTCGTAAGCGAAAACGAGTCGATCTGGCAGCGGTTCTTAAATTACTTTTAATAAGTCCAGAAAAGGCGAAAATGTTGTCAGAGTTCATTGAAAAGCCTGAGCTCTTCTCTACGGATGAGGCATTGGCCTTAATGTTGGATAATGGCTTAACAAAAGAGCAATATTGTGCTGTAAGATTGAACTGCAAAAACGGAAAACACATTTCTAATTTTTCATACAAAACCCGTGTCCTTGTTTGAAGAAGTGCGGTGAGCTTGATTAAAGTTCAAGTATATTGTAATAAATTAAATAACTTGCTAAAAGTTGTATTCAAAACTCTTACTATAATAATAATGGCTCCAAATGAAAACTTTGCTAAACTATTGCAATATGAAACATTTTATATACATTACTTTTTTATTGAGATATCTTTCACTTCATACAAAATAACTAACTGCTTTATGTAACAAAGCTTTCGTTGAACATAGGCTATTGAATTATGTAAAATGTTATCCCTGAAGGGTATGCTATAATTTTTTATTGATATTTTAAATCAAAAAAAAATTATAGAAGTTTTGGAGCTGTGTTTTCCATGGCCGGGGTTGGGTGCAACGCCCACTTTTTTCCAGAACATTGCCTAGTGGTATATAGAAGCTACCGCAAAAAACCGTACCCAAAAAATCTTACTTTGAGTTATTAATTTATTATACAAAATGCGGTCAAATTACCCATAGTGCATTGTGTGAACAGTATTTTAACTGTTATATGAAGTTTGAAACATAGTGAACGATGAGCTCTACGAGATGAATTGGTAAAGTTATGCTTATCTCAGCGTATAGAGAGCGGAGTTTTGAAGCTAGATGTGTTTCCTTTATGCAGCACGTGTATCGGAATCATTTGGATTTCACCAGTAGGGATGACCCATTCGCGACTGATTTTCTCAAGTTCCATTAACATAAACCCTGAAAATCGATATATCCTGGCTGTGTTGAAAGCGTACTACTACTGCTACCCACATACTATAGGTTTTCATGTGATGATATATATGTAGTATCGCTCATCCCAAATTACCGTAGCATTTTTTGGCGCGTTTACAACTTCGGTTAAAGCTAAAGTTTTTCTTGTTTTCTTTTAAAATTGTTGAAGATTCGATTTCCGTTTCCGCTGATTTATATATATCGAGTTCGTAATCTAAGTCGAAGACTAAGAAATCACAACTGTATCTGGGCAGCTGCAACAACATTTGGCATTGACTGCAGAAAAAGTCATATTTTTACACACACGCGCATACAAAACGAGAACCAGAAAAAAGGTTGACACGCACTTACGTGAGCTTGTGTTTGTTTGAATATACGTGTGTGTTTTACTGACTTATGCTCGAGGTTGTACGTTGAGTGCACTTTTATTGGCATTGTCGCAAATCTTGCTTTGGCTTGCTATCTCTGTTGGGCGCGTTTGAATTTAATATTTTCCTGCTTTAGCATCTGCTACGAATTTCATTGAAATATTGTTTATTTGTATTTATTTTTATGACAGCAAATTTTACGTTTCATTTATTCTTTTTTCGTGGATATGTCGTTAAAACGCTTTCATTTCTTGAAAATAAATCGAAAACAAAGTCATTTCCTTCTTAATTGTTATAGCTTGCTTCTTTGACTTTACGTGGTTGACTTAATGAAAACTTCAATCTAAATTCATTCAATATTTTATTTTTAATTAAGTTGTGCCTTTTTATGCCCCTCGTCAAGTTTTGACAGATACAGGTGATTGGCAAAGCTTCCATGTAAGGGGTTAGCGTTTGCAAATCATTTCTATCACAACAAATTAACTTGAAAATCGCTGTAAAACATCTCAAGGGTGAAATCTATCTATCTATATATATAAAATTGGAAGTATGTTTATCTGTTTGTTTGTCTGTATGTTTGTCCGTTATGGACGCCGAAACCGCTAGACCGATTTTGATGAAATTTGGGAATCTCTATAATAGCCTAAAGAAGGTTACTTCGAAAAAATTGTTGAATTCGCTAAATATTAAGACCAACTCAATTTTCAGATGCTTGTCAAACTGTACAGATACAAATACCACACAAAAACAAAGCAGCATCTGAGAATTGAGTTTGCCGGCAGTTCTGCTAAAAATATACAAAGTCGAAACGTTCAAATATTCAACAATCAAAAAAGTGAAAAAGACGAAATGCCACCCAAAAAATCCGTAGAGCGAGACGCACGCGAACGCATCAACGCGCTGGGTCCCTGCTAGTAATTAACTTAATCAAAGCAACATTTATTAGTCTAAACGCAATAAACAGAAATCATACATACACACACGCACAACTATATTTTTTTATTTTATTTATTTATATAAAGCTAACGTAAAGTTATGAACTATAAGTTACCATAAATTTTTATTCTAGCCATGGCTGCCAGGGCCTTTACCTAGATAAGTGTGTTAATTTATTTACTACATGTGTTGAAAATATATGTGTCTTCTTATAGTAGCTTAAATATTACTATACAAGTTTGATTTTTTAAGGAATTTTAGAATAAGTTTAATATTCTCAAATAATGGGCTTGCAATTAATAGGATGGGATCCTTGTTAGTGAAAGTTGATGATCTGTGTTGGGATAGGGAGGGGCAGGATGTAATAATGTGGTGAATGTGTGCCTAAGACGGACTCTTGTGTATTTTAACTGATCGAGTTTAGATAGTTGATGATGAGATGAAGTATTCCAATAGGGTATGACGGTGGTGTGGGAAGAATGGACTTGCTTATACCTGGTAGAGGTGTGTTGTAGTGTTGTAATATGATCTGAATTATATGGTTTTAAGACCTTTTATAATGTCCGTGATGTTGTAGTTAGGTTTGTATAGTGGAGGTAACTTTGTGGAGAGTTTAGCTATTGTGTCTGCTTTTTCATTGTGTTTGATGCTAGTGTGGCTGGGGACCAAAATAAGTTTTATTTTAGGGAATTTGGAGTTTAGTAAGTGAGTGAAAGTTGTGGTTGTTAAAATTAGTTATAGCAGGTATGGCTCAGAGCGATTCGGAACAAATAGCATGTCTACCTGGGTTTTTTATACAAATTTTTATTGCTTCATGAATAGAAATCATTTCAGCTGAGGAGACTGTTAAATAGTATTGTAAAATACCGGTTTTAAGTGGGTCAGTTACGGTAGAGAGAGGAAGTATTGTTGGAAGACTATTGGCGGAGTCTTGCTTTTATTGAAAACTGTAAGGGATAAATGTATAGAATAATTTATGTTTTCCGAATTGTTTTTTTTACTTTGGATGGTTTTAATAAGAGAGAGAATTTGTAAGCAGATGTTAATTTCCCTTTTAGCTGTTCTTAGGTATCTTGCTTTTCTTTTAGGTGTCTTGGATTGGTTGTATATGTTTATGTTAGCAGATAGAATTAGTATTTTAGCGAGTTTTCCCGTAAAGAAGTATCGTCTATGTTCAATTAAGTAACTGTTGGATTCAAGGATTATGTTATTAATGGGTTTGTTGTGAAATGCGCCTAGGGCGGTCAAAATTGCTCCATTTTTTATTGCTTATTAACTTTAGGGGAGTATCCATAAAATGGGATACAGTAGTCTATTTTAGAAATTAGAATTGACTTAACTATTTAGATTAGAGTTGAGGTGTTACAGTTGTATTTACGGCTAGAAAGGTGCTTAACAATATTGAGTTGTTTTGTTAGCCATACTGATAGGTTAGAGATGTGAGTGTTCCATCTGAATTTACTGTTAACGGTCAAACCTAAATTTTCTAAATTGTTTACAGAAGGTATGCGTAGGTTGTTGATGTGCATATTGACTTTGCTGCAGATACGAAGATGCTTTGATTTTTCTGTAGACAGGGCGGCGCCTGAGTATAAGCACCACTCTTGGATGCTGCGAAAAAGTTGGGTTAGATTTATTTGGGGATTGTTTTCTCTTCTTGGGTCAATTAGGAGGAGAAAGTCATCTGCATATGCATAGAATTTTATTTCTTTGTGTAGTGATAGCGTTATTGAAATGGCGTTGTAGTATATGTTGGTCAAATAAAACACATGTCCGTCTTCTTACACACCACGACACAGACTGACTTTATTTCTTTCGCCATTTGTGTCATTCACACATTTGACATTCACAGAACTTTCTTAAGCTACGTTATAATTTACATTCTTAAACTTAATATAAACTAAACTAAACTTACGAACTAACTAATACAACTTATATTACTACATATATAAGAAAGAGGATTACTGAGGTAAGGGAGCCTTGGAGGATGCCGTTATTTTTTTAAATATTTTTTATTTCCCATATGTCGTGTAAGAAAGAGGATTACTGAGGTAAGGGAGCCTTGGAGGATGCCGTTATTTTTTTAAATATTTTTTATTTCCCATATATCGTGTACATATGTCTATACTTTTTATTAAGACTATTAGTACATAGTTTAAACGTTATTTTAGGGTTATAGCTAATTTATGTGAGCAGATCACAAAAGTTTTTTATTTTTGTAAGGATGTAGGGGAAAAAGTCAAAATAGTAACAAAAATAATATACATTTAAATTAAATTAATACAATTATTGAGCAAAATAAAGTAAAATAAGCATAAATGTAATAAAAATATAAAATACAAAAATAAACAACATTAAACAAAAACAAAAAAGAAAAAGAAAGAGGTATTGATATGTGTTGTATCTAGCTTCGAATTTATTCAACCAGATCCACTGGCCTTGTCCTCTGTAACCTGCGCCTGCATTGTAGTTCCTGTATTGGTAGTAGGTTGACACCAACATTTGAGTGTTGGGTAAGCTTCGTCTGGTAGATACGACTTATTTTTGTAATCTCCTCTGTTACTGTTGGAATAATAAGATCACGATGCAGATCATCGTTAGTTATATACCACCCAGCCTTGGTGATCATACGAATGATTTTTGATTGTTGCCTTTTGTATTATGTCTGTATTTGATTTTTTGGCAGTTCACCAAATTTGTGCTCCGTACGTCCAGATTGGTCTTATAATGGCTTCGTAAATCAGTATTTTGTTTCTAATGTTAACTTTGATTTGAGCAGCCAATATAATTGACTAATGCTCAGCTTGATTTGATCCCGTTTTATAAGTATATGGTATTTCCAATTGACTTTGTTGTCAATATATAATCCTAGGTATTTGATTACATTTTCAATTTTTACGTCAGCTCCGTCAATCGTTATACGAGGTGGTGTGAATTTAGTTTTAGTTGTATATATAACATGTACTGTTTTGGTATTATTTACTTTTATTTTCCACTTTTCAAACCACCTTAGGGTTGCATCCAGATGCTGTTGCAGTTTGGTTGTTGCTGTGTTTACTTGTCTATGTGCGCTAAATATTATGGTGTCATCAGCTAATGTGGCTATCATTGAGGCGTCGTCATTTGGTGATGGTATGTCCGCTGTAAAGATAGTGTATAATAACGGTCTTAGTACACTTCCTTGTTGTACGCCTGTTTTGATTTTTCTTAATGTGGAATATTCATCTGAGTACTTAACGAAAAAATGTCTTTCTGTGATATAGTATACTAATATCTGTAGTACGTTATGCGGAAAGATATTGCGCAACTTGCTGATTAGTCCTTTGTGCCAAACTTTGTCGAATTGCTTTTCTACATCTATAAAAACTCCTATGCAGAACTTTTTGTCGTCAAGTTCGTTTAAAATTTTATGAGTCACACGATGGATTTGTTGTATGGTCGAGTGTGTTCGTCGAAAGCCAAATTGGTGGTCATGTATTATATGTTTGCGTTCTATAATAGGTAACAGTCGCTGGCAGAGGAGCTTCTCGAATATTTTTGACAGCACTGGAAGTAAGCTAATTGGTCTATATGGTGCTGATGATTATATACGTCTTTACCAGGTTTTGGAATTGCAATGACTTCAGCCTCTTTCCATACTTTAGGAAAGTAATTTAATCTAATTATCGCGTTGAAAATATTGCGTATGTATACCACTGCTTGAAGTGGTAGCTCCCTTAAAAGTTTTCCGTCAATTTTGTCATACCCGGGTGCTTTTTTGGGCTTTATGTCGTGCTGTATACATTTGAGTATTTCATTTGTGCATATTTTTTTTAGGCGAGTTGGCTGGGGAGTGACTCTCGAGTTTATATGACAGTCATCTTCGTTGATAGTTTCATCAGCAAATATTTTTTCATAATAATTCGCTAGAACTGTCGCCTTGTCTAGGTTCGTTACTGCCCATGATCCATTGTCCATTTTTATAGGTGCCTGGTGTATTGCTTTATTTGTCAGTTTTTTTGTAGCTTTCCACAGGGAGTAGTCGGTAAAGCTTGTCGGAGATAGCCTCTGTAAATACTTCGTGATTTCGTAATTTTACTGATTTTGGAGATATTTTCTAATTTCTTTAGTTGCCTTGTTATATTTATTTTTCGCATCAGGGGATCTGCAAATGGTCCATGCTTTTTTCAGTTTTCGTTTTGTGCATATCAGTTTGCGAAGCGTAGGGGCTGTGTATCGCTTTACATGGTGTATTATCTTGTCCGGAGTTGCTTGCAATACTGCCTTCTCAATGGTATCGTTTAGGTGGACTATAGCTGATTCTACGTTGTCGGGTGATCTCAGTGGAATGCTTGTATTTAAGTTTGTGTTAATGTAGTCGCAATAGGTATCCCAGTCAGTTTTGTTGTTGTGCAGTAGTTTAGAATTGGTCATGTTCCCTTCAATTGAATTAAGTTCTAGTAGTATAGGTGTATGGTCTGACGAGAGTTCCTTTTTTTTTGTTCATAATTAGATTATAACATTTATCGCAGTAAACTGCATAACACATTTGTCGGATTAAAAAAAATTTTGATATATACTAAATTAAAAATTATGCAAATTGCGCCGAAAAGGCAATGACATAGAAGGCTGATTCCTTCTTCGGGGTGATCATGCGGGTGTAACCTCTTCAGTCTACGCCTTGTTGAGATACGAGTAAGGGAGGATGCCAGCGGATTTGGGTGCGATAAAAGCCTGTGGTGATAGCGGCAGCTGTGAGAATTGATCACTTCCATAACAGTTGGCACGGCAAGATCCCTATGCAGCCGGGTGTTGCGGACGTACCAAGGGGCGCCCGTAAATCTTTTGAGAGCCTTGCTCTGACACGCCTGCACTCTTTTGATGTTGTAGGCAGCAGTAGTGCCCTAAATTTGTGTGGTGTAGCGCCAAGCAGGTGCCGCTACTTGCAGAACGAGGGTTCCAGCCTTGTTGTTATGACACATTTATTTAAGTCTATGTTTTTGAGTACATAAAATTCAATGAGATCTGGCTTTTTATTTTTGTCTGTTGGCCAATACGTGGGTTCGCCGGTACTAAAATGTTTAGATTTCCTAACGGAAGTGCACCCTGTAGGTTTTTACCTTTCTTGTTTGATATTCTGGAGCCCCAGTCTGTATGCTTCGCATTGTAGTCGCCTGGAGCTATAAGCCGTTGTCCGAGAGTTTTTAAGAAGTCAAGGTATTGCGACTGTGAGATATTGTGCTTTGGTGGGCTGTACACGGCTGTTATTCTTAGTAGTGAGTCGAAGATTTGTATGCTTGTCGACTGGATATAGGTTTCTTGGAATGGAAGCAGTACGTTATGTTTAATGGTTTGTTTAATAATGATAGCAGTACCACCGTGACCTGTACCGTCGGGATGGCTTGTGTGGTACATCTTTCTGGCTACTTGCTGGCTACTTGTACAGTGTGTTTCCGATATCAAAGCAATGTCAGTGTAGTTGTTGTGTAGGAAAAGCTGTAGTTCATTCAAGTGATTTTTTAATCCGTTTGCATTCCAAGTTAAAATCTTTATTTTAGTGTCCATTCTTGTTGTCGAGTTTTGTCAACAGTACTGTCATGATGTTCATCGTATCACTCATTTGTTGCTCTAGTTGTTTTATTATATCTTTTATTTCCGCTAAATCTTTTGAAAAATCAGCCTTTTTTCTATGTTTTTACTAATCTCGTTTTTGTTGGTTTCGTATTTGTTGGTGTCGTTTTTGTTGCTTTCGTTTTTGTTGTGTCCCTCATCTTTTTGTTGTGTTGTATCTGATTTGTGGGTTTTTTTGGTTATTTGCTGCTGTTTGGGCGTACGTTATTCCAATTTTAACTTTGTTTGATGTCTGTTCTACTGCCTGATGGTCATCCTTTTGAATGTTTTTACCTCTGAGTGAGGGAAATCTTTGAATTTTTAATGTTAATAGACTTCACAGCCCTTGTAATTGGCTGTATGTGAGCCATCACAGAGAGCGCATTTAATTTGATCGGCACCTATTAATTTACAATCAATAGTCTTGTGCTTGCAGGCACATTTGACACAAATCGGGTCTTTGGTGCAAAAATTTCTTGTGTGACCATATTTTTGGCAGTTTGAGTACTGAGCTACCGTGCGTTTGTGGTGTGGTGGCTCAAATATGACTTTAGTACATAGGAGTGTCATGATATTAAAGATTTATCTATTATTTGCTTTGGCTTTCCATTCTATAAAAAATAGCGAAAGGGATTTCTTTGTCAGTTTTTGTACATTGTGTATATTAATGACATGGTGGCCTAGTTCCGATAGCTCGTTCTTAAGTTCGTCAAGGTCAGTGTCGTAGTGCATATTCCTAAGTACTGTCTTGAATCCCCGCTCCTCTTTCGGCTTAATGGTGTAGTATTTAGTTTTGTTTTCCCTGAGCATCTTAACCACAGCCGAGTAGTTCGACGAGTCATTTGTCTGTACGCATACTTCGTTGTTTTTAAGTGTTTTTATAATGTAGTTTTGTTGTATTGTGTTACTCAGAGCTTTGTTTAGAACGTTGATTTGTTCTACGTCCTGTAATTATATTGGTGGTGGCTTGTGAATTTTAGTAGGTGGTCGAGGTTGATTTGGCGCATTAGAATTTTCTTCTGTACCACTGCCGTCTTCAGCCGTTTCGTCTTTTGAAAGGAGTTCGAACCTGTTATTTGTATTATGCGCGCTCAGCCAGAACTTTTGCAGTGTTGTTTGTGTTGTCCTTTGTGTTTGTGCTTTTTTCCTACTTATTTTACTATTGATATTTTGTTCGGAAGTGTTGTTGGGAGAGAGCTTACTACGGTTGCGTTTTATTTTTGACTCTGGTGGGTTTTGATTGGTTGAAGTTTGTACTTGCGTGTTTGATGTCTTTTCTCTGATCAGTCTTGTTTCCGAAGATAGGGAGAAAACTGGCATTGTAGCTGAGAAAGTTGACGTGATGGTTGTTGTAATGAGTGAGATAGCAGCTGATGTCTGCGTTGTGGTTTTTGTTGTTGTTGTTGGTTGGAAAGAGGAGAGTGGCGTCGTTGGTGAAGCGCATTGTGCACTTTACGGCAGAGGCTGCATATTACCTGCTGCCATGGAACAGCTGACAGTTAGTTGAGTGGTAGAGCGAGAGGTTGCGTTTGTTTGGATTGATGATCCGTTATTGTTTTCACTTTGTGAGTGTGTAGCTGTTTGATGTATTGCGGGAGAGCAAGAACGCGCTCCCTCGAAATTAACGGGAAGTGAGGTGTGAGTCACTGAAGTTGATGCTGTTGTTTGAACCGCTTGTTGATGTGCCAAGGTGTTCGTTGTTGTTATTTATGCGGACAGCTGTTTGAGCGTGGGGTACGCTCATGCTGTTCCTTGATGGATGATTTTGTTTTTGTGAGCTGCCAGCAGTCGGGGGACTGCGTTCAACAGGCATCTTTGAGATAAGAACAATTGCTTATCTTGTCTCTTGATTTAGTTTTTGTGTTGTTAAATTCGGAAAGCGAAAGGAGACGACTAGTCGACTTGACAGTGCACTTGCGAATGAATGCCGTTATTAAGGGGAAAACTATTGAATAGTGTTTGCCTGTTTTAACAATAATTTTCATATTTGACATAAAATGTGTAATGTAAGCAATTATTTTGGGAACTAGTTTCCATTGAAGATATTGTTAAAGTGCTTGATGTTACGTATTTTGAAGTCGTGGGGTTGAGTTTTGGTTCAGGTAGTATGAAATGCGGCGTGGAGCCTTTAAGGGAGTTAAGCGAAGATTGGATTTCCAAAAAGGTAGTTTCTTTTTCTATTTCTGTTACTATTTTGGTCGGTAGGTGGGTTGAGGTAAGTGTTAGTACATTGTACTTGTTGGAGAAAAATAAAAGAGAAAAGTTAGAGTGGTGATGGGGTCTGTTTTGAGAGAATTGGTGTAAGGGTTAAGGATACTGTATATATTTCTTGAAGGATAGATACCGTAAAGTCTTTTAATGTTAGACCATATGTTGGGGGTAGGCCGAATATGGAAGTGAAATTATGGAAGGATAGCATTTTGGCATGTCTAATTGCTCTTCTTGATTTAATTGGATTGTGTTGTCTATATTTATGTACTTTTGAGGAGAGACCAGCACTCTTTTTTCAGTATAGACAGCACTGTGATCCACCAGGGCACAGTATGTGTCATTGTATTCGTAGTGTTTTGGGGTATGGAGAAGTGCGCGCTTTGGATTATAAATTATTGGTGTAATTGCTTAGTTGGAAAGTGGGGAAATTTTTTTTATTGTATTTTTGAAAAGGCTCCAGTCAGCTGATTTTAATTTGAATGTTTCTTTGGTAATGTGTGTTGGGGTATAGGTGGGGAAGAGCGGTAGGATTATTGGAAAGTGGTCGCTTGCGTTAAGATTATCTGAAATTGTCTAATAGACGTCATTAAATACATTTACACTGAATAGATTTGTGCAATAAAGTAGCCACTCCGCCCTTAGGGTGGGGGTAGTAGTTGCATGCATTTCGGAGTAAGTTGGAATAGAGAGATTGGACAGAAAAAATTTTTTATTTTTTTATTTTTTTTTTATTTCCCATATGTCGTGTACATATGTCTTTATTTTTTATTAAGACTATTAGTACATGGTTTAAAAGTTATTTCTGGGTTGTAACTAATTTATGTGAGCAGATCACAAAAGTTTTTTATTTTTGTAAGGATGTAGGGGAAAAAAATCAAAATAGTAACAAAAATAATATACATTTCAATTAAATTAATACAATTATAGAGCAAAATATAGTAAAGTAAACATAAATGTAATAAAAATATAAAATACAAAAATAAACACATTAAACAAAAGCAAAGAAAAAAAGTGGTATTGGTATATATATATATAATTTCGAATTTATTCAACCAGATCCACTGGCCTTGTCCTCTGTAACCTGCGTTTTCATTGTAGTTCCTGTATTGGTAGTAGATTGACACCAACATTTGGGTGTTTGGTAAGCTTGGTCTGGTAGATACGACTTATTTTTGTAATCTCCTCTGTTACTGTTGGAATATTAAGATCACGATGCAGATCATTGTTAGTTATATACCACCCAGCCTTGGTGATCATGCGAATTATTTTTGATTGTTGTCTTTGTATTATGTCTGTATTTGATTTTTTGGCCGTTCCCCAGATTTGTGCTCCGTACGTCCAGATTGGTCTTATAATAGCTTTGTAGATCAGTATTTTGTTTTCTAATGTTAATTTTGATTTGAGCAGCCAATATAATTGACTAATCCTCAGCTTGATTTGATCCCGTTTTTTAAGTATATGGTATTTCCAGTTGAGTTTGTTATCAATATATAATCCTAGGTATTTGACTACGTTTTCAATTTTTACGTCAGCTCCGTCAATCTTTATACGAGGTGGTGTGAATTTAGTTTTAGTTGTATATATAACATGTACTGTTTTGGTATTATTTACTTTTATTTTCCACTTTTCAAACCACCTTAGGGTAGTATCCAGATGCTGTTGCAGTTTGGATGTTGCTGTGTTTATTTGTCCATGTGCGCTAAGTATTATAGTGTCATCAGCAAATGTGGCTATCATTGAAGCGTCGTCATTTGGTGTTGGTATGTCCGCTGTAAAGATAGTGTATAATAACGGTCCTAGTACACTTCCTTGTGGTACGCCTGTTTTGATTTTTCTTAATGTGGAATATTCATCTGAGTACTTAACGAAAAAATGTCTTTCTGTGATATAGTGTACTAATATCTGTAGTACGTTATGCGGGAATATATTACGCAATTTTCTGATTAGTCCTTTGTGCCAAACTTTGTCGAATGCCTTTTCTACATCTAGAAAAACTCCTATACAGAACTTTTTGTTGTCAAGATCGTTTAAAATTTTATGAGTCACACGATGGATTTGTTGTATGGTCGAGTGTTTTCGTCGAAAGCCAAATTGGTGGTCAGGTATTATATGTTTGCGTTCTATAATAGGTAACAGTCGCTGGCACAGGAGCTTCTCGAATATTCTTGACAGCAGTGGAAGTAAGCTAATTGGTCTATATGATGCTGGATTATATACGTCTTTACCAGGTTTTGGAATTGCAATGACTTCAGCCACTTTCCATACTTTGGGAAAGTAATTTAGTCGAATTATCGCGTTGAAAATATTGCGTATGTATACCACTGCTTGAAGTGGTAGCTCCCTTAAAAGTTTTCCGTCAATTTTGTATACCCGGGTGCTTTTGTGGGCTTTATGTCGTGCTGTATACATTTGAGTATTTCATTTGTGCATATTTTTTTTAGGCGAGTTGGCTGGGGAGTGACTCTCGAGTTTATATGACAGTCATCTTCGTTGATAGTTTCATCAGCAAATATTTTTTCATAATAATTCGCTAGAACTGTCGCCTTGTCTAGGTTCGTTACTGCCCATGATCCATTGTCCATTTTTATAGGTGCCTGGTGTATTGTTTTATTTGTCAGTTTTTTTGTAGCTTTCCACAGGGAGTAGTCGGTAAAGCTTGTCGGAGTTAGCCTCTGTAAATACTTCGTGATTTCATAATTTTTTTGATTTTGGAGATATTTTTTAATTTCTTTAGTTGCCTTGTTATATTTATTTTTCGCATCGGGGGATCTGCAAATGGTCCATGCTTTTTTTAGTTTTCGTTTTGTGCATATCAATTTGCGAAGCATGGGGGTGTGTATCGCTTTGCATGGTGTATTATCTTGTCCGGAGTTGCTTGCAATACTGCCTTCTCAATGGTATCGTTTAGTTGGACTATAGCTGATTCTACGTTGTCGGGTGATCTCAGTGGAATGCTTGTATTTAAGTTTGTGTTAATGTAGTCTCGATAGGTATCCCAGTCAGTTTTGTTGTTGTGCCATAGTTTGGACTTGGTTGTGTTCACTTCAGTAGAATTAAGTTCGAGTAGTATAGGTGTATGGTCTGACGATAGTTCCAGTCTTGATGTTATGACACATTTATTTAAGTCTATGTCTTTGAGTATATAAAAGTCAATGAGGTCTGGCTTTTTATTTTTGTCTGTTGGCCAATACGTGGGTTCGCCAGTACTAAGATGTTTAGCTTTTGCTAACAGCAGTGCACCCTGTAGGTTTTTACCTTTCTTGTTTGATATTCTGGAGCCCCAGTCTGTATGCTTCGCATTAAGAAGAAGAATTAAGAAGTCAAGGTATTGCGACTGCGAGATATTGTGCTTTGGTGGGCTGTACACGGCTGTTATTCTTAGTGGTCCGGATGAGTCCAAGATTTGTATGCTTGTCGACTGGATATAGGTTTCTTGGAATGGAAGCAGTACGTTATGTTTAATGTTTTGTTTATAATGATAGCAGCAGTGTCCTGTGCCGTCGGGATGGCATGTGTGGTACATCTTGTATCCACTTATGTTCATGTGCTGGCTACTTGTATAGTGTGTTTCCGATATCAAAGCAATGTCAATGTAGTTGTTGTGTAGGAGAAGCTGTAGTTCATTCAAGTGATTTTTTAATCCGTTTGCATTCCAAGTTAAAATTTTTATTTTAGTGTCCATTCTTGTTGTCGAGTTTTGTCAATAGTACTGTTATGATGTTAATCATATTACTCATTTGTTGCGCTAGTTGTTTTATTATATCTTTTATTTCCGCTAAATCTTTTGAAAATTCAGTCTTTTTTTCTGTGTTTTCACTAGTCTCGTTTTTGTTGGATTCGTTTTTGTTGCTTTCGTTTTTGTTGTGTTCCTCATCTTTTTGTTGGGGTTGTAACTGATTTGTGGGGTTTCTACGGTTACTGGCTGCTGTTTGGGCGTACGTTATTCCAATTTTGACTTTGTTTGATGTCTGTTCTACTACCTGATGGTCATCTTTTTTATCGTCTTTCTCTTTTAGTGAGGGAATCTTTTAATTTTTAGATGTTTGTATACGTCACATCCTTTATAGTTGGCTGTGTGTGAGCCGCCACAAAGAGCGCATTTAATTTGATCTGCACTTATTAGTTTGCAGTCAATAGTTTTGTGCTTGCCAGCGCATTTCACGCAAATCGGGTCTTTGGTGCAGAAATTTCGTGTATGACCATATTTTTGGCAGTTTGAGCACTGAGCTACCGTGCGTTTGTGGTGTGGTGGCTCAAATATGACTTTGGTACATAGGAGTGTTGTAATATTAAAGATTTCTCTATTATTTGCTTTGGCTTTTAGTTCAATGAAAAATAGCGGCAGTGGTTTCTTTGTCAGTTTTTGTTGTACGTTGTGTATATTAATAACGTCGTGGCCTAGTTCCGATAGCTCGTTCTTAAGTTCGTCAAGGTCAGTGGCGTAGTGCATATTCCTAAGTACTGTTTTGAATCCCCGCTCCTCTTTCGGCTTAAAGGTGTAGTATTTAGTTTTGTTTTCCCTGAGCATCTTAACCACCGCCGAGTAGTTCGACGAGTCATTTGTCTGTACGCATACTTCGTTGTTTTTAAGTGTTTTTAAAATGTAGTTTTGTTGTATTATGTTTTTCAGAGCTTTGTTTAGTACGTTAATTTGTTCTACGTCCTGTACGTATATTGGTGGTGGCTTGTGTATTTTAGTAGGTGGTCGAGGTTGATTTGGCGCATTAGAATTTGCTTCTGTACCACTGCCGTCTTCAGCCGTTTCGTCTTGTGAGAGGAGTTCGAACCTGTTATTAGTGTTAGGCGCGCTCAACCAGTACTTTTGGAGTGTTGTTTGTGTTGTCGTTTGTGTTTGAGTTTGTTGTCCTACTTTTTTTACTATTGCTATTTTGTTCGGAAGTGTTGTTGGGAGAGAGCTTGCTACGGTTGCGTTTTATTTTTGACTCTTGTGGGTTTTGATTGGTTGAAGTTTGTACTTGCGTGTTTGATGTCTTTTCTCTGATCAATGTTGTTGCCGAAGAGAGGGAGCAAATTGGCATTGTAGCTGAGAAAGATGACGTGGTGGTTGTTGTAATTAGTGAGATAGCAGCTGATGTCTGCGTTGTGGTTGTTGTTGTTGTTGTTGGTTGGAACGAGGAGAGTGGCGTCGTTGGTGAAGCGCATTGTGCACTCCACGGCAGAGGCTGCATATTACCTGCTGCCATGGAACAGCTGACAGTTAGTTGAGTGGTAGAGCGAGAGGCTGCGTTTGTTTGGATTGATGATCCGTTATTGTTTTCTCTTTGGGAGTGTGTAGCTGTTTGATGTTGCGGGAGAGCAAGAACGCGCTCTCTCGAAATTAACGGGAAGTGAGGCTTGGTGTGAGTCACTGATGTTGATGCTGTTGTTTGAACCGCTTGTTGATGTGCCAAGGTGTTCGTTGTTGTTACTTATGCGGACAGCTGTTTGAGCGTGGGGTACGCTCATGCTGTTCCTTGATGGATGATTTTGTTTTTGCGTGCTGCCCGCAGTCGGGGGACTGCGTTCAACCGGCATTTTGAGATAAGAACAATTGATTATCTTGTCTCTTGATTTAGTTTTTTGTGTTGTTAAATTCGGAAAGCGAAAGGAGACGACTAGTCGACTTGACAGTGCACTTGCGAATCATAGACAAAAGGCTAGCCACTATAATTTTTTTTTTTTTAAACGATTGTTCCCTAGAACTTTTGATGTCAAAAAATGGTGATTTCCACTGGTCACCGGGTTTACCAGATTTAACGGCTTTAGACTTCTTTTTGTGGGGCTATTATTTTGCCCAATTTATGTCGGCAAACCATTTCATCGGAATCTATGACAACCAAACCAACCGAAGTCAACTAAACTGAACCTAGGTTTTTCGTAGGTACGTCGAATTTCATCAAAATTGTGTGAAAAATTTTGCCATTAAAGAAGGAAATGTAGGATTTTCAACGACAGGCTCTTCAAATACGCAGTGCTTATATACATACAAATATAAATATAAAATGCTATACGCAAAATATCAAAATTTCTAACATCCTCTCTGTCTATCTTTGTCTCACCCATTAAGTTTTGAAGTGTTGCAAGTTTTGTTTGAGTGTCACTTTTGCGCGTCCATTGAATGTCTTCCTACTTAGGTTATTGCACTCTAATTAGATTTTCGTATACGATTCTACTCGACTCGACGACTACTTAAAGTTAAAAATAGTACAGTTGCACAAAACACGCACGCAACAACAAAATATGCGTTCGATACTCGAGTTTCGAGTCGGCCGCGCCATTTTACAGTCTGCACTCCTATATTTAAAAATTTCGTGTTGACTCCCTATGAAACTTATGTGTTCAATACCGGTGAACGTTCACTGCATTCACCTAGATACGTAGTGTAATTGCTGCCACAACCGAGAATTGATTTGGCTGGTCTCGACAAGAAGTTGATAGTCCAGGGAAAATAGTCACTAAAAAGGTGAAACTGAGGAAAAATTAGCCGAAAGCTGGATTTTTGGAGGAAGCTTCTATTTGTGGTTGTGAACAAAGTTCCAAAAGCTCTCATCGATGCGAGTGCCGCTAAAGATGTTTCGAGGGGTCAAATGTCATGAAAACAATTTTGTGAAAACTTTTATCAACAAAATAGTACTACCAAATTTGTAGCCTATAATATTGTCTACGAAAACTTTTTTTTGTAAGACTCTGAAATCAATCCTTGTGTGCCAAATGTGACGACACAATAATTGTTGTGGGGATTTTCATTCGGAATATTTTTGTATGGTTTTGCGTTGTGATAGAGGAGTCTTTTTTCTGGCCGCCTAGTATTTTGATTTTGGTTTTCTGTCACTGCCAATTGGACATTTGCTGTCTTCTTTCCTTGTCTTCCCTTATTATCTGCAAATAAGAAAAAATCAAATGTCCCACGCTTTGTTGTTGCGTGGCGAAGGCAGAATTTATTTCTTTCTTTTTCACATTGGCGAAATTGCTGATGGTAGAAATAGCTTTATTCAACTTAAATTTTTCGACTTACTTCTTTCTGGCCGAAATCGTCGCTGCTCCTAGTAAGTTAAAGTGAATCACGGGAAACACTTTATACGTCATAATATACATATGCTGATATTCATAACTTTTCATATAAATGATGCTTTTAATTGAAAAAATATGAAATTGAGTTTAAAAAAAAACATTATAAATATCAAGCATTCTTTCTCTCTCATTAAATCACACTAAATCTCTCTTATTTTCTCTGTATTTATGCGTTCTATATCGCGCAATTTGCTGTTGCTAATTACCATATGCACATTTGCATATTGGCTCTTTTACATCGTGCAGGTCACGAAAGGTGCTAAAATAGTCGTCGAAACTGGCGGGGATGCTGTAGATTACAAATCACTTGTATCCTACGCCACAAACTTCGTGGATACGCTGGTCTTCATACATTACATTGCCGTAGTGTTGCTAGAACTACGTCACCAGCAGCCCATGTACTACATAAAAATTATACTTTCGCCGGATGGCGTGTCGCGTTCCTATATGCTCGGGCAGTTGAGCATACATGCGCGGCAGTATGGGTTCTACAACATTTTTTATTTTATTTATTTTTTTAAAAGTTATACATATAGATTTGAAGCAGTTTTGTGCCTCTCTCTGACGGTTTTATATTAATCACATTTCATAACATCAAATTACGTCATTCTTTTTGCAGCTTGGCACACTTGTTCCCATTGCCACGCCTGCGCCGCCTACAACGGTAGCTCCACCTGTGCGCGTAGATTTGCAATCCTCAAATCTGTTGAACAATCTGCCGTCTTTGCTCAATACGCCAACGGTAAGTGTTGCATATTTTGGGGGTTTGTGTTTACACTTCCTCTAAGCAAAATAAGCAAATAAACAATTTGCTTGATTTATTGAGCTCTGAATTACGTATGTGTTGTGTATTACTAAATACAAAGGAAATCACAGCAAGTACAAAAAACTACAAAATTGGAATATGTTGTACAAATAGACATAAAATAACTACAAAGACTTAATTGGGATTTTATTTGTATTTATTACTGAAACTCACTGAAAACAACTCCAAAACACACAATAAAATTCCCGAAAGCTATGTTCGACTTTCTGTTCTTGCCCGTTTGGTCATGGCCCTCTTATTTTTTCTATAATTGCGAGTAATTTTTTTTTTATTTTAATTTTACATATATTGTCAAATGGTATAGCACAATAAGGGAGACAGCACAACCAAGCTGTCCGCCTTGGTATATATGACTTCATATAAGGCAATGTCATGTGCTTATATACACTGTTCAATAAGTAAGAACAATTTTCATTTTTCTCGAAAAATATTTATTCCTCAATTTCTATTTTGTCACCTTCGAAGTAATCGACCTCAAATATAATACAATTGTGTCAGCGCTTTTTCCACTTAACAAAACACTTCTGATAAGTGCTTCTTGTTATGGCCTTCAGGCCATCCAGTGAGGTGGTCTCTATTTCCTCAATCGTTGTATATCTCCTTCCTTTCAAGGTCCCTATTGATTTTGGGAACAAGAAGAAATCACAGGGGGCCAAGTCCAGTGAATACGGTAGCTTACGGTTCCACATTTGCTCAAAAAATTACGGATAAGCAATGACGTGTGAGCTGGTATAACTTCAAGATAATATTCCTTCGGGCAATTATTCACCATGGACCACGCCATTGTAATAAAAAAAAATAGTAAGCAAAACCTTCACATTTGACCGAACTTGGTGCGCCTTTTTCGGTCTTGGATCTTCTCACCGCTTCCATTGGGATGATTGGACTTTGGTTTCGGCGTTATAGCCATATATCCATTTCTCGTAACCAGTTATGACTCTCTTAACTTTACTCAAAACATAGCAATTTTGGAACCAACTAATAATAAAAAGTCTTCTTACTTTTTGAGCACCGCCTCTGCTTGACGATCAACCAAAGGAATATGTAATGTTAGACCAATAGGATTAACTTAAACCGATAAGCCACCAATCCTCCTTTTAAAATCTATTTAACTAAAATAATTAACAAAAACCTTAAAAATCGTAATACGTTACAATATTACAAGCCTTAACCACTATTAATTCGTATTACTACAATTTGTTCGCATATACATTTTTCAAACGGACTTTAATATTTTTTTTTTACTATTTGACTAGTAATGTGTGTAAATATTTTGCTTTGCGTATATACAAGTGGTAGTAAAACTTAAATCCACAACAATTATCTTCTATATATATAAAAATGAAGGCATATTTCTGTGTGTAATATTATTGTGAGCTAATGTGTGACCGAATTGGAAAAATTATTTTTGTATGTGTTAGAGGAATTTTTTTTTTGTGTTGCCCTGGTATTATTAGGATGTGACTTTGGACAGATATTGCCATTCCTCGATGTACTCCAGCTGATGTAATAAACGCCTGCTTGAAATCTTCATATTTATGGAGATTTGCACAAACATTGACACTTACTACAAGTGTTCGTGTTCAGTTGCATAACGATCCACCAGCAGCTGAGTTCTCAAGACAACTGTTACAGATTTCAAATGGTGCAGTACCAGTTCATGATACTGGATTTATCACACTTCCGAAGGAGTTTTGCCGATTCAAAAATTCTAATGAAGAATTGATTAACAGTGTGTTAACAAACATAGCACAAAATTTCAAATATCATGATTGGTTGAGTGAAAGAGCAATATTGGCTACAAATGTCAAGGATGTCAATGAATTGAACTCAGCCATTCAATTCAAAATTCCAAGCGAGTTGGTTTCATACAAATCAGTGGATATGATTACGAATGAAGATGATGTGGTGAATTATCAACCTGATTTTTTTAATTCACTCGATTCGGGCAAGCCCCCACATAATTTAAAATTGAAAGTTGGTGTGAGGATTATTATGCTTCGTAATATTAATCAACCACGACTTTACAATGAAACGAAACTTGCTGTGGAACGGTTAATACCAAATGTCATCGAAGCAACTATTTTGAAAGGAAAATTCAAAATCGAAGATGTTATGATTTCACGTATAAGAATCTTTCCATCTGATTTGCCATTCGATTGCAAACGACTTCAATTTCTGGTTGATCTTGCTTTTGGAATGACGTTTAATAAAGCGCAAGGCCAGTCTTTGGGAATATTGTCTGGTCAACTTAGGTTCCTGTTATTGGTGCCATATATATACATATATGTGATCGCACTTCATCCGTTCCCCTTAAAAATGGAGGACAAAACGCGCATATTACGTCATTTAATTATTGATTTTCGCCAGCGATTTTTCAGCTGTGCCAATCGAGCTATTTTTGATATTCTTGATAAAAACTGAACAGAAGATATCGAAGAACTTAGTTCTAATGCAACTTCAAAATAATTTTTTTCTAGAATTACACATTTACTGGAAAGTTAGCAAAAGCCTGCAACCACCATCTCTCATTATAAAGACAATTATCTAAAATTACATCCTCAGAACTGATAACAGAAGTTGTTCACGTTAGCAAATATTTTAAATAAATTATAAGGTTTAGTAAAAAGAAATCCATTATTTTTTTGGTGATCATTTTCAGAGTGTCATGGTTCGTATAGTATCGGTCACACTGATTCACAAGTGGACTTATTAGAAATGTGTGTGTTCAGAACAGTAATAATTTTTAGTGCTCTTTGTTTAGCTTAAGCTTGCAATATCGGTTGTGCTCCGTTTAATTTCAGTTGGCAAAGAACTTTTAATAACAACTGGCTATCATGAGAAAGCTAAGAAGGAAGCGTACAAAAGATAAGCAAAAGAGGATAAAATTATACATGTGTATATGTCGCTTATCGCTACAGCTGCATGCCAATGATACTAATTACAGTCATTGGTATAATTAATGCTGCCAACAGAATCGTCATCCAAAGGTAGAAGTCTTAGCTTGGCCACCGCTTCTTTTATAAGACCTCTCGCCATCTTCACTTTAGCCACTCGAACAACTTTGTCTTTCCTTTGAATAACCAAGTTGATAATGCAGTGGTGAAGAGGGTCGTCATTAACCAAGACGAGTGTTTCAATTGCTAACCTGTGATGCTTGACTTTCTACTTTGCTCACTTCTGAAGAAAAGTAAGATATTTGGTGCTCTTCTTCTTTACCATATTTACCGTTGTAAATGTAGATCCAAGCCATCCAAACAATTTGAAAGTGGACATAGAAGACGTGCATTTATAGCAGATATTTGGCAAACAAGCTAATTCACTTAAGTATGCCACGAGTAGAACTGCCACCAATTCCTGTGTACCGAAGCAGATAAAGATGGATATATAAGACAGCGGATGGCCGATTCGGATTTCCGATAGCGAACGGTAGCATGTAGATCAGCATGTAGATATTTAATGTGATAGTAGTGTACGATGGCGATGGTAATTGGATGATCCACCGACTAGTATAAGAACAAATTAATTAATAAATAGATTCAGTGATTGCGCGTTGCATAGGATTCTGCTAGCGGGATATTTTCTGGTATGTTTGACAGTAATCGAAACTTTGACAATGGCCACAAGAGAGGCAGTAAAGTAATTTATACGAGATTTTAATGTTGGTAAGGTTGAATTATTATTGTGAGTATATGTAGTTGTTGTTGTTTACCAAGACAACGCTAGACCACGGCTAGTCGGGGACCTTGATGGGAAGTTTTAATACATCCACTATATAATTAGGATGGCACCAGGTGACTATATATAACATATGTCAACAAATCGAAAGGCTACGAAATAATAGGGGTTGGATCTTATACTACACTTATCACTTCTTTAGTCTAAAGGCATAACCAAATAGGCAAGGTCTTAATTTACTTGATGACTGTTGGCTTGCCTTTTCGGCAATGTCAGTAGAGAAGCAAAAAATTGAATTGAATTGAATTGAATTGAATCATGTTCTCAAGTTTGTTATATATTAAAAGTTTAAATGTACTGAAAGGAGAGTTGTTCGTCTAATTACTTAAAAGTCAATTCGAAACTGGCAAGCCAAGAAGTCATCATTTAAGCCTCGACTCTGAAATCGGTCAAAGTTGTTTTCGATTTAAACAAGTATATCAAATCGTTCACATTAACAGTTACAAGTGATACATTTAAAATCAGAATATTTTGTAACCCCCATCTAATACCACATGAATAACTTTTGTATCTGTATCTAACAGTTTACAACGGCGCCAGAATACGAAACGGTAAATAATTGAAAATATGTTGCAATACGTCAATGAACTTTGACACAAGCACAATCGAAACTTGTGTTGCTCGGCTTGACTATTTAATTTCACATATTCTAAGTTATTTTCTGTCGTTTGACTTTGACTAAAGTATTTTCGTTAGAATTTTTTTTAGCCATAAGGATTATATTGTTTTCGTGCTTATGTGCTCTTTTTGGAATATGATTAAAATATAGTAATAATTTATTAGAAAATTTTTCCACGTGCATAATTGTCAAAGTATTATATTATGTTATTTGTAGAATGTACGATTTTTGCTTCAAATGTTGAGAAAACTCAAATTTGTAATAAATGGTTTGCAACAAATATCAACAAAAATCCTACATTCTTCGAAATGTTGCAAATCGAGTTATTTATTTATTTTTGTTATGGGCTTCTTAACTTTTGTGCTTTTTGTCTTTCAATACAAATGTAAAATGTATTAAAAATTCTGATATCCATAAAAAATCAATTAAACTGAAAATGTATCCATTTCTTTTTGGCAAACTCGGCGCTTATAAATAATTGATTTTAATTAAACTAAACTTAAATAAAACAACAACAACAAAAAAAACAACATTTGCAACAAAAAATCAATTAATAAACGTATTGCGAAAAAATAAATAAATAAAATAACATCAAATCCGAAGTGGTATCCACGCATGGTGAGTCCAACCCAGATTCCTACGCTTGTTTTTTTGTTTTCTGTTTTTATTTTTAAAAAATTCATAAAATTCCAAAAGGGTTTTTTGATTCGCTTATTATTATTGGTCGCCTCAGCACTTACAAGCATTTTAATTTGCACATATTTATTTTGTTTGGTTAGAAAAGTTTTTATGCGCAAAAATCCAGGCGAAGTTAAATGGCAAGAGTAAAGATGAAGTTCAACTTTGACATCTGAATCGACAGCAACAATAACAATGTGGATAAAGACGGCCGTTCTGGTTTACTTATTTCATAGAGGCAGTCAAGTAGTTTCATCGGCTTAGTTTGTTTATTTTGAGGGTATTTCATTTATAAGTCTTATGTTGAATTAATTAGCGATTTATACCTTCTCTTTGAGTAATTGGACATTATATCTTCCACAGTTGCGCGTGGCTGCCTTAAATGAGCCTTATTTAGGAGATCTCCAAGGCATAAGGGGCGCTGACTTTGCCTGCTACCGTCAAGGCAGACGTGCGGGTCTGCTTGGTACTTTCAAGGCGTTCCTTTCCTCACGGTAAGTTTCTGAAGAAGTTACGGATCCAGCTTAATGTTTTTCAAGTAAAAGTGGGCACCCACATTTTCTTTAACAAATAATTTTTTTTTCAATAAGCTTAAAGAGAAATGTAACCTCTATATAAATGAATACTCTTTGATTCGAGCGCTGTGCCGAAGTTGTGAAATGAAAACAAAGTCGTTAACAGTGTATGTCAAAGAGTATTAATTCATGAATATGAATAAGTTCTCTCTGGTGTATGTAATGAAAACAACAACAAAAGGTAGGGCACGCGCTGTTGTTTTTATGAAGTTTCACTTCTACCATGCGTGAACTGCACACAAGATTTTTTTCAACCCTTATCGCGGTTACATTTGCTGAACAGTGACTTTCAGCTAGTTGCTTTTTATTATGTACTTAGTTTCATGCTTGTTTCGTTACATTCGGTCCGCATTCCAATCCTAATAATTGTGTTGTGTAAGCGGGTATTTGAAATTTGGAAATGTCGGCATGAAATACAATTCGTAAGCGCGTAAATCTTATACGTCAAAAAGCCGACGAACAAAAGCACAGAAGAAACTATCTGTGATGCTGGTTTAAAAACTCACACATACAATAACAACGGATCTTGTTTCTGCATCGACAGACGAGCCACGTCACACATGCGCAATAATCGAAATGTGTACAGTTAGTCAAGAAGTTGTTTTGATATCTTAAAAGAACTATTTTTATACATATTTTAGAATTTTTTTTTATTGTGTATGATTTATTAAGACACAATATCGACAAATTGCAAGTATATTCGGTTCGAGAATGTATCGTATGCTCCAGATTTGAAAGCGACTTTTCGGTGAGCAAAGCGATTGAAAATGGTTTGACTGTCAAGTTCAACAAGAAGGTTGCGTCGATCCTAAATAAATGAAAGGATATCGTATTAAAGGCAACTTAAAGCAATGGATTATACATGTTTGAAGATAAATCAGAATTATTGTACGCAGTAAGTAATAATGAGCTTTGGCACAATAGATATGATCACACTAATTCATCTAGTTAGAACAAAAACAAATGGTGACTGGTGTGAAGCTTAAGAAATGGAATTATGAATTTGCTTGCAATACATGTTCGGCGAGTAAAACACACACTTTACCTTTTCCCCAGAAAGCGATGATCTAAAAGGTTGTTGGACTTAATTCACTCAGAAGTATGTGGACCAATCAATACACCATAAACAGGAGGACCAAGATATTTCCTTACATTTATAGACGATAAATCAAGAAACTTTACTGTATATTTTCTGAAGTCAAAAAACAAAGTACTCCATAAGTTTAAGCAATATATTGCATGTCGAAAGACAGATACGTTGCAAGACATTGGCACACCGCAGTGACAACGGAACGGGATATATAAACAATACGATGCGAATTAACTGTTTCACACACATCACAACAAAGCGGAGTACCCGAACGAGGGATTCGAACATTGGAGAAATGGCTAGATGATCGTGCAAACCAAAATTTATGGGCAGTACCTGTATTTACGCCAGCATATATAAGGAATCGATGTCCAACATTGGACAGTACAGTACAGTTGGACAACCTCATATGACAGTCAACATCATATGCAGTTAATGACAAGACTCCAGTCAGTGCAAAGGAAGCATTATCGAGTGAAGATCGAGAACTATGGCTAAATGCGATAAAAATCTGAAATATCTTCAATCGAGGAAAATGGGACATGGGTATTAGTCGATCGGCCAGAAAGGGAAATATCGAACGCTATAACATCGTTACGGGTTACGGCATCGATTATATTGAATTGGACTCACCAGTTGTTCGATATGCAACAATAAGGATTCTTATTGCAGTTTACGTTCATGCCATTATAATCGTAAGCCGGATTTTCTGAGGGTAAAGATACCTTTCGGTGAAAATTGAAAGTTGTCGACAAAGGACTGTTACATGATTTCTTAGGCACGAGGTCCAAGGAAACGTAGAACCTGGAAACACTAAGGTGAATCAGAGGCAATACATCAAGGACTAGCACAATGACATAGCGTGGAAGAATGTACGCACCAGGTTATCAGTTGACGTGCAAGACTCATTGACAATAATAAACTGACTAAAGATATGTTTAAGATAAGGGATGAAGTGAGACAAGAAAAACATCTTTCTCCATGCCGCTGAATAACTCAGTGAATAAACAGTAGTAATTCAAAAGACTTAAACAGTCTAATGATTAATTTTAAACAATTAAGCTACCTAATATAAGTTGTAATATAAGCCGTAATCCTTGAGTATTGTAAAAAAGTAGTTTATAAGCCACTTGTTAATAAGGTAGGCCTAAGTGTTGTTAATATTTGTAAGCTACATTAATAAGACAAACACAAGCTTTAAAAGATAATGTATTAAAGTAAACGTAAATGCAAATTATTAGCAAAGCAGCAATGGCAAGAAAACGAAAGATGTCAGCGACAGCTTCAGGAAAAAGCGCAGAGTGCCAAGAGTATTAAAAATTTAATTTATAATATATAGTATATATATAAATTTAAAAATATAGTATAGTTAAAATGAGAATGTAAGTAACTTCCAAATCCTCACATAAGCAGCCATTCAATATTAACACTCAACATTTTAAAAATTATTTTAGATTTGGCAATACCTTGAAAAAAGTGAGTTAAGTTTTGTAGCAGAGACCTTATGGTTGCAAAGAGATTTTGGTTACACCTCAATAAGTTTTTGAAGTGAAACTTCTAAGGGCTCATAGGCAGTAAAAATTTACAATATTTACAATAGCTTCGATAGTTCTTTGGTTCTCTTGGCAGTTGGCTTCGATAGTTGATTTTTAGTATAATTATTGTTTGTATTATTATTGTTAGTTTTATTATAGTTATTAGTATTATACTCTTTCTTTAGGCAGCTTCGTTTATTTGTTACTTGTACTATATTCTTGATCTCACTCAGGGCTATTGATGTTTCACTTCTAGCACGCGCACTTAGTTGTACGCGAGATTTTTTTATTTTATGTACAATCTATTATATGTATAAACACGTTTGCATTGAAAACTGTATTAGTTACCGGTGGATAACAAAAAAACATGATGTCAATATGGTACAATACGCATCACAAAACAGGACTGGTTTTACTTTGAAACAGATCAAAATAATCTATAAATTTTTAATGAGATATCTCTGCCTACTATAACGTGTGAGTTTTTTTATATACATAAATCTGAAAAATTTATATAATTCCACCCAGGCCACTTAGCGGGTCCAAAATAAAAAAAACCAATAAGAACTTAAACATAACCCAGTGAACATAAACCAGCTTGATAGCGCTTATTCGTATGTATATACTTATATACAAATATATTATGCTTTGCATTATTTTCAGTGTACAAAATCTTGATTCGATTGTACGCGCTGCGGATCGTGAACTGCCTGTAGTAAATACACGTGGCGATGTGCTCTTCAATTCTTGGAAGGGCATCTTTAATGGCCAAGGAGGCTTCTTCTCGCAGGCGCCACGCATTTACAGCTTCAGTGGGAAGAACGTACTCACAGACCCATTGTGGTAAGTTAAATGGTTTATTTTTGATAGATTTGAAAGGAATTACATCATCCCTACTTAAGACCAATTTGCATAGTTTTCACATGTCCAGACGCATATAAATCTCATTTCATGACAATTGCTCAATAATTTTCAGCTGACTAAACTGACTATTAGAGGGTAATAACGGTGGGCGCATTTGAGCAAAAATTACTACTCAGATAATTTAAAATTTGCCTGCCTTTCTTAACAGTTCGTTTTTTGCTGAAAAAAAAGAAAAAACAACAATAGGCGCATTATGAAATTATTATTTTCTAATTCACCACTGTAACCCACGTTTTTGGCTACAACGCGTCGCGACGCCATAATCGGCGTCGTATGCTATAATGCTTTCTTAACGAATGTTATGTGTCTGAGCAAACTCACATTTGAAACTGAACATTTCTCCACATTTTCGTTGATGTTCTTTGATAAATATAATTTCGGGCAATTTTCAAGTTAGAAACTATACCATCTGCCGCACAAATTCCAACAATACCAAATTAGTGCGTGCTAGATAAGTGCTGGCCAACTGCATGAAGCAGCAGACGACGATCAGTACCGTCTGTGAAGTGTTGCTCGTCAGTGCATGCTGTGAAATGGCATGCTGTGTCAGTTTTCGTAGCAAGGATGATGATAACCCTGACATACGTAGAAAGGGAACGAAGGCAATAAAACAAGAAGAGGTGCTCAGCTCGTCTAGCAATGTCCATGCTTGGGAATTGCTCCAGAATTCATAGGGCACTTGAATCCTAAAACTTTCACGTTCTTTTGGGTTTTTCTTACCGAAACGTCTCACGGACTCATATGATAAAATATACGCAAACACTCACATCAACAAAAATAGGCTTGGGTGAAAACCAACAACGACTTATAAACCTTTGTATATATGTCTACTGTTAAAAATGACGTTGTTGCCATTTCAGTCGCTTATAAAGCACAAATTTAAGCTGCGTTTTTAGTTATGTAGGAGCAGAAGCAAGTGCAAATTCCCGTTGCATGCACTAATGAGCAAGAACAGAGGACTTTTTGATATCTGCTGCATACTTTTAAGCGCACACTTAAACGTGTGCACGCACGTGCTATGGTAGATATTTAAGTCACCTACATTTTTATATGACTGACAGTAAGATGACAATAAAAGCGTCTTTTGACATTTATTTTTAACAAACGCATTCACTCAAACAGTGAGAAACATAGAACATGAGGCCACGACACTACAGTAGGGATACGCTGGCTTATTTAACGTTTAAAAAAATTTACAAAATATGCACCGCATACTTAAACACACCCACACATAAAGAAAACCCAATCAAACTAATTGCTTCAATCACAACTCAATGCACTAAAGGACAACAGCAGCATTGGCAGCCGCAACTCGTATTCTACTACATCTATCACGTATTAATTCGTATCCTTTTAGGCCAATGAAGCTGGTGTGGCACGGTTCGCTGCCGAACGGTGAACGCTCGATGGACACCTACTGTGACGCTTGGCACTCGAGTGCCAGAGACAAATACGGCTATGCGAGCAATCTGCTCAGCAACAAACTACTCGACCAGGAGCGTCAATCATGCGATGGCAAATTGATAGTGCTCTGTGTGGAGGCGTTGTCACAAGATCGAAGAAAAAAACGTGACCTCAGCGAAAGGTGAGCATTTCATATGAGAATAGAAACCATGAGAGTCTTAAACCCTATTTTATGAAATTTTATGTGTATCCCTTTCTTTCTGACTGCTTCACCATCTTAGTGAAATTGAGTTCCGCACGGCTGAGGAATACGAAACGCATTTAAGAAGTTTACTAAGCATTTGAGTGCAAAGTAAACAGCAACTACAAGAACAAGTGCTACCAAATATACACCGTGAAGTCAATCATTGCCATAAATAGAAATTTGAATGAATTCCAAAAGCACAAAAAACAAATCAACTATATTTCACAAATTCAAAATGACAGGAACTCTAACTGATCGATAAGATTGGTAAGATATAACAGAGAGCTCTCATCACTTCGCATATGTATTTTGTGTGTGACCCTGATCAAAGGTTTTTTCAATAAATTTAGTGATTAATTACAAAATTTCTCCATCTTTTTTAATGTACATACATATAAAATTTAAAAAATTTACGCATATGCGGAATGCACAGAGAACGATTAAATACAAGAATATCCCTAACAACCCTTTCAACTTGCCAAAAGAAGAACATAAATCTCATTACAAAATTAAAAAAAATTTTAAGAACGAAGAATCAATGTCGCACCGCGTGTACTATATACATCCATATTTACATACGAGCATTAACTACTTAAATTCGAAAATACATTTCTACTAAAAGACTTTTTTCTAAATGTAAATTAATGTAAGAAAGCAAGAACAACCCCAAGAAGACAACCCAAGCGAAATGTTTTTTTAAGCAGTCATAAAATATTTCTTACAAAAAAAAAATATATATATATCAAAATAGAAATAAATTAACTTACAGTATAAAAACGATTTATTTAAAATAGAAAAGAAGATATGCCATATTTCTCAAGCAGTGCAAGAGTAGACAACATTTGATCAAACTCGTAGAGCTCTTTTAAGTTTTTAGTAATTACATTTTTACATTTAATTGTAGCTAATTTTTGTACAACAGAAACTCCTAATCTTTTATACCTACAAAAGAGAGAGAAACGTAATACTCAGAAATTTTTGTATGTAAAATGTTAAAAGAAAAATAACATTAAAAAATAAATGTAATGCCTTCATTAATGAGGCAAGAACGTAATTATAAGTTAGTAATTTACTCTTGCATTTAAAGAAGGCACTTCCAGTATGCAAAAAACAATGCAAAACTTTATAGTTTTAGCCTTAATTATATAACGATAACTTGAAAATATCAGTCAAAACATAAGCCCCAAAATTAAGTCGAAACGCAGATTTAAAACACCAGTAATGAGAGAAACCACTCTAGTCGTAAGTTAAAATTGAATAAATACCTTCAAGCATGAAGTGAACAAATTAACTGAGAATCATGATTGAAATAAAGGAAGAGCAAACTGAATTAAAAACTAAATAAACGAAAAACAAAACAAAAAGCGTATATTTTCACTGGGGCCTCCTGATTTGAGGACAAGCTTCAAATCGAATGCACCTATTCTATTCTATACATATAATAAAATCTTAGACTCAGTCGTGACATCCGAAGCGTGAAATCCAGCATGCCCATAACGTTTCGCAAATTGTGTCTGCTGTTATACCTTTCATCGGTAATGCTTCGGGCCATCGAGAAAGTTGATCAATAACAGTAAGACAATATCTGTAGCCATCGACCAAAGGCATGACGACTATATCTATGTGTATGTGGTCGGAGCGAGCATCAGGAACCTCGATTCTGTTTGTCAAAATGTCTTTGCGCATTGACGGCCACAAATTTTCGTGCGATTTGCTTGAGCGTTGACTTCCCGCTGGAGTGCTATAGACCGTGTAGGTTCGAAAACACCTCGAATCGTACCGGTTGTGGTATATACGGTCGAGAAGTCGTAGTCGTACTGTTACAGTAAATGGACGTTTGTCCGTCGGAATTTCGTTGATGTAGCTGTAGCGATGTATTACCATGTAAGAGTTCTTGAAGTTCGTTGTCTGCTGCTTGCAACAACAAACCAACAACAACAAAAAATCGCAATTCTGAAATGCCTTGGAAATATTGACTAACTTCGTAAAGAAGGAGTTTAATTGTAAAAAACCTATTGGACTAGTAATTCTGGATTTATAGCTGAAATTTTTGTGAAATCACCTTTTCAGCTTTATCATGGCCGGCACACACTCAAAAATAAAGCTTGTATGTGCTGGAGTTCCTTATAAGTCAGTATTATGATAAGTCCTAAGCTATTCAACATCTTTACCTACGACATCCCAACATCAGAAAATTATTACATTAACTTATATTTGCTGAACCTTTCAACAAGCTGCAACAGCTCTGCAAGGTTCATTCGATTCTCTTGCTGCGTATTTAAAGCTCTGGAAAATTGAAGCTAACGCAAAATAAACTAGAGCAATATAGAAAGCAATATACTGAAACCTGTAAATAATGTAGACACCAACTTAAGTGAAATTTGTACATTTTTACGAGAACAAAGTAAGATTGATTGATTGATGACAATCACCACATGCGGCGCGTCGCATTGACTCCAGAGATAGGACTGCTGTCTTGTAGGAACCTGTACCGACAACCCCTGAAGCAGCCGTGTGCACTTAGTATTTGCATCAGTTGGAAGTGGGAGCCACCGGTATTACGTTCCAGGTTCTAAGTTATGTGATAGCACTTTACCTTTTATCACCATTCCAGTTTTTCAATACCAATATTAGAGGAGACCTCCCAGAATCACAGGACAAGATATTGTTGCCATTGTACAAAAAATGATGGAACGTCATGTATGTGAGCATTACTTCGAAGGAATTGACTTAAATCTTTTCATCATGTGAGGCAAACGCCCAGTTAGTTGGTGTCGCAGGATACTAATTTGTGTTATCTTATATTTCGTTATATTCGATTTTGATCGATTGGATTTTTTGCTCAAAAATAATATTAAAGATTAGATTATACAGTGAGAAAATCTTAAAGTGAAGAGTTGGATTGTCCAACTGAGCAAAAATTCGGTGAATACACATGAGGAGCAGTAATAACAGTTTCAACTCATGGGAGCAAGTGGTAAGATATAAAATAAGAAGCCGGTGCAATAAAGAGAAGGAAATAAAAGAAAAAGTTGCACTGCTGGTCGCCCGCGCATGAGTCACCAGGCGGATCTCAGTGCCAATGCCATCATGTCAGACATCTCGAGCAAACTCACTTAGCTGTCGGATTGGTTTTCACCGTCCGTCCCACAAAGAGTTTAAACAAAATTTAAGCAGAAACGAGTCTCGTTAAAGGCGATCGTCAAATCATAAAATAAAAAAATGCAACCCAAGCTGCTTACGGCGACGTCTCCAAAACCTTCAAAAGTCATAGGAGAACCCTCGCCACGACTTCATCACTTTTCCACTTTCCCATACTTTCCTATGTCTAAATGAAATCGACTTTCGGTTCTCAGCAATGACTTAGATGATTCTGACATGGAAATTTCCGTGATGATTTGAAACACAGGAATAAAATCATAAATAAAATTTCAACACCAGATAATGTCATCCAAAATCCAGCCGCTACCTATAGTCGCCCAAATTAAACTTCCAAAACCACATATTTTCATCGTCGGCATTAAAAACACTAATCTGTTATTAGCCAACCTGGATACAGTGACAGTGACAGACCCCGAGTCGTTTATGTTGAAGGCAACGTCCAAAAATAGTGTAAGGATATTACCCGCGACCAGCGATGCATATCGTAGTATTATCCGCCATTTGGAACAGCTGAATATCACTTTTCATTCATACCAGCTTAGGGATGAAAAGGCATTTAGAATTGTAATCCGCGGTCTTCACCACTCAACTCTCCCCGAAAGTATAAAGCGGAAACTCGCCGAGAAGGATCACACTGTACGCAATTTAAAAAACCCAAAAAGTATATCGGACGGTGTTTCACTTAATCTGTTCTTTGTGGATCTGGAACCCAACCTGAACAACAAAAAAGACTTTGCAAATTATAAAGGCTGAAACGCCGCACCTGTTCAAAGACATGCCTCAGTGTCACCGCTGCCAGAAGTTCTCACACACCAAGAGGTACTGCCGTAAGTAATTCAAGTGCGTTAAATAAGGTCAGGGCCACGCCATAACGTCCTGTACCAAAACGCGTGAAGAGCCCCGAAATGCTCACAGCGAAATCAAAAGGCTGCGCAAATGTGTTAAGCAAGGTAGTTGCCTGCATGACATGTGTTCAAGCACCTGGACCAACCGGCACAACAGTACCTAATCCGACAACAGAAGGCGTTACGTCAGCAACAACAACAAGTCACACAACATATGCACGCGCTCTTACAATCTCACTCAGACATCAAACAAGGCTACTCTCGTGAAAAGTCGCCAAAGGACTTCTCCGCTGTTCATTCAACATCCTAGCGGACTTAATCATCTTCTACACCTCCCGCCCAGCTCAGACATCGACCAAACCTCTTCTCCTTACCAGCCTGATCACCTCTGGGCTGTGGTGGCTAGTTTGGGCAGCCTTAACGAAAAGATTGATCGCATGGTAAAAAATGCAGTCCAACATAATGGAAATGCTCGTCATCGTTTTTTCAAAAAAATGAGCAGATCATACTTGAACCTCGTCGTGTGGAACTCCGACGGTGTCCTTAATAGCAGAAATGAGTTGGAAGTGTTCATGGCCGTCAACTCTATCGAAGTCATGCTCATTTCCGGATCTAATTTCTGCATTAGGACTTTCTTCGAAATTCAAGGTTAGTCCATGGAGCGAACCATCCATATAATAGCGGTATGCCAAGGGCAACGCTTTACTCATCCAGTCTTCCCTAGCCTCTAGAAACCATTCGGACCGATTCGATTCAAAGCGCATCAGTCAATATACACACAACTCAAGGAAACCTGGTCGTTGCAGCTATTTGTTGCCGCCCAGGTCCCCAGATATCCGAGCAGCACCTTCTTCAATCAACTTGGTCCCAAATTCGGGATTGAAGTGCCAAGCATCTACTATAGGGCTCCGGACTCGCCACACCAAGAGGAAAGGAAATTTACAAGAGCATAATAAATTCTTCCAGAGAACTTTTGGCCACAGGAGCACCCACTCTATATTCGTATGACGCCTCGAGGTCGCCGGACGCTGTTGACTTCTCTCTCTTCACTGGCATTTATAGGACACTATCCATCGCTGAGTCAACCGACCTTACTTTATATCACATTCGAGCTATGTTTGGTTTCAGGCTTCTTCCTCTCAACGCTAATTAGCGAACTTTCATCAGCATCTCTATGACCGGATTAACCTTAAGATTCAGATGGATTCGCGCAAAGATATCGAATATGCGGTTGATCTGTTAACCTAAAACATTCACGTAACTTTTGAACTTGCCTTGGCACATCATCCTCCTTTCTCTCTCAACCCACCTCAGGCTCAGTTAAAAGCTGAAGTCCTTGCGCTGGTAAAGTATAACTTCAGGTTACGTCCGCAAAACCGTATGGAGGAGAACTACCTATGAGCTGAGTCAGGTATTGCAAACAGTACGAGAGAAGCACTTTGACAACTTGTTATTAAATATGGACCCATGGAAGAAGTCATGTTTCAATCTATGGCATGGTTACTCACGGCATATTAGTTGGTGAGTCGCTTCATGACGTGCCAGTTGGTTGGCCCTGCAGAGATGCGGGAGGCACGAGAAATCCTACCGACGTGCATTCTGGACCAGAGTCCAATAAATCACATCGCACCACAGGATGTTGTGAATCTGGTTCTGAACCTGAAAATCAAGAAGTGTCCTGGCCACGACCAAATCGACAAGGGCGAAAGCCCTTGGAAGGCAGTGTTGTTCATGATGTTGCTGTTTAACAGCATGATGCGGATTTGCCATTTTCGCACTTAGGTGAAGCCATTCCAGGTCACTAATTCGGATTTCGATCGCAGAACGGCACGCCGGAACAACTGCATCGAGGTGTTCACTGCATACTAACTTCGTTGGAGACGAAACAATATTCCTCTGCAGTCTGCCTAGACGTTAAACAAACATTCGATTGGGTCTGGATCGATGGACTACTGCAGAAAATTAAAGTGGCAAACAATTTCTACTCATGCGAAACTTTCTGCAAGGACGAACCTTCTACGTGGCGGTAAAAGACCATCAGTCGCATGCGAGTCGGTGTCAAACAAGGGGAGTGTCCTAGCTCCGGTTCTCTACTCCATATACACTTATGATAGGCCGACAACCGGGGATGAGCAATCTTTTATCGCTATTTACGCGGACGATACGGCAGTCATCTTCAACTCTGCCTCACTAAACGTTGCTGCGGAGAAATTGTTTAGCTACTGTGACAAATTCCCCTCCTGATCCAAGTGCTGGAACATTGTCATTATAGCATCAAGCCTTATTCCTCAGGTGGATCAAATCCGATATCTCGGTCTGATACTGGACAAACCCCTTATATTGCGTGCACACACAAAGGTAATTACAGCGCGCTCTCTCTAAAATCTCAAGAAACTGCAGTGTCTCATACACGTCCGTTATTATTATTTTTCTTATATTTCACTTTAATGAAATAAAATAGTGGCATGTGGGAATTTAAAGTGAACGGTTGTGCCTTTGTTATTTTCTACAAAGTTAAAAGTCTTCGTTATTCGCACACCCTCCGCTCATTACATTCTCATCTCTTAATAGCAAGAAATGCCTTCCCGAATCATGCACTATCCATATCTAATAAGAGGCTCATAAATCTGCAAGTAGTGGCACCTACTTGGCGTTACGCCATAGAAATTTGGGGTACCACTGCCGCCTACAACATCAGAAGTGTGCAGGCGTGCCACAACAAGGCATTCAGAAATATTACAGGCGCCCGTTGGTACGTCGCCAACACCACGCTTTACATGGACCTCTTCATGCCAACGGTTATAGGAGGCATCAATTGTCTCAAAAGCCGCTATCACTCAAAATTTTTTATGTGTCCCCCTCAACCATATCTCAACAAGGCGTAGACTGGCGAGGCTATACATGATCTACCCCTAAGAAGGAATCATAGCCTTTTCATCCATTGCCTTGACGCGAAACTTAGTCTTAGTCTTAGCCCAATTTTTTTATAAGTCACTATATATAATCCGTCAAATGTGTTCTGCGAAAAATGTTTAACTTGTCAAAAAAAAAAAAAAAATTGTTAAATGGTCTCGTCTTCGCCCCGGCTTCCCCAGAAATACACCAAATATCTCATATACCAAGAAACAATTCCGCTGTCTCTCTCTCCTCGTTCTGGTGGCGCAGATATGTGCCTCCTGAGCTATATCCGCCCTGGTAATCAGTTTTTTTTAGTCCTACGGAAATTTCATTCATAGGGTCAGGCTTAAATCATCTCTACACATCATGCTGACCAAGAACATATAATTATAGTTTTAAATAGTTTTAAAACCAATAACTGCGTGAGGGTACAAGAGTGCACTAAAATACAAACTCTGAATCGCAAGGTAGGGGGATGAAAAATGTTTCGTTTGTCTTAGAGTAATTTTAAGAAACGATTATTTCATAAAATACTATTTTAGATAACTAGAATTCTTGCATTCCTCTTCAATCTGCACCTAAGCTTTCAGAAAAATGAAACAACGATTCAGGAATGATGGCTAAGCAGCCTGTCAATCAGCAACCTTTCCATCGTCGCAACTTACGTTATATTCATGTAATCGGCCACAAATGGTTTTGATGAATCTCACAAAACATAGTCAGTCTTCATCATGTGAAACTAGAACTAACACGGACGGTAAAAGAAGCCAAATGAAGGGGTAAATTCGAAATCATTGTAATTAGGGCTGGTACTTCGTACTATAAAATGCATTGAGAGTGGATGTTGACGCATACAATAATTCTAACAACTCATAAATATACGCAGTTCATTTCCGTTGTAATTTTTGTTGTTTCTATCGGTGCTATTATGCCACAACAAATAACTACACTAGTAGACAGCAAAATTAAAATAAAAAATTTTGCAAAGGTGCAGCGAATGTGGTGTGCGTTTAATTTTACATACCAAATGCAAATATTAATCCGAAGAAGTAAACTTTGAAAAAGGTGATGCCAGACTTTCCTGTGCATCACTATGTCCCATTCGATTCATTGGTGAATTTGTATCTTAATAGTATTATAGTAATATTTAACTCTCAGAATAAGCGCACTTCAAAGAAGCTAATATAAAATTCTTACAGACTCTCATTAAATTAGAACTTACATCTTACGTTTGCTTCATTGCCTTGTGCCGTCTTCAAGACTGCCATAATCATCAAGCGAGGCGAGCACGTTTATGACCAAAGAGTATTAATTCATATAGAGGTTACATTCCTCTCACGAGCTTTTTGAGCTTTTTTCAAATAGTAAGAAGACATTGGCTTATGTTATTTGTCTGCTATTATCATCGAAGTAGCAGCGCAGGCCTCTGTGTAGCAACGTCATTCTGCTAATTACTGAACGCGAATTCTTGGCGCGAATTAGCGTTAAAGGAATTTTTGTATGTCACCTTTGTTTTGTTTGTTTTGATTGCCGTCACCCATTTTTATTTTGATTATATTGATATAGTTGTGGGAATGATAGCGAAAAAGGAACATGTATTAGTTTGGCGCAGGTACTGATTGCGTTGACTTGGATATCTTTCCATAATGGGTAAAGTAAGGTATAAGGTAAGTAAGTGAGGTATTTTTTTCTGTGTTATTTTTTGGTATAAATGGATAGTTGATAGGCCAAAAGTAGTCGTGGGAAACATATTAGGTGCCTGCTCAATGGGAGGGGTTTTGTTTTAGTACGTTTACGCGTCAAGCAGGAACTCTATGCAAATTCATGTTGTACGTAATAAATAATAAAGTACTATTTTTTGTGCTAGGTATGTCGAAAAATTGAAAATTGAATAACGCTAATTCTACCTTTACTACCAGGCAAACAGAAATAACCGTAAGAACCAGCAAGTGTCCAATACGAAAACGAAATCAAACCAGCTGTGATTCTGCCAATATGAGGAAAGAAAGAAATAAATTGTGCCTTCGCAACGCAACAACAAAGCGTGTGACATTTGTTTTTTCTCATTTGCTAATAATAAATGAGAACAAGGAAAGAAGACAGCGAATGTCCAAGTGATAGTAAGAGAAAACCAAAATCCAAGTCCCTGCGCTAACCCGAATATAATAAAAAAGACAAGAAAATAAATTTGCCTACGCTCACGCAACAACAAAGTCTAGAATATTGGTTTTTTTCTTCTTTGACGGTCACAAGGAAAGACAAAGGAACACAACACAAAGGATGACGAAATTTGCTTTGCGCGATTGAGACCCGAATTTTGGTGTTTTCGTTTCTATCTACTGTGTATTCCTCGTACAGTCAAACTTCCAAATGTCGAATTACCATAATGCATAACTAAAGTCCGAGTTATGGGCATATTCCAGTTATGGAACACATATGGTATTTATTTTTTGCTATAAACGCACTCAATTTGAGTAATGGAGATATTCGAGTTATAAAAGTTCGACCTATGGAAATTCGACGGTAGTTAGAAATTTCACTTGGGTTTCTTCGGCTGTTCTAGAAATGGATTTAATTTTCTGCCACAACCGAAAATTGTCTTCAAGAAGTTTGAAGTCAAAAATCAAAACTTACCATTGTGAAGGTGACCTTGTTATATAGGTATAGTGCGTGTATGTCATTGTATTGTGTGTATCACTGGGAATATTTTTGTACGATTTCCCTTTGTGATCAAGCCTTCTTTTTTTCTGACCGCCTGGTATTTTCATTTCATTCATATAAATGAATATAGGCGAAATACCATGCAGCCCTTGCTGATATGGGTCGATTTCGTTTCTAGTATAAAATTAAAGAAAACTCCACACAATTTACTCAATATTCTCAAAAACCTTGCAAGTAAAAAACTTTGAACAAAAAAATCAAAGAAAGAAGACAGTGCTCTGATTTTTGTTTTTATTTTGTCTTTCTTGTGTTTTTATAATTTTCTTATCATTCAATATTTTGACCTTTTACGGCAGTCCGTCCATTTGCTTGTTTAGCTTAATCAAACCAACAGAATATTTTACGCCACATAAGTTGAACACACAAGAAATCTGTACAACTGCTGAAAATTTAACATAAATCGCTTAGAATTCATATAGAGGTTACATTTCTCTCTTAAGTTTTTCAAGTTGTTTTCTAGAAGTCAGAACCCAATAGCTTATGTTAATCGGCTGCTATTAACATCTAAGTACCAGTGCATAATCTTTGCCTTTGACCACGCAACAACAAAGTGTGCGATATTTGTTTTCTGTCTTATTTTCCGAACATAAGGGTAGACAAAGAAAAAAGATATGCCTGCGTGAATGAATATGTATACTTTTTGCGTGCACGCAAATTGGAACTCAACAACAAAACACGCGCTCGGGACCTGACTTTTGATAATTTTGGTACGACAATCGAAAATTGATTTGAAGGCTACGATGTGAAGTGGGGTGCGTGCGGGAGTAAATATTCATCTTTTTGCTTCGATCCTTTTCTATGCCCTTGGTGCGAGTTTGCACCTGTATTGTTGTCTACTGCCATCGCCTACTTGTCGACAAGGAAAGAAGTCGTAAAGTAAGGTTCGTGCGGGAATAAAAATTGATTTGGCTGGACTCGACAAGAAGTTGAAATGAAAAATCAAAAGCAAGTCAATGTTTGAGTGTTTTGTGTAGGTATAGTGCGTGTATGAGAATTAGATAGTATTGGTTTCTTATTGTGTGTTTCATTCGGAATATTTTTGTATGATTTTACTTTGTGATCATGTCTACTTTTTATGTTATTTTCATTTCATTCATATAAATGAAATATGGGCGAAATATGGGCTAATATGGGCTCGATTTGGTTTGTAGTTTAGAATTAAAGAAACATCCACACAATTTGCTTAATATTCTCGAACAACTTGCAAACAAAGAACTTTAAAAAAATCAAAGAAAGAGGATAGTGTCTCTGATTTTTGTTTTTATTAAGTCTTTCTTGTGTTTTTTTAATTTACTTATCATTGAATATTTTCCCCTTTTACGGCATTTCGACGAGCAGCCATTTGCTTGCTCTTTACCAGATATTCTAGCCAACATAAGTTGTACAGACAAGAAATCTGTATAACTACAAAAAACTTAACATAAGCTATTGGCTTCTGACAAGTCTCTCCGGCCTCTTTTTAAGGGAGAAATGTAACCTCTATATGAATGTATACACTTTGCTATCGCATATACACCCAGAATGAGAGACAGACATATTTATATAAGCTATTGGCTTCTGACAAGTCTCTCCGGCCTCTTTTTAAGGGAGAAATGTAACCTCTATATGAATGTATACACTTTGCTATCGCATATACACACAGAATGAGAGACAGACATATTTATATTGATTACAATCCATTTTCTTTATTTGAAATCGTGGTTTCGGTTTTTGTGGCTATTGTTGTTCTCGTCGTGGTTACCTTTCACCTTCGTAAAATTTAAAACGTTGAACGTTAGCTGCATTGCGTTCTTCATCGTTCTCTTGTTCCTTCAGAATCTTCTTTAATTTAATTTTATTAATTTGTTTTGAAAAAAGCGTCGTTAAAGTCGAATTCAAACGAAAAATGAATCAAATTATTTTTGTTGTGAGCATTGCTGTTGCTGCTGTTGTAGCTGTTGGCGGTACTCTTGACAAGCCACAGAAATTATTTACTGCTGCGTGCATTTAGATATGGTTTTCATGAAATTTTAAACTGTAATGAAGCACTTCGGAATGCGCTTGAATAGTAATTAGTGTGAATATTATTCGAGCGCAATTATACGAGTTGTTGAGGTCGCCATTTGGCTACAAAGTGCCATTCGAATTTCATAATATTGCAAGTACAAGTGTACAGTTCGATTACACAAATCGCAAAAAAAAAAGATATGATATTTCTCGACTATTCAATTAACCTCAAGCTTCTTGAAGACACATTCTTTTCAAGAAGTCCTCAAATATTTTTCTTGCGTGTTTGCAGACATGAATGGACGACAAAATGAAAATGGAATGAGTATAAATCGAAAGATATCAAAGAAAATAATTCAGAAAGGAACTTGAAAATTTTATAGTGAGCGAACCGCTGAAAAAATAAGGAAAAAAAGACGAATAGAAAAAGAATTAGTGTTAACACAAAATAAATATTCAGAATGATTTTAAAATACAAACGTTTGGCTCGTTGTCTTTTCATGTAATTTATTTGTTTCACTTTGTGACTTGGTTCGTTTTTTACTAGTAATTCATGCACCGAAAACATTCATTGGATTGATTTGGATTTTCATGAGATTTGCTTTACTAAACGTTTCGTTCGTTAAAGATTACCTATCAAATTATGTAATATCATGCGCCCGACCAAAGCAATCAAAACATGCCCACTAGCTGCTATTCAATTAGAATTTTCACCCACGGTAGACACAATATTCATCATACGCTCTAAGGAGCTTTTGTACGCAATTAATCGATTTCATTTTCATAACGCATACGAACCACACACTTATACACATACTGACAGGGGAGTCATTGGAAATGAGCAGTTGTTTATAAATTCCGAAACAAGACAACGGAAGGAAACCAGTGTATAAACTAGTGCCGTGTAAGTAGTGTATACGGGTGAAAAAAAATTATCGTTTCGATAACTGCGTAATAAAATGACCGCTCTCCGTTTGTTGCTTTTTTTTTTGCGCTGTATGTTAACATCACTGTAGAATACTCAACTTAATGAACTATTTTAATAAACCAACCGATACTGGTTGACCGGTTGATCTTGATTGATCTATTTCTTGACAATACAATGTTTCGGATAAAAATGCTAATTTAACTTTTAGTAAATAAACAAATTCAAATAATGAATAATGACGACATTTGGCGTAAACAGTTGCAACACTATTTTCCTTCATTCTCGTATTCCTTGCAAAATAGTCGCGTGTGCATCGTGCCGACCGTATTGAGTTTCCTGTTAAAAGTGACATTTCAAAGCAGTAAGTAATATTTTGTTGAAAGAGCCTTCGAAAAATATTTGATTTTTACCGAATTTTTCATATATTTATCACTTCCATGACACGTATTTGCAGTCAATCCAAGTCTTATATACAGTGAAATATCCATTGTGGATAGCAAAGTCTACAGCGTAGGGTAATCTTGTGGAATAGTGCTATTAATTTCATAAAGGGGGTAAAGGGGAACATGATATTCAGGTGCTGCAATACTTATCGCTGGTTTCAGGCAGGTTTCTATGATCGTCGTTGGGAGATGACTTCGGGCTCGGTCACCGTGTGAACGATGGCCAACTCGTTAATGCTGGCGGCAATGAAGATGGGCTTCGGACATTTGTGTTGAATACTTGAATCAATTTGCTCAACGTGACTAACGTATTCGCATTGGGATTTGTGTTATTAGTGGCACTGTAATAAACTTTTTTTGTTTATTAAATATTTTTGAATTGTGGGTATTGTTTATATTTTTTTGAATACCTACAACTTATAGGAAAAATTTTGTAAGTAGGGAAAATAATATTTTTTGTTGTTGTGTTATTTTGCACCCGTCTATTTTATCGTTTAACACGATTTTGTTTAACATCTTATTTTTCAGGAGTATAACCCCCAGTTAAGCGAAGACTAGCAGTACACATAGAGGTGTGTATCGAAGACTCATTTCTGAAACATATGGATTTTATAATATGATATCCACACCAAACATTTATTGCAGGTTATATGTACAAACACTTTGGTGGCACAGCTACCGCCAAAGTTTAGAAACTCAACTTACAGGATAACGGTTCAACTTCTAATATACGCCCCCCTTACTAAAAGGCATTATGTTAAGTAATTAAGTGTTTGACTCCTCCTCTTACAATATCCCTTAAAAAGTAGTATATAAGATGCATAATAATTAAAGAAAATCAACCAGAATATATCATGCAGAAGAAGTGCCTTATCAGAGAAGATGGAGACATTTTCCAACTGTCCTCTCTGTAGGGGTTAAAACCAAAACATCTGCATGGTAAAAGCTGTTCGAGTTACACATAAGTGTGGATAATTTTTTACATATGGCATATTCAATTATAGGACCATAGTTCAAAGACTTTTGTATGGAAAAATACCTCCATATAGATATCTAGAAATTGTAGGTGTTATGAAACATATCCAACTTCTTGGCGTCTTTCCATACATTATCAGTAAACTAAGGAGAAAAGTCTAGGTCGTAGCCGAAATTGCCGTAGTTTCGCAAAGTATTAGATAAAAAGAAATGTAAACCTATTTAGTACATATATTTATTTCTTTATTTATAATAATAATATTGCGTCTGTCTTGTATACACATTAGTCAGTTCTCACCGATCTTCCTCTTCCGGGCAGGTACTAGTACTACCGTTACTGTCGTTGGCATTGTAATTTGAAAAATCCCGCAGAGCTGCTTCAACGGCTCTTGGCGGGACATTGAAAAGAGGATGCGTTGGAAGAAGATCGTTCGTGGGGGAGCCAAGGACTTGTTGATACAGATCATTTTCCGAATGCTGTGCTATGGCAATGCCGCTTAGCGTGAACAAGTGTGATATAGATACTGTGGTTTGCCGGGCTTGTCAATGAGACCACCATTTAATTTTTGGCAACATAAAATGATATAATCATGAAGTGCAGCCTCATGGAACAAACAGGTTTCCATAAATTTATCTTCTGTTACCAGCGTAGCTTGGGTTATTGGTATCGTAGCACTAACCCAAAACGAATAACAACCATCGACGGGTTTATTCGTACTCCCTTGAAATCCGCCCTCATAATTCATTTGCCGCTGTAGGTTCCACTTGAGTAATGCTTGCCTATTGCATTTATGCGCCTCATTGAGTAACGCCAAGCCAGCAATGCCACAAAAAGTATAACCACCGTGCGCCTCCAAATGGGGTGCACCGCCGAAACCGCCACGTACGTTTGACAGCTTGATATCCAATCCGCAGTACCGGTAAATAAGCGCTTTAGAGTCGCATCCGGTACATTGGTGATTATCGCGCACGATATAGCACAATAAGCACCCCGCAAATCAGTTTCGCCATCCACATGCAAGCGAAAAGAGCCATCTTCCTCACGTATCGCGAAGAGGAATTGCACTAACGAATCACGGTCTATAGCCCGATAAGCACTCGGGGTGCCAATGATACAAAGGCTATTTACGGCTGAATAAGTCGGCGCAAGATGTGCATATTGGCCGGGTCCACCTGCAAAGCCTCCACTCGGCACTCGGCATTTGGTTAGGAACTTCACGACATGTTCGAGTGTTTCGTCATCGAATGTTAAATTTAGCAACTGCGCAGCCTGCAATATCCAATTGACACACCAAGGCCGACTGCTGTCCAAGCATTCATAATTTTGGGGCAAGCGACGTAGCATACTTCCAGAAATCGTTGGTGCTCTGCACGATGCAGCTGTGCTATGCGAGGATTTAAAAACTGCAGTTGTTGAAAGCGGTCAAAACACATCTCGACGGAACTCTCAGTTTTTTGCTGTTCTCTGGAAGTTGTAGTCGAAATTTTCTCATCGTTGAACTTGAATTTCTTTAAATATGTTAAATCACAAAATTCTAATTCATCGTTGGGGAAAAACATTTTGTTGACGAGTGCAAGTAATAAGTTTTAAGTCAGTGTAATAATAAATTTAGAAAAGCTAAAACGACAAAATTTACGAAAAGTAAAAAACGAACGCGCCCGTCCTCGTTTCGGACAAAAACGATTTAAACTACGGCAAGGCTGGAAAGCATAAGCACTCACAACTTTCCGAGTCAAAATGCTGGTTTTTTTATGTACTCGTTAGAGAGAAAAAAGAAGACAATAGTGAAATGAAAATAATTACAATAATTGCATCTAAGATTACAACGACACTTCCTTTTCTCTTGATATCATGTTACGAAGTCGTTCGGGTCACTTTCCACAAACACTTAAATTATTTGCCTGTATTAATGTGTACGTCGACTCGGTAGGCTTGTGGAAGTATACTACAGCTGTCATCCCAGAGGTGGTAGGTTAAAACCCCAACTAGGCTACTCCCCTAGGCGTTATAGATGACCATCAGGAGGAATAAACCCTTGATGGTTAATCACCCACCTTGTCTGACAAATAATCTATTGTCGTAACCAAAACAAGCCTCGGATATCCAGCAACAATGACAATAATTCGCACACAAACCATGACATAAACTATAAAATGGAACGTAGGAACTCTTAAGGAAGTATGCACAATTCGAAGTGCAGATGGCGACCTATAACTTAATCATACTTGACTTAAGCGAGATGCGTTGGAAAGGCTTATGGTAGCATGGTACTGCACAGCGGGAAGGACGACAGAGCAGAAAGCGGCGTAGGCTTCATAACATATAAGGACATGCCAAACACCTAGCAGTCCTGGAAGCCAATTTCTGACTACATAATCTCGGCCCCCTTCGGCAGCAGTATACGTAGGCACCTAACCATCGTGCAACGGTATGCGCGTTTCACATCAGAAAGTGCTAAGCACACTCAAACACTTTTTTATTTTTTACGCGCTTTTCCTAGTAAAATTACCAAGTGTTAATACAATGTATAACTGCTCTACTGTTAGTTTGACAGAAAAAATGGGTGCACAACCAGATTTAATGCAGCTCTGTAACTACTGCAAATAATTTTTTTAATTACGCATCAAGAAGTAAAGCAAGTGTAATGAGTTCAGTGGACATTTTGTCTTTGAGTTAGTAAATTTTAATTTTGGAGCTTACGGAATTGTTTTATTTACCCTACAAATTTTGTGCTGTTGAATATCAATTTAAGTTCGTGTAATCCAATCCAATTCCATAAATAATTTGTTTACGACTGTCATTTTCGGTTGCCCTTGCTAGCTGCGCACCTTTCTCGACGTGCGTGCTGAACCAATTTTGTTAGCGCCCATTTGATGTCCTTTTTACTTGGCGTCTTTTCATTTTCAAGTGATTTTTTGGTTTTGATTGCTGTTGTTGCTGCTGTAAATTCAACGTTTTGATACAAAAACGTGAAGGTAAAACGATGAGGCCACGACGCAACAACGATTCCCTCGCATCATAAAATTTTTTACTTACATCGGTTTTTTCGGCTTGTAGGTTTCCCATTTGGTTTTGTTTCTCTTTTTACATTTATTTTTTGGGTTTTTCAATATTTTTTCCACATTGTCATTCCTTTTTCTTCTGTGTTGTTTACTCTAAGCAGAAAATTTGATTTTATATCGTTTACTTCTTCAAGTGAAAACTGTTTTTTCTTTTTTTGAGCCGCTGGCTGCTCATTTATTGAAGTCACTTTTTCCATTATTTTTTCGTTTCTTTTTAGGCCGTGAGTAAGAAACTTACCGTGATACAACTGACTCAGTGATGCATTAAATTTTAATCAAAGTATGTACAACAAATAAAAAAATTCCAAGGACTTTATTTGATAGCCATTTTATTGTTCTGAAAACAAAGTTTTGGATTTGGTGAGAGTTGTCCTATGTTAGACATTTTGAAATAGAATTAAGTGATGATCGAAATGTAAACAAAAAGAAAAAATTCTATTCTTACTAATATTATAAACGCGAAAATAACTCTGTCTCTCTGTCTGTTATCCCTTTACGCCTAAACAGCTAAATAAATTTTTATGAATTTTGGTACAGTAGCGTCTCGGTAATTCGGAAACTCGGTAATCTATACACTCGGTGTTCCGAACACAAATTACATTGCAGACTCTTTAAAATGCTTGCTTTTTTACTCCCTTCTTAAAATTCAAATGGAAAGTGAAAGAAACACAAAATTCAAAAAGTTCCAGACAGTTTTACCGTTATATAGCGTCTGGCTGTCGCCTTGATGTTTGTTTTCACAATAAACGACATACATTGTGAATGTCTATAAGGCACCTAAGACGCCTTATTGTAAGCAAAACCCACGTTCGTTTAGAATAGAAACCTTGCTTGCAGTTTACACTCATAGCAAAATCGCTGGGCCAAACACACTTTTAAAAAAATTAGTGTGGTCGTTCCTTTAAGCCTTACTTACTAAACTTACCAAAAAAAGCTCTTTTTATATAGCAAGTCATCGCTGGCTTTTTTCTCTGACTTGCTAACCGCGATTACTGATTTGTCTCTGCTACATGCAGTGCGGCTAGATTTGTAAAATTACGGCGTTAGGAAATGATCGGCTAGAAGTCTAGAAAAGGAAAAAAATAAATAAATATTACTACATTTCACTTTCGAAGCAACTAATAACAACACTCAATTTATTTTCTTACAAATTGCGTATTTATTACTTTGTTTACAAATGGAAAACATCTAATTGAAATATGATGATTTGGTTAGCATTGAATTTTTGTGATGAATTTTTAGTCATCGCCATAACTAAATTTTCAACGTAATTGTAAATTAGGCATTCACAATGAGCAAAAAGCAGCAAAAAGGGTCAGCTATGACTTCTGCTGAACGCGACCAATGCATCGTGCGATTATTTCAACTAAGTGAACATTTTTACGTTATGTTTTTCCCTAGAAATTGTACGGCGCTGTTAAAACCGACGGATCAAAATGCGATTCGTATATTTAAAATAAATTATCGCAAAAGTTTACTATACAATATTTTATCTGTCATGGCCCATAAAATATTTAAAACCTGGCGTATTCTAAAATATTGGAATAAACTGGAGTAGGAATCTGAAGATGACCTACCGCTATTGACTTACGATAAAATTGTGTTGTAGCTACTTTGGTTGATATAGTCCCATATGAACACACCAAAGGAGAATTGAATGAGCGGATAAGTGATAGAAGAACACAATGAAATTGAAGGAGATAGTAGCACTTTTATTTAATAAATTTATTAAGAATGTTGAGCAAAATAATTTGTCCTCAGTAGACATAACCAAATTGCAAAAATTTAGAGAATTTGTACTTGACGTCAAAAACAACGTAACAGTTGATAGTTATAGTTAAAAGTTCGTTTTCATCATTTTTAGAAATGTTTCGGTAAATGGGAAAATTCGATAAACCTTAGCACTATTTGGCCGGGTGGAAACTATATATATTTTATATATATTAACCAAAGTGGAAAAAAGCCTGTGTTTCCCTCTGCTGCCCGTATTTTTTTAACCAATTTAGTGTTTTTTTGTTTGTTTTAAAATTACCGTAGGAAGGTCGGGGCAAGTCTCTCCTGCCTTAAAAAAAGGCAGGAGGGACTTGTCAGGTACTATTGGCTTATGTTAAATTTTCTGTAGGTTTGCAGATTTTTTGTCTGTTCAATTTAGGTGCGGTAAAATATTCTGTTGGTTTGCAAAAGCTAAACAGCAAGCAAATGGCCGGATGCCGAAATGCCATAAAATGGGAAAATATTCAATGATAAGTAAATTATAAAAAACACATGAAAGATATAATAAAAACAAAAATCAGAGACATTGCCTTCTTTCTTTGATTTTTTTTTTTTCAAATTTATTTGTAAGGTCTTCGAGAATATTAAGCAAATTGTGTAGAGTTCTCTTTATTTTTACACTACAAACGAAATGGAGCCATATTAGCATGGCTGCCTTGTATTTGTGTCTATTTGTGTCTTCTAAAGTTTCTAAAACGAATTTCATCTGCTAAATCACTTCACACTTTCTAGATTTTTTTTCGTAATTATAACATTTTTATTACTTGCTCGTATGTTCTGAACTTATAACCACATAGTGGCACAATATACCAAAAATAAATAAGTTAGGAGTATATTTTTACACTAAAAAACGGAATAGTTGAATTTATTATGATATTACATTGACTCATGTTATTTAACTCCCTTAAATGTTACTATTTTACTCTCTTTAATGTAACTTAACAACTATCAATCATTACGGGTGCACTTTATATGCATAATATAGTCAGAGATCTTCGAACAAGCAACCAGACAGAACCTTCGCTCTTGTCTTTTGTGTGTTAGCATTTATTTCTATATTGCACATCGCCCTCTAAGTGAACTTTTATGTGATCAAGGGAAGCGCTCCTTGATTGTACATTTTTTGTGCCCCACATTAGGCTCTGTGCAACCATAGATTAATATCTGCCCATTTCAGGATCCAATACTGAAATCGGTCAGTCCTTTGGGACCCAATACTGGTATTGCAGTCCAGCGTCGTTGCTAGACGCCCCCTTGGGGAACTGCCGCCAGGGCAGTCTATCATCGTCATCCTAATCATCATCGTCGCCAATTCGCCGTTAAATAACTTGCCTTCTGCACAACCCTCATCTTAATCAGCTTTTTCATCACCACTTAAAAAGCTTTTGCTTGGTTAAAAGCTCCTTCTCGGTTAAAGCCGCCACGTTGTCAACTGCGTGCCTCCTCGCCATCCTCATCTATAAAATCAACGCTTTGAATTTGTGTTCGTGGGAATACACACAAGTGCATATGTCATATATACTACATACATCACATCACCCACAAAACGATGATTCTTGCTTTGCTAACGTCGCAACCCACTTCTACATTTACATTAATGCTTTTGCGAGCACACAGTGTGCTGTTCCTCTGTGGGCAATTCGTCACAATTCCGTTACATTTGGATGTTAACTGGAAATTCGTTGTCATAGCAACGCATCTAGCTACTCCGCGGCAGCTTCCTTTCACAGTCATTGACCTTTTCGCTTTCATATCATATATTTGAACTTTCATATATCAGCTGACACATTTGTATAAGTGATATTACTATTGATAATTGCCATATCGCATGAGGACTTTAAACGGCAACGTACAAATTTTAGGCGTAATATATGGAGGATTATGGCCTTTGTTGAAGGTGGAAATCAGCTGTCTTCATTGGAAGTACAATGTCGCTTAGACATATTGGCTACCTACTTCAAGCAAGCATTGACCATCCAAACGGAAATGAAACACATGAATTCAGCAAACGTCACTCGCACAGATTTAAAACATAAGGCTGACTGTAAATGCTAAGCTAGAAGAAAACCGGCATAACACCTTCGTGTACTACACACTCGTCCACTCACCTTTCAACGTTCAATCATCAAATTTACCACGCTTGTCATAACCAAGTTATGATGAAAAACACGCCGATTACAAAAATTTTAACTCTTCCCTTAACAAAGGCATCAAGCGTGAGGAGAACTTATTTATTATTGAAATATTTAATCATTTGTTTGCATTTAAAACATTTGTGAAACGTTCTATTGTATCGAAATAAATTGTTTGAATTTGGTACTAAATTTAATTGGTCTAAATAGAGCTGGAAAAAGCTCCAGAGCTTAACATATACCTTCAAACCTTCTTTCTACAATTGAGAATGCGAGTAGACAGTCGGTATAAGTATTTACACAGGAGTATATTGTAAAAGAAACAAATAATACAATATTAAAAAAGAATAAAGAAACTAATTATTAGTAAATAAATGTATAACCACAAAACTACCTGTCTGGTAATTAATACAAACTCGCTAGTTCTTGACGTATTTGTATCTTCAGTAAACGAAGAACAATTTGGATCACTAATCTCACCTTCAAGGGATTAGTTCCAATCCAAATTAAAATCTTCGTCGGTCTCTCAATTATTGCTCTCCAAATAAGGGTGAGTTGAAATTTTCAAGAACTTTAAAGTTGCAAATCGTTGTCTTGGTTTTTTCTAGCATTGGTTTTTTATAGCATTTGCAACTGTGGCACTAAGTATTTGCGTGGAATACGAAATACGATTTTTTTAAGCAATTCTAAATGACTGAACATTCTGCAATGTTTGAACGGTAGGTATTGAAAAATATTATGTATTGGTCCAATGCTTCACACTTGGGCATATTTAAAATGCATGTTTCCACTCAAAAAAATTATATTTACGCCAATTTTCGGTTTGTTAATTCATTTGTGAGATAAATTGTGTTAAACATGGATGCCAATAAGGAAAAAGGTCGGTACATTTTAAAAGTGCAAATACGAAAATGTAAGTAAGGCAGCTGAAATTGTGTCTATGGCCACGGATACTTCTTCTCTGGACCTGTCGTGCAAAACTGAGATAAAATGGTTGAAATGATTAAAGCAGACCAGCATGTTAAAACCAGTCACAAAAATCTGGATTTAAAAGGAAGATCGATGGAAATGGAAGGTGGAACTAAAAAGGCATCATCTACCATACATCACCATATAGAACCTTTTTTAGCATTAAAAATTTTCGTATTTTCTAAAAAAAATACGTAAGCGTCCATATTTGTATGAGACCGAAACTTGACACCGAATAAGACATTGACAACTCACTAAACCATTTCAACCCAACCACTGCGAGTGCTGCCGTTGCCACGACACCGAATTAAGTATTAACTAGCGCGGAAATTGAACGCCTAGTATCAGAAAAACGCCGGCTAAAACGTGAATAGCCCATACGGAACCAAAGTGGGGACTGGGCGCGATCTGATGAGGAAAAGGCCCTAACCTTTGCTAACCACCTCAAATCCGTCTTCCATCCAAACATGCCTTGATACGGATTTCAGCTTCCCCAGCTGCCGTGCACTTCGTTCCATACTAGCAGCGTACTTCAAACTAATTAAAATAAGTTAAGTGCGGTAATTCCGAAGGAATCTCAAAGAAGGCGTCAGAGCACGACCTCATCATCCCAAAGATGATTATTGAACTACCGAACTGCGCTATATCATTCCTTGCAATGCTCTTCAACGCAATACTTAGATTGGGTTATTTTCCAGCTTCATGGTAGAAGTCAGTAATACTCTTGATCCAGAAAGTAGGTAAAGACACATCGATGGTCTCTTCATACCGGCCTATAAGCTTTCTCCCGATGTTGTCAAAAGTTTTTGAAACAATTTTTATTAAGAAACTCTCACCACACAATCGAGCAAGTAAACCGAGTCACTACGGAATTCAGAACTGCATTTGAACAACGAGAATACTGTTCAGCTATATTCATTGACGTTGCTCAAGCTTTCGATCGTGTATGGTATGATGGCCTTATTTACAAAATAAAAATAATGCTGCCACAGAACTCACATAATCTACAGGAATCATACCCCACAAAAACGCTGTTTGTCGTGAGATCCAAAAATTTTACCACAAAGGAATATCACATAAATACTGGCGTTCTACAAGGCGGTGTTCTCGGTCTGCTGTTATACGTTTTATTCACCGCTGACATACCTACAAACCTCCGGATCCTGACATCAACCTTTGCAGATGACACTACAATCACCTGTAGCTCTCGCTGCCCTAAAAAAAGCGCCAAAAGAGCAAAGCGATCACCTGCAACTTGTATCGGACTGGATGGACAATTGGCGCATAAATGTCAATACGGACAAATATAAACACGTGACATTCACCCTAAATAAGAGCAACTGTTAGTCTATCATCTTTAATAACACTACCGTTCTCAACGGAAGTCACTTACCTAGGAATTCACTTGGACAGACGACTCACCTGACGTAAGCATATAGAAGCCAAAAAAAATCTGTATAAAATTAAAAGACAAATCCCTCTATTGGCTATTAAACCGGAAATCTGGTTTAAGCCTCGATCTGAAGGTTATATAATATGATACAATAATAAAGCCAATCTGGACATACGGTTCTTAGCTTTAGGGGAACGCAAGCCCAAGTAATGTCGAAGTTATCCAAAGAGCACAATCAAAGATACTTCGCACTCTAACAGGTGCTCCCTGGTACATGTCAAACGCAAACATCCACAGAGATCTAAACATCCCTCTAATCAAAACGGAGCTGGTCCAACTGCATCAGAAATATCACCTTAAACTCTCGCAACATCCCAACCTATAGCTCGTTCAGTCTTGAAGACGAGCAGAAGTACGCGCCTACATCGAAATGACCTTCCTGCCCCATAAAAGCTGGGAGGACCACACAACATAGAAACGTTTTCTTCGCTCATCACCAAAGAAACTTTACTTAGTTACTTAGTTTAAGATTTCTAAATTATTGTTAGGTTTTGTGTTGTATACAAAGTGATTCAACAAATAAATTTATATGTAATAAAAAAAAATAAAAAAAATTGTCTGGGTGATTCAGTGAAGGACTGCAAAAATCGATTGGCTGAGTTTCTCAGCAGCAAGGACCAGAGCTTTTCCGAGAAGAAAATTCGAATCTATCCTCAAAATGACAAGAACTCATTTAACAAAACGGTACATTTTTCACCTTTATGTATGTTTTATGTATAGATGGCCCAGCAAATTTGAAAATCTGCTTGTAATTCTCCCATTCACCGAAACAGTGAGTTCGCTTTAGCACGTTGCCGGGTACCTATATATGTAAGTATGGCAAAAACGGGTGGTTTCCTTTAGATTAAGAAGATTACGTTTGTCATAATACTCACAGAATGTAGTATATTGAATACTTTTCAAATAAAATCATTGCTTTAAACCACAATCAGAACTCTTGTTCCTTAAAAAATATATTGTTATATATTTAAACGAACAACAAAATAAAACTATTACTTTTATTATTAGTACTACTCACATGGTTCTGGGGAAGTTTCTTTCTTCCAATGCCAATTGCCTTCCAAAGTTTCCCTACATTTAAGTTGCTATAAATCAGCAATGACGCATATTTCTATGGTCGTGTATGAAAACACATTTCAGTCACATGACAGGGACACATGTAAAATTTGATGGCTCTGTGTCTGAATACATTTCAATTTCGCATGTTTGAAATGCTTCCATCAAAAATTTTGTATTTCAATTTCCGTACTTAAGCTCATAAGCCAAGCAGATTCAGTGGCTAGGAACACACCGCCAAACGAATTGAAACCGATACCCCGCTGTGTATAACAGAAACTTCAGCATACAGTAAAGAAAATATTGCGAATATTTTGTAATAGGAGCAAAGTTCACTCGACTTTATGAAAAAATTTTTAAACACAAGCAATTTACAGATTCACATGGAGACACTCACGAATACAGAACCCAATTGAGCTCTGCTTTCATGTCACTTGTGTGTTGGGTCATATACCCGCATTATACACTTCTTTCGGAAAAACAACACGAATCCGCGAGAATGTGTTTATCTGCGTTAAACTCCGTGCAAATATTGAAAAATTTGATCAAGTTTCATCACCACTAAAAGAATCTTTATAACTATTTTGGGTATGCAAGCCACTCTTGCCACGCCTTGATACCGTCTTCCATTTTACGCTTCTGTGCACACTTGGTGGCTTAGCTGTTCCACAACTAGTGTGCCTCAATCGTGCATTCCCATTCTACGTTCATGTTATTTTGGCCTAATATGTATACATATGTCAATTGTACCCGTGGGCTACTCTTTTTCTTTTTCCTAAGTGTGAGTGTGCGTTTAGGTTTGAGTGTCCTTCTTTATTTATATTCACTCACACTTTTACGAGTTTTACGATGCGGCACAATATTGTTGTTTATTTCTACTTCTTTGTTATTGCCGCCGTGGCACAACTGCATCTCTGATTGCTTCTTGTTATTATGAGTGTTTACATTGTTGTTATTATTGTTGCCTTTTGGTACTTCGCCTAGGTTGGCTTGATGGCTTAAAGTTGACCACAAACTGACAATTTTCGTTGTGTATTCCCAACTAGTCGCAATAAAAGTCGTTTAGCGTTCCTCGCCACTCATAATTGTGAAGTAATTTTTGATTTAGAGATTGGTTTATTTTGGGACTGGGCTCTTGCCATATATTTTAACCACACGCACACGCCTACACACATACGCCGCACACACTATTTAGCGTATGGCCACAATAAATTAATATTTACTTATATTCGACGTCTTTAAAACTCATCCGCTTTCATGTTTTAACTCCCTTCGACTCAACTCTGTTGTTGTTGAGAACAATTTGCTGCAGCATCAACCGTTGGTACTAGAAAACACATTTATTATCAAAATCCACTTAGGAACTCATTTATCATAGACAAAAACACATTAGAAACTATTATTTATGTATTTCTTGAGGCATACTATAAGGCACACACCTACAAGACTCAAAGAAGCACATATTATATGATCATTTAGTTTGTGCGCTCAAGTTGCAAAATACATTTCGAAAGTCTTCAGTTTTTATGCGTTATACACCTTACTTGCGAACACACTTGTATGCCAGCGTACTTATCTGCTCCCTGAAGTGGAGTGGTGTGGAATGTGTTCGAGGTCCGACATACAAGCATGCAATGAGTGAGAAATTAGTAAGTTTGAGACTATGTGTATTCATGAATGACATCTTAAATCTCCATGGACTCGCAGTGTTTGCAAATCTACCATTACCGGAATGCATTGCCCAAAACAGTCGCCAAACAGGCTTTTATATTAGATGTTCAGGAAAGTTATTTCAGGTTTTTCCAAGGTCGCTAGACGTCAGTGTTGAATCATTTCATTCCTCTGGCGCTACAATACTAAAACGTGTCATTTCATCAAAACAATAACGTCATTGCGCCAATGAATTTTCGTTCCTAAAAATGAGCATTTACGGCATGCAATGCTTTTATTATATAATCAAAACAAAAAGGCCGTTGAAAATCATCATTTACTGGTGGCAACTTACGAAGAGTATGCTTCAAACATAAAACATGAGAAGTGGTTTAGAAAATTTAAAATTTAATTAACTTAATTTTGATATGCAAAGCAGACGGCGTTCGGGTAGACCAAAATCATTTCGGAATGCGGAGTTGCAGGAGATATTCGGCGCTATTCCCGTTGGGGTTCATATCTTAACAGTCGCCTTTCTGTCGTCGTCGCCTTTCTGTCACTCGTACGGCCCTGTCCGGACGACGACGACAAGTTGTCGAAAACTAGCACAAAAGACAAATTAAAAGTTAGCAGCGCTGCTCTAATTTGTGTTGTTATTTTTCGCATTTCTGCAAATAATTTAATTTTTTTTTAATTAAAAAATAAAATAGCTATAAATTTTAAGGCGTTCCCCTTTACTCACCAACCTCTTGCTTTTATAAGGAGAAATGTCTTCTTCATACCCCTTAATGGACTCCACGCGATTGCCGTTTTCTTGTTGCACCTCAGTTTGCTTTTGGCAACAAAGTAATCCTTGTTCAATTCCTGAAACCAAAATTTCGAATTGTCGCAGCGTTGTTATTTTCATATTTCTTAATTTTCACTACACTTGCTTCAGTGTCGCCACCTTAAATGCTGACGACAGAATACGAATATTTCACAGTCGCTTTTCTAGTCGTCGTAAGTTAAAGAATACCGAATTATGTCGATCGACGGAGAAGACGACAACGGGAATGCCAACTTGTCGTTTTTGAGTTGTTTTTTAACAAAAATGCCAACGAGAATATGGAATATGGAGAATATTAGACGGAAACCTGATCCAAACTCAAAATCAATACAGAAATGTCAAATGTGACACAAAACACAATTATCGACCGATTAGGGAAGTGAGTGCTACTTACTCTTCGACGGTTCGAACGAAAGCCGTTTTTGCACCGGATTGTAATGGATTCGAAAGAAGACAATGTGTTTGGATTGATCAGGGAGGTGTGGTGTGCAAGAATCTTTCGAAACCGCGTGAAACAGTGAATAATGATTGCTCTACTCATCTTCTTTTGGTAATGTGACCATTCCTCTCTCAATTCTTATTCGATTGGCCACCAACCGCTGACTACGCTATTCGTCAGTCTCATTGACTACGATCATGTTATTGCGTTTTGCGCGCGTACGCTGACCATTTTTTTCCACATGAGATTTGCAACACACTAAATTCATTTTGCATTAAACTTTATAATGTGAAACATCTTTGGTAGAGTGAAATTTTTGTCACCGCGTCACCGCGTCATCGCATCATCATTTCTTCGTGTAGTATACTATCGTTGAGCCGAAGTTGTGAAACGAAAACAAAGTCGTTATCTGTGAAAACAACAAGTACTTTTTGATGAGAGCGCAATCGTTTGATTGAAGCAGAGACTCGGAAAACAAACAATGATACTATGTCAAAACAACAATAACAAGGGCATATGTTCGTACTGACAGACAGGTCTTTTGAGAGAAGCATGGAAACTGAAACAAAGACGGCCGTTGTAAAAACAATATCATAACAACGAAGGCATGCGTTGATACTAATAGAAATCCTTTGACCGAAAACAACAGCAAGAGGAAGGGCGCGCATTGTTGTTCTGTTTATATTTATAATCATAGTTATTAATATAGTTACATACTGAATATGTTTCACATCAACATCTCGTGAGTGCTAAGCACATTCACAAATTTAGTTTTAGTTTTTTTTTTTTGACAAATAACGGATAACATTAATTGCAGTAAACAGTAAACATATGTAAGATTAAAAATAATGACACATATATATATTAGACTTGGCAATATAATTAGACTAGACTATGAAAATAACAGATGCGTAAAGAAATGACTGAGAAGTCTTAAAATACCTTCGTAGGGGGAGATCATGCAGGTGCAGCCTTTTCTGTCTAGGCCTTGTTTGGTAGCGGTTGAGGCTGGACCCCAGAGGGTTGGGATGCATCGGAAGTTTTCAGTGTAGCGACTGGTGTAGGATTTGATTATCCCCAGAACCGCAGGCATCTTGATGTCACTGAACATACGGCGCCCGTGAGTCTCCTGAGTGCCTTGTTTGGGCAAGCCTGTAATCTCTTAATGTTGTATGCGGTAATAGTGCCCCATATTTGTATGGCGTAACGCCAAACAGATGCCACTACTTGGAGATAAATTAGCCTCTTATTCGCTATGGACAGTTTGTTCAAAGCGCCGAGAAGCCAATCCAACTTCCTGAGCTTCTGAAAGCACCGCGCTGTAACCGCCTTTGTATGTGCACGCCTTTTAAGACGCTTGTCCAGGATCAGACCGAGATACCGGACTTGCTCCATCTCCAACACACATTTTACTTTTAATTGTTTTTCTTACATGTCAACGGCGAACTGATGAATCAATATTTATTTCATACAAAAAACTGAGATGCAATTTTCCGGCTTTCCCGGTATACTAGCTCTCCAAACTTATCCATAAACATTCTCCATAATGACATCCATATATGTATGTATTCATTTCCATGGTTTTCGGTCAAACGGTGTCGGTGTCTATAGGCATCACACAAACAGGCAAACAAACAGTCAAGCATCGACTCTTATATATATGGGTTCGTAAGTTAAATTTAAAAGTGCATGTTTTGAGATATTAGCCATTTTGTGCAAAAAGATTTTTTTGGTTTCCTTTAAATGTTTTTAATCTCAGATACAATGAATCGAATATTCAAAGGAAATAAATTAACTTTTTAAAAATGTACCATTAGGGAATCTCTATAATTATCTTTGTATTTAAAGCTATAAACTAATTTAATGTATAACAAAAAATTAAAAACTTGCACTTATCATCCGTAAATACAGTTTGTCAAGCAATGGATTTGACATAATAAAAAAGGATTATTTTTTAACTTTAAGTTGGAAAAGATACTATGGTTTTTAAAAATTTTTTTTACTGATTATGATTTATTAACTTAATTTCTACATACGTATGTCGAAAAGTAGCACAGTTTTAAGAAAGAAACAGTAAGAGACCAAAAGAACTGTTATTTTCGAGTGTCAAGAGAGGGTTTTTTTAAAAAAAAAATATGAAAGGAAAAGTGAGAAAAAATCAACTAAAACTAATTTAATATTTGGTATGTGTTCCTTAGGCATCTACCACGGCTTTTAAATGTCCTTTCAGGGAATAAAGTAGTTTAACCAAGTCGTAATCCCTTGATATTTTAGCCCATTCCCCCAGTTTTGTATTTTCAAGGCTGCTCGCGTTGTTGGTTGCCTTCTTACCACCTTGTTCTTTAAATATGCCCATAAATTTTCAATATGGGTTAAGATTAGGACTCTAAGATAGCGTGTCAAACACTTTTCCATTGTTAAAAAGCAGCCACATCCTAACTAAATGCGCCTTATTTTTGTGATCATTGTCTTGGTAAAATTTGATTTTTGGTTGATATCCAGAATGAATCCAAATTTGGTTGCAATAATCACTAATTGGCACTTTAAAATATTCAAATACTGACATCCATTTATTCTCCACAAAAGCTAATTCACCAACCCCTTTACTGGATATACTCCCCCACACCATGCATGAAAGTTTTCCAAATTTTATCGTCGGTACGACATTCTGCACTTCTAATGACTTTAACGGCTTGCGCCACACTTTTTTGGGTCCGTCATTATAGTACATTATACATTTCGTTTCGTCACAGAATATGACGTCATCCCAGTAACTTTCCGGCTTGCCCACTTGTATTGACGTGAAGGTGACGCGTTTTCCTACATGCAGTGTAGAATGCAGTGCTTTTTTTGGGGCAACTCGCAAAGTGTAATGGTCCCTTTTTAGAGTTTGTCGTACAGTTTCAATGGAAATGATTACACCGCACTGTTCCTTGAATTCAGTAGAAAGGGATCTTGTTGAAATTTGTGGATTTTTGGCTACTTTTGTTACCAAACTGCGTTCTGCTCGCTGAGATAATTTGCTTAGCCAGCCATGCGATGTATTAAGTCCCAGTCTGTTCTCTTTATTTGCTCCCATAATCATATTATAAACCGTTTGCCTAGTCAAAGAGAGCATCTCAGCTAACTCTTGGGCACTTTTACGAATTTGATGGTTAAAATAGACCAGCTGAATGACATCAAATGTCGTTTTCGTCCAGGCATCTTTAATATTTAATGTTACCCCCAAGAACTTCTCTATTGAGTATGAAATCGCAAGTAACATTAAATTATTTCATCACCAAGTGAAGGACATAAGCACAAAGAAGAAATATTCAGTAACTTATAACGGGACATGCATTCCAAAGTGCGAAATTGAGTTGAAAAGGAATTTGTCTAAAGAGTTTCTTGAAACTCGAAAAAATCACCTTTTTTGGTTTCAGCTTTCTTTCTCTTCTTCTTTGTTAGAGCTGTGCTACCTCTTGTTACACATACAGTGCCGAACTAAATTATTGGCACAGCAAGCAATTTTAATTTCAGGCCTGGTTTGGAACACCAAATGAATGGTTAAACAACGTAATAGTACCTATACACAAAAAAGGCAATAAGGCTGAATGCCAAAACTATAGAGGTATATCCCTAATCAATACTAGCTATAAGGTATTTACCAACATTATATACCAAAGAATAAATGTCTAGGCCGAAGAAATAATGGATGACTACCAATGTGGTTTCAGAAGCGACAGATTAGCTGTCGACCCAGGTTTTGTGGTGAACCAAATATTTGAGAAGTTTTATGAACACAATATAGACTTTTCTGCCTTTTTGTGGACTTTAAGCAGGCTTTCGATAGATAGAAAACAGTATAGATAGAAAACAAATAAAATTCTGTCTGCAAATGCAGAGTAAAATGCAGATTTGAAACTGATAGAACTAGTTGTCTGCACTTTAGAAAATACGACCAGTAAAGTACTAGTTCAAGGTGAAGTATCTGAGTCTTTCAGAGTATTGTCCGGATTGAAACAAGAAGATGCTCTGTTTGCTCTAATATTTAATCGAATGCTTCATACATATACATATACATATACATATACATACATATAAAGCAAATAAATTCAGATGGAAACATCTTCAACAGAGATTTCCAAATATGCGCTTATGAAGATGATGTGCTCATAATGGCCAAAAGAGAAAATGTTCTGATCCGCAAAATGAAGCAGTTTGAAGAAAGAGCCTTAGGACTTAATGTCAATGCAGACAAAACAAAATATATGATTCGATCATCGCAAAACATAATTCGTAATTACTTGATAATCGGCGATTATGTTTTTGAGAATGTACCTGAATTCAAATACTTGGGCCTCACGTTATCCGAAAATAAAAACTCAACAATTGCTATCGGCGAGTGAATAAAGTCTGCGAACAGTGTGTACTACGCGAACATTAAGATGTTTCGCTCAAAAATTCTATCAAGAGCACAGAAAATGAAAATGTAATACGACCAGTGCTTACGTACGGTGCAGAAATATAGACATCAAAAACGAATTATACTAATCAATTATTGACTTTCGAAAGAAACGTGTTAAGGAAAATATATGGGCCAGTGCGTCTAGAAGACGGAACGTATCGAATCCGCTACAACATTGAATTCGAAAACATTATCGGCGGCCAAAACGTTGTACGTTTCATAAAGACAAAACGTATTAGGTGGTTTGGTCACTTGATGAGGATGCCAGCAGAAATAATGCCAAAAGAGGAATATATAATGCTCCCAATTGGAGGAAGAAAACGTGGGTGCTCAAGAAAAAGATGGATAGACAACGTCGAAGTAGACCTTAACAAGCTGAGTGTTGGAGACTGGAGAGCTCTGACTAGAGATAGAGCGCAATGGTGGAAAATTGTTGATGAAGCTATGGTCCACACCGGACTGTGAAAGCTAAGAAGAAGAAGAATCATTTTTTAACCTCTTTTGTTGCCTTGTTGTACTGTTTTTGTGTCAGGAGATCTTGTGATTGACCAGGTTTTCCGTTGTATTTTTTATTTAATAGTCGTCGTAGTTGAGGTTGTGTGTAGAATGTCCAATTTTACTGCTTCTTTTTTGGTGTCGATTGTATGACTGCTTTCATAATGGTGTCATTCAGGAATACTATCGCTGTCTCGATGTCCTCATATGATTTAAGAGGGATGTTGGTCATTAAATTAATGTCAATGTATTCCTTATAAGTATGCCAGTCAGTTCTGTTGTTGTACAGAAGTCTGTTTTCATGTGTAGGCGTGACGTGCGAGTCATATATTAATTCTATAGGGTTGTGGTCTGACGAGAGTTCGAATCGTGATAAGATTTTACATTTCCGAATGTCCAGGTTCTTTGTGATGAAAAAATCTATCAAGTCAGGTGTTTTATTAATGTCTGTTGGCCAATATGTTGGTTCGCCTGTACTCAAGTGTTTAGAGTTTGTGCACTGCATAGCGCTGAGGAGATTTATGCCTTTTTTGTTCGTTAGCCTCGAATCACCGGCTGCAATGAAGCGTTGCCCAAGGGAGTTGAGGAAATTCTTATATTCTGTGTCTGTAATATTATGCTTTGGTGGCCTATTTACAGCAGATATTGTGAGCGGTCCTACGCGATCATTAATTTGAATGTTCGTCGCTTGTATGTAGTTATGCTGATAATCCTCAAGCTCGTCGTGCTTTATGCAATGCTTAATGATTATGGCTGTTTTTGTTGTCATTTCTATCATTAACTACTTGAGCGTACGATAAACCGGTCTTAATTTTCTTTAGGTTTTGAGTCTCGATTGGAGCTTCTGCTACTGTCTCAGCCGGAACTTGGTGGCTATTTTCTACAAGGGATGGAAATCTTTTTATTTTCAATGCCTTGTACTTTTTTTTTTGTGTGCTGGCAAATTTGTTGCATCGGAAACACTTTCCCCACCACTGTTCGCTTGACTGCCATCGTCTTGAGAGAGGAGAGTGAACCTGTTGGTTGTGATTGTTGCGCTTAGCCAGTATTGTTGCAATATGGTTTGCGTTCCGTTACATTGTTTATTTCTCTTGTTTTTGCTTGTGTTGTTTGTTCAGCACTGTTATTGGGAGATTGTTTGCTCTTATTAGCCTTTAGGCCGGACCCTAAAGTGTTGTTTATGTTATGTGTATCGTACTGCTTACTTGATGTTGTTGTTGTTGTACTTACTGTGGATATAGAGGGAACAGATGATACAGCTGATCGTGTTGCCATGGTGGTTGTTATAGTTGTTGTTGCGAACACTCCAACAGAAGCCAGTGCGACCATTGTTGTAGTAGTTGATTTAGTTGTCGTTGGTGGAAAAAAGGAGAAAGGCGTCGTTGGTGGCAGAGGCTGCATTTTACCTTTGGCTATAATAGAGCTGTTGATAGTTAGTTGTGCGGTAGAGCGAAAGGTTCCGATTGTTTGAATTGATGATGCGTTTTCACTTTGTTGGAGTGAAATTGTTTGCTGTATTGTGGGAGAGTATGAACTCTCTCTTTCGAAATTAGCGGGAAGTGAAGCTTGGTTAGATTCTCTGTTGTTGTTGTTGCTGTTGTTTGAACTGTTGGATGATGTGATAAGTTGTGCATGTTGTTTTTGACGCTGACAGCTGATTGAACGTGGGGTACGCTCATACTGGTTTTTGTAGGCTGATTTTGCGTGCTGCGTGCAGTCGAGAGACTGCGTTCAACAGGCATTCCTGAGTCCAGAACAGCCTTGACTCTTTGTTTTAGTAGTTGTTGTTTTACTTTTCATTTAGTTAAATTTGGAGTGCGAGAGTAGATGACAAATCAACTTAACACGTCGAATTCAGTTGACCGAATGGAATTGAAAGCGTTTCGAAATTGATTTGCTATTAAATAGCGAATATTGAAGAATTATTTAATTAACTTACTGCTTTGCATTCCGACACTGTGCGTCTGAGCCCATTTATGGCACTCAAATCGTTGGACAGCTACTCCCAAAAACTATGCACCGCTCGTGGCGCCAGCGGTCAATTTTTTACGGTTTCGCACGCAATTCAAATTGCACAATAAAGAAGAAGCATTTGAAAAAACCATATCACTTACCAGACTGCGTACATGCACTTTACAGACTGCTGTAAAAACAGCCTTTTTAATGATGCAGCCGAAGAGTATGAATCAGAGAGAACATATTCATATAGAGTTTACATTTCTCTCTTAAAAAAATGGGCGGAGAGACTCTTCAGAAGCTATTAGAATCCGACACTGAATCTGTACATAAACAGAATTGTTAGCTGTTCATCTTATGCAGCGTAACATTATGCTATTGGTTTGCTCGGGTTTGCATAATGAAATTGGGCGGGAATATGATATTCAAAGAAAATAAATACACAAGAAAGTCATAATAAAAACAAAAATCAGAAATGCTGTATTCTTTCTTTAAAAGTTCTTTATTTGCAAGGTATTCGAGAATATTAAGCAACTTGTGTGGAGTTTTTCTTAATTTTATCTCATTATAAACTTAATCGAGCCCATATCAGCACAGCTGCCTTGTATTTCGACTATATTCCTTTATATGAATTAAATGAAAATACCATGCGCTCAGAGAAAACAGAGGATTGATCACCAAGCAAAATCATACAAAAATATTCCGAGTGATACACACAATGAGAAACCAATACAATCTCATATAAACAAGGTCACTCACGCAATGGCAAGTTTTTATTTTTGACTTCAAAATCTTGATCACAATTTTCGGTTGTGTCAGAAAACAAAATCCATTTCAATAGCAAATGCAGTTGCACGTCCATTGAACAGCCAACCGTCGAATTTCCATAGGTCAAACTTTTATAAGTCGAATATCTCCACGACTCGAATTGGCAAGTGCACTGCCAAGTCGACTAGTCGTCTCCTTTCGCTCTCCGAATTTAACAATACAAAAAGTAAATCAAGGGACAAGAACGAATACCTTGGCACATCAACAAGCTGTTCAAACAACAGCATCAACATCAGTGACTCTCACCAAGCTTCACTTCCCGCTAATTTCGAGAGAACGCGTACTTGCTCTCCCGCAATACATCAAACAGTTACACACTCATAAAGTGAAAACAACTTTTTTTATTTTTATAATTAGATTATAACATTTATCGCAGTACACTGCATAACACATTTATCGGATTAAAAAAATAATGACGTGAAAAAAAATTAAACTTAGACTAAATTAAAAATGATGCTAATTGCGCCGAAAAGGCAATGATATAGAAGGCTGATTCCTTCTTAGGGGGAGATCATGCGGGTTTAGCCTCTTCAGTCTACGCCTTGTTGAGATACGGGTGAGGACGCCAGCGGATTTGGGTGCGATAAAAGTCTGTAGTGGTAGCGGCAGCTGTGAGAATTAATCACCTCCATAACAGTTGGCACGGCAAGATCCCTATGTAGCGTGGTTTTGCGGACGTACCAAGGGGCGCCCGTAAATCTTCTGAGAGCCTTGCTCTGACACGCCTGTACTCTTTTGATGTTGTAGACAGCAGTAGTGCCACAAATTTATATGGCGTAGCGCCAAGCAGGTGCCACTACTTGCAGATAGATGAGCCATTTATTAGTTAAAGATAACTTATTCAATGGGCGGAGGAGCCACTCCAGTTTCTTGAGCTTTTGGTAGCAGCGCGCTGTAACTACCTTAATGTGTGCACGCCAGGTAAGACGCTTATCCAGGATCAAACCGAGATACCGGATTTGCTCCATTTGCGGAATGATGCTTGTGTTGAAAGTCACAACCGGACAGATGCCCTGTCTTAATGTGAAGGTGCAGTGAGCTGATTTCTCAGAGTTTATGGCAATATTCCAGCGCCTGGCCCTTGAGTGGAATCTATCCAGGTAGCTGGACAATTTCTTCGTTCAGAGAGGCAGAGTTGAATATAACTGCAGTATCGTATACGTAAGTAGCAATAATCGAATGCTCATCTCTAGTTGTAGGCATATAAGAGGTATATAAGGAGTAGAGGACCAGACCTAAGACACTCCCCTGCGGGACACCGGCTCTCATGTGCCTGTTGGTGGAAATTTTGTCTCTTACCGCCACAGAGATGGTTCGTCGTTGAAGAAAGCTTCGCATTAGTAAAAACTGTTTGCCAGGCATTAGTAATTTTAATTTATGGAGAAGTCCATCGAGAAGTCCATTCGGGAGTGCCATGCTGTGATCTAAATCCAAATTGGTGATCAGGAATGGCTTCTTGAACACCCCGTACTGCCAACAATCTACTCAGAAATATTCTTTCAAAAATTTTAGAAAAAGTTGGAAGCAGGCTTATGAGCCTATATGTGACAAGCTGGTCCGGAGTTCCAGGTTTAAGTGTCATGGATATCGTTGCATACTTCCACTGTGTGGGAAAATGGCAGATCCGTGGCATGATGTTGAACAGCAACGTCAGAAACAACACACTTTCACCACCTTGTTGTCAATATTGCCATGTCCGGGGCTCTTCTTAGATTTCAGTCCCTTAATTTGAGTCATAGCCTCTTCAGGGGTGACATGTTTAGTTGGACTGTGGTCTAAGATACACCTCGATAGGACTTTAGCTGTTTCCTCAACGTCTCCAAAGTCAGCCAGGCTAAAAGGCTTGAAGCGGCTCTCCAACTCATTAGCAAATGCTTCTGTTTTCTCGGTCTCCGTACGCAGCCACTGGTTTAGAGGCCTACGGATTGGAGCATGTCTGTGAGGCTGTTGTTTGATGCACTTGGTGGCACGCCATAGATTGGAGCCAGACTTTTTTCATTGGATCCGTATTAGCCAACAGATTGTTGAAATGTTCCGATCGCACAGCTTGCATTACATTTCTCAGTTTTTCAGCTCCTCCATGCAGCCTTGTCAAATTCATTCCATGATCTCATATAGCGACGTCGTAGCCTGCGTTTATATCTCACCAACTCTAGACCCTCAGGTTTTAAGTAAGTCTGAGATGGGTTGGGTGAAAGAGGGAATCGCTATGAAGAGGCTAATTCGGCGGACTCATAAATGTTTTTGGTGAACAGGTCAACCTCATCATCTCTATCCTTGTCCGAATTAATTTCCATATTGAGGTTGATCTGTTCGTTTAGACACTGATGAAAGGCCGTTATGTTAGAGTGGGGATGGAGCAGTCTGGACCGGCATACGATGCTATCTAGAATCAAGTTTAATAAATAGTGGGATGTGGTCTGAGCTAAGGTCAAATGACTCCGCAATGTCCAGAGCTGTTGGATGAATGCCATTGTATATAGCAAAGTCTACGGCGTCGTGCGACCTTGACGAATCGTGTGGGTAAAGTGTGGGTGCTCCGTTATCGAGAACCTCTCTGGATGAGTTTATTATACTCTTGTGAAGGTGATTGCCTCTTGAGGTGGCACGTCTGAACCCCCAAAGTCGATGTTTGGCGTTCCAATCCCTGCCGACTAAGAAGTTAGGTCCGAGTTGATTGAAGAAGTTGTCGAACTGCTGAGTCAGACCGAATGGTTTCCAGAGGATGGTGGCGTAGGGATGACCGGACGAGTGAAGCGGCGCCCCCTCGCATACGGTTATCATCCGGATGATTAGCAGAATAGATTTCATATCCCTGAATTTTGTAGTATGTTCTAATGCAGAAATGCGTTTCACAAATGAGCATGACGTCAATCAAGTTGACCGCCATGTTGAGAGGCGCTTGGTACTGGGCGTCTTGCCAGGACACTCCTGGCAATCGCTTCCTTGTATTTAATGCAGCCTTTATAATTCAAAGTGTGCACCTCGCTGCAAAGTGCGTATTTAGGTGGCTCATCAGGTGTTTTGGTGCAAGAAGTTGTGGCGTGAGCTTCGCCACATTTGACGCACTTAAATTGTTTGAGACAGTACCTCTTAGTATGCGAGAACTTCTGGCAGCGATGACATTAAGGTACATCTTTGAACGAATGAGGCGGCTCTATTTTAACTATTTGACGGCAAAGCCTCGTTATATCATAATCCCCTTTGTTGCTGGCGTTGGGCTCATGGTCCACAAAAAACAGGTTGAGCGGATGACCATCAGCTCTCCTGTTTGGGTTGTGCATGTTGCCTACAGAATGACCCTTGCCGGCAAATTCTCGTTTAATATTCTCGACGAGGGTTGAGTGGTGAAGGCCGCGAATAACAATCCTGTATGCTTATTCATCTTTTAACTGATACGAATAGAACTTATTGTTCAAGAGCTCAAGATGGCCTATAATACTACGATAGGCAGATGCCTTCAGCATGTATGATTCACAGTGTCAAGGTTGGCTAACAAACCGTTAATGTTTGTGATGCCTACAATGAAAATGTGTGGTAGCTTCGGAGATTTGTTATGAATCCTTGAATCAGCTCGATTATTTATAACAGGAGTAAGAGTAGTGGTCTCAAGCCGACTGGGCGAAGCAGCGGTTTAATTGGCGTTAACAGTTTCCAGAGAAGGTGTTTCGCTGTTATTGGTACACATTTTTTCAAAAGAAAGCTCCATGTCAGAAGCGTCAGAATCGTTACTAAGTGGTACGAATCACTGAATCTGAAAAACACAATACAACAAAACTACATTTTAAAAAAACTTAAAAACAACGAAGTATGCGTACAGACAAATGACTCGTCGAACTACTCGGCGGTGGTTAAGATGCTCAGGGAAAACAAAACTAAATACTACTCCATTAAGCCGAAAAAGGAGAGGGGATTCAAGACAGTACTTAGTAATATGCACTAATACACTGACCTTGACGAACTTAAGAACGAGCTATCGGAACTAGGCCACCATGTCATTAATATCCACAATGTAGAAAAACTGACAAAGAAACCCCTGCCGCTATTTTTTATAGAATTAAAAGCCAAAGCAAATAACATAGAAATCTTTAATATCACCACACTCCTATGTACCAAAGTCATCTTTGAGCCACCACACCACAAACGCACGGTAGTTTAGTGCTCAAACACACAAGAAATTTTTGCACCGAAGACCCGATTTGTGTCAAATGCGCCGGCAAGGACAAGACTATTGATTGTAAATTAATAGGTGCCGATCAAATTAAATGCGCTCTCTGTCGGGGCTAACACACAAGGGCTGTGAAATCTATAAACATTAAAAATTCAAAGATTTCCCTCACTCAGAGAAAAAGACATTAAAAAGGATGACCATCAGGCAGTAGAACAGACATCAAACAAAGTTAAAATTGGAATAACGTACGCCCAAACAGCAACAAGTAACCAAAAAATCCCACAAATCAGATACAACCACAACAAATAGATGAGGAACACAACAAAAACGAAAGCAACAAAAACGACACCAACAAATACGAAACCAACAAAAACGAAACCAACAAAAACGAGACTAGTAAAAACACAGAAAAAAGACTGATTTTTCAAAAGATTTAGCGGAAATAAAAGATATAATAAAACAACTAGAGCAACAAATGAGTGATACGATGAACATCATGACAGTACTATTGACAAAACTCGACAACAAGAATGGACACTAAAATAAAGATTTTAACTTGGAATGCAAACGGATTAAAAAATCACTTGAATGAACTACAGCTTTTCCTACACAACAACTACACTGACATTGCTTTGATATCGGAAACAAACTGTACAAGTAGCCAGCACATGAACATACGTGGATACAAGATGTACCACACAAGCCATCCCGACGGTACAGGTCACGGTGGGACTGCTATCATTATTAAACAAAACATTAAACATAACGTACTGCTTCCATTCCAAGAAACCTATATCCAGTCGACAAGCATACAAATCTACGACTCGTCCGGACCACTAAGAATAACAGCCGTGTACAGCCCACCAAAGCACAATATCTCACAGTCGCAATACCTTGACTTTTTAAAAACTCTCGGACAACGCTTTATAGCTGCACTACAATGTGAAGCACACAGACTGGGGTTCCAGAATATCAAACAATGGCAAAATGTATACATATTCATGCAGGCATATCGTTTTTCTTTGTTCTCCCTTATGTTCAGAAAATAAGGAGAAAAAAAAAACAGAAAAAACAGGAAGCAACTGCAAGTGTCCCGTGTGAAAACGATACCAAACCAGCTGCGCATTGGGAATATCAGGAAAGACAAAGAAATAAATTTTGCCATAGACGCGACAACAAAGCGTGTGACATTTGTTTTTTCTTATTAGCTAATAATAAGGGAGGAGAAAAAAGAAGACAGCGAATGTCCAAGTAATAGTGAGAGAAAACCAAAATCCAAACCGCTACGCTAACCCGAATATAAATAAGACAAGAAAATAAATTTGCTCACCCAACAATAAAGTCTAGACCATTTGGTTGTTCCTTCTTTGCCCGTCACAAGGAAAGAGAAAAGAACACAACAAAAAGGATGACGAAATTTGCTTTACCCGGTTGAGACTCGAAGTTCGCGGGTTTTGTTTCTATCTACTCTGCGTATTCCTCGTACAGTCAAACTTCCAAATCTTGAATCACCATAATGTATAAAAAAATTTTGAGTTAAGGGAATATTCGAATTATGGAAGACAAACTGTATTGATTTTTCGCTATAAACCCACTCAATTCGTTCGCACTCAATCCATTATAAAAGTTCGACCTCTGAAAATTCGACGGTAGTTTGAAGTTTCACTTGGGTTTCTTTGGTGGTTCAATGAACGTGCATTCACTGTATTTCCTACTGAAATAGATTTTGTTCTCTGCCACAACCGAAAATTGTCATCAAGAAGTTGAAGACAAAAATCAAAACTTGCCATTGGTGAGTGACCTTGATGTGCAGCTATAGTGCGTGTATGAGATTGTGTTAGTTTTCTTTGTCTCCCTTCCGGGCAAAATGTGATTAGTTTGAGTGTGTTGTGTAGGTATAGTGCATGTGTAAGATTGTATTGGTTTCTTATTGTGTGTATCACTCGAAATATTTTTATATGATTTTGTTTTGTGATCAATACTTCTTTTTTTGCTGGCCGCCTTGCAATTTCATTTCATTCATATAATAAATATAGGCGAAATACAAGGAAGCTATGCTGATATGGGCTCGATTTTGTATATAGTGTAGAATTAAAGAAAACTCCACACAATTTGCTTAATTTTCTCGAACCACTTTCAAAAAAAAAATTTTGAAAAAAAATCAAAGGTAGAAGACAATGTCTCTGTTTTTTGTTTTTATTATGTCTTTCTTGTGTTTTTTTAATTTTAATTATCATTGAATATTTTCCCCTTTTACGGCATTTCGACGTCCAGCCATTTGCTTGCTGTTTAGCAGAATATTCTACCCTACACAAGTTGTACAGACAAGAAATATGTATAACTACAAACAACTTAACATAAGCTATTGGCTTCTGACAAGTCTCTCCCGGCTTTTTTTTTTTAAGGGAGAAATGTAACCTCTATGTATGTAAACTCTTTGGTCTCTCTGGCCATTTTTTAAAGAGGGAAATGTAAACTATATATGAATTAGTTCTCTCTGTGCGATACCTTGCGGTTTTAGGTGTTATTTCTGTGTTTTTACATTGTTATTAACATTGTAGGGTAACATATTTCTGTTGCACTACGTAAGTTGAGTAGTAAAGAAACAAAAACACGGATATACTTAAATCAGCGAGAATATTTATTTAGTAACGGTTGTCAGGAGCAACAACGATCTTCAAGGCGTTATCGACGTGTGATCGTTCTGCCAATTCAGACAGTTGACAACCCACTACAGCCATAAAACTTTGCAAACTATCCAAAATTGGTAAATTCTCAATGTGTGCTACGGAACACAAGACCCTCAACTGTACTAGAGGAGTTATATATTCTAATGATCTTAGAAATATACCTGAATAAGAAATACTGGAGGAGTTAAAATCTAAAAACATATAGGATGCCTACTAAATTAAGAAACGGCAAGACAACTACTGGCCTCATCATCCTTACGTTCGTGGCTCACACATTACTAGAAAATGAGATGATTGGGTATGAAAGGGTACATGTTCGTCCATATATCGCCCTCCTCTAAGATGTAAGAATTGCTTACGATTTGGTCACCCTACATCGATGTGCAAAAGCAATAAGACATGCCCCAACTCTTCAGAAGAATCCCATACAACTGAAAATGAAACTTGCATAAAAGAAAGAAAGAAAAAATCCAACGCAAACACTCTCCACTAGACAGAAAGTGCACGTATCATCAAACAACAAGAGATAACAGCACTAAAAGTTACAGAAAATGTGGATCATAAATCAGCACTAAAGATATAAAAATTCCGCCTCTCCCACCAGCTCACTCAATTCTCCAAAGTAGTGCCCAATCCTCCACCACAAACTACAAGCAATACGAAGCTCACACCTTCCACTTCAATGATGGCAGAAATCCCCACGCCTGCAGCCACTCCCATCGCTTCAACATCAGAAGTATAACAACAAATCCAGGACTCCAACATCATATAACGACATCATGGACACTGACACGGAATCTGTCTCCAATGAAGGTGACAATTATTCAAAAATCCAACTTTCATCCGACCTTAAGCCAAAACCTCATATAAACTCCCTTTTTATCACAACTCAGTGCTAAATACAGAAATAAAGCTAAGAATAATAACAAACAAAATAAGAAACACAGCCAACAAAAAAAAAAAAATAGATATCTAATCCCAATTCCATTCACTTAGGCGCATCTAGGGACGGCGATCCTCGTGGGTGTGCTCAAGCCTTCATGGCTATTGCGCCCCCGCGGTGGTTGCCGACCCAACAGGCGTCTCTTTAACAATACCTACTGGTTAATCTAATGATTGACATGGGGGTGATTCAAACACCTATTCGCAACTGGTTACCCACCAGATAAACCTAATAAAATTATAAATAAAAACTTACTTAAACCCTTCCATTCACCATTCTTAAGGTCCTACAGTGGAACATTAATGGTTATATAAACAACTACAACCAGTTGCAAATTATACTCAAGCAACACTAGCCTCAAAGCATCTCTCTCCAAGAAGCCCATCTACACTCACTACACAATATACCCATACCCTCCAACTTCATATTGTACCACCAGAACTCTTCCCCTAACCCCTTCGGAGGAGTCGCCATACTCATCCACAAGTCCATCCAAACCCATCAAATTCCCCTTAACTATGACTTTGACGCCATAGTTCTTCTTATACACTCAAAATCAAATTCAACATTATATCTGCATACATAGCGCCGAACAAATCTTTTAATACCAACATAAGAAACCATTCCCGAATAACAGGAGATTTTATTAGCTGGCACAATAGTTGGGGATCTCGTACCAACAATAGAGGAAACATTCTCTTTAATTTCATCAATCAATCTCCTCTCTCACTTTTAAAGGATGGCTCTCCTAACCATTTCCGAACCACCACACATTTACACACATAGACCTTTCCTTTGCCTCACCAATCCTTTCTTTAGATTCAAAATGGTACACAGACCCAATCCTATACGCCAGTGACCAGTTCCCAATTTATATAGATCTCTTCCATCCTAACCCCCCCCAAATCCCTCTTCATATAGGCTAAATTCCTCACTAGTAAAGCAAACTGGGCACTGTTTGAGAAACTTACAGATAAGTTTAATTCTGAAAAACCAATAAGCAACAATTTAAATAAAGAAGCAGCCAACATTGTTAAGATAATCCTTTAAAGTGCAAATCAAGCTTTTCCACAAACCTCTCCTCAATCCAATCATAAGTTCAATGTCCCCTGGTGGGATCCCACCCTGCAGAAACTAAAGAATAAAAAAAATCAGAGTGGCTAAAATTAAAACGCTGCATTACTACTGCCAATATGATAAGCCTACAAAAAATTAACACACTCCTTAAAGGCGAAATAAAAATTGAAAATCTAAATTCTTTGTATCAGTTCACTTCTGACATTGACACTAATACCCCAATCTCCAAATTATGGTGAAACATTAACAGATTCTGCGGACGTTATACACTCCACTCCATTCATTCCTCACCGACCCTAACAATCCTAGCCAAAACTTAAGCAGCAAAAACGACATTTCCGAAATATTTTGCCAACACTGGTCTAAATTTTCCTCTGACACCAATTTCTCATCGACTTTTCGTCAGCACAAGCGAGCCTCCCCGTCGGCTATACCATAATCACCATCCGAAAAAGCGCTTTTATTAAAAAAGCCCATATCTTTACTTGAGCTCGAAATCTCCCAAAACAAATTGAAAGGCAAAACCCCCCGTCTTGGCGAATTAACTATCCCATGTTTAAACATTTATCGATGTCCCTCAGTACTCGTCTTTTGCGCTATTCAACAACATACTCAACAACTACATCCCCCAACAGTTCAAAACTAGCATCATCATTCCCATAGCCAAACCTAACTCTGATAAAACCTCAATCGATTCTTACAGACACATATCCCTTAATTCGTGCATCTCGAATGTACTCGATAAAATATTCTCAGACCGGCTCTGGTGGCTCTCTCCGCAAAAAATCATCTCTCAATTTTTTCCCGCTAAAGCGTTTGATAGGGTGGAATGCATTCCATGTTAGACGAACTTAAATAATAGAGAATAGGTCCTAAAATGATCAATTATATATCTAACTTTCTCTCAAACAGAAAAATTTCGGTGCAAACTGAGTACTCTCGTTCTGCACCCCAATCTCTAGAAAATGGCATATCCCAAGGTTGACCCTTATCAGTCATTCTCTTTGTTATAGCGTATAACAAACTCAACAGAATAATTGGATTACATAAAACCTTTGACTTTACTGCTTACGCCGACGACTACACAATTATAAAAAAGATCAACAAAAAATCCAGTACACTAAATATAAATCACCTCTTCACCGACATCATATTTTGGTGTCTGTCCCCAAATGTAAACACTTGCACATTTGCCGTAAAAAACTATGCTTCTTCCATCTACAATCAAACATATTCGCTCTTGAAAATGTAGACTCATTAAAAATCCTTGGAATCACGATCACAAACAAGTACAGATGGAACAAACCCATAGATAGGAATGCCCCAAAATCTTCATTGCGCAAACTTAAATCTTTATACCACACTGCCCTCAGACTTGCTTTTGGGGCCTTACGTACTACCCCAATCAACAACCTTCCCTACGAAGCTAACTTAATGCCGATAGAATCAAGAACACCTCTTGAAACAGCTATACTCTTCAAAACTATTATGACCTCCGAACACTTACCTGTCGAAAATATTTTCAACAAAATTAGATAATCAAAAAAACAGCCAAAAATAGCCTCAACTCTACATAACGAGCAAAGTAAGAATCTGTTCCTTAAAATTGCTCCTATTAAACCAAATAAGAAAGTTTCCCCTCCTCCTTTCCTGCTCCCTCAACAACTCCTGTCTATTCCTAACTCTCCACTCCTCCAACAAAGCTGACACCCAATCAATTATTTACAATAAAAAATTCCTAGAATTGCAACACTCCCTTAGTTCCTATAAATTCTTGTTCACAGATGGCTGAAAATCGAACACAGGAGTATATTATAGTGTCACTATTGTTGACGACACTATAAGTCGTCACCTGCTTCCCGACTTCTCTTCCATATTTACACCTAAAATATCGGTCATACCTTCAGCTTATCAACAAATTTGCAATATGTACAGATTCGTTATCCTCAATAAAAGCCAGTGCCAACACCCATAATCAAAATGTCTACTCATCATCGATTTGAGACATTATTTCATCCAATAGCCCGAAAATCATAATAATATGGGTTCCTGGCCATTGCAAAAAAACAGGCAACGAACTAGCTGATAAGACCGCTAAAGAGGCTCACCTATATCCCTTAATTTATGAATATAATAAAAACTTAGCAGACCTTAAATAATATCTTAAAAATATTTGTAACGAATACAGACAAACACTTTGGCATAACACTACTCTCCACTACAGAACCTTCAACAGGTACAAAATATCCATACAACACTACATTCTCTAAGGCAAAAAATATCCTGGTCGTTTCAATATTACTAAATTCCTTTGACTTCGGTTAGGACACACAAATCTTACCAATAGTCATAACCTTAAAAATACCCCTCCGCCAACTTGTCAGTCATGCAACGTTAACCGTGTCTCACATCCTTACGGATTGTCCGACGTATCAACCAAATAGAATAATATACCTCTATTCCAATCCTCTATAAATCATTGCTGAACCCTCTCCCCTCCCCCTATTCAATCAAATTTAATTATAAGTCTGTAAATCTGTTTATAAAGCAAAACTACTTCATCAAATTTAATCATAAGTTTACAAAACTGTTTACAAAAGATACATAGAATAAGCCTTTACATGTAGGTAAGCTTAAGGCCTTAGTTGCTATTGCTTCCTTAAAAATTAGGTTAAGTACAATTTGTAATTGTGCTATAACTTGTTTAATAATAGTAATAATAAAAAATAATTTATTTATCAAAAATAATTTAATTATTATTAATATTGGTTACATACATAGCAATATATTAATATTGGTCCTTAAAAATTAGGTTAAGTACAATTTGTAATTGTGCTATAACTTGTTTAATAATAGTAATAATAAAAAATAATTTATTTATCAAAAATAATTTAATTATTATTAATATTGGTTACATACAAAGACTGGTTGTGGTGTAACAAAGGTTACAAGACCCACTGAACGTCGGATATCGCCTGTAGAGCCATTGCTCTTTATATATTATTAATATCCCACTTGACTCTCGCACATACATTTCTTATACACAGGAAATCACAAACGAGCTCATATCAGCACAACAGCTACCTGTTTGCAAAATTTTTTCACGATGAGTGCAAAACGCGTAGCACGCAAAGAAAGGAAGTGGCTTGGTCCGCTTGTGTTACTTAACTTCCACTTCTTCACGACATCAGGCAAAACACAATGTTGGCGGAACATTTTCCCAGTAATTAATTAGTTTTACATATTGACATTCAAATTAAACTATTCCACTTATCTAAGGCAAATTTAGCAGTTTTTATTTATGTACATACTACAGACTCATACATCCTGTTTGCTGTCAATCATAATTAGAAATATATTGACAGTATTTTAGTATTACGATTTTGAAAAAAATTATTACGTTATATTTTTATGTTAATTATTATGCATTAATTATTTAATTATTAATTAATCAATTAACGTAATAAATTCTATAAATTAATTATTATAATTAATTACTATTAATTAATTCAGGGTGCAAAACTCGACCCACCATTACTACGACGTGACCTCTGCGAGGTGGTGGCGCACGAAGCATCGAACATGACCCTCAGCTTCGTGATGGTGCTTTTAGACTTGTGCACATAATGATGCTGTATGCAGTAGTGCGACGAATTCAATGCCGCGGCAGGTTCCATAGTCGTATGTCTAAGCTGCTCATATTGGGACATGAACGCTGTATCTTTTCTGACCTCGCCAATCGCCACTCGAACCCGAAGGACCTTCTTTGGCGATTTGGTGTGATTCTCTTAACAGGAGTGGCGAATCCTTGAAAGGAAAATGCACAAAGCGACCACTGATCCTTTTCGCAACTGGCCTGCTCCTGTATAAGCGGTTCGATAGGTGACACCACCTTCTCCAGCTTCCAGAGACCTTCTATGTGTGCATTGACTACAGCCTTCCACGACCTCGTAAATGATAGTGCAGAGCTAGCTCGTCGAGAACCATATTTGCCCAAGCTTAATCTGGCAAACTCTTAGAATGTCGGAGAATGATTGGTTGGGGGAGCCCAACACCAAGTCGATGCGCCGAGCTTCGCAAACCTTATTGTCTGCCATAGGAACGTTCTTCGGCATGTTCCAGTCAGAAGTGTCGATTGCAGGATTAGGCTGATAAGGAATGGGAGAGGTTATGTAAAACTCAAGAGTTAATTGACATGATGTAAATCGCGGTTTGACAATAGTGGACTTGCAGTACTTGGCATGCGAATGTTATTCTTCAGTACTGAAAATTTCAGTGTCTTTTCGCGGGAGACGAAGCGCATGCGCAAATTCCTCTGTGACAAAATTCACTTGGGATAAACTTTCAATTCCGTTGGACTGCGATTGTGACACTGCCACCGGAGTTCGTGCTTCTGTCAACTCCTCAGCAGAATCGTTGGATCCGGCAGGCTGAGTTGAATAAGACAAACGAGCAGATCGTTTTGCCGTGGACTGAGAGTACGAAAACGTGTGATATTGCTGTCAAAATTACGGCATTTGAGAAATGTTCGATATTGCCTTGCTTAATGCCAGGTATTTAAAACATAATCCCATGTCTTTAATCAAGTCGAGAAGATAATTCACCGCCATTACCTCTCACGATTTTTTACGAGTAGTTCCTGGATGATGACGCTCTAAATCAGACGAATCCATGCGGGCTTTAAGCTGTGGCAATGTTTCTCCAATACAGACACACAATCCTTCTAATAACGTAGTGTCTTAAAGGAGAAAGACTCCTTCCTTCTCTGATTCGATTTTTTGTTGATCTCTTCCATAAGCAGATGAATGATTAATGACTCCACTATATTCTCACCATCACCGAGTGACTTCAAAGACCCATACAACGCAGACGTGGTGTCAATCAATGAGGTCAGCTGAGTACTGTTTGTTCATGGCTTTCATGCGAATAGTGAATTCACAGTTTACATAAGAATCAAAATTGGGGTTATCGTCTGTGTGTATAAGTCGTTGTAAAGCTAAAGGTTAGTAGTCATAGGAAACTGTGATCGCCTGTTCACACTCTAGAGCCTGACCCCGAAGACGATTAAATTTGTCAATATTGGAGTAGCCATTCTCCAGTCAATAATATGATTGAACGAAGAAATAAAATTTTTTAAATATGAATATTTTCCATAAAAATGTTTAACGATAACAAAGGTAACTAATACAGGCACTCAGTGTTCCAGTCTATTCGATTTTATTGGGCTATCCCCAAGTTGATAGGTAATTAAGGTATAACTCCTCGACATAGCATTTTTGGCCTAACGTTTCGTATACTAAGCAACCGAGGAAAGGTATTTGGGGAATAAATCGTGTTGACCACAACTGAAGTTCCTAGACGCCACATAGAGGTATAATGAATGAACAGGTATATACTGTCCATAATATACATCTGTTTGCAGAAGATTCGTCAAAGTTGTATAAGTTCCAGTCGCAACTATTAGGTGGGGGAATAAGTCCGTAGCATTGTTATTTAAACAAAAATCAATAGTTATAACAATAAATTAATCAATAAAAAATCGCTCGGTCTGGTATAGAAGAAGCTGTTGAACCATTTTATAAGGTCCTCTTCATTGTCGCAAATAACGCGCCATGTCGTTCAAAAGGGAGAGGAAAAGATATAAATCCGTCGGTGCGAGGTACAGATAATACGGCGGATGCTGAATTACGTCACATTCGAGCTATTGGAGTGCAGCTCTAACGACTTTTGCAATACGACACATGGCATTGGCGTAAATGAGTATGGTTTGGCTTTTCGATGAAGTCTTTTCAGTTGAATAGACTCTTACACGTTGTGTAGCTGTGCTATGTAGAGCTCCTTGTTTACTTTGGCATTCCTTTCGAGGATTTCCCAGTGCACCATGCCCTCCCGATCACATCAAACGTCGCTCATGGTCTACTTTGTATATTCATGTATGTATACGCACTATTTTTCATCTCCAGTGATGATTCGGTAGAAAAAGTGGTGTTTATGACCGGGTGTTGCTCAATGACGAGCGAGAAGTTGAGAAGCAATTTGTAATCGAGTTTCTTTGTTGCTTAACGATCTTAACGAAATAAGCTTGGGAGCCACCTAGGCCCTAATTTTTCGAGAAATCCCATAGAATGAATATGAATCAGATTCGTTATATGATGGCATTTTATTATTTAGGCCGATTCACGACGTGTTTTTTGACCGTCCTAATTCAAAAGGGCTTTGAAACGCTCTTCGTCGAGCCACTTTGACGAAGCCACTGCGAGGCGTGTCGTCGACATTAAAGCCGACATTTTTGAACTTTACAAACCATTTCTGGGCAGAATTTCAGCAGCTTTTTGGCCTCGATGAAAAGCGAAGAAGAGCAGGTGTCTAAAATGTTGCTTTTTTCCTGAATATTTTTAAATCTGAAAAGTAATAAAATGTTAAATTACTCCAATAGATGATTAACCCAGTTTTGTAGACAAAAGATAATATAAAAACCAACTTATTCTCTAACATAATACAAAGAGCAATAAATTCCGATTTTTTTTCAACTCAATCAAGAGGTCTCCGTTTAAACTTATGTTTGGAGTGATGGAGAACAAATTAGGAGACAAAATTCTATTCGTTGTTGGAGCAGGAGATTATTGCGAGCTTTGAGGATTGAGTACAAAACGCACGCGAAGAGGCCAAAATTCAAATACAGAAAGCCCAGAAGTACACAATTAAACTATGATCAGAAGGGGCAAGACTACAAGGGAGGAGAAGTTGTAGCAGTTAAACGGACTCAATTCGTCGCAGTCAGGAAATTGACATGTCGCTTTCTCGTACAATGATCGATGAAATTAAAATTATAACAAGAAACCAAACGATATATCCACGGCAACATAGGCAACATAGACAACAAAATAAATTGCAAACACCATATACAGAAAAAGCTGGAACAAATTAAACCAGTATATCATAAACTCAAATAGCCACGCCGAAAACAGTGTGGTGAAGTTTACAGAAGCAAGCACAACAGCTACAAAATGCGAAAGAAATTGGTCTGAAAACAGATCAATTGGAACTGATACTCCGAGAACGTGAATCACAAACTTCAGGTACCAAAGGATGAAGTCGCAATTAATTCAATTGCTAATGCCGTCACCTTAGCAGATGAACTCCCAACTTATAAATAGCTGCGTCAACGGCAACGGCAGCCAAGTCAACGACAGTGGCAGAGAACGTCATCGTCAATGGTAAGTGGAGCAACGGCAACTTCAGCAGCATCAACGGCAGCTTTAACGACATCAATATAAATGGAAGTAACGCCATTAGCGACACAAGATGTAGAAACATGAAGAGAAACCTAACGTTATGGAATACGTCAACATGCAACGGATCTGTAAAAGAATATTCTGTCAATAAATGCAGTATCGACCTTACAACGTAGAGGCCGAGCTAAGGAAGAGCGTGATCGTAAAGAACAAGAAGAAAAAGGGGGTAAAATTAAAGAAGACCGCGAACGAGAGGTTCAAAAGAATCTTAAACTTTATCAAGAAAGAAAAGCCGAAGAACGCCGTTGCCGAGATGCTCGCCAGCGCAAAGTGAGAGAATAGCGAGAACGTGAACGCGAAGTACAAAGGGAAAAAGAACATGAAGAACGTCAAAAACCGCGTGAGTTGACACACATAAAATATCGTAAAGCTAAATGACGACATATTTTTCAACATTCCACACCGAAAACATTCAAAGAAGGGATGTTTTTGTATTGGTTCAGAATGAGACTATTAAGACAGGGACACCAAGTAAATTGCAGCCACAAAATGAAGGACCATTCACTGTCTCCAAGGATTCATGCTATTAACTACCGCCAACATGACGACGTTTCCGGCGATACGACACGAAAGAAGTGGATAGCCGATTGTGTGAAGGAAACAAAGGAAATCAAAAAGGATCGATAATTACGGGAAACACACCTCTGGTCCCTTTTTACTTTCTTATATAAATAAAATGAAATTATTATTTTTATAGCATAACGCGGTTATTTCTGACACTTTCGAAACATCCGGAGCCTCAAACCCTCATTTACAGCACATACCATCTCCTCGTTGGCCGTCAGCTATCAGGTTCACTGGGGGAATAACACGTAATACTCTGTTGGTAGTGCCGTAACTATGAGCACTGCTGGTAGTGCAACTACACCCTCTTCGTGGGGCAGCAAGAAACAGGTTCGAGGCAAGGTGATGTCTCTGCCTCGAATGCTGGCTAATATTAGTCGGTCGGAGAGAAGTGCCACTCTCTTAAATCAAACACTCTATTCACGGGGGAACAGCGTAGTGCGTATAGATCAGGCGCTTCAAGTGCGCTTTACAACGTGGGTACTCCAGGGCAGAGGCTCTAGAGCTCACCTCAAACGGCGATAAAGCCTGCGTTAAAAGGACATGCTCCGGGGAGCAGTCCCTCCGTATGGATAATTCCAAAAAACCCAAGCGGACTCACGTGCTGACAACAAAAGCTTCCTACAGCCTTAGCAACGAGAGGGTCCGTTCCTTCATAGCCGCCTAGACTTTCCACCCGTAGGCGGCTCCGTGGAAGGTGGTGCACCGAGCAGCAAATGGCCATCAACTGCACCTCCTAGCCATTGTCGACCATAATAAGTACAAGGCTCTGGCCCTATGTAAGGACATCATGCCTAACGCTTCGGCCAGTTTAAGCTGATGCTGAAAGTGGGAGTACTGCAGCTGCAAGTGTTCTCTGCCGCTGTAGTACAGGCTGCGACTCCACCAACCGAACAACAACCGCTGTGAAAAGTGCGACACTTGTGTTTCCACCCACAGAGTATTGCCCACCATAGAGGTCGGTACATCGGTCTCTGGCGGCCCAAAAACAAGCTTCCTGCGCTAATCAGGCTGGCAAGCTTACTGAACCATCAGCCGTGCAGCCAGCCCCGAACATATGATTTACAAAGGTAGGAGGTACTAAGGCGGAGCCGGCTCCCGGTTCAAATTCGCTGAAACAAGGAATCACTAAGGATAATTGTGGCAAAGGGCAACCCACTGCTGCGCTCTCTGAAGAAGGACGCTAATGAAAATTAAAGCTCTTCAGGTGAAACTGCATCACGCCAAAGCGGCGTCGGTCAATTTATGCCTCGTACTGCAATCTTAATTAATAACAGTATTAATTAAATCCCATTAACCTTTATTAACGTTTTTTAATATTTATCCATAGAGAGCATACAACAGCCATCACGGCGGTTTCTATTTTTTTTTTTTGTTTTTTTTTTACATTGACTTAGTAGGTACGCAATGACCACACAATGATATTACATGGGGCAGGCCCAAGTGGCATCAAAATTCACCCAGTCACATAGACTGGGCTCAGCTTGTGTTAATTGCTAATTCCTTTAGTGAACATGTAATACCAAAGCTAATGTCTACGTACTAAATATTTGGCTACAGATAAAAACATCATCAGCTTCTAACAAATAAGCATGTAATATTAAACTAAAGCTAAGGTTTAATTTAGAATTTAATACCTAAAATGATATAGGCGATTCAAACAAATTTAGGTTACAAGGTAGAAAGTAAGGTAGAAAGTAAGTTATGCATTAATTCAATGACGCCAACAATTTAGAGGTGGAAATTTCAGAGTTAAGAACATCAGGGCGAAGCAAAGTCTCAATGAAAACCATAATGTCTTCTATGATAAAATGAAGAAAGTTTACACTTTAGCCCTCTAAGATTTTGAAAATGTAGTGTTAGTTTTTTGGAGCATTGGAAGAAGCAGAAGATGAAGCTGAAGCAGTGACTGGTGAGGTAACCTGCAAAGGCCTGGTTTTTTTCCTAGGAATAAACTCATGGACCACCATATGGGCAGGCCAGAATTTAGCGTCACAAATGACAGAAAATACTTCCGTAGAAACTGAGAGCTTGAAAGAAGGGCCTTTTCTAGGGCTAGAAAAATTAAACTTATGAATATTAATATTCGAAAGGTTGCATGCTTTTGATGAAATATAGCGTGCAACGTCGTCACAGGTTGTCTCCTTATCCAACCTGGAAACAAAAATATATTTACGAGGTTCCAGCACCTTCAAAATACATGGCACTGGAGTAGAGGCAGTATTGGACTGCGAATAACTCTTAGGGGGTGGCAAAGTACAGGAGGAGTTAGAGACTTTAGTAGAAGATGAAGCAGAAGTTATAGTAGTAGGACATGGAATAGAGGAAGATGAACAATTTGTTTTTGAAAGTTGAAAGCGACAGATGAAGAAGTAGTAGAGGAGATATTGGTAGAAGGAGCTACTGGAATTGTAGGGGATGGGACGATTGGGCAGACATGGAAGAAAGTTCAGAAGAGTAAGTGGGTAAAGGTTGGGAAGCAGTGGAAATAGTTGGTGGGGCATGACAAGAAAGAGGTTGAGGAGACGAAAAAGGAATAAGTGGCGCTGTGGTAGGCGCAAAATTGTGAGGGGATAATGACGGCAGTTGTACTGGCTAAGCCATTAGAGTCGAGTCAAAAGAGTACTCCATAAACATTTTTGCCCCAACATCAAACTTTGAGGCGAGCTCAGTGAATAGTTTTTTAAGTTTGTGGTATTTATTTCGCATACGGTGATACCCCTGTCGTTTGAAGCAGGTGTGGCAAGACCACCTGATGCCACCAGATGCAGGTTTAGCCGTACCGTCATGTTGACGACCAGTCAACCCAGCGCACTTAAGGTGGGCGATGTTATCGCACATCCAATAAGAGGCCCCTCTAAGCTTATCTTTATTAAAGTTGTCTTTGTTGGTGCAAGCCCGAATACAGCAACTCATTTTGCACGACATATTAAAACCGTAGGTAACAAAATATAAATAAAATAAAAGCAAAATAAGACAAATAAGGTAGCACAAAATGAATAAATGAAATGAATATAAATTAAAAAATAAATAAATTTCAAAAAGAAATAAAAAAATAAAAAAATTTTTTTTTTTGATAAATTTATAAAAGCTTAAAAATTAATGAATATATCAAATAAATAATAAATAAGGAAAAATAAAATAAATAAATATAATAATAATAATGAACTTGAAAATGAAAATTTTTATAATAGATTTTCAAAATTTAGTTGGGAGTATCAACACACTGTGTAAAAAAAGCACAACGACTTAAGCTCGAATGATGACACTGTCAGCTAGACAAAGATAAAATTTGAAAGAGAAAAGTGAGGTGAATTATAAAATTATAAAAATAAATAAATTATAAAACAAAGAGGAAATACAGTTATTCAAAAATAAAAACTGCTTATCGAGAGAAAGAAGGAAACAGAAAAAGACCAAAATAGCAAAACCAATTTAAAGGGAGAACAAAGCAGGAAAAAAAAGAGATTGAACTCAATATACAGGAAAGCCAATTTTTAGTGTTGTACTTGTCAAATAATTAAACAATGCTAAGCACAAAATGTATACGGGTGAAATGAGTCATACACCACAAATAAAGTCACTTAAAACAAAACACAGGAAAGAATATAAATAAAAGTAAAGATCGAAAACGACAATAGACAAATCAATTGCCAAATGCTAGTCAACCTGCGGAGCAGATGTAAAACAAACACGTCTGTTAAGCACAAACACAATACCTCTACTTCATGATTCTAGGGCGATAGCGTGCCGGAAATTGTTCTTGCCTCAGCCTACTTCAGTGCGGAAAACGCAAACACTCCAACATTGGAAGTCCAGATGCTTGTCGAGCACTGTCAGACGAATCGGAAAATTATTATCGATAGTGACACTAATGGCCACCACACAATCTGGGGCAGCAGCGACATCAACACAAGGGGTGAGTACCTACATTACTATATTATGAGCTCAAATTTAGGTATAGCAAACAGGGGGTTCGAAACCAATCTTTGTCACCACTTCCAGGCAGAAGGTACTTGACCTCAACCTTGCCAGCAGGGCCATAGTCTAGTCCACATTGTTCTGGCACGTCTCTGAGGAAGCCTCGCCATCGGATCATATGCTTATCAAAATCAATATCCCCGACAGCTAACATCATCTGTCTCCATTCTTTTCTCCAAGGAAGACAGACTAGAACTTTTTTCGGATATTAGTGAGCATTAAAGCCACCACCGTCATTTAAAGAATCAGCTCTTCATAAGAGGATGATGAGGCTACTGAACAACGTTTCAATATTTTTGACGAGGACAAGGTACACTGGGCTATGTCCTTAATACAGACCTTTAAGGCAGCGGTCGACGATGGCAAATTTTCCAACTCTGCTGCATAATTTCCTCGACATAATCATCCAACCACTAAGTGGTCTAGTTAGGGCTAGTTTCACCGTGTTTTTGATATCACAGTCATAAAGGAAGGTGACTGTCATATTTATCCCCAAACAAGGCAATTGGCCTATGGAACAACCCAAATCACATAGACCAATAAGTCTCACTTCCTTCATCTTAAGGACTATTAAGCGATTAATTAGGCAAAACTCCGTATTAGGCAAAGGTTGAAAACACGATTACTCTTCACAGGAAACAATACGCTTACATGAAGGGCAAATCAACCGAAGCTGCCCTTAATCACCTTATCGGTAAGGTCGAAACCTCACTCCAGTCGAAGGAAATTGCATTGTGTGCATTACTAGACATCGAAGGGGCCTTCTACAATACCAGCTATGATTCTATAACCATACAATAGCCTGGGTAGATGCCATGCTAAACCAGAGTGAAATATCGTCCACGCTGGGTAATACCACCAATTACATAAGAGCAATTAAGGGATGCCCCTAAGGCGGAATTCTCTCCCCGCTAGTCTGGCCCCTCGTCATTTATGATCTTTTAGCTAAGATGACTTCACTTGGCTATGGTATCCTAGGATACGGGCATGATCTAGCCATTATTGTGCCGGTTAAATTCGAATGAAATATCTCGGATGTAATGTGCTCCCGCCTTCAGGTTGTCAACATTTGGTGTAAGAGAGAGAGTCTCAGCAATAATCCACAGAACGTAGTATTGGTACCCTTCTCAAAGAATTATAAACTGGGCATTGGTCCAATTTGTTTGAGCGGTACTCAAGTTTAACCCTCCAATGAGGTCAAATGTCTAGGGGCAACTCTATATAAATGCGTGAATTAGAATTCTCATTTTAAAATAGTATTCCAAAAAGTCATCAGATCCATGTGGGAACCGTTTGTAGACGGTTAGTGTAAATTTTCTTAATTGAAAATCTTGCACTCTTTAAGGTTACGACAGATGTAGTACTTACAACACCTAACAACATATTAAGAAATGCACAACGACATGTAGTGACTCCTTTTTGCATTCCATCGGAGTACGAGGCCAACAATGAAGACGATGATGACGATTGTGATGGTGATGCTGTCGATTATTCTCAAGTTGTTTGCGATGTTTACAACTGCAATACCCAAATGCATGTTACCTATACCGTTAGAGCATCACCACTACTAACAGCAATTCGAGGTTGATAGTGCTGCAAATTAGTAGCGCCTTGTCGCATGTTGCAGGTGCCAACCGTACTACCTCTCAACAATATTTCTTAGCTGTCATTGTTAACCAAACCGCGCAAATTTCACTGCACAATATCATCCGCTAGCGGCTTTCGGTGTTCGTTTGCGTTAGCGCCGAGAGAATGTACCTCAACTGCAGGATACTCAGCAATAACAGGAATAACAACAACCGGCAGGAAAAATGCTGCTTTAAGAAAATAAATTGCAATGCCTGCAAAAAGCTGTCGACAAAGAAAGTTATTTTGTAACAACTTTTCTTCTTCTCCACTCACTTATCATTAACCCCACTGACAACTGCCTTACTTACTTTTTCCTTGACACCTATCCTACTAACTTTTTCTCTCCTGTTGATTTTTCTCATTTGGCGTCTCACTCCTGGTTGGCGAACTGATACCGGCAGCATCAACAAACTCACCACCGTCCGCTACGACTTACTGCACATATATTTGAATACGTCTGCCTTACTGCTATTTTAAGAAATGGTGTTATTTGCGGTTTTCTCAGCTGATAAAATGCATGAAGCGCTTTTGGCGCCGAAAGGTAGAAAATAACACAGAAAACGAAGAGTAGTGCGCAAACACCAAAGAACAAAATGAATGGAGGTCGAAGACGGAAGAAGATGTCACCTTATACATGCACTGCTAGGCAAGAATGCCATCCTGTTGGGAAAAGTGTATTCAATATAGTTGTAATATTTCAGAGAAGTGTGTTAAAAAAAATAAAAATATAAAAAAAAAAAACTCTAAACTAGAAGTACACTGAGGGCAAAGTAAATGTCTCACTTTCAAAGTTTGCGCAGACAACTTTGCGGATTTGCTTTTCTTGAGGTTTTTGTAATCTATCTCCTTATCTATCTTCTATATATTAGGTGATATAAAAAGTATATGCATATTTATAACCAGATTGTGTTCCATATATTGCGCAATACTGGTCCGATTGTGCCAAACGAACACGTCGTTTGAAAGGCGACATTTGGGGCTACATTTTATGTGAAGACAGGTGAGTAATTCGTTGGTCGTGTTAAAAGTAATACTGATTCGAAAATGAGTAAAATATCTGAAGAAATAGGCTGTGATACTTTTTTTACTATAAACAAAAAACCGCTGCAAAAACATGCCGAAAAATTTGTGCGGTTTAGGCTGAGGATGCTGTGAAGTGAAAACTGGACCCAGAAGTGGTTTGCTCAATTCCGTTTCGGCATTATCAATGTCAACCATGTACCTCGCTCTGGTCGGCCAGTCACTGAAAAAGGCGATTAAACGGTTAATTCGATTTCTATTGCTCACAACTCGGCCGCGTGAACGAAGCAATCAAGGAAAAGTGACCAAAATTAGCCAACAAAAATTATTGTTTAAAATTTACTAAAAAAAACCGATGATACTTTTTATATCACCCAACATATAAAATTTGAAGTATGTTTGTCCTTTTGTTGTATGTTTGTTTGTTCGTTTGTTTATTTGTCCATTATGGATGGTAAAACCACTGCTGAAACATCCGAAGAGCTAGACGCACGCGATGACAGCAACGCGCTGGGTCCCTGATGGTTTATATATAAAAATCGATGTTTGTCGGCTTATGTGTTTGTCTGTCTATTTGGCTGTCTGATGCCTATAGACTCCGACTCCGTCTGGCCGAACACCATGAAAATTGTTACATATATGGATGTCATCATTGTGAAAGTTTGACAACGAAAATTAACAATAACTAAATAATAATTAAAAGAAAGGTGAATTCAAATCGATAAAATCAGTTTCGTCTGTTCCATATTTGGTGTGGGACTAAATATTCAGTGAGGCGTCGAAATCAACATATTTGTCGGCGTACACGTGCAGTAAGGCAATAGCATGTTCTCTAGAGTTAATGAGACTGAGGAACAACCTAGTCAGCATTTCGCAAATGGAATAAGAATTGACGAGAGGAAAGGCAAATTACCAAACGAAAAAGAGTAGTATACGCTATATGTTCATTAATAAATATAAAAGCAACAACAACACGAAGAAGGTGCATACAAAAGAAATAAACAAGAGCATGTAATTGACGCGAACTCATAACATTTTGCCCTACCAAAAATCGCTCAACTCGACTGGAGAAGCTTTCACTTGCGATTTACATCTTCATTCTACACACATCCCCAGCTACGCCGGGGCTCCAGCTAGTATTGTACATCGCGAATTGCTTCATCGCACAATTTTTTGAGCGAATATAACTTCTCTAAATAAATCAATTCCTTAAGGAATATCATATTCCGTAGAACTCAGAAATGTATTTTTTCAATGTAAAGCTATGGCTTTTAAATTTTCAGAAGCTAAGAGTGCATCCGTAGCCTAGCGCAAGTGCATTATGGCTATCGCCTTCTATGTCGGAGTTTGAACCCGACTGGAAGCAGGGTCACGCTTATATTCATCGTTGGTACTCCTCCAGTAGGTAGCATTGGTCCTTGATGACGTCAAATGGTACTCCCACCACCAAGGTATGGTAGCCCCAATTAACCACCCTACCAGACAAATCCGCTCGATTAATGGATATTCAGATTAATGAAGAAGGATGGTGGAAAACCTGTGCGCCCTAGACAGGTCAACAAGGAAACAAAAAAATTCTCTTTATTACCTGTCATAATAGGCTAATACGAAATGCAATGTTATGGAAGGAGTCTGATATATATTTTGCAAATCTAAAATCATTGGACCACGTTGCCTTGTTACTCTATCTCTCTGTCGAGGTATCCGTCTTTTTCTTTGATAGGTTAACAAAATGTTACAAAATGAAAAAATACAGAACCTTATTTTTTAATTTTTAACTTCTTTGTATACATGAAATTCTTAGAGCTTCAAAAATATTATAAATATCGATATTTGCAGGTTTCATAGCATCTCATGTCATCTTAATATTGGGTCATGTTCGTTTGACACAATCATTAACACCATCTAGTGTCAAAAACCGCGAGGGCTTTTTGTATGACCTACTATATAATAGTTCCGTGCCACTATCTTCTTTCACGCCAATCTCTGAAACCATCCAAACGTATTTGTATGTGTTGTTGTTGTTAGGCATAATTGGCAATCGGTTGTTGTCGATACTGTTCTTTTTGTTCCGTATGCCTTCTGCGGAATGAACGGCAGACAAGTAAGAATTAAGTGTCTGATGCCGCGGAAATTTGCTTATTAAATATTCACAATCAATTAAAATATCATATTAAGCAGCCTAAAACACATGCGCTTAATGATTTCATGATTTACTTCCTTTAATTTTTTTTATATATATATTTTTTATTTCCCCTTGAAATTTACCTGTCATCACAATTTTGACTCTTAGTACTACGTTTTCATAATGTATAGAGCGGTGACAGTAAAGCTTATATGGTTACTCCATATAAGCGGAGATAAAATAAAGGTGGCTTTAGCATAATGATAGTTATAATTATTGAGTAGTTCTAATGCTAAATATATACATATAAACGCCTGCTTATACTATTGCTACAATGATTTATGTTTTATTGTAAATTTGGTCGACAGGCCTTGACCGGCGAAGTCTACGTCTTTGCTGGAGCTCGCGCAGAGGCAGTGTATTCCCCGCGTTGTTAGTATGTTGGCTTATTTTAGTTTGGTATCAACGACTTAAACTAGTTATTTCTTCAGCCACTGGGGAAATCTGCAAGTCTCTGTGAATGTCGAAATTTGTGATATACCAGTCAGCGTTTGTAATTTTACGAGGAATTTTCGATTGTTGTCTTTGTATTAATTGTAGATTTGTTCTTTTCGCAGACCCCCATATTTGCGCTCCGTACGTCCAGATAGGTTTGATGATTGTTTTATATATTAATTGTTTGTTGTTCAGTGAGACTTTCGATTTTCTGTTTAACAACCAGTGCAATTCATTTATTTTAAGTTTCATTCGGTTTCGTATTTTAAAAATATGGTATTTCCATGTCAGTTTGCTGTCAAGGTAGATTCCGAAGTACTTAACTACGTTTCCGATTGGTATATCTCTTCTGTCAATTATTACGTGAACTGGTCTATATATTGTTTTGGTAGTAAAAATTACTTGGACTGTTTTGCTGTTGTTAATTTTTATTCTCCATTTCCGAAACCACTCTAGGGTTTTATTTAAGTTTTTTTGTAGAGTGGATTTTGCTGTATTTATGCTTTTATGAACGGCTAGAAGAATGATGTCGTCTGCAAACTTAGCTATCATTGTATAGTTCTGTGTTGGTTGAGGTAGGTCTGCGGTGAAAATAGTGTAAAGGAGTGGCCGAAGAACGCTTCCTTGGGGTACTCCTGTGCTTACCGGGCGTAGTGTAGAGTATTCGTTTTTATACTTAACATAAAAGTATCTGCCTTCTATTCTGTTGAATCGTAGAATGATTATGTCGGAATCCAAATTTGTGGTCGGGTATTATTTGATTACGTCTTAGAAGAAGAAGTTTTTCATTTTGTTTGCACCAAGTTTTCCACGTTCTTCGCTCATCTAAGCAACTTTAAAAGCATTCGCGTCCCCATGCCGAGTTAACAGCGAGTCATTGAGTTGTACTTCTACACATTTAAGCCTTTCTCATGCCCAAGGAGCGATTTAAACGACAAATGTTGAAAGCAGCTTGCGGCTCAACGAGGCGGAACTCATGCACAGTGTTAAACATGAATGCAGATGCTAGAGCGAAGGCGAATGGCGTGGGAAAAACGAAGCGAAATAAAGCAAAACGAAACGTAGCCGTAACCGTAACGGAACTGTAATGAAAACGAAGAGAAAAAAGATAAAATAAGAGAAAGAAAATAGAAAAAGAACAAGTTCAATGTATGTATTGAAAAATTTTTGGTTTGCATAACAAAGGAAAAATTAATGTGATACAAAACATAAAAATTGCAGAATAAAACCAAAACGGGGTTTTTTGTTTGTTTGAGGGAACATTTAATTGAGCTATTTCGCGCCCATGCCATGTTTACAGCAGCAGGTGACTAAGCGTTTCTTTTGCGAGTGATTACCTTATTTTTATAGCCCCGCTTTTCGATTGTTTTTTCTTATTTTAGCACGCGTTTCTTCATTGAACGAAGTGCTTGCCCTTAGGCTGTGCTGCCGCTGTTGCCACATGTGGATCGTGCTTTTGGCATTCTGACTAACAGATTTCGAATATTGGAGAACAAAAAAGTAGAACTCATTACGAAAACGTGCTGCCTCCTTCATAATTTTCTTAACATTAGACTTCACAGGCACGAAAACCAGTTGTAGATACTCACTACATATGTATCACCACTTACCTTCTTCGGAGTGTATTTTATTGACATTGATCCATCATCACTAGAGACATTACTTTCCTAAAATATATTTAATTATTTATAAGCTCAAACTTAATAAAACGACTTATAAAATAAACGCTACTTTAATATTCGAAGTGCTATCACGGATGCGGCAATGTGAACGAAGGAACTCCAAAAGATTAAAACACCAAAAGTTTTGGTGTGTGTATATCGTCGGCTTCACATCCACTTTTACGGCTCATCCCCAAAGCGCGTAATTCCTTTATGTACCACGAATTTTGTTCTTCACGTCAACTGTAGTCACATGTTCTACTTCTGTTTCTAAGTAATTTGCAAAGAACGCAAATGCAGCAGCCTTCTTTACTCTGTTAATATATTCTGCACCTTTCGTATTGTACAATAATTCATACTTTTGAATTTGTTCAATTAACAACTCTGTAGCTCCTTTAGACCAAAATACTTTCGCCATTTTTTAATTTTATACGAGCTCAAATGAACTTACAAAGAAAAATGTCAAAGTGTTAAAAAAGAATTGATTGTACACCGTCGGCAACAATCAACGCTTCATACTCTTAGCCACGCACTTACCTTCTTAACGAGCACTGGTTGAGAGAGTGAAAAAGAGAGTTGATTTTTATAGTGTAATACGCAGAGAGTAATCATTCATATAGAGGTTACAGCTCTCCCTTAAATCGGCACTGTACATTAACAGAATTGTATGCTGTTCAACTTATGCATCGTAACATATTGTTGGTTTGCTTGGGTTTGCAAATGGACGGATGTAGAACTGCCGTAAAACGGGAAAATATTCAATGATAAGTAAATTACAAAAACACAAGAAAGACGTAATTAAAACAAAAGTCAGTCAGTCACTGCCTTCTTTCTTTGATTTTTTTAAAGTTCTTTATTTGTAAGGTGGGTCGAGAATATTACGCAAATTGTGTGGGGTTTTCTTTAATTTTACACTAGAAACGAAATCGAGCCCACATCAGCATGGCTGCCTTGCATTTCGCCTATACCTATTTATATGAACGAAATCCAAATACAAGGCGGCCACAAAAAAAGAAGGCATGAAAAGAAAGCAAAATCGTACAAAAATATTCCCAGTGATACACACAATAAGAAACCAATACAATCCCATACACGCACTATACCTATACAACAAGGTCACCTTCACAATGGCATGTTTTGATTTTTGACTTTAACTTCTTGAAGACAATTTTCGGTTGTAGCAGAAAATAGATTTCATTTCTAGAGTAAGTACAGTGAATGCACATTCATTGAACAGCCGAAGAAACCCAAGTGAAATTTCTAACTACCGTCGAATTTTCATAGGTCAAACTTTTATAAGTGGAATATCTCCATGACTCGAATTGAGTACGTTTATAGCGAAAAATCAATACAATATGTCTTCCACAACTGGAATATCCCCATAACTCGAACTTTTGTTATGCATTATGGTGATTCGAGATTTGGATGTTTGACTGTACCAGGAATAGGAAGTTCGAGTCTCAATCGCGCAAAGCAAGTTTCGTCATCCTTACTTTGTGCTGTGTTCTTTCCTCTTCTTTCCTTGTGATCAGCAATAAAGATCACCCAATAAAGAAAATCAATAAAGATGTTGTTGCGTGAGCGTAGCAAAAAAGAGGAATTTTTATTCCCGCACGCGCCCCACTTCACAACACAGTCCTAAAGTTAGTTTTCGATTGTCGTACCAAATTTATCAGAGGTCAGGCCCCGAGCGCGTGTTTCGTTGTTGAGTTTAAATTTGCGTGCACGCAAAAAGTATACATATTCATATACGCAGGCAAATTTTTTTCTTTGTCTTCCTTTATGTTCGGCAAATAAGGAAAAAACAAATGTCACACGCTTTGTTGTTGGGTGGTCAAAGGCAAAATGTATTCCTTGTCTGCATTCGCAGTAGCGCAGCTGGTTTGATATCGTTTTCACATGGGACACTTGCAGTTGCTTGCTGTTTTTTCTGTTTGTCTGCTAATCAACGTAGAATTAGCTGTATTCAACTTGGATTTTTGGACATACCTAGCGCGAAATATGCATTTTAAATCAATTTTACTTATTTATTTCTTTTTTTATAACAGCCTGAACGATTAATATATTCGTTATTATTATAATTATTTATTCCTTGAAAGTCCCACCAAAACCAATACAAGTGGGTGGTGGGAATTGCAATAACAAAAATCATGTTCCTCATTCATTTCGCTTTCATATCATTCCCACAACAATATCAACACAATCAAAATAAAAATGGGTGACGGCAATCAAAACAAACAAAACAAAGGTGATATACAGAAATTCCTTTTCATGCTAATTCGCGCTAAGAACACAAAATGTAGGAAGACACATCAAGAAGGGGAAACAGCGCTTGCTTCGATTTCACAACAGAACCCACCTTCAAAAATTTCTGTTTGCCTGATTACTTCAGTTCAGTAGTTAGCACAATGAGTCTTCTACACAGCGACCTGCGCTGCTACTTCGATGTTAATAGCAGACAAATAACATAAGCCAATGTCTTCTTAAGATTTGGAAAAAGCTCCAAAAGCTCTTGAGAGAAATGGGAACTCTATATGGATTAATACTCTTTGATCTACACCAGAGAGAACTTATTTATATAGAGTTCCCATTTCTCCCTTAAAAAAAGGCCGGAGAGACTTTTAAGAAACGATTGGCTTATGTTAAATTTTAAGCAGTTGTACAGATTTCTTGTCTGTTCAACCATGTGGGGTAAAATATTCTGTTGGTTTGCTTAAGGTAAACAAGCAAATGGACGGACTGCCGTAAAAGGGGAAAATATTGAATGATAACAAAATTATAAAAACACAAGAAAGACATAATAAAAACAAAAATCAGAGACACTGTCTTCTTTCTTTGATTTTTTTTTTTTGCAAAGTTTTTTTATTTGCAAGGTGTTCGAATTTGTGTGGAATTTTCTTTAATTTATGAAATCGTTCTTTAACAAACGAAATCGAGCCATGGCTGCCTTGTATTTTGCTTATATTCATTTATATGAACGAAATGAAAATACCAGGCGGCCAGCAAAAAAAGTAGGCATGATCACAAAGCAAAATCGTACAAAAATATTCCCAGTGCTATACACAATAAGAAACCAATACAATCTTATACACGCACTATACCTACATAACACACTTAAAATTATCACCCTTTGTACGCAAGGTAGAAAAAGAAGACCAACACAACCTTATACACACACTATACTTACACAACACACTTAAACTTTTCACATTTCGCACGCAAGGGAGACAATAAAAACCAACACAATCCCATACACGTACCACACCTACACAATAAGGTCACCCACACAATGGCAAGTTTTGATTTTTGACTTCAACTTCTTGAAGACAATTTTCGGTTGTGGCAGAAAACGAAATCCATTTCAAGAGCAAGTACAATGAATGCGCATTTATTGAAAGCCAAAGAAACCCAAGTGGAAATTCTAACTACCGTCGAGATTTTATAGGAAAAACTTTTATAAGTCGAATATCTCCATGACTCGAATTGAGTGCGTTTATAGCGAAAAATCAATAGAATATGCTTTCCATAACTCGAATATCCCCATAATTTGAACTTTTGTTATTCATTGTGGTGATTCAAGATTTGGCAGTTGACTGTACGAGCAATACGCACAGTCCGCGAAGTTCGAGTCTCAGTCGCGCAAAGCAAATTTCGTCACCCTTACTTTGTGTTGTGTTCTTTCCTCCTCTTTCCTTGTGATCGGCAAGAAGAAAAAACAAATGGTCTAGACTTTGTTGTTGCGTGATCGTAGCAAAAAGGAGGAATTTTTATTCCCGCACGCGCCCCACTTCACATCGTAACCGACAAGTCAATCTTCGCTTGTCAGGCCCCGAGCGCGTTTCGTTGTTGACTTCAAATTTGCGTGCACGCAAAAAGTATACATATTCATTCGCGCAGGAATATCTCTTGTCTTTGTCTTCCCTTATGTTCGGCAAATAAGAAAAAACAAATGTCACACGCTTTGTTGTTGGGCGAAGGCAAAATTTATTTCTTTCTTTCCTGTATTCGCAGTAGCGCAGGTGATTTGATATCGTTTTCACATGGGACACTTGCAGTTGCTTGCTGTTTTTTCTGTTTGTCTGGTAGTCAAGGTAGAATTAGCTGTATTCAACTTGGGTTTTTCGATATATAAGCGCAAAATATACATTTTAAATCAATTTTACTTTTTTATTTCTTTATTTCTAACAGTCCGAACGAATAATTTATTCGTTATTATTATAATTATTTATTCCTTAAAAGTCCCACCAAAACCAATACAAGTAGGTGGTGGGAATTGCAGTAACAAAAATCATGTTCGTAATTCATAAAAAAATCGCGCCAAACCTAAACATGTTCTTTTTCGCTATCATATCATTCCCACAACAATATCAATACAATCAAAATAAAAATGGGCGACGGCAATCAAAACAAACAAAACAAAGGTGATATACAGAAATTCCTTTTCATGCTAATTCGCGCTAAGAACACAAAATGTAGGAGACACACCAAGAAGGGGAAACAGCGCTTGCTTCGATTTCACAACAGACACCCACCTTCTATAATTTCTGTTTGCCTGATTACTTCAGTTCAGTAGTTAGCACCATGAGTTTGCTACACAGCGACCTGCGCTGCTACTTCGATGTTAATAGCAGACAAATAACATAAGCCAATGTCTTCTTAAGATTTCGAAAAAGCTCCAAAAGCTCGTGAGAGAAATGGGAACTCTATATGGATTAATACTCTTTGATCTACACTATAAAATATAAAGCAAGCGGCAAGCACATGCGTCAGTCGTGCACCACAAAACAACGTTTGCCGGGTTTGCTAATATCATATAGGTTAATGTATTGAAATACGCTATCGGCATACGGAGCTTTTACTTAAAGCGTTACCGCCCTATTCTGTGCACTCTATCTAAAATTTCATATTAGTTGAATAGGTAAAAAGCTTTTCTATATGAGCAACTCTATCAAAATCTAGTAACAATTTTTATCACTTACTGTCTATTAAAATCTATTACATCGATTTATTCATTTGACAGAATGCACAGAATAGGACGGATAAGTTCAAAGTTCAAAGCTTATAGATTTGAACTTTGAAGCTTATAGATTTGAAACTTAGATAGAAAAAGCGTGATTTTCATATAAAAATAGGCTACAGTGAGATGAGCTTTTTCCACAAACTTTTAACGAATAAGTTTTTAGTATGTTTCTATGCTTATGGTATATTCAAGGTAAAAGCTTCACGTCCTAAAACCAGAACCCTGGTACACAATTTACATACACTAGAAAATTTTCTTGCTTCTAACGTCGCAGCATTTCTTTGGTTCAAGAGGTTCACAACAAAGTGAAAGATGTAGCGGAGACCAAGACAAAAGTACGCTTTCAATAAGGCAATCGAAAGTATCACATATTGTTGGATACGTTGGGAAAACAGCAAAAAATTTGGTTTGCTTTGCTTTCCCATTCATCTAGCACCAAACAACTACCCACAGATAAACTTGCAAGAGCGAAAGAGAAGTCACAACTGCAACATACATGTCTAGTAAAAACCCACATATAGTATTTATTATTGAATGAAATACTCTTCTGCAAATTCAATCAACTTTAATTTTTTTTTTTTTTTTTTTAAATTAAATTATAACATTAAACGCAGTAAACTGCATAAAACATTTGTCGGATTTAAAAAATAATGACGTGACAATAAAAATAAAAAATTAGACTTATACTAACTTAATTAATTATAGAAGGCTGTATCCTTCTTAGAGGGAGATCATGTGGGTGCAGCCTCTTCAGTCTACGCCTTGTTGAGATACGGGTGAGGGAGAAAGCTAGAGGATTTGGGTGCGACAAAAGTCTGTAGTGATAGCGGCAGCTGTGAGAATTAATCACCTCCATAACAGTTGGCACGGCAAGATCCCTATGCAGCGTGGAGTTGCGGACGTACCAAGGGGCGCCCATAAATCTTCTGAGAGCCTTGCTCTGACACGCCTGCACTCTTCTGATGTCGTAGGCAGCAGTAGTGCCCCAAATTTGTATGGCGTAGCGCCAAGCAGGTGCCACTACTTGCAGATAGATGAGCCTTTTATTAGTTAAAGATAACTTATTCGATGGGCGGAGGAGCCACTCCAGTTCCTTGAGCTTTGATAGCAGCGCGCTGTAACTACCTTAATGTGTGCACGCCAGGTAAGACGCTTATCCAGGATCAAACCGAGATACCGGATTTGCTCCATTTGCGGAATGATTCTTGTGTTGTAAGTCACAACCGGACAGACGCCTTGCCTTAATGTGAAGGTACAGTGAGCTGATTTCTCAGAGTTTATGGCTATATTCCAACGCCTGGCCCATGAGTGGAATCTATCCAGGTAGCTGGACAATTTCTCCGCAGCTTCGTTCAGAGAGGCAGAGTTGAAATAACTGCCGTATCGTCCGCGTAAGTAGCAATAATCAACTTTAATAAAATTTATATATTGTATCAAGAATTATTTAAGAATTAGCACATTTGGAGTGCAATAGGATCAAAAATCGGTTTTCGTTTGTTTGAAGGTACGTTGGTAAAGAGGTTACTAAACCTACAATACTTTCAATATCAGCATCGTGGTTCGGTCGAACCCCACCTGATTTGCTGAGACAGGTAGTCAATGTTGTGAAGACTCTTATTAAAGAAGTGTGGATTTGGAATGCTCGCATGAGGCGAGTCCGTTCCATACCATATACATCATGCCTAAAGTGACATTGTTTTGTCGTTATCGTCCCTCAAAGAACTCATCGTTCTTCGCTATTGTCAGTAGCCATCAATCATTAGCATCCACTTGCATGGGTTCTGCAACGTTTCAATTCGAGCATGTGGTTGCTGTTTATATATTCGCGCTGTCGACAGCTATAGAGACGTTTGCGTCGACCTACTAATAGTGAAATCAAGAGTGGCTCCAATTGAGAATGAATCATTACTTAACTTAGAGCTCTGTGCAGCTCACCTCCTATCGAAGTTCCTTAAAATGAAAGCTAATGATCATATCCCACCACATCATTGGCTACTCAGTCGCATCGTGTTTATCATTGCTGGCACCGACGGAAAAATGGGGGTAGTCAACGTTCGAATAAAGAATGGAATTATTTGAAGACCAGTACACAAGCTTGCTGTTCTGCATGTTGGTTGAAAGCGGTTGCTTTCAACTGAGCGTGGATGTTGGAACCTTCCTTAGAGTAGATCTAAAAGTATGAATAGTTATTGTAATTTTGCATTGACTTTAATAGAGTGTGCGATCAGCACTGTGATTTGCTTTTTTTTTGTTCGCTTTCCTACTCCACCTTCCTCTCGCTCTGTACAACTAGACCTAAGAATTAAATTTTGTCATAAAGTTAGTGCTCAACAAAACGTGAGGCAGATTTGTCTACTGCTTCACTACAATTTCATACGACGGATCACAACTAGCCAGGAAAGCGCTCCTGGTTTTAACATATTGGCGCCAAACGTGAAACTGTGTTAAACTGTAAATTTCGCACAATGTTGGACAAGTTGTCAAACATTTCGAATTTCGTCACATCAAACCATTTTTCGCATTACATACGAATTTATGTATGTACATACATGTTTTATCTGCTAACGTTGTTATTGTTTGTCTTCGCTGGCACATCTGCGCAGCTGCACATTACGAGGTCTGTCCGAAAAGTATCCGACCTACCTCGATTTTTCGGCGCTTGACTTATTCGTCGTCCTGTTGGTGGTATCCTTCAAAGTAGTCCCCATTTTATTGAAAACACGCTCATATCGATGCTTCCACTTCCTAAAGCAGACTTGAAAGTTAGTTATTGGAATCGCCTTTAGTGCATTCGCCGCATTGGTTTCAACAGTCTTCTTGTCGTCGAATCGGTAAGCGGCATTTTCAATCGAGGAAATAGACAAAAGTCGCGAGGAGCTATGTCGGGACTGTGTGGCAGCTGGCGAAGCTCTAAAGCACTGTGTTTTGATAAATACTGCTACACAACGTTTGACGCATGCGCTGAAGCGTTGTCGCGGTGAAGAAGTCAGTTACCGGTTTGGCAAAGGGGCGGTCGTTTTCTTCTGATTGCCTCACGCAACTTTTCAAAATTTAAACGTAGTATTCTTTGTTGGTCGTCTGACCCACTGCAGCATATTCGTGATGCCGACGCCTTCAGGAAAACAATTTTTCATAATCGAAAAAAAACAATCAACATTGATTTTACGTTGCTTCGGCTTTGACGAAAATAATAATAATAACAGAAAAATTAAATATAAAAGAAAAAAAAAAGCCCGGATAGAAGCTTCCACTGCGGAGACTATTGTTTTGTTTCAGGATCATAACCATAAACTTTTTCAGATAGTCTTGAACGATTTATAATCGTAATCTAAGGGTTATTTGCTGTTCTAAGAGCAGTTTTGGGTTGTATTTAGCACACACACGAGTCATGCCCAAATTCTCTCTTAAAATTCGGTAAACACTACTTTTTGATATTCCAAGGTCAGCTTCTAGTTCCCTCACAGTCAAACGACGGTCTTGTTCAATTGCCACTCGCACACACTCAACATTATCTGATGTTTTTGCCGTCGCAGATCGATCAGAACGAGAATCACTGTCAACAGATTTGCGGCCGTACACATGGCCATTTATCTGTGTTTTACCCAAACACTCGTATCGAAAGGGCTATCGCAACATTTCAATAGTTTCCACACAACTTTTTCCAAGATTAAAATAAAATTTTATGCAAATTCGCTGCTCGGTTCCTTCCATCATTTTTAACAATGAACAAATCTGACGAACATGAAAAAGGCACTGTAAACAAATATACGCTGAGCATAAATTAACCGTTCTATTGAGAACTGCGATCAACTGATAAGTTCGTGAGGAGTTACTGGTGATGTTTTTACCATATAGGGGTCACCTGAGTGCTGTGGCGTGCAGATATAAATACAGGTCGGATACTTGTTGGACAGACCTTATAAATGGTTCGATCAAACTCTCACAGACTGCATGCATTGCAACCCAGCGCTAATATTCATGGATAACATAAACTCATTATATGCTTTGAAGCCGATGAACAAAGTGAACATCGTGCACTTAAGTTCTTTGGTTGATACTACGTCATCATTGAATGAGTCTCTGAAATCGCTTGTTGACGGTGAAAAGATAGCAAATTAAGTTTTTGACCAATCCTAAGCTCTTAGGCGAAAAGTCTAACTGCACGAGGTTCAACTTTCACGTCGAAATTTCCGGAACGGAATTGGCAATACCAAAAAATTGCGCATAATTAGCTGAGACAGTATTGGGGCTCAAAACAAATTCAAATTTCCGCCTTGGTTGCATTTTGGCCTTTATAAAAAAAAACTGTAAATTATACTGATTTGTTTCTTTATTGAAATCTATGTTTAATACAATTTATCTCACAAATGAATTAAGAAAAAAAAATTGATGTCGGAATTATACACTACCAACCAACTAAAAAGACCAACTATAAAATAATGGATTTGTTTTTAATCAAACTTATATATATATATACTTATATATACACCATAGTCGACGTTGATATGACCTTCTTATTTCAAATACATTTGCCTGTAGAACACGTGCCCCTTTTTTTGAAGTTAATTGTGCTATGCTATTATTCATCTTTGCGATAAGTTGAAAAAGTCTTGACCCAATGGAATGAACGGCAAGAGAGTGCAAGAAAAAAAAATTTGATGTCTATATATATATATTTGATATTTCGTATTTTCTGGGCTCTCATACCGTTTATTCATATATACTAGACTTTATATACTTCAGGTTTTTATAATTTTATTTAGTATTGCAATATAATCAAGAAAATGTAGCCGAAGAAAACTTCTGCCAAGTGTTTAAAATATTTTTATATTTCGTTCTTTGACACGAAGCTGAACATTCACAAAAGACTTAAAAGGATACTTTTTTAATTTGTTAATGCAAAAGAATAAAACATTATGTTAAACTGCAAAGAAAAAATAAAAACTCCTACAAATATTATATCATTTCATAAGCTTAAATATTTAGATGACCATATCAAGTACTCGTGTAAGCTTTGCGTCTAATTTTGCTCTTGCGTATTCTTTATTGTATTTCAGGTTTTGTAACATTTACCGGAACTCAGGTTTATCTTTTGTTTTACTAGTTATCCGTTTCTTATAATATACTTATATGTTTGTTTTTATGTACATTTTATTATATTTATTTTTATTGATTTGAAAAGCAAATTCGACTCTTTTTCATTTTCATGTTCATGTTCTGGAATTTCTCAATATTTGTCTGTTTCTGAGTAGGTGTGTACTTCTTTGCTTTTGCTGATGGTTGAAAATCTGTGACGATTGAGTCCTATTTGAATTTTAATTATAATACATACATATGTAATATTAAGTATCATATCAAATCGAAAGTATCATATCAAATGCCGTTTTATATAAACAATCATTGGAACTCTGCAGTACTTTTCAGTTTCGGATAACCAACAAGTTGAATAAATCTAATAACCGCTATACAAATTACTCCATTCAATTCGCTTTATTGTCCATATTTTTATTTGAAATTTAAAATTGAAGTTTATTTAATTTAATTTAAAACAAGAAGGAAAGGAAAGATACGATAAGGAAAGAAGGAATCAAAATATACAATACGAGTACATAAGTAAGTTGCTGTTTATTGTAATATAAACGAGAACAAAGTGAGTAAATAAGTAGTATTAGAAAATGAAAAACGCCAATTTGTCGGATTTTAAAATAATTTCGCATTTCATACAGTGTCCATGAGAAAAAAACATTGTAGTTGAGTAAATTGTGTTGTCTAATTTAAAAACTTATTAGGAGCTTTGATTAATTCTGGTCTTTTTTTAATGCAAAATGGCAGTTATTGAGAAGAATTTGTACAATATATATTATTCGAAATATTTTCCACTATTTTTTACAATCTTTTCCCACCTTTGTGGCAACATGGCAATACCGCGTCGAAAGAACGATCGTGGATTGGCAGCGATCCAATCATCCATCCATTTCGTACTTCCTCCGCCTTTTGAAACCGAGTATCAACCAAGCTATGCTGCATGGATCTGAAGAAAGGGCAATCAGAAGGCGCTATGTCTAGTGTGTACGCTGGGTGTCGCAGAACTTCCCATTCGAGCTTCAACAGTGAATCCTTCACAACTCTTGCAACGTGTGGCCGAGCATTGTCATGCAAGAGAATGACTTTGCGTCTTTTACTCGCTATGAATGGCCTTTTTAGCAACAATGCGTAATTGAATGAGTTCAACAAACGTTGAAGAGCAACATCTCCATAAGTTTCTAAAAGTGTTTGATGAGCTTCGGCAGCAGATTTATTCAAATAAAATAAAAGCAGTAGTGAATGTCGAAAATGCAAATTTGAGCGTTCCATCAGAGAGAAATTATTCATATAAATGAATACTCTTTGGTTCTATGCTTAGCGTCAATCTATATTAAATAACCTAACACCACTAAATGGAAAGCTGCTGTGTTGGAAAATGTCAAAACCATTGAATTAAATAGCTGTTTGCTAGCTGTTTACACTGATATTTCGAATTGTGACCATTAGATGTCACTGACCAGAATTAATGAAAGCTCCTATGACTACTTTCAATTAGTTAAGGTTGAATTGAAAGTGGTGGTTTTTTTTTTTGCCTTTTTACTCAGGTTTTATTTGTTTTGTATAGGAATGTGTTTGTATATTTCAAATATTAAATTTATCAAAAGCTATTATAAAATTATTAACATAAAATTATTTAGGTTCTTTACGAAACATGTATATGTATTATATGTATTATATATGTTATAAATATTATATTTTTATAACGTTGTCAAGAAACTGACCGTAGCTCCACACCAATTGTTATTATTATTATTATTATTATTATTATTATTATTATTATTATTATTATTATTATTATTATTATTATTATTATTATTATTATTATTATTATTATTATTATTATTATTATTATTATTATTATTATTATTATTATTATTATTATTATTATTATTATTATTATTATTATTATTATTATTATTATTATTATTATTATTATTATTATTATTATTATTATTATTATTATTATTATTATTATTATTATTATTATTATTATTATTATTATTATTATTTTTATTATTATTATTATTATTATTATTATTATTATTATTATTATTATTATTATTATAATTATTATTATTATTATTATTATTATTATTATTATTATTATTATTATTATTATTATTATTATTAATATTATTATTATTATTATTATTATTATTATTATTATTATTATTATTATTATTATTATTATTATTATTATTATTATTATTATTATTATTATTATTATTATTATTATTATTATTATTATTATTATTATTATTATTATTATTATTATTATTATTATTATTATTATTATTATTATTATTATTATTATTATTATTATTATTATTTTAATCTTCAATTGGATCTGCCAATTCAACCAATTACTCAGAGAGAAGTCATTCCTCAAATCAAAAACATCAAATTGAACAAAGCACCAGGATTTTGCCGGAAGGGTCTTAAAGTCCCTCGGCCACTAGGCCGAAAGGAAAACCTAATCATGTTATTGACTCGCACAGACCAATAAGCTTACTTTCATTATTCTAAAATATTCGAAAGAATATTTTTATGTAGACTGCTGGAAGTAAGTGCTGTAAAAGACGCAATCCCAAATCACCAGGTTGGATTCAGGAAAAGCCATGGTACTCCCGAACAAGTTCACAGAGTTGTTCCAAAAATTCTTGACTCTTTAGAAAACAAGGAATATGTAATGCGGCTTTCCTAGTCAACAGCAAGCCTTTGACCGAGTCTGGCACCAAGGCCTTCCCAATAAGCTACCTGCTCCACAGTTTTCTGTCCTGAAGAGTTTTCTTCTTAACAGGTCCTTTATAGTGGCGGGCAACAAGGATAAGCCAAACACTAGACTAATCAATGCTAGAGTTCATCAACAGAGTGTTCTTGAACCAATGCTCTACACAATTTTTACCAGTGATATGCCGTCGCCGAGTTCGGACATGTTGTCTGTGACTGCGTATGCGGACGACACAACAATACTAGCTTCATCCGGTGTATTTACACTTAGATGTAACACCTTTCCTGCTGTTATATTTAACTGGAATCCTGTTCTGAAATGTACTGACCACTGCTATTTAGTTATGCACCTAGATTTCAGAATGACATGGGCTTATCATATCAGAAGAATTCACGCTTAATGTAGCACCAAAATAAAACAACTTAAGGGCTACTCAGGGGAAAATGCTACGTCTTAGCAGCAAAGTGCTTCTTTATATATCAATCATCCCCCCAATGTGGCCATACAGAATACAAGTATGAGGTACTGCTGCTGCCTCTCATATAAAAAAAATGCAGGTGATGCAAAACAAAACCTTAAGTGTCATAACTGGTATATCCGCAATATATCTCTTCACAGAGACCTAAATGTTCATTTCGTGGGTGATCAAATAAATTACCACACCAGTAGATATAATGACAGATTGTCTATGCACCCAAATCCACTTGCTAAGGCTCTAGCAACTCATAGCCCGAGGAAAAGTCTTAAAAGGTTTTATTCTTACGAGATTAAGGAACATTCGATGTAACATTAAGTTATTAAATTTATACTGTTTATATATGTTATTTATATTGTTATATTTGTCATTTTCATTGTTATATTGCTATTACTATTTGTTCATCGACTTTGTCATTATTTAAGTCTTGTCATTTCAATGGTTATTGAGTTACAATTGGCAGCATATAGCAAGCTAAATAAGAGGTTGAAATAAACGAAATAATATTATTGTATTAAAAAATAAATAATAAATTATACTTATAATTATGTTTATGGGGTCAGGGTCTATGGCTGCATGGTAAAGTGTTTGATTGGCTTTAAAATGGCCAAGTCCAGCACGTTCCATCCCAAGCATCTCACCGCCTCCAAGTGGTGACCCCGGGAAGCAGCTCCATCACACATCAGTGAACTTGCTACGGTGCGAAGGCAACGTCCAGCATAGCCTGACCAGGTGGAATGGCTTCCTGGGCGAGAAATCCAGGACACGTCTGTTCCCGAACCGGGCGGTGTCCTTGTTGGTGTCTGCTCCACATTAGACGGCTATTAATAATGTCTTTTATCGGATCGGTAGCCAGAAAAAAAGATCCGATCGCTGATTACTAAGGCATTCTAAACTTTAGTACCCAGATTGAACCCCTGGCGAAATTGCTGTTGGGCTAATACTGCAGTTATCTCCGTCCTATTAAAACTCGGCGAGCCTTTAAGTACGTTCGAAGAATGCCATGCGGAGGCAGTGAAATATAAGCATGGACATTAAAGACGGCGTGTCTGAACTGAGCGAACTCTTCGACGTCATCGGAAGCTACAGGAATAGCTAGATGAACACCGAAGTAGAAAGTGCTAAGAAGAGGAAAAAGGAAGGCACTGAAGACCAGGACCAACACGGAACTGAAAATCCAGCCCCGGCCACCCAGAAAAGAATCGATACTAGTCCTGCCGTACAAGGCTCGAGCAAAAAAGTGAGAAGCAAGGAACCTAATGACGGATTCGAAACCGTGTCTCACAAAAAAGTAAAGTCGAAACATGACAAAACAAAAGAAAATAAAACTCAGAAATATTGATTGATATTGATATTGGCATAAAGGTAGATAAGTCAAGGACGCGAACTCGGCCGTAAGCTCTGCTAATTAAGCCAGAAGGCAGAAGGAGCTACGTGAAAGTTCTGAGTGAGCAGATAAAAAATATGAAGCCTGATGAAGCCGACAGTTCCGTCCGCTCGGTCAGAAAGACAAGAACAATGGACATGCTTACCAAATTTCCTTACTTACTTCCTTACCAAAAAAAGCAAACTTGATAAGCTCTTTGAAACCACAAAGACATGCTTAAGGAAAGTAGGTCAGTGAAGGCCATCAATCTAATGTGCATGTTTGAGATACGTGACCTGGACAATCTCACAGAGGTAGAGGAAGTTGTCTCTGCAATCAAGGCTACAGGGGTCCAGAAATGCAAGTTTGGCTCACAGATAATAACAATTTAGAGTTGAAGCGGGTCTTTGTCATACTACCCACAAAAGACGCAAATGAATAAGGCTCGCTGGTATATGTACGAGTTAAAGACTACAAAGTCATTAGCTGATATCTAACACCAAGAGATGGTATAGAAGCATATCATGATATTGAAGACATAGCTAAGCGATTACCTGGAAACCTTGTTGAAGATGGAGATTTTAAATCGAGAGCTGTAGAGTGGGGTATACCTTCAACAAACTCCAGAGGTCGCAGAGTCCTTGATACGGCTGCAAGAGCGGGTCTCGTAGTAGCCAACGTTGGTACAACTGTGACTTTTCGGCGAATGGGAAACGCAGGAAAAATCACCGATATTACTTTGGTCTCAGTGAACATGGCACATAAGATAACTAACTGGAAATATCTAGATATCTAGATATTTACAGTGGCAGCGACTATGAGTATGTTCCTTTCACCCTCGCAGAGAATAACACATTCAATGCAGAATGCAATACCGCATGTAGTAACCGCAGATGGAACGTAAACCGCTTGAACAAGTCCCTCTTATCAACGAAATCGACAGGTGCCTACTCGATGTCTCTCACAATGGAAGCACCCAGAGTGTAGTATATAATACCATGGAAGCTATAAAAACTACCTGTAATGCTGCAATGGCAAAGGCAGGAAACCCTCGTAGACAAGGACAAGAGGTATATTGGTGGACAGTGGAGATAAAAGTTCTGAGAGAGGAGTGTATCCGATGCAGACGTTTCCGTACAAGAACAAGGCGTAAGGGGTTTCCGCCATACAGGGGGAGATGTACAAGATAGCCAAAAAAACCTTAAATATAGCCACCCATACCAGCAAGCGGGACAAATGCAAAGCTCTCTGTAATGACGTAAATTACGACCCGTAGAGTCTGGGTTATAAAATTGTCATGGAAAAGCTTATGTCTAACAGCGCACTTCTTGATATAAAGGAAGAACAAATGGACAACATAGTCAACACGCTCTTTCCCATCCATCCGGCTCGACCAGCAAACACAATGCCGCAGGCTACTGAGGAACATGTGGAACTCTTCACCGAAGACGAATTAGTAAAAGAAGCCAAAAGCCTTAGAACAAGAGGGCACCGGGCCCTGATAACATCCCAGCGGAGGTCTTAAAAGTCTTACAACAAGCCGACCTCACATATTGCTTAATATGTACAACAGGTGTATACGAAGTGGAATATTCCCTGAACCATGGAAGATACAGCGACTGGTATTGATCAGCAAAGGCAAAGAAGACCCAGCAACGCCATCTGCTTACCAACCAATCTGTATACCAAATAGAACTAGTAAATTGTTGGAAAAGCTGATAGAGACCCGATTAGCTGCAGCGATCGAATGCGCCAGCGGGCTCTCCTCGAGAGAGCACGGCTTTAGGGCCGGAAAGTCTACAATCGGATCAATTCAAAAAGTCGTTCAGATAGCACTCACAACCCAACAGGGCAAGCATCTCTAGTGGCCTGTCGTACTATTTGCAACATTGGACATCAAGAACTCATTCAACAGCGTCAAATGGGAAAACATATTAAAAGCTCTGGAAAAAAAATTCCGTATCCCCAATTACTTGATGAGACTTATAGAAAGCTACCTTGAAAGTCGGAAGCTGATACACCAGACCAAAGCAGGCGAGAAGTGTTTTAAAATAACGTCATGAGCATCTTAAGGCTAAATGCTAGGGCCAGAACTTTGGATTATAAGCTACAACGAAATCCTTCACATAGATATGCCTGATGAATCTTTCTTAGTAGAATATTCAGACGAAATAGTCTCAGTAACCTGGGCACGTAACGCCAAGAATGCTCAGCGCAAGCACAGTTTAACGACCTTGGTAATTTGATGGACTCGAAGCTGCATTTCGGTACCCACATTTCCACTTCGGTCTCTAAAGCTAGAGGTGTCCTTGGCTATATTAAACGCTTGTCCAAGGAATTTGATGATCCGTATACTACCAAAGTACTATACACCTCACTGGTAAGACCTATTCTGGAGTATGCGTCTTGTGTCTGGGATCCTTAATATCAGATGTATATTAATCGTATTCAGTCGGTGCAAAAGCAATTTCTACTTTTCGATCTCACAAACATACACTGGGATCCTAATGCTTGCCTACCATCTTATGGGTGTCGTCTCAAATTGATCAACCTCCCTACCTTGTCTAGTCGTAGAACGGTCATTGGTGTAACTTTTATGTATAACCTCATTTATGGTAGTATTAACTCACCTTTCTTACTTAGAATGATTAACTTTAGTGTACCAGCGCGTCCAACTAGAAACTATTCCCTATTACTCTTCCCTTTTGTAGAGCTTCTTATTTGCAACATGATCCATTCTATCTCTTATGCAAATCTTTAGTGGCTGATGATATTTTTATCTGTAGCTACGTATTTACGTATTTAGCTTTGGTGTCGCATGATCATCAAAGATATTAGCAATTAAGAACAGCTTAGCCCAGTCTATGTGACTAGGTGAATTTTGATGCCACTTGGGCTTGCCACATGTGAGATCAGTGTGTGGTCATTGCGTACCTACTAATGCTAAGCCAGATGATGATACGAGTTAAGCAAATCCAGCACGCGAGATGCAGGGCTGCAGATACAATATAATCACTCAACAGGCTCATGGCAAACATAGGCGGACCACATATTACACACAATAATATCGTAGGCAAAATGGCCAACAATGAAGAGAACTAGAAAAACGAGGCAGTTTTTGTTAACGAAATTCTTCGACTGATGAAGAAGGACGCAACAGGGAGGTCTGGATGCAGACCAGCAAAAGATGGGCGCGCTGAGCGCGGAAAGAGGCCCCACTTTGAAGTAATGCAAACGCTGTTCCGAAGTGTTAATTGGCCTGTTATTATTATTATTATTATTATTACTATTATTATTATTATTATTATTATTATTATTATTATTATTATTACTATTATTATTATTATTATTATTATTATTATTATTATTATTATTATTATTATTATTATTATTATTATTATTATTATTATTATTATTATTATTATTATTATTATTATTATTATTATTATTATTATTATTATTATTATTATTATTATTATTATTATTATTATTATTATTATTATTATTATTATTATTATTATTATTATTATTATTATTATTATTATTATTATTATTATTATTATTATTATTATTATTATTATTATTATTATTATTATTATTGTTGTTATTATTATTACTATTATTATTATTATTATTATTATTATTATTATTATTATTATTATTATTATTATTATTATTATTATTATTATTATTATTATTATTATTATTATTATTCTTATTATTATTATTATTTTTATTATTATTATTTTTTTTTTCTTTTCATTTTATGCTTTTTCTTATTCAAGGTTAATTTTTTCGAACGTATTTAACTTCAAATCTTAATGAAAAAAATTAACACTTACATTCAAATACATATAAAAATATGCTGTCTCTGTGTCTGCCTCGGTCTCTGTCCCTTTGACTATTATCACATGCCGCAAAACAAAGTTATTATCTACCATCATCATCATCAGATCGGTTGTATAATTTACATGAGCGAACAACGATTCCAGCGAGAGGTACGCACGCCTTCGCCATCGTTTAGTGCCAGTGTCTTTGAGCGCATTAGATTCAGATCCGTGCGTATGCTCGGCCTACGAGCATTAGGCGTGACTACGCCACACGCATCGCTAAAGCGACGCTTGATTGATAGCGCATTTTTCTTAATGCTACCAGCTGCCGAGTGCGGTGGCAACAGCGACGGCGCGCCAAATACTGAAACCAAGCGTCGATGATGATTGGGTGCCATTTCTAGAGGCAAATTCGAAACCATAAAGAGGGCATAGAATAGATCATCGATACGGTAATTTTGCCGGGCTGAGCATTCAACGAAGGTGCAACAATTGTCTTGGCCGGCTATGTAGCCCATAACCTCGTCGAGTTGTACAGTTCTGGAGTGAGTAGAATATGACTTACCGGATAATTCTTGCTTTATATTTGAGAATGAACTTACTTCAACTCACGATCACATTTATTGCCTGCTAAAATCATTGGTATTTTAGGTAGACTTTTCTTTTTGAAACCAGAGCTTGGATTGAGTGCCGCCCATTTGGTCTCGAGAATATTCTCACGTAGACGCACGACTTCTTCGAAGGATTCTCGTGAGTCCATGCTGAAGACAAGAATGAAGAGATCACCTGTTCGAAAGAGAGAGTTAGAGATCGACTATAAAATAGAAAATCGCTATGCGTATATATAAATGAGTTATTGTGTGTTAGTATCGATAAAACTCGAGAATGGCTCGACCAATCAGCAGTTTGCTAATGTATGCCAAAATCGAAAGCGTTCGTCGTTTGAATAATAACTTAGTAAAAATATCGCACTTCGTGTTGTCAGTTTGTGCTGAGGCACAAAATAATTTGATAAGACGGCTGAACGAGACAACCGCTAGATGGTTATAACCTAGAGCGTATCGTTCGTATGATAAATAACAATACAATCTGATACTTTGTCCAGGAGTGGATGGATTTCATCTTTAGACCATGAAATTTTTTTTTATTTCCCAAAAGAAGAGTATATTATAATATAAATTGACTATTGTTTTAACAGAGTGAATTTGAACTTTTACAATCAGTTTGTATAAGGAGTGTTGTTACTGGATTTTAACATAAATAAATGGCTTTAACAATAAATAAACGATTAAACAATTAACAATTAACAATGAGTAAATAATGTATGTCATGTGAGGTCCACTGGCCTCATCTTTTTAGCCTTCATAGTTCTTCTTCTTCCACACCATCGTTCGAATGCTGGGAAAGTTTTGTTTGGTATTTTCTTCTTAGTTTGATTATTTCCTCATCTACTGTCGTAATTCGTATCCCTATCAGTGTGGTTTCAGGCCAGGGAAATCCACAATAGATCAAATCTTCACACTGCGGTAGGTCATGAAAAAGACCTATGAAATGCAAATCGACATTCACCACCTATTTGTCGATTTGAAGGCAGCATATGACAGCGTCCATAGAGACGAGCTATATAGTGCCATGTTTTAACATTACTACCAAACTCGTCAGATTGTGTAGGATGACGATGGAAAATTATCGCTACTCCGTCAAGGTCTTTAATGAACTCACTCAAAAAATGTTTTAGACAAGCCGACGCGCACTCGTGTGATTTTTTCAACATCATACTTAAAAAGATCTCGCGAAACTCACAGGTCAACACCAGAGGCACGATTTTCCAAAAGTCCGTTCAGCTGCCAGCTTACGCAGATGACATAGACGTGATTGGACGGCAGTGCGCCGTCAATGAGGCAATTGCTGGCATTGAAATGAATGCGGCTAAAATGGGAATGCGCTAAACGAGAGGAAAACAAAGTATATGCCGCCATTACGGAAGGACGCACAACATCGACGTCTCCGACAGAGCGGAGAGGCAGTAAAAACTTTGAGGTGGTCAAGGACTTCATCTACCTCGGCTCCGCAGTAAGAAGGGACAATAACATCAGTACCGAAATCAAAGAGCAGAAGAGTCTTTGAATTCGAGCAATTGGGACAACGCTACAGAGGACTCCCTCGACTGAAATGGCGAACACAAGTGGAGAAGGCCCTCAATCAACTTGGTGTGCAAATAGGAGATAGCTAGCAAAAGACCGGGCTGAATGGAGAGGTTCGTTGGTTGAGGCCCTGGTCCATCTCCGACTGTAGAGGCACAAAAAGAAGAAGTAGAATTTGAACATTTCGACTTTGTACAGTTTAAGCAGCACTGGCGGCAAATTCAATTCTTAGATGCTTCTGTTTTTGTTTAATTTGTATCTGTACTGTTTGGGAAGCATCTGAAAATTTAGTTGGTCTTCATATTTGGCGAATTCGATGTTTTTTTCGCATCAAAATTCAGAATAACCATCTAAATGCTATTATAGAGATTCCCTGGAATTTTCATCAAAATCGGTACACCGGTTTCGTCGTCCATAACGGACAAATAAACAAACATATATACAAACATAAGGCTTAGAAGCTGACCCCAGCGTAGTATTGAACCGAGTGGCATCGTCACATATGGGAAGCTTGTGAAAAGGAGGCACTAAAAATGTCAAAACCCATTTACAGCAGGTTAGGGCCCCAAATCAAGAACTGTGTATAAGGTGGAAAGCCGAATATCTTTCCGATTTACACAAAAGAATTAGGTAGAATCACACTCATACTAATATTTCAGAAGGCTACTTGGTTGTGATGAGAGGAGACAGCAGGCACACAACCAAATGGCGCATGGGACGAGTATTAGAAACGGGACCGACCGGACCGACGGAAGGGTGAGAGTAGCGGAGATAAGAATAAGTCCCGCTTGTTTAAGGAATCCGTTGACACGAGGTTCCATCATACTCAGAATAAGAATTAATAGTCTCTATTTTCCGAATAAGGAGTTCGCTAAGAAATGCCGCCCAGCTGCGATTGGCTATGCGTATCTGATGTTATTATACGCAGTGGAAACCGACCAGACTAGATGGTCTTATATTTTCAACTTCTTCAGATAGTAAACTTGTGAATCTAGGATGATGTGAGGTTCATTAGTGACAGGGTCAACAACTCCGCGTAGACAACAACCTAAGGGCCGCGGCCATGATTTTCGACTTCTCTAGCAAGCGGACGTTTGAATTTCCGATGCAAAGAGCCAGCTGGAAAATATGGACAAACTTGTTAATATTAAGGATTAAGTTGATAGGTTTAAGGTGAATTTGTTAGATTAAGAATTCGATTGCTCTTTGGTTTAGTAATAATCTGTAAAGGGTTGTAAAGTTTCTACGGAGCTTCCGCCCTGCGTCTTGAACGACTAACAGCCTACTGAGAGGAGAAGCGATGTGAAAACAATTGACAGTCCATCCGAACAATAAGCATATTGAAAGGACGATAATTTTCAGCTTGCGAATGCATATTCAGGCTTTGCCATTTAAATATGCGAGACAGCAGGATAAATAACGTATTTCTCAAAACTCGTAAACCGGAGCGATGATATAAAGTGTTGAAGTTTATTGAAGATGGTGAAGCAATAGGTTATTGCGCTAAAATATTCGAGAGATATGAAATGCTACGAACTGATTACCCCGACTATAATTCCAACAACATGTGTCTGCTAGTGTTTGAGATATTGTTTGTGCCACACTACACGAAACCACCAGTAATTAATGAAGAAAGCATCGATAGAGATGCGTATGTATCCCACGAGCAAACAGTAAGAAGGCATCCTATTACACTAACAGACAACACAAAAATGACAATTAGAACTGATTACCCCGACTATAAATCAACAACATGTGTCTGCTAGTGTTTGAGATATTGTTTGTGCCACACTACACGAAACCACCAGTAATTAATGAAGAAAGCATCGATAGAGATGCGTATGTATCCCACGAGCAAACAGTAAGAAGGCATCCTATTACACTAACAGACAACACAAAAATGACTATTAGAACCACGGCAGCTGATCCTGAGTCTTTCTTTTACAGTTTACTACTCCAATATGTGCCCTATTGCAATGAGAGTGGAATAATGGGACAATTGACTAGTGCCAGAGACACAGTTTTGCTAACCAAGAAAAGTTAAAAGAAACAAATGCCTATGTGGGACTCTATCGTGAGCGTGACAGGCAACTTGAAAATGTTTTCAACCAATTTCACACATTTTAGTTACTGGAACAGATGGAGCCCATGGAACTGTGAAGAAGAATATTGACAGGCTAAACACTCTATGAATGCTGAACAAAGAGAGATTTCCACAATTATTACGCAATCCATACGAAATCAAATGTCTCATGCCGAAGAACGTATAAAAATATTCTTTACAGGTGGAGCTAGTGTCAGCAAGACATTTCTCTTGAATTTAATAAACAGGAAGGATGCAGTAAAAACAGGCGTACTAACAGGAATTGCAGCACGATTAACAAATGGAGATAGGATACAGTTGCCTTAAAGTTGCCCGTTTAGAAGGGTGGCCGAATAACAGGTATGTCCTTCCTGTCGGGAAACTATCTGCGTATAATAAGGCAACAATGGAAGTAGACGAAATTCCTGAATGTAGACGAAATTTCTATGGAGCCATATCAAATGCTGTGCATGATTGACGCCCGATTCAGGCAAATTAAGAACAGTGAGGACGAGTTCTTTGGATGAGTAAAGGTTTACTTTTTCGTGATCTTTTGAAACTGCCTCCTATCAAGCGCTTCAGAACACCTGTATTCGCGTAGTCCGAATATTTCCAAGCAGCCACGAATCTCTGACGTCTGTTCAGGCTTTGTGAGCTGACTGAAAATATACGTCAGAAAGAAATATAAATATTTCAGTATTTTGATGCGAAGAGTTCTTCAAACCCCAGATATGAGTTTGAAATAGACAAAGCGTTAAGAGTATATTTCATTAATCAAAAAGTACACGATTATTGAATTTGCTCCGAAACGAGGGTGCTGGTATTTGTAGGAGTTGATAATACAATTTTGCTAAAAATAAAATCCGGTTGCGTTTTAATTTAAACAAGTAAGGACACTCTGAATGAAAAACTCTATGAAATAATGGGGTAAATCATAACATAAATAAATATGTAAATGATTGTTCTATGATGACGCACGATGATAATGACGGATTTACTGTTACACATACTTTTTCAATTCAATTTTTAATTGAAGATAATAGATTAAATTTTAGTTATTTAAGTCTGATCAATGATCTAGATTGAAGAGAAGAGTGGTGTGATGGCTGGTACCTTCAACCTATCAATTTTTTTTAGCATCAATATTATGTTTCTTTACAATTATGTTTCACACTAATAATAATAACATATTCTGAGCATGTCTATCTCAAAGTGTGTACGATTTGTATTTAAATAACTTGCATTTCTCTGAATTTTCATTAGATGGTGGTACCCCGATACAACAGCAATTTGCAATTGTAAATTATTAATTGCTATGGAATGGAATCCCACTTACCCGTTAGAAATGACAAACGACGCATTGCCGGAAAGGGATGGTAACCGGAGGTATCGAGTATATCCAACTGAAAAACCTCATTCCGTATGCGATACAATTTGCGATGAAACTCTTCGATAGTTGGTGTGTATGCCTCTTCGAAGCGATTGCCCAAAAAACGTGCGACTATTGAAGACTTGCCAGCTCGAGAAGAGCTGCAAAAGTACATTAATTAGGTTTCAGACTTGGGGTGAAGTGGCTGTCTTAGGTAAAACAATGTGTGAAGATATGCAAAGACAGATATCCCAGCGGGATCAACTCACCCTAACATTACCAATCGGTAACAATTCTTTGCTGATGGCACGCTATCATCGCATAGCGAGAGACCTGCTCCCGGGCTGCAAATGAAATCATCCGCCGGATCAATCGAATCCAGATTCGAATGATGCTCTAGTATGTGGGCCTGTTGTATCTCAGCTGTAGTCACAATGCGGCTCGTGGTGCTGGTCATCATGCCATTGCTGCCGCTTGGCGTTTCATCGAGAAAGGTGACCACATGTGATGGGCCAGGTACATTATTGCTCATTGTAAAATTTTGTGCTACTGTTGTTGTTGTTAAAGGTCTGTCAAGGACTGACTCGGTGGGTTGCTGTTGTTGTTGATTGTTGTTGCTACCAATGCTGCCATTGTCACTGATATTGCACAGATTACTTTGCATCTCATTTATCGACACGTCGACGTAGTTATTGTTGTTACTACGTGCGAAAAACCAATTTTTGCACCGATACATTTGAGTTGTTTTTCACTTATGTTACGCATACGCAATGTTCTAAAAGTTCGAGTGAGCCAGAGAGATAGAAATTGGACACACACGCCCTGGACAGACAGGAATAAACGTTGGTGCGGTTTCGATTACGTTCATCAAATCCACTCAATTTTCTTTGTTAGGCTCAGTCGGTCGTACAGCCGCTTACGGACAACGCCAAAATAGGCCATGCACACCCATTTACGTGTCTCCTGCGCTTATATGTTGGCCGCAGTTGTTGATATATGAAAATAATTGTCACTAGTAAGACTTTATTGCACTTTCAGTTTTTATTGCATGCCAGTCTATCGGTTGCTGTCAGTAGTGATTTCACTTTATTTTGTTATTTTCGCTGTTATATATGTGACTGCTTCACAAAATAACTTCTTGCTTGGCATCGTGTTTTTAAATTAATTTTTAAAATTTATCTTCGGTGGATTTCTGGTTTATTAAAACTATTCCTTTGTCAGTTGTTCTTTGTTTCGTTTTATGTTTCTCTTGTCTTACATGTATTATAGTAATGTAATTTTTTGGTCTCGATCTAAAAATAAAAACAAAGCAATAGGATTTAAAAAAGTATTAATCAATCTCATATTCGCAAGTGAAGTGTCAAGTCGATCAGTCGTCTGCCCTCGCGCTCCGAATTTAACGAAAAAAAAACACTAGAACAAAAACAAAATAAACGACAAACTGTTCTAAGCTGTTAAACGCAGTCCCCCGACTACAAAAACGCAATCGAGACAATCAGTCACCAGGAGCTGTTACAAACAGCAACAAAAAAAAAAAAAAAAAAAAACACCGACAAAGATAACGCAACAGAAAACGCTATACTCATACTGGTTGAGTTTCAAGATAGTGCTGAGGAATATGCACCATGCTACAGACCTCGAGGAGATAAAAAACGAGCTAAAGGAGCTTGGCCATTAAACTATAAATATCCAAAAAAAAAATAATACAGATATCTACAAAGTAACCACTCTGCTTTGTAGCAAAATAATGTTAACCGCCGCACCACAAAGCGTAGTTGTACAATGCTCCAACTGAAAAAAGTATGGCCCTACGAGGAACTTTTGTACAAGGGAAACCATATGTGTTTTGCGCAGGTAAGCACAAAACCATCGACTGCAAAATATCCAAGGACAGCTAAACCAAATGCGCACTATGCGGTGGTACACATGCGGCTAACTACAAGTGTACAAGACACTTAAAATTCAACATTTCGTTTCTCTCAAGGATTTCTCCGTAGATTCGTAGATTCGAACAAAAATAATTTCCTACACAATAACCGAACTGACTGGGATACCTAAAGAGACCATATCATATTATACCTATCCATTAACGTCCGTCAAAATTACCAGAGGACATAGAATCTGCTGTAGTATCTCTGAACAACACTACTGAAAAAGCAGCGATACAAGCAACCCCGAATAACTGACCTCATCCAACAGAACACTACACCTCACGAGTTTAATACGTCAAAAGAGTAAATTAAAAAAGTACTGGATGAATACTAGGTCCCCCGAGGCCAAATTTAAATACAACAGAGCAAAAAACTACATTGGGAAATATCTTCAAAATCATAAAAACAAACAAGTCACAAGTTGTCTAGAAAACATAACATCGACAAACTGCACAGAGTACTCGCTTTGGAAAGTTACAACAAAAATGACAATGGATCGTGGGCTACAACTAATCTAGCTTTTTATAACATGGTATGTTATAAAAAGTACCTTCGTCATTTTGTCAATGAAACCCTGACCGGAGGGGACGATATCGTCAGAATTTCGTCGCCGTAACACTGAAAATTAAGGTCACAATGCTATCTTGATTGTTAGAGGAAGAAATGTTGTTATAGATAATAGGTGGATTGTCTCATATTATCCAATATTGTGTAGAACATTTAACGCCCACATTAACGTGGATACTGCCACTCTGTTCATGCAATTGCATGTAAATATAAATATATTAATAAGGGATCGGACCAGTCTTCTTTCAGCATTCGAAATTGATGAGGTAGAAAACTATTTAAATTATCGGTATACAAGTAAATCTGTCTGGAGAATGTTAGAGTTTCCGATCCACGACCGGTATCCTACTGTCGTACATTTGGTTATACACTTAGAAAACTGTCAAAGACTGCACTTCGCGATAGAAAAGTCTTAACACGTTGCGCAAAATCCCCGTGAAACTAGACTTTTAGCTTTCTTTGAACTCTGTAATATTGACGAATTTGCAAAACTCTACGAAGTTCCACAGTATTATCCTTGGGCTAATAACAAATTTTAAAGAAGAAGGCGCTGTCATAACGTAGATGCGAATTCAGGAATAAAGAAAGACACTGCCTTGGGAAGAGTATATGTTCACAAACCGCCCATCCCTGAATAGTTCCTACGGCACTTTCGCCCTGCGTCTTGATCGACTGCCTGAAGAGATCTTCAGAAACCAGACAGTCAGTTCTGTACAAGCGGTCTAGAATCAAGCACGCTCTACGCGCCAATTTTAAACAGATCAACTCGCGCTATGCGCTGTTAATGTAACAAATTTTGATTCAAATAAATATCGTGAAAAGTTAAAAAGTGCCGCTTCTTAATTATTTGAAATCGCAAATCGAGTGTGTATGTGTTATCAATTTTCAGGGGCAGTACAAGCACCGAACGGCCGACGACTCGTCATCCATCCCACCAACACCAAACACCTATCCAACGTCATCAGCCTCACCACAACCACGGGTAAGTGCACCTTACTATTATTATATATATAAAACACCAAATAAACAGTATATGGTCCACATCCTTCTCAATCAGAGTGTTTTTATCTCAGAATGTTACTGCATCATGTACGCGGTCCAACCTCATTCAATGACCTTAAACTGTAAATGGAATTGTCAAAGGGACTTATCAAGCAACTTGCCGAGATAAAGGTTTGCTTGAAACTGATGATCATTGGGAGAATACTTTGAAAGAAATTAGGATTTCGCAATGTCCATTAACGCTGAGGGAGCTGTTTGTAGTCATTCTACTATTTTATCTGACTTCTGAACCTTTAAAATTGTGGGATAGCTTCAAAAAAGATTTTTGTTACGACATCAGGCACAGAATACGAAAGCAAAATCAGAATTTTACTTTGCAATTCAATGATGACATGTACAACGAAGGATTGCTAGATATAGAAAATATGATTTTCCAATTGAGTGAAATGTTTAGTTGATTTTGGATTACTGTCTCCTATTCGCTCACAAAATTATTCAATAGATACCATGCTGATGATGCAATACAATGTCAGTGATTGAAATGATTTTGTCAACGAAAATTGGACCAAATTAGTCCCAGATTAATTGTAAGCGTTTAATACAATAATTAATAGTGTGACGAATGACAAAGGCAAAATATTTTGGAAACCCAGGAGGAACAGGAAAAATATTCCTATTCAGTGTATTATACAAGTAATGCAGCTTTCGCATTCAAACTCCCTCCCACCTCACGAATTATTATTAAAAGTCGGTACTCCTATCATGCTTTTACGAAAAATAAGGCCTCCTAACATGTATAATGCCACAAGGTTACTCATTTAAGACCTGCAAGGCAATTTGATTGTGGCGACCATCCTCACCGGTCCTTCAGCCGGTCAGCATGCAAATATCCTGAAGTTTCCAATTATTCCCAAGGATTTGCCAATAGCTTTCAAACGGCTAGAATTTCCCGTGAAAAAATCGTTTGCGATTACTATTACTGAATCCCAGGGTCAAACAGGACATCTAATCTGTAATCTGTGATCCTTTCTCTGATTGCTGTGAGAGGATTCCTACTTAATTACTTAAAGAATTTATAAAGCTCATCGCAACACCTACTAACAGGGAATGCCAGAACAACGTCTGCCGGGCCGCTAGTATACGTAATATATTTAATTCCGTACTCAGATTAAACTACTTCCCTAAAATCCGGAAAGTTCCCTAAGTCATTGCGATTCCGAAGCCTGGAAGAGACCTTTCTCTGCCGTCGTGTTATCCAAAATATTCGAAAAACTCTTGCGTATTAAAATCCTACCTATCCTGGAAAGTAGCCACATAATTCCAGATCACCACTTTGGCTTCCCTAGAAACCAATCTACCATATGATGGACTTGTCATCCCATAGCGAACAAAATATTAAATGACCTCGACGACAAAAAATTTTGTATTGGAGTGTTCCAAGACATAGAGAAAGTCGTCGATGTGGTTTAGTACAATAGATTAATCTACAAGCTAAGTACTATATTTCCCCACAATGGTGTATAACTGTTGGAGAATTACATTACTAATACGTACTTCTTTGTAAAGTTCTCGGACGAATATTCAACATTAACAAATATTAGAACAGGTGTTCCCCAAGGTAGCGTAGTTGGTCCTCTGTTGTATACCATCTTCACAGTAGATATACAAACACCAAGTCAAAAATCTTCAATGAGAACTACATTTGCAAATGACATCATATTACTTAGTTCCCACAAAAAGAATGAAGTAGCAACTGCAACAGAACTTGGATAACATTCTGAAATGGTTCGGGAAATGGAACATTAGAATAAATAACAGCAAGACAATGCACGTTAGCTACAGAACTAACCTAAATTTGTAGAGCCCCGCCTAATGGTTGATGGAGTCGACATTAAAATAGAAGATCATGCGAAATATCGTGGACTTTACATAGCCAATAAATTAAACTGGAAACACCATATACAGAAAAAGCGCGAACAAATTAAATTGAAGACTAGACAGCTTAATTGGCTCCTTAACCCTAGATCTAATCTATCGCTAGAAAATTAGCTTTTAATATACCCAGCCATAATCAAAACTATTTGGACATACGGTGCGCAAATTTGGGGAATATTCAAAAAATCAAAAGTGGCTATAATCCAAAGACAGCAGTCATAAATCATACAATTCATCACCAAAGTGGGGTGGTATATCACAAACGTCGACGTACACCGCGACCTCAACATTACTACAGTATCAGAGGACATGACCAGTTGACCAGGTAAACTAACTGTAAAATAATTAATTATTAAAACTACTTTCTTCTCTACTTATTCATTACATTATGCAACTTCTATGAACTGCTCATAGAAGCTAAATACACCTACTCTCGTCATTTAAACATTGTATTAGTAGTATAACTGCACATAAGTAGTGAATAAAAGGTTTTAAAAAAAAACAATCTCATGAACATTTTGCAAAACTATGTTACGCATGCATATTCATACCACGTAACTATATAAAGCACACAGCCAGAATGCATACTACGAACTGGGACTACTCGGCCACCAATCACATAGCGCCAATGGCACAATGATTTTATTAAGAGCAAATAAAAAACGACATCTACTGAACACACTCATAGAAGCTGAATTTAATTAGGAATCTGCTTGCATGGGCTGATAAGTTCCCCGTCTGACATGTACATGGTGCCAGACTTTGTAGTTGTGTGGCGACATCTCCGCCTCTTCATGGTGAAGTATTTGAACCGTAACGACCGCAGAGAACCTGTAGTCATCGGAAGCCGACCGATAAGAAGCTATCGGGCGGTGGTCGATCTTTAGCGACAGGCATGAGTAAGAAGAACACTAACGTGAACGCATTGACAACGGCGCACATTCTGTTACAATCAAATTACTGTTTCTTATCATATTAAAACCCAAATAAAGTGCATATTGAAGGTGTTGTTTAATATTGCAGTGGTAGTTTAACACTCTCCCACAATTGGTGACCCCGAAAAACAAAACTAAAATTGTAAGTCGATGCCGCCCAAAAGTCGCTATAATTTGCGATCGTTAAATCCAAGAAAACATGTCTGGGCAGACGACGAGTTTAGCAACGCCTACATCATGCCTGACAACGATTTATCGGACCAGATTAGGGAGCTTCAACATCGTATGGAATTTCTGCAAGCTGAAGAATCTGTGGCTCAAGATACCTCGGTTACTGCTGCAATAGTTCTCACAAACCGGACGGCAATTCATTTGCCAAAATTGAAAAGCGAAATCCCCAGTTTATGGTTTGCTCAGAGTGAATGATCGTTTCGTTTATATGGCATTTCCAGTGATGATGACAAGTTCGATTATGTCATTGTGAACTTAAGAGCTGATGTGATTTTGACAGTAGAAGATTTGGTGACTCACCCTCCGACCGCGAATAAGTATGAGGTGCTAAAAAGTCGATTGCTCGAAAAGAACTCTGTGTATCCAGAATCGAAACTTCGGCGTTTGTTACAAGGCGGGGAGACACCTGGTTTGAGGCCTTCCGAGGTTTTGGCCCACATGCGATGGCTTAACCCATATCCGAGCAGCAAAAATATCATTCGCGCGCTGTTTCTTGTGGTGATGCCCCAGAATATTCCTCCGTTTCTTACAGTCTGGGAGGAAAATGATTTGAGCAAGCTCGCCAAGGTAGCGGACAAAATGCTTGACGACGTCAACGCAAATGCCACTTTTGCCATCAGTCCAGCCCTACAACCGCAAGTCGAGTCAATAAGCCCAACCAATGAAATTGCTGACTCCTTGCGTGCGCTATCGCAGAAAGTCGACAGCCTTCATAACGAGGTCAAAAAACTTCAATCGGATAAGCGTTCTTGCAGCAGTTCACGAGGACTTGTTCGGCAACGAATTTTGTTGATCGAATGTTGCAAGCAGGCAGCAATCAAGAAGAATTATGCTATTACCACCGCAACTACGGGGATAATGCACAGAAATGCAGGCCGCCATCGATCGTTCTCAGCATAATTTAAACTAAAACAGCTGACACGCTAACCGACAACAGCAAAATAACAGACAGCGGTTTAACTTCACAACCATTAGCATTTCATGAGACTCACCTCCACATCACCGACCGTAAATCCCACAACCGTTTTCTCGTCGATTCAGGATCAGCTGTGTCTGTCATACCTCGTTCGCTGGTTAGACAGAATAACAAAAAGAAACGATTTACTTCTATATGCGGCAAACCAGACGGTCATCTACACCTATGGTACTCATGTGGTAGAGCTGAGTCTTGGACTCCGGCGTTGTCTAACGTGACCGTTTATAGTATCAGACGTGCGAACAGCAATCATTGGTGCACACCTTTTGTCGCATTTTCAACTACTCGTCGATGTTAAAAACAAACGTGTAACAACAGCTGCGTGTCTATCGACTGCGAAATACATTACAATTTCAACCGTTCAAGGTGCGTCCTATCTTCAGAGTCTCCTGCGAGAGTTGGTCGATGTAACTGTTTTTAGTTTAGTAACTTGGAGGAAGACCACCAGTAATAATGAGGTATGTCATTATATTGAAACGAATGGTAGTCCCATATCCGATCGACCTCGACGTCTCGCCGGCGAAAAACTTTCCATCGCCAAGGCTGAAATCAACTTTTTGATTTTTGAGGGTATATGTCGTCCTTCCAAAAGCCCATGGGCCAGTCCATTGCATAAGGTTACAAAGAAAGATGGCGGTTGGCGTTCCTGCGGTGATTATCGCAAGCTAATTGCAGTGACTGTGCCTGACCGGTATCCGATTGCCCATATCCACGACTTCACTGAGCAGCTGCACGGTAAAAAGGTTTTGTCGAAATTGGATCTGAAAAAGGCATATTATAAAATTCAGATGGCGGAAAGCGACATTCCTGAGACAGCGGTATGTACTCCGTTTGGATTGTTTTAATTTTTGAACATGCCTTTTGGTTTAAAAAATGGCTCGCAGACGTTTCAGGGGTTTATGGATAACATTTTCCGAGGCATCGATTTGGTTTATTGTTACATTGACGATATATTAATTATGTCGCATTCAATTGCAGAGCATGAGCAACACTTACGCACCATCCTGCAAATCCTACGCACACACGACCTTTGCAACAACCTGCGATTCTCAATTATTCTCGTCCGGACACAATCAGCCAACTGGGTCGTTTTCTCGGTATCGTCAATTATTACCGAAGGTGTATACCGCATTCGTCAAATATACAGGCGCATTTGTCTGAACTGCTAAAGAATGTTAAAAATAATGACAAGCGCAAAATTGAATGGACCACGGAACGCATCAACGCTTTTGATGCTTGTAAACACAGCGTGGCGGACGCAGTACTGTTATCTCATCCATCTTCAAAGGTGAAGCTCGCCTTGGCTTGTGATGTTGCCATCGGAGCCGCTATGGAGCTACAAATTGATGATATTTGGCAGCCACTTGGATTTTTTTCTAGAAAATTAAGCAACGCAGAGAAAAACTACAGTGCCTACGATCGAGAGCTTTTGTCAATGTTTGAGGCCATTAAGTACTTTAAACACTGGATTGAGGTGCGGCCGTTCATCATTAACACTGACCACAAACCTCTGGTGTACCCGTTCAAACAACGGCCTGAAAAAGCTTCACCTCGTCAACTTCGCCAGTTGATCTACATTTCACAGTTCTCCACTGCCATTGTGCATGTGAAAGGAACAGACAACACTGTCACAGACGCGTTTTCTAGACTTTGTGAAATCTTCATGCCCATTGCTATCAAATTAGAGCACATCAAAGCAGCTCAAGCAACCGATCTGGAATTATCAAACCTGTTGAAAGGGACAACATATCCTAAATTACAGAGGGTGCGATACAACAACAACGTTTCACTGTACTCCGATGTTTCAACTGGATACGTGCTACCGTATATACCCGAAGGTCTGCGAGATCAAGTCTTTGCGTTCGTTCACAGATCTCACCCGAGTGGTAGAGCGACGCTACGTCAACTACGACAAAAGTTTGTTTGGCCATCTATGAACAAGGACGTTATCAGATGGTGAAGAGACTGTTTCCATGTCAGCGTGCAAAGATCAGCAGACATAATCATCTGGTACCTGATAAAATGGTTGTTTCAAATGGCAGATTCGATCATGTTCATCTAGACATAATTGTCATGCCCCTGCAACGAAATTTCCGGTATTGCTTAACCATGATTGATCGCTTTTCACGTTGGCCAGAAGCCATTCCGCTTACCAACATAAACACACCACTAGCTATCATCCGCAGTCAAATCGTTCGATTGAGAGGTGGCATCGGTCGTTTAAAGCTGCGTTGATATGTAACCCTGATACTCCGTGACCACAACTTCTCCCGGCTGTACTTTTAGGACTTCGGACATGCTTTAAACAGGATATAAAATCATCTGCTGAGATATATGGACTTCCGATTCGTTTGCCAAATGAATTTTTTGATGATATGGATTCTACACCATCCTCTACAGATTTTATTAGCAGCTTTCGTGAACATATGAAGAAAATTCGTCCAACTGCGTCTTCTCATCATACCAATCGGAAGATATTTTTTTTTAAAAGGTATTGATACATGTTCACATGTGTTCGTCCGCTCAGACGCAGTCAAGCGTCCCCTCGAACCTCCCTACACTGGGCCTTACAAAGTTGTCCAAAGGCAGAGCGACGTGGTCTACGAAGTTGAAATCAACGGCAAGAAAGTTGCGTTATCTGTAGACAGACTCAAACCAGCTTTCCTGGCAAACGATGACGCACAAGGAGATTTGCAGCGTAGAACACCACGTACGTATGAGAAGCAATACCAAGTACGATTTGTAAATCCGTGACGCCGTCACTAGAGGGGGAGTACTGTGGTGACATCTCCGCCTCCTCTTGTGAAGTATTTGAACCGTAACGGCCGCAGAGAACCTGTAGTCATCGGATGCCGACTGCTAAAAAGCTATCGGGCGGTGGTCGATCTTTAGCGAGTGGCATGAGCAAGAAGAAGACGAACGTGAACGAATTGACAATGACGCACGTTCTGTTACAATCAAATTTCATTTCTTATTAAAATCCAATTAAAGTGCATACTGAAAGCGTTGTTTAATATTGCAGTGGTAGTTTAACACTCTCCCACAGTTGTTTACTAAATTAGGAGATGTGTTTGTTTTCCTAATTTACTAACTTTAATTATAATTTCCAGAAATTCAGCGCACAAAAGTTTTGTTTTATATTCGATATTACGTTTTACTTTTTTCTCGTATCAAGGCGTTGTCGTCGCAACGGAGATGTGTTAGCCCTTTTTCTCTCGATCACTCAATCGATGACCCAAGTTACCGATAGGCGCTGGATAGTGTTGCCACAGGCGCCTTCCCGTGACCAACTCGGGAGCGAAACTTACTTGTTTCTTTCGTTGGTAAGTTTGAATCATGTTTCTAGAAAGAGATTGATTGCCGTCAGCGGAATCTCTGATAACGAATGCTGGTTTTAAACGTTCTGTGGTTACCGCAATATCCTTCCCATCCATCCTGATTTTATCCAGAAAGGCTCCAGAGGCTGCCGTACGGCATCGGTTCTCAACAGTACATGCGAGCAGTCATATGCTTGTGGACAAACATACTTTTTGAGTATGGTCAGCTACTGCAAGTGGTCTCACCAACTGCATATGTTCAAGTCGTTATAGAAATCATTTGGTAAGCGAATATGACAGGCATTCAAAAAATACGCTGCAAAGGCACCAATATCTTCTTTGTAGCACGTTCTCAGTCCAACCAAGACAATGGTAGCAAATCCGTGCCTGAGTGACACATTATCGTGGCTTTACAGCACCGGTGCCTATTTTTAGGCCAAAGATAAATCTTTGTTCAACAAATGAATCGCAGTATTAGAGAAGCGCTAAAATGATTGTATCACTATTGAAGGTGACTACATTGATGAATAAAATCGTATTTTACCGACTAAATTGTGTTTTCATTATCATATAAACGATAGCTGCAATTTTCTAGCGAACTCATTATCTATAAAAGTAAACCAAAGCAATCCAAGGTCAACCAAGTAAAATCAAACCAAACCAACTCACAGTAAGTCATTCGGACAGACCTTTCTTTCGTTAGTCGCTCAAGCACTCGGTTCCTCATGCTTCATGCTTGTAGCTTGTTGTAACCATTCCGACTAATTTTTGGGGTGGAATGCCAAGCCAAACCAATCCCCACTGAGCAATACTTACTATGTTGCACGCTCGAGTGCACTCGCCAGAGTTAAGGAAAGTTCAAGGCACGTAGAGTTCCATGTTTGTTTAAAATGTAGGCAACGATGGCAGAGCCGCCGGTCCTGCATTGCAATAGCTGTGTAACTATGTCGTCAGCTCTACTTTTATCCTTGTTGTAAAAATAATTCACTACATTTACTCGTCACTTCCCCGTGCGAACTTAGAATGCTGGCGTTGCAAAGCTCCTTCAAATGAGCTTGTATCGCATGACTAGCAGCAGAACGGAAGCACAAGCGTCAGAAAAAGTGCTCGTAATCGATGATTACCACAAACACTCCCCTTAATGCTACACACCGACCATTTTTTGATTGTTTCACTTATTTTATGGTCAAAGCATGATTACTTTCCATTTTAATTGCGAAGCGAAGTTCTGTTGTTGCAACTGCACATCCAGCAACTTATTAAAATAACCGATAATGTGGGTCAGCGTTGTAACAGCGAAAATATTTTCAGTGAAAAAAGGCGATTGGTAATATGTGTGATGTGGTCACAAGAAATGTTCACGAAATCTAAAAATTGCCATTTTCGCTTCTCAGTCAATCATCACATTTTCAATTGAAAGGTGAGAAGAGTGAAGTAGAAGTAGAGAAGGCTGTGTGGATGAATGCGACACAAAACTCAAAGAAATCAACTTTTTTACCATTAGCATTGTTTATGCATCACCGAGATTTTGATGTGAAATATCTTCGGTAGAGTGAAATTTTGCATGCACGTAAAAGTAGCCAAGTAATGTAGAACACGGACTGATAAAATCAAAATCGGAATGTGGAGATTACAACCTATATATCTTCCAATAGCTATATATGGGACTGAAAGTTTACCTCTATTGGATAAGCACTAAAGTAAGCTCCAAGCTGCCGAAATGAAGTACCTTAGTAGAGTCGCAGGTAAAACTAGAAGAGACAGAATAAGAAATGAACGAATAATAGCAGAAGTTGGTCAGAGAAAACCCATAATAGAGATAACAGAGCAAAGACAACTGAAATGGTTTGGTCATGTGCAGCGCATGGCCGATAGAAGAAAAGCTAAATAAATAGCTGAAGTAAACGTTGAAAGAACTGCACCAAGAGGTAGATCACGCAACACTTGGGATGACCGGATCCAAGCGATAGGAAGAAAGAGGGGTAAGACCCTCACGGAAATGAGGAGATTGCGTGGACCGGAGGCAGTGGAAGGAATAGATATCCCAAGGCTACCCCGTCGCCTAATAGCATAAGGGGCATGAAGAAGAAGAAGAGAAGTATTAGCGGTATCGCATTATTGTTCTTCGTACGATTATTGAGTCGAAGTTGTTAAAAGAAAACAAAGTCGTTAGCAGTGTATCTAATGAAAGGGCACTTGCTGTTGTTTATTAAGAAGTTTCACATCTACCATGCATGAACTACACACATGAGGTGTTAAGACAGGAACGAAGTCCAAAAGTTTTACCAAAAAGTAAAACAGTAATCTGGAGGATACAAATTTCGGACCGAAACCTGCAGGGATGAAAATGGTCAACTGACAGTAGAGTCGCAGTTTTTTTTGTTTTTCTTTTTGTTTTACATTGACTTAGCCGGTAGGCAATGACCACTCACTGATCCACATGGGGCAAGCCCAAGTGGAATCAAAATTCACCCAGTTACATAGTAGACTGGGCTCATTTGGTCTTAATTGCTAATCCTTTGGTGAACATGCGATACCAAAGCTAATGTCTACGAACTACATATTTGGCTACAAATAAGAACATCATCTGCCTCTAACAAATAAGCATACAAGATGAACTAAAGATAAGATTCAAGTTAGAGTTCATTACATACCATAACAATAAATATTAAAACAAGTAAAGCTAGCTTAATTCAAAGACGATAATTAAGACGACGTTACATGTATAAGAACTGAGAGTTCATTGAAGAGAAAATTTTTTTTTTATGTGTTGAGGTAAGATAATAGGATCGATTTTAATTTATCAGAAGATTTAAAAATGGATATTAGGTTATAGGGCAACTTGTATGATTGACATAACACGCGAAATGGATCATGTAGCAGATAAGGAGTTCTACAGAAACCGATAGAAATTGAAATATAACCGCTAGTAACCCGAGAAGGAATGTGACAGTTTATGCTACCAAGCAAAAAAGGAGACTAACAAGGAAGGTGGAAGGTGGAAGGTGGCCATTTGGATCCCAGTGAATGTTACACAGTGCAAACAGTAAGAATTTCTTTTGTACTGATTCAATGCGATCGCTAAAAATTCTAAACTGGGGGTCCCATTCACAAGATGCAAATTCCAAAATAGGTCTAACTAAGGGTGTGTAAAGCATTTTAGTGGTATAAGGTTCATTAAATTCCTTAGACTACCGTTTTATGTATCCTAATACACCCCTAGCCTTATTGACGGATTACAAAATGTTTCATCAGAAATGCAGCTTTGGGTCCATCAAATACTGACATCAGTGTAAATAACGTCCATTTGGTGTTGTTGAGAAAAACTAAGTTTAACTAGTGACGTGAATTCTAGTAAATTGGTCGCAGTTAACAGCTTCTTAGTAAACTAATGTTGAGAAGTACTCAATAAAGGAAGAACGAAATGCTGAATCTGATAGGTAATTATATGTTCAAATAATTTTGGAATCGCACACAGTTTAGCGATTCCTCTTTAATTTGAAATATCAGCTTTATTACTCTTTTTATGGAGAGGAATTATGTAAGATTGTTTCCAAATACTAGCTAAAACAGAGGTATACAAACCTCTGTCAAACAGTTTGCAGATCGGTATATGCAAAGCATTAGCACACAGCTTTAGAATACAATTAGGTACACCAACCGGTCCTGGTAAAAATTTTGTTTTAAGACTTTTAAATAATTTAATTTTGCCAATTATAAGGGATGTAAAGTATGCAAACACATAAAAATTAAAAGATTTCCCTCACTAAGAGAGGAAGACGTTAAAAAATATGACCATCAGGCAGAAGAACAACCATCAAACAAAGTTGAAATTGGATTAACGTTCGCCCAAACAGCAGCCATTAACCATAGAAACCCCACAAATTAGGTACAATCTCTACAAAAAGATGTGAAGGACAACAAAAACGAACCCAACGCAAACGAAACCAATAAAAACTCAGAAAATAAGATTGAATTTCTAAACGATTTGGCGGAAATAAAACACATAATAAAACAACTAGCGCAGTAAATGAGTAACATGCTGAACATCATGTCAGTACTATTGACAAAACTTTAAAATAAAAATTGACGATAAACTACGAATAATTGCATGGAATGCCAATGGAATCAATAACTATAATCTCGAATTCAAGACATTCTTAGACAATAATCAAATTGACATCGCCATAATATCTGAAACGCACCTAACACGTAAACATAACCCTCAGATAAATGGCTACGTTACTTATACTACAAATCACCCTGATGGAATGGGCCACGGAGGCACAGCGGTCATTATTAAAAACACACTCAAACATATAAAACTCGAAAATTATCATTTAGACCACATACAGTCAACTAATACACAAATCACGGATTCTTTGGGATCTCTAACTATAGCAGCTGCCTACAGTATACGTAAACACAAGATCACTTTGACACAATATAATGACTTCCTTCAAACTCTTGGACCACGCTATATTGGCCTACTGACAAGAAAAAAATACCTGACCTCATTGACTTCTACTATACATAATTAAAAATATTAATTTAGGAAAGCTTGCAATAAAATCAAGACTAGATTTATCTTCAGACCATACTCCGATCCAACTTGACTACCAAAACAACGTATTAACTGAACATAAAATCAACAAGATATACAATCATCGCACTGACTAGGAAACATATAAAGATTATATTAGGCGATCGCTGCCGTTAAACATTTTAATTACAACTAATAGCGACATAGAATCAGCAGTGTTTCTCTTCAATGATGCAATCGAGAAAGCTCCACTACAGTCGTCTCCTACATATACGAGCACAGAGCGCAATGTTTTCACTCAGCCTTCTCTCCGAAAGCTTATCAACAGAAAAAGAAAACTTAAGAAAATTTGGCAAACAATCAGAGCCCCATCTTCTAACTACAACAAAGCGACCAAGGAACTGAAAATATATTTCATCGAACAAAAACGAGAACAACTACAAAAGTATCTCCGAAACTTAAACCCGAAAAGTTGTTCGGACTATTCTCTGTGGAAAGCGACTAAAAAAATGACAAACAAGGCAATTCATCAACCACCACTGAAAATGGATGACGGGACATGGGCTAGAACAGACCTTGAGAAAGCTACAAAATTAGCCAATTATTCTTCTTCTTAGCTTTCACAGTCCGGTGTGGACCATAGATTCATCAACAATTTTCCTTCATTCCGCTCTATCTCTAGTCAGAGCTCTCCAGTCGCCAACACTCAGCTTGTTAAGGTCTACTTCAACGTCGTCTATCCCTCTTTTTCTTGGGCGCCCACGTTTTTTTCCTCCAATTGGGCACATTATAAATGCCTTTTTTGGCATTCTTTCTGCTGACATCCTCATCACGTGACCAATCCACCTAATACCGTTTTGCCTTTATGAAACGTACAACATTTTGGCCGCCGATAATGGTTTCGAGTTCATTGTTGTATCGGATTCGATACGTTCCGTCTTCTAGACGCACTGGGCCATATATTTTCCTTAACACGTTTCTTTCGAAAGTCAATAATTGATTGGTATCATTTGTTTTTAATGTCCATATTTCTGCACCGTACGTAAGCACAGGTCGTATTACATTTTCATTCTCTGTGCTCTTGATAGAATTTTTGAGCGAAACAACTTAATGTTCGCATAGTACGCCCTGTTCGAATTCTTTATTCTCTCGCCGATAGCAATAGTTGAGTCTTTATTTTCCGATAACTTGAAGCCCAAGTATTTGAATTCAGGTACGTTCTCAAAAACATAATCGCAGATTATCAAGTCATTACGAGTTATGTTTTGCGATGATCGAATCATGTATTTTGTTTTGTCTGCATTGACATTAAGTCCTAAAGCTTTAGCTCTTTCTTCAAACTGCTTCATTTTGCGGATCAGAACATTTTCTCTTTTGGCCATTATGAGCACATCATCTGCATAAGCGCATATTTGGATATCTCTGTTGAAGATGTTTCCATCTGAATTTATCTCCTTAATAACTGTATGAAGCATTAGATTAAATATTATTATTAAATATTATTGTCTCCTTATTTCACTCCGGACAAACTCTGAAAGACTCAGATACTTCACCTTGAACTAGTACTTCACTGGTCACGTTTTCTATAGTGCAGACACCTAGTTCTATTAGTTTCTATGGAATACCAATCATTTGCAGACAGAATTTTATTTGTTTTCTATCTATACTGTTTTCTATCTATCGAAAGCCTGCTTAAAGTCCACAGAAAGGCAGAAAAGGTCTATATTGTGTTCATAAAACTTCTCAAATATTTGGTTCACCACAAAACCTGGGTCGACAGTTAATCTGTCGCTTCTGAAACCACATTGGTACTCATCCATTATTTCTTCGGCGTAGACATTTATTCTTTGGTATATAATGTTGGTAAATACCTTATAGCCAGTATTGAGTAGGGATATACTTCTATAGTTTTGGCATTCAGCCTTATGGCCTTTTTGTGTATAGGTACTATTATGCTGTTTAACCATTCATTAGGTATTTTATTTGTAAGCCATATACTTGTAATTAGAGTATACATTTCATTGTTCAGAGCCTGTCCACCATATTTCAGTAATTCCGCAGGTATTCCATCTTCGCCACTGCTTTTACCATTTTTTAGTTTTGCTATAGCTGCTCTCACCTCTTCCAAGGTTGGTTCTTTTTCTCGTCATCAATATATTCATCCGTGTATCTGTTAAGTAGCTCAGAGAAGTGCTCTTTCCATCTGTCCATTATTTGCCTTCTATCAATAATTGCCTTACATTTTTGCTTCTTGGCTGGAAGGCTTTCGTTTGCCTCTTTATATTCTGGTACATGGTCTTAAAATTATTCCTGTAAAAAAATCCTGCTCAATTTGCGCCACTTGTTGGTTCGTAAACATCTTTTTCTTCTTTCTTATAAGTTTCTTAGCTTCTTTCCTTCTTTTCTTGGTATTTGTCATAGTTTTCTCTAGTGGCTCTCTCAGTATATTTTCTTCTTGCTTCTTGTTTCATCTCATTTACTTTTCTGCCACCTTCGTCATACCACTCATTTGTCACTGGTCTTTTCTCGCCGATCGTAACTTTTGCTATATTTATGACTACATCCTTTATTTTATTCCAGTGGTCATCAATATTCAAAACGCTTTCTGCGGTAAGGGTGACATCACTTCTTATATTATTCTCTACTGTGTTTTTATATTTAGTTATCAGTGCATTATTTTTATTAATGCCATCTACATTAAATTTTAATTTCTTATAACCTTTACAGTCATTTACTTTCGATATTCGTTGGCGTATGTTAGACATCACGAGATAGTGGCCTGAATCACAACAAGTACCTCTAACATTTAAAAATGATGTGGTATGCCTCTTATCTATAAGCACATGGTCAATTTGGTTAGCCGCATTACTTCCTGGTATTTTCCATGTCTGGAGATGAATCCGTTTATATCTATGGCTGGTGCTACTTATAAATAGACCATATGAGGCTGCAAATTTGCATAGGCGTATTCCATTGTCATTTGTGTTATCATGTAGTGAAAATGTTCCTTCAACATGTCTGATTATGTTTCCTCCTTTCCAACCTTTGCATTAAAGTCGCCAATTAAAAGCGAAACGTCCTCTTTATTAATTTTGCTAAATAGCTCTTCGAGGTCATCATAAAATGTATCTCTAATATTGTCAGTAATTGCATCGGTCGGTGCGTATGCATTTACAATGGAAATATTTTGGAATTTCCCCTTCAGTCTTAGGTAGCATGATAGATCCTTGATAGGGAGAACTTTCATTAGGCTTTTCCTTGTTTTACTGTCTATGTAAAGACCCCTTTGTCCTTGGGACTCCGAACCACTGTAGAATATCGAATAAGCTTCTTTTCTTACTTCTCCGCTTTCTTTTCATCTCATTGCTTGCATTGCGCAAACATTCACTTGGTATCTCATTAACTCATCTGCCATCTCTGGTATTTTTCTCGTCTGCAGCATAGTCAATATATTCCAGGTATAAATTTTCAAATCGTAGTCCTTTAAACGTTGCGTTGGTCGGCATGGAAATTCGTTTTTCATCCGAGGTTGTTGATGTATCATGACTAGTTGCTTTAACTGGTATAAGGGCGTCAACCTAAAGACCAGCCCCTCGCGGGCATCTCACCCTATATCATTAGTTTCCAGTACTCCCACCAAAGTCTTCCTCTACACTGTAGGAGTCTGTTTGGTCTCCATACAAGGTTAACAGCGTTACCACTAGAAGGCGTTATGAGGGGATTGGAAAAACAGGTGTGATGCATCCCGTCCCTCGATCCACCATCAAATTACACATTTTTCCCTTTATGACGCCATTTATTAGCCAATTATTACGAGAGTGTTTTTGTGGAGAATGATTCTACCACTGATGACTCATTACCTCCTCTAAACTGAGGTCGTTCAACTGTAATACTAAAGAAGATCTCTATGAAAGAAAGAATTGCAACTATCAAATACGACAAAATAAACGAACTATTACTGAAAGAATGTCCTGTGGAGACATTAGACTACATACGAAATCTAATTAACTCGGTATTAAGACTAAGACATTTCCCCAGTGCATGGAAAGTTGCCGTGATAATAGGTATTCCTAAACCTGGGAAAGACTACAAAAAAGCTTCCTCCTACAGACCCATTATCTTGCTCTCTTGCCCGTTCTCTCAAAAATTATTTAAAAACTTCTTCATGAGAGACTTTTCGTTTTTCTAAAGCGTAATCAAATAATACCCGACCAACAATTTGGATTCCGATGCAATCATTCTACGATTCAACAGATTCACCACGTAACCCACAAAATACATAACGATATAGATGGCAACAAATTCTGTATTGGACTATTCCTAGATGTCGAGAAAGCCTTTAGTAAATTTTGGCACAAAGGCCTAATACACAATATTCACTCGATTTTCCCAATCCTAATAATTGACGGAAGAGATATAACAATCGGAAACGTAGCTAAGTACCTCGGAATCTACCTTGACAGCAAACTGAAATGGAAATACCATATTTTTAATATATGAAACCGAATGAAACTTAAAACTTCCACAGTGGCTGAAGAAATAACTAGTTTAAGTCGGATATACCAAACAAAAATTAGCCAACATACTAACAACGAGGTGAATACACTGCGCGTAGACTTCGCCGGTCAAAGCCTGTAGACCTAATCTAAAGTAAAACGTAAATCATTGTAGCAATAGTTTAAGCAAACGTTTATAGGTATATATTTAGCATTAGAACTACTCAAAAATGATCATAACAAACATTATTCTAAACCTGTATTTTACCTTCGCCTATATGGAGTATCCATATAAGTTTTACTGTCACCCCTCTATACATTGTGCAAACTTAGTACTAATAGTCCAAATTGTGTTGACACGTACATTTCAAGGGAAAAAAAATAAAAACAAAATAGATACGGACACAGTTCTTGGAAGTAAAAATTGCCACCACGCCTTACGCTACTTCATGCCAATGTGCACTTTCAACGCTCATACAATCGCTCACATTTGTGGACAATTCCCTTTTGTGCTATGTTATGCAAATATATAATTGAATTGCTGTTAACTATTTAAAAAATAATGTCATGCAAACTCTATAACTCCACTTCTTCAATAATCGATGCAATAAAAAGACGTGAATTGTAACGCGCTTTTTTCTATACTTTTGTGAGCGCACGTGTTGTAAAACAACATCTCCTCTAAACAATTGCTGACCCCGACGTGGTCTGTATTTACTATGTAAACTCAAATTAACAAAACATTCCAATCATGTTTAATTGATTTGTATGAAAGGCAATAATTAAACATTTTCATGCTTGTGTACCCGTGCTAACAGCAGTCGTGTATTCAGCCAAATACATAGCATTCATACATCGATACCAATAACGGCAGCGAAGATAAAAAGTTTCTTCTCCCTCGGCGCGAAAATGTAAGTAAACACAGACGTTTACAGTGCGTACCTAGCTACCATTTTTTACAATTCTTGTACATAAATACCGATAACGTGAAAGTGCAGATTCTTAAACAAAAATGTGGCATAAGCAGAAACCCAAATCAAACATTGTGAAGGAAAATGCAATTCTATCAGCTGTTAAGTAACTGCCTTCAATAATTTTTTAACCTCCGAACAACTCGCGAATTTTTTGAGGCTGATCTTTCTGTCAGAGTGAATTTCATCGATCGCTTGATGGACTTGAAATGCGGCGAAAGTCAAAGGAGGCTGATCCCAGTCAACTGAAAATCAGCTATCAGTTTGAGTTCTCATCCACTTACCTTGCAGTTAAAGCAAAGATAATATATGAGTTGAAGGCACAATAAAGGCAAGGCAATGTCAACTCATCTACAATCAATCTCTTCGCCTTGGATGACACAATGCTGCATCCAACTCGCCAACCAAGGTTTCCTGAATTTAAGCTGCCTTTTTTCAAAAGAGATTAGGCCGACCGTCGTTCCTTTTACGCAAAATTTCTGGGAGTGGTCGACAATGATCCCTACTTATGTAAGCTAGAGAGTTGGCAACATATACGTTCCAGTCTATCTGGCGCTACAATCCACTCAGTTGAACTAAGTGACAAACCCTATGATGAGGCTTTGAATTTACTTGTTGTTGTTATAATAAACTTTTGCACTTCCAGGCGTTCATAAAGGCGATCTTTGGACTTAAGGGTGTTGAGAAGGGCTCAGCGAGTAGCTCGCTCGGAACTGAGTGACAATATAAATGCGCATCTTCAGGCTTTGAGTTCATTAGCCAGTCCTCACCAAGTTCTCAATTGATTGCTTGTTCACTTGGTTGTGCGAAAATTACATTCACGGTCGCAAGAGATTTGGGAGGTGATGGATTTTACGACTTGGAGTAATATGGCTGCCTATTTGGACGAAAGGTGCAGGATAATAGAAAACTTGGAAAATGCAAAAGATTGCAAACACCTGCCAATGGGGGAGCAAAAATAATACCAGCTCAAACATACTATACGCTTCTTCGAATGCTTCACCTATATCATCTTGCATCTTTTGTGATTCTAATTAGCATTTTATAAATGGGATCTCACGATTTTTAAGTCCAAGCTCACGCTACCAAGAAGCAAAAAAAAATAACATTTATCCACAAAGACCACATGTTTTAGCATTGTATATGAGACAGCTGTAAGCAAAATAGGCATCATTTACTATTGAATTTACGGATCATCATTGTATCATCATATATGCGGCTACAATGCTTACAGGGAAGCCTCTCTTCCTAATCAAATACCAGCCAATCAGCACTTGTGCTCTCAGCCCAATCTCAATCTTCACGTAAAGTATCGTATAGTTTAATGTTGATTTCCACAACTTGATTGTTGTTGTTGATTTCCAATATATTAAAAATCGAAATGGGAAGTTGGTTCCTTGTCTACATATAATTTCAATCTCGCTCTAAACAATCGCGTCGACGTTGTATTGCAATGTCAAAATGGAAGTTATTTTTCTGTTGTATCAGCTATCAACACACCTGTCATAACCAGCCCAGTTGTGACTTAAACACACTGAGCTGGAATATACCAAAAAACGTAAAATTGGCAGACCCGCATTTTGCATCTACCCAAAGAATAGATGTGCATCAGTCAATTACGAATTTCGAATCATCTTCCAACCAAAGCAAGGTTGGGTTGTTTGTGATGGCATTTCACTCACAACCACGAATACTGCGGCACTAACAACATAAGCAAAACGCTGTTAAGAAGTTCTGAGAAATAGAAAACTGCCTCTCTTTAAATCAAATACCTTCTGAGGACGATGACCTTTGCGAGTATCATTTTCGAGCAAACGTTATTCGTTTACCTTCTGGTGAATATTCAGTCAGGCTGCCAACAGGTTAGGTCACAACCCGTTGATAGATTAAATCATCATTCAGGTAGCAGTATTGATAGTTGACCAAAATACTAGTCACCGTCATATAATCTTACGGTCAGGTGACAACACTTTCATGCAGAATTACATCGCTCTTACGATCCCTTGCAATGCCCTTTTAAATGGTGATGATGCCAAGCAGCGCGGAAGTTAATCCACAAAAAACACTATTCTATATGAAATTTTATGCATATAAACCAAAGGTTAGAGAAAGCAATTTTAATGCACCTGAGAACATGTTTGGAGAATACTAGGGCTCTCCATTAGCGAGCGTTCTCCAAAAATTGTACATCTATCTGTACACTTAGAAAATAGTTATATATATATTTATGTATATTTTACACCAAATAAGCTCGTAGTACAATAACCATCACAAACCACGCTTACTGCTTTTGTGTAGTTGACGACTTTGCAAAAACTTTGCTTTACAGCGAAATACCTGTATTTTACACTTGGACCAATAAGAAATGGAAACGGAGGAAACGTGGACACACTGTTTCTAATCGTCCTGGTTTTAAACGGTAGACGGCATTGGGTAGGGTTTACACTATATACCCTAATTATTTAGAATGTTTTTATCTGAGACTTTTGCTTTTGCTACTATACATCATGTTCGATGTCCAACTTTAAGCGCGTAGACGGCCAAACTTTTCAAACCTACCGCGCTGCTTCGCAAGCGCGACATTTGCTCCAAACTGGCACTCATAGGAAAGATACATTGTTAATTGCAACGATTTCCGAAAGCGCAGACAAAATGGGAGAGCTTTTTGCAGTCATACTAATTTTTTGCGATATTTTCGATCCAGTACAGTTATGGAATTTATTCCGTAAAAATTGTTGTGAAGATATTTTACATGAACGTAAATTAAAATCAGAACAACGATTAATTTACCAAAAGATAATTGACAGTTGATCCACAAGATAGGTAACATTTTCTTTGTAGATGCACCTGGAGGAACAGGAAAAACGTTATTAACTTAAATAATTTTAGCTAAAGTTCGAAGCGAAAACAAAATTGCTGTGGCGGTTGCCTCCTCAGGCATCGCAGCTACTCTTCAATGTGGAGGGAGAACAGCTCATTCTGCTTTTAAGTGGCCACTAAGTTTGTTACCAGAACAGACCTACACATGTTCCACTAAAAAAACACGTGTGAGTGTGTTTAGCTTTTGATATGCACGAGCTTTTGATGGGAAACATATTCAGTATGTAACTGAATGAATAAATATGTAGGTACCTAGCAAAAAGTAGGTATAAATGCAATTTAAATCAATTCAAACAAAATCAAAAAAAATAAATAAATATTTGTTTTCATTAGATACACTGCTAACGAAGAACGATAATGCGAAGACGCGATGACGCTATGACGTCACTTTAAAATTTCACTCTACTGGAACTAAAGTTGTTTCACATAAAAAAACAGTACCAATGGTCTCCAAAGAGCGTCGCTTATAATATTGGACAAGTGTACAATGTTCACAAGTCTCATATTGATGCCATCAAAACAATACTCCAAGGCTTGAGATCCTCTCAAGCGGTAATGGGCGGAGTTACTTTTGTATTCACCGAAGATTTTAGACAGACTTTACCGGTGCTTCCGAAAGGTACACGATGTGATATTCTTAATGCGAGCTGAAGTGTGAATTTTGGCCATATACAAAAAAACTAAATTTGTCTGTTGATATACGAGTGCACCTGTATAGAGATCTTCATTCTTATTAGTTTGCAGAGTATCTGTTAAAAAAATCGATGGTTCCACCATAACAAGAGATGGTTACATTACGATGTCAAATATTGTAGGAATCTGCCTTAGAACAATTGGAGAACTTATTGAAAAGGTCGATCCAGACATTGAAATTTTGCAACATTAAGACTCCAATTCGCTTTGCGAGTGTGATTAAAAATGCAGTTTTACAAAAAGTCTAAACTGAATCCAATATACATAAGTCTCTCGATCACTGACAGAACTAGATGACTTTGTTCACTTCCCAACTGTATTCCTTAATTCTTTTAACTCTCCGGGACTACCACAACATGTCTGTTTATCCGTTATAGACGCCGAAACCGCCGTAACGATTTTGACGAAATTTTCAGGAAAACTCTATAATAGCCTTTAGAAAGTTATTTGGAATTAGGTGGGAAAAAATCGACGTATCCGCTAAATATTAAGACCAAAGTTACACGGATCCATTGCTGCAACACATCACCACTGATACAAGCACCAATAACTCTGTGTTGTGCTTGGTGAAGAGATATAAACTGCAGGTGTCTCCAAAATTTCCGATCTGAAGGGCTGACGGTTCATGGGCTAAATCATTAAGGAAACAAGTGGAGGCATTTTCTGAGAATCTGGAGGAATGCTGCCAGCCCTTGGACTATAGCCCTGAGTCCACAACACGCTTTGTACAGACGATAAAGTGAACTTCATCCTTGACGGGTATCACGTCAATTATTACGTGATTGTGGCCTATCTTCATATAAGGTAGGCGTTTGATATAGTTTGACATGATGGCCTACTCTATAAACTCGAAGGTCTCCTATCGCCAGAGTTGTTCTGTTCGTACAATGCTACCGATGTTCTTCAGCTGTATCTTCGCGATTTTGAGCTTTGGGCAAATAGTTAGAATGTTGGTATAAACTTGGAAAAATGCATTTGTGTGACCCATTCATTGCGCAGGGATGACTGTCCGGGAGTTTATCTCCAGGGTCAGCTGCTAAACCACCAACCGAGGCATAAATATCTGGGTGTCTATCTTGACACGCGACTCACTTTTAAGACTCACATCAACAGGATGGTAAAATCTCTTAGCGGCAGGATAGCCAAACTGAGTTGGCTACTCAACGGCAGAAACACGCTGTCGCTGCAAAACAAGATCAGCATTTATAAGGCAATAATTGCACTTGCATGGCGCTATGGAATGCAAGTCTATGGCATTGCTGCTACGTCGCACCTTACTAAGATCAGAGTCATTCAAGCGAAGATCATTAGCAAACTCTTTGGCGCTCCTTTGTATATGCGAACCGAGAACTTTGAAAGAGATTTTAATGTTCCCAAAATTGGGGATGTCCTTAACCAACAAGCTGAGGTATATTTAGAGCGGCTCAAACATCACCTAAATCATCTCGCTAAACGCCTTCTTAGGACACGAAAAAGGAGAAGGCTCCGGAGACTGTATCCTGTCGACCTTGCGGAAAGATCTTTGTGATTATGTTAACCAATTAATCAATCAACAATCCAACCAGTTCACCAGTTCACTTTTCACTAAGTTGTTAATCATTTCTTTGTTTCCTTTAAGATTAGTTCAAGTTGTTCTGTAACCCTTTCGGCCACAACTTTTTTCCTGTAACTTGAAATATTTTTTTTTACTTTTAATCATTTTGTATTTATTCAAAAAGTATTGGCCAAAAATTTCAACTTACTACGCTTTAAAATTTTGACGATGTAGTAGAATATTTTCCTTATAACTTTTACATAAATTATTTTTTTATATCAATTGTTTCTAATAAAGTACTCTACAGACATCAACCTATCAGTATGTATTTAGCTTTTGAATAAATATATGTCTTTTATTATTCATCGACAAATGAGCCAAGTTGCTCTTTGGCAACGTTGGGGTCGAAAGGGTTAATAACAGTAAAATAACCCGGCGCGTTGCCCAGAAGGCATCTCGTGCATCTCGCTTTTCGGATGTTTCAGCAACTTTGCACTCTGCACTGTTGCGGTTTTCTTCTTGATCTTCCAGTGTTTGAGTTTTTGTTCAAGTTGAGATTCACGTTGTTCTTCCGCCTCAGCTTTTGGTGTGGATGCTCTGTTTCGGCTTTGATCAAGTCGAGTTGTTCTTCTGTTTCAAGTGCTCTACATATACTTTTTCGCGTTGCTTCGGCAGTCTTTCTTAGATGCTTTTTTTGTAGCACTATTTTGCAGTTTTTCGTATTTAATTGATTGATTAATACGCCTTCTATTTATAGATTTTATAGTCACGTCTTCTTCGTTCCATGTTCAAATTTTTACTGGTTTTATTTTTCACGGCTAACTCAATTCTTAGATGCTGCATTTATTTGTATCTATACAGTTTAAGAAGCATCTGAAAATTGAGTTGGTTTTAATATTTAGCAAATTCAACTTTTTTCGCACCAAAATTTGCAGCTACCTTCTTAAGGCTATTATAGGGATTCCCTGAAATTTTTATCAAAGTGGGTCCAGCGATTTCTGCGTCCATAACAGACGGACATACAAACAGATAAACATATATAGAATTTTATATATATAGATTATAACAACAACAAACATTTAAAAAACTTTAAAATAATTACGTTTTTGTTTATTTCACCGGGTAAAACAGCTAGTATATATACATACACATTACATATTTATTTTAATAATTACTTTAACCCTAGAAAGATAAGCTACTTCTGCTAAGCGAATGAATTTTCCATTTTATGGCCTCTCTGTTTCGATCGCCAACAAGGAGTCTTAGAATGCGTAATTTTCTCAGTCGGTAACTGCAGCTGGTCGGTGGTAATTGTCTCTGAGATATTAGTATATCGTACGTGTTGCAGACTGTCTAATTTTTGGAACTTTTTTTCAGTTATTAATAAATAATTATGTTTTGCTTCTAGTTAATTAAAAATAGTGTAAACGTAGTTTAAGTAACATGGAAATTGTTTTTCTATTGGAAAACCTTTTAGACCTTTTATTCATAGGATAAAGCGAGCGAGTTGGACGATGACTTACAAAGGGATGTTGTTCAAAGTGATTTAGAAGTTAAATTTACTGATAGGCATGAGCCTGATGAGAACAATTTACAAATTCAAGCAAATGGTAATTTAAATAGTTCATCCGAACGATGCGTTACAACGCTACCTTAACCAACTGTTAGAAAAAAAAGCCAGCACAGTTGGAAAAGATTGGAAAGGGAAAAGCACTGGATGATTGTCTATTATAAATATAATTAATATCCTGTTCCATAAAAACCAACAGATTGTGTATTGTAGTATTTTATGCAATATTAAACATATCGTTTTATATTAGGCATAATAAGAGATCAGTCAATTAAAAGCCTTAATATCGTACGAAGTATATGACGACGCCTTCGGCTTCTTCAACAGACTCGAAATTACCTCGTTGCATAGAACACTGCATACCCACATTGAAAACGAAACTCGCAAGAATAATTGTCAAACAATTTGTAATGAGCCCGAAATAAATCAATGTCGTTTACAATTTTGGATATAATAATAATAATAATAATAATAATATTTTGGCGCGACAGGTCTATGGGACCCAAGGCCTAGCTTCTCGCAACCATTCGCTTTGTGTGGGTTTTTCAATTTTTGGGACGAATGGAAGGGATCTACAATTTTACGCCGAGTCCAAACGGCTAATTGAGAAGCTCATTCATGACAGTGTTTTACTCTCGGATGTTTGTCAGACGTTCGCGAGAGGATATACATTGAATTAAATGAAGTAAAAATAAATCATTGCTTTAGGATTTTTGTACTGACCTTGTCTAAATTCTGTGAGGTTTTAAGAGTTGAATTTACTTTGTGGATATTATTTAATTTAAGTTTTATTTTAAAGTTGTAATTTTTTGTTCCGAATTTAATAGATAACCGATGTCTATTTATTCCAACTTACTATTCTCCTCAAAAATATCTTTAAATGGATTTAAATCAACATACGACCCTTAGATGTATCGTTATCTTTGCAGACCCAAAAAATAACAATATCTTTTAGGGTTAATTGTTAAGATATTGTCACAGAGTACATTCAACGAAATGGCAACTTATGCTAAGAAGATATCTATGGTGTAGTCTCTTCAGCCGCTGCCGCATCCCGCCAATTGTGAGGGCCTTGGTCCTTGGGTGAGATTGCAGTCTCACGTGGAATCGACTGCAGTTTTGACGGATATCTTCCATACAGTTGGCATTCTCTGATCTCTGTGCAGGATGGTGTTGCCCCGATTATGCGGCCTGACGCGTTGTTTTGCCATTCTATATGTTGCTTGCAGTGGTACCCCAAAGTAGCACCAAACAGGGGCCACTAGTTCTCTGTAGATTGTTTTCTAGTTATTGACGGATAATTTACTGAACGGCCGTAGCATACAAATAAATAAAAAACAAACAGAAATAAAAGAATCGAAAAAAGCAAATAGCGCAAAAAGCGCCATGTGAATAAACCTGCGCTTAAAATATTACATAACTAAGCCTATCAGCTAATATCATCTAAAGTCATAATTTCACAATCGTTTAATAAAACTAAAACGACATATTTCTATTATCAATAAACGCTACTGAGCTTCTGGAATGGGTACCAGGTTATCGCATACAAAACTCGTCTTTTAGTCGTCGTGCAAATCAGAATCGCCCGTACAGCAAACGATGCAGTGAAGCAAAACGAACTGAACCGTATTGAACTAGAAGAAACGACATCTTGAACCCAGTCGAATCGAAAATAATTACAAAATAGTCTCTCTTTTGTATCCCTCTTCTTTTGTTTCCGTTTCCTGATCAACATACATTCATTTTCTTACTTTTATTCACTACTGTTTGATAATGCGTAACAACGTCGTCACAACTACTTTCGCATTGGAAGCGCGCGGTGCGACAACCACAAAACAAAAATGTCGTCGTTGGCTCGGCATTGCGGCAATGTTGGTAGCATTAGTGCTAATAGCTGGTTCTATATATTTGCATTTGCGTCAAAAATCACATTTAGGTCGGCTGCATTTGAGAATGAATAAAAGCAGTTCAACCAGCTTGAAGCATGAAGGCAGCACAACGAGTAACAGCGAAATTTATGATTACAGTGAAATTGTACCGGGCCTAGGTAGGCTGAACAAAAAAAAAAGTTTAAATTAAAAACATCGAAAAACAAATGCGGCAGAAAATGAAAACAAAAAAAAAACATGTAAGCAGAAATTTTACTTTACGCGACCAATTTATAACATCCTACAACGATTTTCTACCACCAGACACGACTGCGATAGTTATGATTACTATTAATAATACGGTAGGTATCTACATACATATATGTAGATTTAATTAACAGTAAATTATCGCCAACTACACTTCACATACAAATAGACCAAACAGCCAATATGCTAACGACAACGACATCAAGCGATGACTCAGTCTCACAAATCAACAACGCGTCAGTTTGATAAGCAAACAACCCGAGCTGGAGGTCAGCGAAGCTTATGTGCAATGCATTTACGCGGCAACTACTGACTGCAAACTATACACATGTCTCGGAACACTTGGTGGACCTTTCTTATCTCAATTCCCCGTTGGATAGATGCCGCACTTTCCGATATGACAGGTGATGGTGAGTGATAACAACAACACTATTTAATCATTCATTGCAAATACAGTTACGAGTACATCGATTATATAATAAATCAAACTTGGTACGGTTTCTGATTCTGGTACTACATTTCTGGATTATATAATATATACAATATACATATACATACAATATACATAATTTTAAGGCAATGAGCAGATTGAACTCGTCTTAATTATGCAACCATTAAAAACATTGTATACTCATTGTAGTCGGCTAGTTTACGTGTAATGCTATAAAGCTATGAAGAATAATTTATATAAGTTTTTGTATATGGGAACGTAGCTAATAACAAGGTCTATAGTCGACATTTGTAGATTTATAAGAATAATGATGTGTGTATAGTACTAGACGGTTACTTACTTCTTAGGGTGAACGTGCGTGTGTAGCCTTTCAAATCTACTCTTAGTTAGGCAGGTAGACGCAAGCGGGTTGTGATGCGTCGAGGTTTTTTCTATAGCGACTGCAGTATGAGTCGGTAATCTCCATTATCGTTTGCATCATCAAGTCTCTATGCAGAGTAGTGTTTTTTGGCGAACCAAGAGGCGCCCCGGAGCCTGCGGAGTGCCTTGCTCTGGCGCACGGTCAGTTTTGCTATGTTCTAGGTGCCCTATATTTGAATGACGCGAAGCAGGTGCGAGTCGTATGTAGATCATTCGCTTGTTGGGAATAGTTACCTTATTTGAAGGGCGACGGGGCCAGTTAAGCTTCCCGAGCTTTTGGTACGAGTGCGACATGTTAGACGCTTGGCAAGGATCCCTAGATAACTAATTCGATGAATATGTGGAATAATACTTTAGTTGTAAGCTAGACGGATGCTTCTCTTTGAGTGAAGGTACAGTTGGCAGATTTAGAGGAGTTGATTTCTATGTTTCAAAAATTTGCACAGGCATGGAATCTTTCTTCGCTGCTTATTTCGATGTTCGAAGTTTTGTCCGTATAGGTAGCAATAATCCCAGCCCACATACACCTGATGGTGGACATTTTATCTCCTAACGAAAGGAAGAATGTTCGTTCCTTAAGAAAGTTTTGCATAAGGTGGAGTTGCTTTCCAGGTAGGATCGCTTTCATTTTATGCAGTATCCTGTCAATCAGGACTCTATCGAAAGCCTGACTGACATCCAAGAAAACTGCGGAAGAATTTTGTTTCGACTAAAACGCATATAAGACGTGCTGAATGACTCGAGGCAGTTGTTCTACCGTGCCGACCCATGTTTCAGCCACTGTAAAGAAATAGCGTGAAGCGGCCCCCCTGATCATCTACAAATTATTCTGCGTTTTTCGTCTATGAATGCAACCACTGGTTTTGAGGACCGCGGACTAGAGCATGTATTATGAGCTTTCATTAATTCTGGTCATTTTTTAATGCAAAAAGGCATTTAGAAAAAAATTAGTACAATGTGTATTATTCGAAATATTTTCCTTTTTACGATGTTGAAGCTGTTTGAATTCGAATGAACTGCTAAGCCGTCTTGACAGCTAGAGCCGCGTCTCCGTCAAATAAGTCTTGTAATTCAATGACTGCGTATTTTTTGGTCCTTTAGGCCCTTTTTATCATTGACATCAAACCACTTTCAGATCGTTAAGATCAAAACCGACAATTGAATATGAAAGAGCAGCATCGCAAATAAGTAATAACAACAGTATTGAATGTAGAAAATAGAATTTTGAACGTTCCATAATCAGCGTCATAATACATTAAATAACTCAAAAAGTGAAATAAATGGAATGTTGCTATTTTAGTGTTGAGGAATATCAAAGCCATCGAATAACACAGCTGTTTAGACCGATATTACGAACTTTGACCACTGACTAAAATTAATGCGAGCTCCTAATTTGCGTTTTATTTAGGCAAAAATCAATAGTTATAACAACAAATTAAATATATATCTAATTTTATTATATTTTATATTTTTATTTATATTTATCTTTATACAAAAAACAAAGTTGCAAAAATCCTGCTTTTACCTATTTAATTTTTTTTTTGTTTTAAAATGCAGATAATTACAGTAGGAAGCTCGAGGTATACTTTTTTTTAGTTCTTAAAGGCAAATATACTTTTTTAATGTTAAGTTTTTTAAAACAACTACAAGCTCACAAGCACAAAACTTTTTGTACGTTTTTCATTGTTTCTGCTACGTTTCTTCTTCGTTTTTGTGTTTGTATGTGTGAGATGCTTGCAAAACATAAAAACGTATACTCTGTGTTATGTGTACTCCTTGCTTACCCAATATACACAATACATTTTATGCTCTTTGACCGCACCACATCAAAGAGTATTCATTCATTTCTCCCTTAAAAAAAGGCGGGAGAGACTTGTAAGGCACGATTAGAATCGGACACCGATTCTGTACATCAAGAGATGTGTTGGCTGTTCAACTTATGCAGCGTAACACATTGCTGTTGGTTTGTTCGGGTTTGAATAACCCGAACAGGTCTTTTCAATTGAATAGCCTCTCTCACGCCGTGTCGCTGGGCTATGTAAAGCTCAACAAGGAGCTTGGCATATCTTTAGAGCGTGTCCCAGTTTGTCATGGCTACCCAGTCCCACCAAACGCAGATCATGATCTTCTTTGAATGAAGGTCAGAGTTGACCCACTCCTTTCTATGCTTCGAATTTATCTATAGGCACCATTTCTCATCTCCAGTCAGGATTCTGTAGAAAAAGCGCTGTTTATGACCGCGTTTTGCTCAATGGCGGGCGAGGAGTTAAGAAGCAATTTGAAGGAGATTTCCTTTTTTCCTTTCCTTTCCAGGCTCTCAGTTTTTCGGCAAATCCCATTGAATGAAGATGATTGAGAATTGTTTTATTATCGCAATTAATTTTTTCGACCAATTCACGACTTATTAGGTGAACGTCCTCCTTCAAAAAACTTTGAGATACTCTTCGTCAAAGTTTTCCACTGCGGGACGTTTCGTAGGCATCAAAATCGCCATTTTTTAACTTTGCAAACCATTTCCGTGCTGTAGACTCGCCTATGATATGTATACGTCGCAAATGTCCCGGGCTACTTCAGCAGCTTTTTGGCCTCTATGAAAAGCGAAGAAGAGCAGGAGTCGAGAATGTTGCTTTTTACCTCCTGCATATTCCATTTCTAAGCCTCAAAAGTAATAAAAAATTAAATTACTCAAAAAGACGATTGGCACAGTTTTGTAGAGCAGAAAAAGGTCTATCGAATGAAACTTATACACTTTGCAAACAGCAAAAAAAATCGTTGTAAATTAAAAGAAAAAATAAAAACGTACGATCTTTTCCCCACCTATTATATAAGGCTATTGTGTGACGTATTTGGTGCCTCGTTATAGGTTAAAACTAGACTCTGTTGGGTTAGCTTTTGAAATCAGATTGTTCAAATATACCGTTTGCACTGTTTGCATTTCTTAGGTGGGTTGGGGGACGAAAATAATAAGAGTGAATTGGCTACTTTAGCTACCTAACAAATGTCTTTGTTAAATAGCCCAACAACATGAGTCTGGGTGAGCCATCATAGGTCTAAGCTAAGTGATGGCCGGAGCTGCTGGCAAACGCAACTCAAAGGGTGGTGATAGACGTATATCGAAAAAGAGGTTGCAAAGTGCAATCATGAAGTTGGTCAAAAGGGACACCGAGCATAATAATTTATAGCAATATAAATTATAGTTTATACTTAAGCACTAATTAAAAAAAGTTCAACTTTCCTCCCAGCACTCTTTTTTTTACAAAAATTTGTTTCAATGCATGTGGAGACTGTGGGAAATTGTGTAAAATGTTGCAAAAATCCGGGAACTTATTTTACACAATGCACATCTGATACTTTGAAACACATTATTTCAGGCCAATACACACAAACATTGATTATTGTAACAATTTTCTTTTCAGACTAAAGCCACAAGAAGGGGGACTCAGACCATACTAACTATCTTAGCTATTTCAACAGCAGCTATGGTTTTTTTTGTGAACAAGACGCATTTACTATCCCTTTGCATATGACGTAGAACATTGTTAACAAATTCTAAATATATTGTTCTGAAATATTTTGCGAATGCTACGAACACACAAGCATGATTTGCATGTTTTATTATTCTTGTAGTATTATTAAGATTCATGGAAGAGAAATACATTTAAAAGTATAACACTAAAAACAAGAGCAATGTATCATTGCCACACACCATTTCATTAAGACATTTTAACACAAAACAACTGGAAAAAAGTGGAGTGAAGTAACAGAGTATGAAGACATTTGCTAAATACAGAATTGTTATAAAAGGTTCTGTCGGCGATAATTATGTGATGCAATAAGAAAAAACTACTAAGCTGAAAGAATCGAAAACACCAAGTACTCTGTTAAACCAGGATAAAAATTTATAAGCAAATTTGTGTGGATATATGCAAGTAGCGTCCAAAAAAAAGCCTAATAAATTAGAATAAGATAATAAATAAGACAAAGGCAGCTGCGTTGTTCAAAAGGAAGCCAATTCACGCCCGGTAATACTTACAACCATGATGCTTGAACCATACATATGCTTCGACGTACTCGTAATTGAGTTCACGAGATTATCTGCATGGAACGATATAAGTGGTAATCAGATGATGTTAGGTTCGGCCTACATGCTGGGTCATAAAACAAGCATGTACCATTAGAAGAACTAACTCGGCAAAAAAGGCTAAAAAGGGAGAGACCAGTGGACCTCACATAGCACATATTACTACATTACATTACTTACTCATTGTTAATTGGTGTTATCTTTAATTGTTTATTTATTGTTAAAATACATGTATTGTTAAATTCCAGTCACAACACTACTTTACAAACTGATTGTAAAATTTAAATTCACCCACTTGTCCTAAATATTAATCTGTACAATAGTCGATTTATTTTTCTATAATAGACAATGTACACTTCTTTTGGGAAAATTAAAAAAAAGAAAAAAAAGTCATAGGTGGTCTCATCGTTGTTTTTTGTTGTTGTTATTTTAAGTACTTCGAACATGTTTTGTTTAGTCGGACTTTCGGTAGGAAATTTTGCTTAGTTAGTTCAGGCAAATTGCTGCCTTTGTGTGATTTAGAATCTAACGTTCGGTTACTCTCTCTGATATGTCTCCGAAAATAGAATATTTTAGTAATTTCACTAAAGATTATACATTCATATAGAGGTTACATTTCTCCCTTAAAAAGGTCGGAGAGACATGTAAGAAGCTAATAGCTTATGTTAAGTTTTTTCTAGTTATACAGATTTATTGTCTGTACAACTTATGTTGGGTAGAATAGAAATAACGTAAAAGGGAAAAATATTCAATGATAAGTAAATTAAAAAAACACAAGAAAGACATAATAAAAACAAAAATCAGAGACACTGTCTAGTTTCTTTGATTTTTTTTAAGTTCTTTATTTGCAAGGTGTTCGAGAATATTAGGCAAATTGTGTGGACTTTTCTTTAATTTATGAAATCGTTCTTTAACAAACGAAATCTAGCCATGGCTGCCTTGCATTTTGCCTATATTCATTTATATGAACGAAATGAAAATACCAGGCGGCCAGCAAAAAAGTAGGCATGATCACAAAGCAAAATCGTACAAAAATATTCCGGGTGATACAATAGAAACAAATACAATCTTATACACGCACTATACCTACACAACACACTCAAAATTATCACACTTTGCACGCAAGGGCGACACAGAAAACCAACACAATCTCATACATGCACTATACCTACACAACACACTCAAACTTAGCACATTTCGCACGCAAGGCAGACAATAAAAACCAACACAATCTTATACACGTACCACACCTACACAACGAGGTCACCCACACAATGGCAAGTTTTGATTTTTGACTTCAACTTCTTGATGACAATTTTCGGTTGTGGCAGAAAACGAAATCCATTTCAAGAGCAAGTACAGTGAATGCGGATTTATTGAACAGCCAAAGAAACCCAAGTGAAATTTTTAACTATCGTCGAATTTCCATAGGTCAAACTTTTATAAGTCGAATATCTTCATGATTCGAATTTACGTTTATAGTGAAAAATTAATATAATATGTCTTCCATAACTGGAATATCCTCATAATTTGAACTTTTGTTATGCATTATGGTGATTCAAGATTTGGCAGTTGACTGTACGAGCAATACGCACAGTCCGCAAAGTTCGAGTCTCAGTCGCGCAAAGCAAATTTCGTCACCCTTACTTTGTGTTGTGTTCTTTCCTCCTCTTTCCTTGTGATCGGCAATGAAGAAAAAAACAAATGGTCTAGACTTTGTTTTTGCGTGATCGTAGCAAAAAGGAGGAATTTTTATTCCCGCACGCGCCCCACTTCACATCGTAGCCGACAAGTCAATCTTCGCTTGTCAGGCCCCGAGCGCGTTTCGTTGTTGACTTCAAATTTGCCTGCACGCAAAAAGTATACATATTCATTCGCACAGGAATATTTCTTTTCTTTGTCTTCCCTTATGTTCGGCAAATAAGGAAAAAACAAATGTCACACGCTTTGTTGTTGGTTGAAGGCAAAATTTATTTCTTTTTTTCCTATATTCGCAGTAGCGCAGGTGGTTTGATATCGTTTTCACATGGGACACTTGCAGTTGCTTGCTGTTTTATCTGTTTATCTGGTAGTCAACGTAGAATTAGCTGTATTCAACTTGGATTTTTGGACATACCTAGCGCAAAATATCCATTTTAAATCAATTTTACTTATTTATTGAGTCATTTGTTTCTTTATTTCTAACAGCCCGAACGAATAATTTATTCGTTATTATTATAATTATTTATTATTTAATCCTTAAAAGTCCCACCAAAACCAATACAAGTAGGTGGTGGGAATTGCAGTAACAAAAATCATGTTCGTAATTCATAAAAAAATCGCGCCAAACCTAAACATGTTCCTTTTTCGCTATCATATCATTCCCACAACAATATCAATACAATCAAAATAAAAATTGGTGACGGCAATCAAAACAAACAAAACAAAGGTGATATACAGAAATTCCTTTTCATGCTAATTCGCGCTAAGAACACAAAATGTAGGAAGACACATCAAGAAGGGGAAACAGCGCTTGCTTCGATTTCACAACAGAACCCACCTTCAAAAATTTCTGTTTGCCTGATTACTTCAGTTCAGTAGTTAGCACCATGAGTTTGCTACACAGCGATCTGCGCTGCTACTTCGATGTTAATAGCAGACAAATAACATAAGCCAATGTCTTCTTAAGATTTGGAAAAAGCTCCAAAAGCTCGTGAGAGAAATGGGAACTCTATATGAATTAATATATAATATACTCTTTGACTTGAACCATGGCCGCTTCGCCAGGCAACAGAAAACTTGTTCCAACAATTTGAGTAAATTTAAAACATTCTGCGTTCTCGCACATCTTGTGTTCGCTGTATGTTCTGTACTTCACTTTCTTCTTCTCTACCAGCAGCTTGCCTGCTTGCAATTAAAGATACCTAATTAAGATTAAATTTTGTAGACATGATTCTCAAAATAAATAATTAAAATAATTAAAACAGTTGACAAAATCAATAATTTGCTTAAATGACTATCAAAGCAAGTACTAGTTTATAAACAGAACTATGGTTTGTAATTACAATTAAATACCTGTGTGAGCGTACTCTTTTTTTTTTAAATGTTCAGTTTGCTTTTGATATATATTTCGAATTCGAAAGCCTGACAAAAAAATTAATGAGAAACGACCTGACGATCAAATTAATGTTGATCGGACTTTGTCAGCTAACTAATAGTTAGCGCTAATAAGTTTTGGTCTTTAGTTATACTTTAATAACATGTATATGTTAAGTACCAATAATGTTATGAAAGTATTTCCCTTTTTCCTTACAGCAATATACAATATAATATTTTGTTTAATATTTATAATTATTTGAATTAATTTCTTAGTTGTAAAGTTAGTAACTTAGCTAATGCTCCATAAAAACTATTGTACAACAAAACTGTAATATTTAGGGTCTTCACGAAACGTCGTAAATGTGTTGTGTATGTTATAAATGTTATATTTTTATAGCGTCGTAAACAAACTGACCGTAGCACCATACAAAAAAAATTTTAACAATGCTATAAACTAATTACACAATAGAGTGTGATAAACTGTTAACACTGAGTGTTGACAACATTATTGTGAATAGCAAGTCTGCTCAATCATATGGTAATTGTGATAAAAGAAATGGGAGAGGTAAGTTATAAAGTGCTTTTGTTACGAGTTTAATTCAATTAAAAATTTATTTGCAAAAACAATAAATTAATTATGGAATTTTCTGTAGTTATTCCAATCAATTTAATTTTTTCGACAAAATTAATTTAGTGTGTTTTAAATTTTGGAAAAAATGCCGTGGGGCGTCAAAATGCGTTTGCGTTTCGTGGCAAATCGAATAATAATTGATGAGAGGAAAGGTCAAATTACCACAAGAAAAGGAGTAATAAAAATTGTGTGCATGGTATGAACGGAACATATACGGAACACGAAAGAACTTCCAAAAATTACTCAACGCGACTAAAGATGTACTCACTTGCATCTTCATTCTACACAAATCCCTTGTTAGTATACTATGAACTTCGCTTTGTTTCGTCACTTGACGTTTGCCGCACCCGTTTGATCATTTACAAGCTGATGTTACATCCACAGTTTCTGTCGTATCTGCTTTAGTCGTTTGCATTGAGGTTGATCTTAGTCATTTTTTGTAGGTATTTTTTTTTCTTTTTGGTGGCTTAGCGCCAAATTTCATTCTTATTTCCATATTGCGTTTGTTATTCATCAAGCATTTATCGTCAACGGCAAAGTTGAGCACCTCGTTACGTGCCCCCTTAATACCCTTGTGGTTAGTAGTTCTACCGCTTTATTTTAAAGTTGTAGTTCGGACTTTTGCTCTGTTAGAGAGTTTACCATGGTACCGTCTGATTTGTGGACTTGTTGGTCTGTAATTGATAGTGGATGAGCGCGTTCAGCAGAAGTTATGACTAATCATTTTCTCTGACTTGATAGCCGATTACTGATTTGTCTCTGCTGAACGCAGTGCTGCTAGATTTGTAAAATTACTGCGTTAGGAAATGCGCGGCATAGAACTTCGACGCATTTTAAAAGGGACTGGCAAAACAACAAAAATTAAACAAATAAATATTTTTACATTTCACTTTTGAAGCAACTAATAACACTCATATTATTTCCTTAAAAATTGCGTCTTTAGTACTTTGTTTACAAACGGTAAACATCTGATTGAAATGTGATGACTTGGTTAGCAAAGAATCTTTGTGATGAAAATTTTGTCATCGCAATCACCAAATTTTCAACGAAATTGTGAATTAGGCATTCGCAATGAGCGAAAAGCATCAAAAAAGGTCAGCAAACACTTCTGCTGAACGCGCCCAATGTGTCTTTAAATTAAGAAGGCAATTATGTAAAAGTGAATGGTGAGACGCTCGGCAAACATCGAATCGAGAGATTTTAATTAACATATTTTTATAAAGCGAGCTTTTCGTACACAATTAAAGCAAAGCCCTGCCTTTCTAACAAAATCCTTGTAAAAGATGCGCACGTTGAAATGAGTTAAATTTTAATTCATGCTTGAGAGTCTGAATGTCAATCAGGTGATGCTGGGCGGACTTTGAGTACGGCTTTCTAAAGTGTGTAAGAACTTTGCAACATTCATCCCATGTTATTAGCCTGTCAAATTCTTGATTCTCGTCATATCTCTCGTCAGACACTAAGTCTGCATCAACCTTGGATAGCAAAATGTGAATTATGATCGCATTCATGATATCATCTGCTATTCCTAACATCCGCAATAGCGATCCACAACTGTTCTTGCGTATAGTAGATACACAACAAATAGTAGATACACAGCAGATAGCGGTACGCAGCGAGACAACGATAAGCGGAATTTATCAACAGAAATTTTTGGGGTGTTTAGAAACAAAAACTTTCGCTAGCAGATAAAGCAACAACACAGTTCGCAATCATATACTCGCCCATTTGGCGTCTTGCTGTACTTTCGTTATGTACCACGCGGTGTAGTGGGCTAGTGGCATTGACGCGAAGTGTATTATACAGCGACGATCCGTTGTGGCCTTCGCCTGTTGTAATCCTACGACAAACCATCCTGGCTTTGCCTGTTGATATCTAGCGACCTTCCATCCTGGCCTATGCTGGTTGATCTTCATCGACGATTCAAAGTCGATATTGATAAATTGGCCCAATTCAGTAGTAAGAAAGCGGTCCTGTAACGATTGCCAAAATGTCCAGTCTTTGTACTGGGAAGTGAATCTGCCAATTCTGTTTTTTTTTTGTTGCTTTAGCAGTTTTCTTTATTTACTCCTGTTTTATATATTCACTGCACTCCTTGATTACCCTAACCATCTTCTTCTGCTCTAATAGTGTAAAATGTACACGATGATGAGGTTTGCCGAGAGACATTTCTCAAAAATGTTATGCTTTGACTTTACATGTTATGTTACTTCCTTCTACTCGCTTTGTACTATTATATTTAGTATGTGTTTATTTATATTAAAATTCCCTTTTTACTCGTTATAAATCTCATTACGACATCGACTCGAAATTCTTGAACAAGAGATGACGTTGTTACTGTGTGACGGCCATTATGATGACATTTAAACTTAGCCGCATCATTATTAGGTGTCAATAAACCATCCCTCTATGATTGTTACGCAAGTTATTATATGTATGTATATTTGGACATATGTACTGAATAACCAAAATTCCACCCTGCATAGTATAAAGATTTTTATTTCAGCTAGAATGTCTTAAGACTAAATTTACAATTATTTCTTACTTCCTCAAAAACTTATGATGCTAAAATAGGTGTTAGGAAACTTAACGTAATCATTGCAACTACCTACCGGATAACAGCGTTGACAGATTTGCAAAGCTGCAATCACTGCTCACACACTTTACAGTACTACGTGTAATCCAATTAAATCTGAGTGATCTAAATAAAGACCGCAAATAAAAGAAGGCCCTCAATTTGGAACACACCCCACCGGTGATCACTAGGGGTACACCGGCAGCTAAAATAAATGTACGTCTACATTATGGGTGCATGTAAAAAAATTTTGCCTAACTACAAAAATTAGGGTACAACACAATAGTAATACACAATCAGGGCAATATGCGTCTGCTCTTCTGAAAATCGGAGAAGATCGTATAGCATCAGATAGTAACGATATGATTACACTGAATCGAGAATTCTGTAATATTGTCCAGATGATTTGAAAAGCAACGTTTGTCCCGACCTGAAATCTAATGTGAAGAACAGAATGAAATTGTAGTACACATCAACGATGAAAGCATGTTACATGTGAAAGTGATGTGGTTGAGTATCTTTTGCGTTGACAATGCCGTGGACACTGAGCAAGTGACATCGACAGGGGTGCTTTCCCATAAATTAAGGATGAAAGTTGATGTTCCAGTCCTGTTAATGCGAAATCTTGACGCACCAAGATTGTGTAATGGCACACGGCTACAAATAACACACTTAGGCCGTAATATTATAAGACCAATAATTATGACAGGAACAGCAAACGGAGAAGATGTATTACATCCTCGTATTCCAATAATTCCGATCGGCTTGGTATTCCAGTTTAAAAGAGTCCAATTTCCCTTGAAGGCAGAATTCGCAATGACAATTAACAAAGCCCAAGGACAAAAATTGAAAACATTGTACATTTGGAAAAAAACCGGTTTTCCCATTGATAGCTGTATGTGGCGTGCCCGCGAGTATCGAGTCCACAAAATCTTCATGTTTTAGCAAAGGATGGAAAAACCAAAAACGTGGTTTACAAAAATTTGTTAAGTTATTTCAGTCTCAAATAATTCATTAACCCATTTACTTACATTTTGATACATACATATTACATTTTCACGACAAAACCACTTCTTTTTTTTCCCCTTTATATTTAATATTTCTGTTATTATTATTATTTTTTTTCATAATTAAATTATAATATTTAACGCAGCAAAACGAAAAGCAATGATATAGAAGGCTGTATCCCTCTTAGGGGGAGATCATGCGGGTGTAGCCACTTCAGTCTACGCCTTGTTGAGATACGGGTGAGGGAGGAAGCTAGCGGATTTGGATAAGACAAAAGTCTGTTGTGATAGCGGTAGCTGTGAGAATTAATCACCTCCATAACAGTTGGCACGGCAAGATCCCTATGATGCGGACGTACCAAGGGGCGCCTGTAAATCTTCTGAGAGCCTTGCTCTGACACGCCTGCATTCTTCTGATGTTGTAGGCAGCAGTAGTGCCCCAAATTTGTATGGCGTAGCGCCAAGCAGGTGCCGCTACTTACAGATAGATGAGCCATTTATTAGTTAAAGATAACTTATTCAATGGGCGGAGGAGCCACTCCAGTTTCTTGAGCTTTTGGTAGCAGCGCGCTGTAACTACCTTAATGTGTGCACGCCAGGTAAGATGCTTATCCAGGACCAAACCGAGATACCGGATTTGCTTCATTTGCGGAATGATGCTTGTGTTGTAAGTCACAACTGGACAGACGCCTTGTCTTAATGTGAAGGTGCAGTGAGCTGATTTCTCAGAGTTTATGGCTATATTCCAGCGCCTGGCCCATGAGTGGAATCTATCCAGGTAGCTGGACAATTTCTCCGCAGCTTCGTTCAGAGAGGCAGACTTGAATATAACTGCCGTATCGTCCGCGTAAGTAGCAATAATCGAATGCTCATCTCTAGTTGTAGGCATATCAGAGGTATATAAGGAGTAGAGGACCAGACCTAAGACACTCCCCTGCGGGACACCGGCTCTCATGTGCCTGTTGGTGGAAATTTTGTATCTTACCGCCACAGAGATGGTTCGTCGTTGAAGAAAGCTTCGCATTAGTAAAAACTGTTTGCCAGGCATTAGTAATTTTAATTTATGCAGAAGTCCATCGAGAAGTCCATTCGGGAGTGCCATTCTGTGATCTAAGTCCAAATTGGTGATCAGGAATGGCTTTTTGAACACCCCGTACAGCCAACAATCTACTCAGAAATATTCTTTCAAAAATTTTAGAAAAAGTTGGAAGCAGGCTTATGAGCCTATATGTGACAAGGTTGTCCGGAGTTCCAGGTTTAAGTATCATGGATATCGTTGCATACTTCCACTGTGTGGGAAAATGGCAGATCCCCAGTGTGATGTTGAAGAGCAACGTCAGAAACAACACACTTTCAGCACCTTGTTTTCAATATTGTCATGTCCGGGGCTCTTCTTATATTTCAGTCTCTGAATTGGAGTCATAACCTCTTCAGGGGTGACAGGTTTAGTTGGACTGTGGTCAAAGATACACCTCGATAGGACTTCAGCTGTTTCCTCAACGTCTCCAAGGTCAGCCAGGCTAAAAGGCTTGAAGCGGCTCTCCAACTCATTAGCAATGCTTCTGTTTTCTCAGTCTCCGTACGCAGCCACTGGTTTAGATTCCCACGGATTGGAGCATGTCTGTGAGGCTGTTGTTTGATGCACTTGGTGGCACGCCATAGATTGAAGCCACACTTTTTCATTGGATATGCATTAGCCAACATATTGTTGAAATGTTCCGATCGCACATCTTGCATTACATTTCTCAGTTCTCGGGCAGCTCTCCTCCATGCAGCCTTGTCAAAGTCATTCCATGATCTCATATAGCGACGTCGTAGCCTGCGTTTATATCTCACCAACTCCAGACCCTCAGGTTTTAAGTGAGTCTGAGATGGGTTGGGTGAAAGAGGGAATCGCTATGAAGAGGCTAATTCGGCGGACTCATGAATGTTTTTGGTGAACAGGTCAACTGCATCATCTCTATCCTTGTCCGAATTGATTTCCTTATTGAGGTTGATCCGTTCGTTTAGACACTGATGAAAGACCGTTATGTTAGCGTGGGGAGGGAGCAGTCTGGACCGGCATACGATGCTATCTAGAATCAAATTTAATAAATAGTGGGATGTGGTCTGAGCTAAGGTCAGATGACTCCGCAATGTCCAGAGCTGTTGGACGAATGCCATTGTATATAGCAAAGTCTACTGCGTCGGACGACCTTGAGGAATCGTGTGGGTAAAGTGTGGGTGCTCCGGTATCGAGAACCTCTCTGAAAGAGTTTATTATACTCTTGTGAAGTTGATTGCCTGTTGGGGTGGCAAGTCTGAACCCCAAAAGTCGATGTTTGGCGTTCCAATCCCCGCCGACTAAGAATTTAGGTCCGAGTTGATTGAAGAAGTTGTCGAACTGCTGCTCTGATATTTGGGGTCCTGGAGGAAAATAAATGGCTGCGATGAGCAGGATGCCTTGAGTTGTGTGAATACTAACAGAGACACTTTGAATTGAGTCAGACCGAATGGTTTCCAGCGGATGGTGGCGTAAGGATGACCGGACGAGTGAAGCGGCGCCCCCTCGCAAACGGTTATCATCCGGATGATTAGCAGAATAGATTTCATATCCCTGAATTTTGAAGTATGTTCTAATGCAGAAATGCGTTTCACAAATGAGCATGACGTCAATCAAGTTGACCGCCATGAACACTTCTAACTCATTTCTGTGATTAAGGACGCCGTCAGCGTTCCATATGGCGAGGTTTGTGGTTCATGTGTGGTCTGCTCATTATTTAGACAATATGCAGGCGAGCATCTCCATCATCATGGTCTGCATCTCAATCAGGCGATCAAATTTCTCGTTAAGACTGTCCAGGCGGGAGACCACAACCGACAGTTGGACGACCTGTTCAGGAGATGAGAATGATTGGGTATAATCTATGTTGAGCGAGGGATAATTATGAGAATTCGATCCATTATTGCCAACAGGTTAAGGGAATGCGATTTGACGTTGACTTGATAACGGATGAGACTTTTGACGACTCTAAAGTAGAGATGTCTTGCTTGGTAACTGTTGTGGCTCGGAGTGAGATTGAATAGGCAGTTGGACTGATTTTTGTTGTTGCTGACGTAGCTTCTGCTGCTCACGTAGGAGTTTCTATTATGCCGGGTGGTGATACACCGATTTCTTAAATACATCGGCGTACGACACCCCGTCAACAATCTTGTTAGGCACAGAATTGTGGCCAGATATCTCACGGTGTTGAGAGGCGCTTGGTACTGGGCGTCTTGCCAGGACTCTCCTGGCAATCGCTTCCTTGTATTTAATGCAGCCTTTATAATAAATCTGCACTAAAGATATAGAATATCCGCCACTCCCACCAACTCTCCCAATACTCCAAAGTAGTGACCAATCCTCCACCACAAGCTACAAGCAATACAAAGCTCACACCTGCCACTTCAACGAAAGCAGAAATCGCCACTCTTGGAGCCACTCCCACCTCTTCAACATCAGAAGTACTACCCGAAATCAGGACTCCAACATCATATGATGACATCATGGACACTGACACGGAATCTGTCTCCAATAAAGATGACAATTACTCAAAAATCCAACCTTCATCCGACCTTAAGCCAAAACCTCATATAAAGCTAAGAATAATAATAAACAAAATAACAAACATAGCCAACAAAAAATAAATTAATAAACAACTAATCCTTATTCCATTCACCTAGGCGCCCTTGAGGACGGTGATCCTCGTGGGAATGTTCAAGCCTTCATGGCGATTGCGCCCCCGCGGCGGTTGCCGACCCAACAGGCGTCTCTTCAACAATACCTAGCGCCCCTACCTGTTTATCTGATGATTAACAGGGGGTGCTCCAAACAAACATTCGCAACTGGTTACCCACCAGATAAACCTAATAAAATTATATATAAAAACTTACTGAAACCCTTCTATTTACCATTCTAAAGGTTCTACAGTGGAACATTAATGGTTATATAAACAACTACAACCAGTTGCAAATTATACTCAAACAACACCAGCCTAAAATCATCTCTCTCCAAGAAACCCATCTATACTTACTACACAATATACCCATCCCCTCCAACTTCACATTGTACCAACAGAACTCTTCCACTTACCCCTACGGAGGAGTCGCCATACATCCACATGTCCATCCAACACCATTAAATTCCCCTTAACAATCACTGTGACGCCATAGCTTTTCTTATACACTCAAAAATCAAATTCAACATTATATCTGCAAACATAGCGCCGAACAAATCTTTTAATATACAAAACTTACGTAATATGTTTACCAACATAAGAAGCCCTTTCCTAATAACAGGAGATTTTAATAGCTTGCAAAAAAGCTGGAGATCTCCTACAAACAATACCAGAGGGAACAATCTCTTTAATTTCACCAATCAATCTCCTCTCTCACTTTTAAACAATGGCTCTCCTACCCACTTCAGCAACCACCACACATTCACATACATAGACCTCTCCTTTGCGACACCAATACCTATTCATATAGGCCAAAATTCCTCAATAGAAAAGCAAACTGGCCACTGTTTGAGTAAATTACAGATAAATTTAACTCTAAAAAACCAATAAGCAACAATTTAAATAAAGTAGCAGCCAACATTGTTAAGATAATCCTTCAAAGTGCAAATCAAGCTATTCCTCAAACCTCTCCTCAATCCAATCATAAGTTCAATGTCCCCTGTCGGACCCCACCCTGCAGAAACTAAAAAAAAACTCAGAATGGCTAAAATTAAAACGCTACATACCTACTGCCAATATAATTAGCTACAAGAAAGCCAACTCACATCTTAAAGGCGAAATAAAAATTAAAAAACGAAATTCTTTGTATCAGTTCACTTCTGACATTGACCCTAACACCCCCATCTACAAATTAAGATCAAGCATTAATAGATTCTGCGGACGTTATACACTCCACTCCATTCATTCCCTCGCCGACCCTAACAATCCCAGCCAAAACATAACCAACAAAAACGACACTTTCGAAACATTTTGCCAACACTGGTCTAAATTTTCCTCTGACACCAATTTGTCAACGACTTTTTGTCAGCACAAGCGAGCCTCCTCATCGGCTATACCATAGTCACCATCCGAAAAAGCGCTGCTATTAGAAAAGCCCATATCCTTATTTGAGCTCAAACTCTCTCTAAACAAACTGAAAGAATGCTTAAACATTTATCGATGTCCCCCAGTATTCATTATCTTGCCCTATTCAACAACATACTCAACAACCACAGCCCACAGCAGTTCAAAAGTAGCATTATCATACCCATAGCCAAACCTAACTCTGATATGCCTTAATTCGTGCATCTCGAAAGTACTCGATAAAATAATATCAAACCGGCTTTGGTGGCTTGCAACTACCTGCAACTCTCTAGATAGCCGTCAAATGGGATTCAGAAAGGGGAAACCGGTACTTGAACTTCTAGCTCTCCTAGATTATAAAACTACCTCCTCCCTCTCCACAAAAAATCATATATCAATTTTTCCCTAGATTTCGCTAAAGCGTTTGATAGCGTGGAATGCATTCCATGTTAGACGAACTTAAATTATAGAGAATAGGTCCTAAAATGATCAATTATGTATCTAACTTTCTCTCAAACAGAAAAATTTCTGTGCAAACTGAGTACCCTCGTTCTGCACCCCAATCTCCAGAAAATGTCATACCCCAGGGTTCTCCCTTATCTGTCATTCTCTTTGTTATAGGGTATAACAAACTAAACAGAATAATTGGGTTACATAAAACCTTTGACTTTACTGCTTACGCCGATGACTACACAATTATAAAAAGATCAACAAAAAATCCAGCGCACTAAATATAAATCGCCTCTTCACCGACATCATATTTTGGTGTGACTATTCAGGCGCATCCCTGTCTGTCCCCAAATGCACTTGCACATTTGCCGCAAAAAACTATGCTGCTTCCATCTACAATCAGACATATTAGGTATGTTTGTATGTTTGGGTTAGGTATTTTGTTAAATAACTTTAATAACTATTTATTTCAAAATGCAACAAGCCCTTTAACATCATATATAACACAACTAAGTCGGTATAGTAAATTCGGTGCAAATTGGCTGTAAAAGTAGTACAGACGAGAGATGCTATAATGTTTTCGATTCTCACTAAAACCTACGGAACCCCAAAAACCTGCTTTGTCGGACAAAAACGTAAAGCGCTTCTACAATTTTGCGAGACATTGAAACTGGAGCGTTCGTTTGCTGGTAAAACTAGTATATAATAAATATATGCAATTTTTTAGTTTTATGCACAAAAATTCAAATTAATCTCGAACAACTACGATGAATAAACATTTATTTGGATTAATATACAAAATGCAGAAATATATTTTACAAAAATAAACAACATTTGACATTTTAGGAGTACATAATTGCTTCCAAATTTGTACAGAACAAAAATATGCGAACAACAGGCGACGACCAAAAAATACTTTGACCTTAAGTCGGTTGGATTGCTGTTTGCAATTTGCATGAATTGATGGACAATCGAAAGATTTTGTGAGGTGATCGAGAAATGTTGTGATATTCAATATTAAATTATGTATTATATCATTAATCCATTAACAATGCCAGTATAAAAAGAGAAAGGTTAATGTATCTTATATGGCTTTGAAGAAACATCAATTAATCTATGAAACTAACAAATCGTGTTATATGAATATTAATGAAGAAACTTTATTTTATTAATTTTTATTTCGAATTTATTACCCTCTTCTAGTCAAAAAACTATATATTCGTATAGAAAATACTCAATCCAACAAACTCGGGTCTTGAATATAATCTCTAAGGCCCCGTAATGGATTCTCGTGAAATATCAGATCGATACTAAAAAAATTACAACTTCATATAAACTATGATTTCATACGGGAGCGGTACTATTCAATAGTCCCAGGCTAGTGAAAGCGTTGTTCAATGTTATTGTGAATGGATGTGAAAAAGAAAATATTCTAATAAAACTTTAATATTGACCCATATGCTTTAGTAACCACTAATTGTTGCGTTTTGAAACTTTCAGGGTTCGTTTGTATGGACCTGAAATACTCAACTACTATATCGTAATTAAGCGAACTTAAGAAAGGCCAAAACGTCATGTACAAAATATAAAACGTGTAGTAGGTCTAGTCAAGGTGCACAAAGCAAACAATAATAATTCTATATATATCCAACAAAGTGTATATCCATCCAGTGGCAAAAACGACTGTTTCCCTCTGCTACCCGCAAGTTGCAACAAATTGAGTTGTTTTTTTTTTAATGTAGATAATTACGGTACGAAATTGGTAGCCAAAAAAATGCACAAATATTGTAAAATAAGAAAAGATGTTAAAGCATTATTCCCTTTAACCTCGTTAATTGTCATTGAAGTAAATGATTGATTTATTTTATTTTATTTATTTCCTTTATATTTAATTTTTCTGTTATTATAAGAACAACTTCAATTAAACTGTATATACAAAAATTAACAAAACAACTTAAATAATAAGTGGGGATATAGTAAAGTGTAGATATAATATTAAAACGATCTGTTGTGGCGGTCAGCAGGGTGCGATCTTCTCAGCCGTCTCGCTACCCTAACTCCTTCCATTCTGTGTCGTTTTAGAAGGCGCCTTGCTAGTTTATTTGGATGATGTTTCAACCTCTCTATATATTTTTTGGCCTAACGATTTATCACATCGCCAATAACACAAAACCACTGAACAGTTTTTTATATATTTATTTCATTAGTATATGGATATATTATTGAGATTGGTAAATGTTTGAAGAAAAAAAAAATAGTAATAATAAAAAAATAAAAAAAATTATGCTACTCGAAATTCTAGGCGGACGAAGTCGCGGCTACATACTAATCGTTTATAAAATTATTGAATAACAGCGGACCAAGTTGACTACCCTGAGGGACAGCGGAGGTTACACAAATAGTCTCCGTTGTGGCTGTTTTAAACAAAACTGTTTGGGTTCTGGACGTTAGTTAGGAAGTAATCCAACTGCCCAGGTTTGGTGGAATACCAAAGGCATCATATTTATGAAGAAGTAAGGAATGATAAAGACTCTGGAAGGCTTTACTGAAATCAGTGTAAATAACGTCCTTTTGACGCTTTTGAGAAAAACTAGGATTAACTAGTGACATGAGTTCTAGTAAATTGGTCGTACTTGATCGCATTTCAATAGACCAATGTTGAGATATACTCAGTAAAGGAAGATTTTACTAAACAGTTTAAAACCACGTTCAATTAATTTATTTCAGTTTATATTCTTCTTTGCTGTGGAAGTTATGCTCAGTAAACGATTCTGTCAGAGAATTCAAAACCATCTTTCACGCACGCGTTTTCGGTCGTGTTTTTTTAAATGCAAGGGAAACCAAAAAGGCGTTCCAAGAGCACTAATAAACAGTTCTATTCAAAGTGCTAATGTGCTTGAGAAATTTTCAGATTCTTGCTTCACTGGAGCCATTGAACCCACACCCAAAAAAAGGGGGCCCCTGTACGTGAATACGCCTACGTAACGGGAAATGTTTTCTGTTAGTCAATTCACATTATGACATTACTTTTGTGATTCCCAGTCCTTTAGCTATCTAGTGGTGTAATTAAATTTTGGATATAGAAAAGGCAACATGTACCCCGTATAACTAGAAATAAAGACATATACACGTCCAAAAGCATTTTTTGTTTGGTAATGTGTGCGCAAAAGTTCGTTATCCAAGAAGCATTTAAAGCATTAGGCATTTGAGGTAAGACGTTGCGTATAAGTCACCGGAATTTCCGAAGGAGGTGTTTGATGGTGGTTGTACGATATTATATGGATAGGTTCGGAAACGGGAACTGGAACTTTGATATGAGATGTTTGGGTGTGGTTCGTATATGTGTATTGAGTTAACCATCGCATGACGCTGTCACAGGTAGTGCGGTGCAGGCGCATATTGCCAGCATATTTCACACAAAACTGTTCACAACAACAAATTATATCAGCACTATTTATTTCCGCACACGTCCGTTCACACCAACGAATTTAACGAGAATGAGAAATGAAGTGTATATTTGGCCCTCAACAAAAACGAATAAGTGAGTGTGCAGGAATGCTGAAGCAGATATATAGAAAGAAAGCAGTACTCATTCAACCAAAGCAAACCGAAATGAATGGAATGGATATGCATAAAAAAATGTCTTGTCACTTTTATTTATCTGTCCGATTTGTAATTATCTAATTTCTGTTTTTACGGAAAATGTGCTGGTTAAAGATCGTCAAGAAGTGAGCCCGAGGTATTTTGCAGTTTTTAAGATTTCTGCTACTGTGCTAGGTGAGTGGACGGAATTAGCAGAATATATTTTCGATTTTCTTTGGAATTCGGTTCAGTGAATTCGAGCAAATTGGCTGTAAAATTGGAACAGAGAGAAACACGAGTGATCCTATAATGGTGCCGCTTTTCACTCAAACGTACGGAACCCTAAAAAGGGGTCGTGAAGTTTGTATATACATATGTTCATTTATGTATATAAACAAAAGAAGAAACAAAACACCAAGAAGGCGAGTGGATGACCACAAAAGGAATAAGCAACAGAATGTCGGTGACGCGAACCCATAAGATTTTACCCTACCAAAAAACCGCTCGACGTGAAGTTTTCACATGCCATTTACATATTTACATTACTTGGGCCGATCCTTTTTTCTGACTCTACCAAATGCAAAAGAAATTAAAGGAACAAAGGAGTAACCGAACAAAGACAAAGCCAAATGCCACAAAGTTGATAAACTGTTGATGGTAAATCAGCACGAATTACCCCGTGCTTCTTTTCTCAATGAACAAGAGTTTATAGACAGGAACTGAAAGTTGAATTGAAAAATGTAATACCGTTCAAAGAAATATAAGACAACTACATACTTGTATCTACTGCGACCGCGAAGCGAATAGTTAGGTTCTGTAATTCTAAGACTTCAATTTACTGGTTCTTTATTCGATTCCTAGACTCACTCCTATTCCACTAGCTTGTTTTGGTGCTATTTTGTGTAATTGATTTTTAATTATTTGCCGAAAGAGTCCAAATAAAGCTTTTGTTATAAACAATTCTGTAAACTATTTCAAGTTCAATACATGCACATACATACACAATCAACCAGACATTCGTATACTATTCTTATCACTGTCAGTCACAGGCAATTCGAATGTTTGCTTTATTTATTTATTTAATTTTTTTTTTTTTTTCTATTTCACTTTTTCTGTTTTGTTCACTTTTTACGTAAACTGTTTGACGTTATCACTACACTTCAACGATAAATACAGAAAGATACGTCCACGTATACTAAGCACGTGGGAGTTTCTGCCTGTCTCCGACGCTTAGCTATAAAGTATTGAAAGTCCGTCAATAAAAATTGTTCACATGCGCAGATGAAAATACTCTCCTGGTCGCTGTTAACATTAACCGATGTTACCAACAGCCGGTTAGCAGTCTTCAACTCCATAAAACATGTACATTTGAAATAGCAAACCAGATAAGAAATGACGTTGTCATAAAAAGATATATTCTAATTTATTTTTGTGTTGTGTTGAGGGGATATTTTCACAAATGTTTATTTAATGTTTATTTTCACAAAAGTTTATTTAAACTCCTAGCACATCAACTTACAGCTTTGCGATTCAACGTTCGGTATTCGACAAAGTCTCGTCCTCCTCCTGTCCACCTGTCCTAATTGGGAAGTTACCTTATATTTTGCAACTGTTTCACACTGTTTTAATTTTTGATTGTGGTCGCAATTGTGTCTAGTCCAAGTCAATTATGTTGTATTTGTATGAACGTATGTGCGTGTTTTTAACTAATCAAGAGACCTTTAATTTTCCAATGCTGTTCGTTTAAGTCATGTTGCTCCCTTTTTAACAAGCCACCAGAAACTTTAAATAAGTATTTCAAGTAGGTAATCATTTTCGCACTTTCAACGAAACACACCATACATGTGCGACATAAAAGTTTTTGTGCAATTACCGCTATCCTTTTACGTAAACAAAGACTAATTTAAACTTCACTCAATTTTTGTACTTTCACTCGTTCTGCCATTACTGTTGACCCAAGGGAGAGCGTGGTGTAGAAGGTGTTATTTGGGTGGAGGAGTCAGATTTTACAACACTTGACAATGCTCAAACAACACAAGTAAAACACAAGAGGATCAAATAGAGAATAGACAAAAAGATGGGGAAAACCGTATCTGTATCCTGTTATGTCTGTTTGTTTGTCTGAATATCTATTAGTGTGTCATGTCAATTGTTTGTTAAGGTGGCATAGTGTTATGAACATTCTGAAAAAAAATTTATTCATTCATTATAGACATATATCACTATAGAAATTATAAGAATAAACTTATGTACCTGACCCCATTTGTGAAGCTGGCCCATTTTTTAGTTACCATGCAAATAATTTTACTTAACTGTTACCCTACGGTTGTGGCAATGCTCACCGTCGTGGCTATACATAACTGCCATTGTGCTGGCGAGAAATAAACTGCATATATGTATGTACATACACCATAAGCTTGCGTTTTGTTGGCTGCTATGATATACGACTGCCACGATGTTTCCTACAGCAACGGGTTCGGGCAGGAATATTGGCAGATATTCACGTAGCTATTGGGGTGCAGATTGATCCATAGAACCGCTCTCTTACGTAACCCACATACATTTCCGACAAGGAAATGCTTTGGTGTGTACGCCTATGACTCCAATGGTACATACGTCAGCGTGAATTAAATGTATGTTCAATATCAACCAGTGCTTCGCGTAACACTTCTTGACGCACCCCATTCTCTAGAAAAATAACCCAGAATGTAGACTTGGTTGAGTCTCCGTTACGCTCCCAAATACGGGATTGAACACAAATTTTAACATGGGGCATTGCTACCCCACTGCTAATGTTAAAAAACCGTTAAATTTCTTCCTGTAGGACACAGCTGGCATATCGAAAATTCGTTCCGTTGTCCGAGAATATTCGATATGGAACTCCGCGCCTATTCACCTACTCTTTGCTCACACTTTCCTGTTCTTTTCTCCTTTCGCAACCAAGTCAAGCACTTAGCCTTGTTCTGCACACTGGTGCTGTTGTCACAAACACATTCTTGTTGGGAAACGGAAATACACACATAGATCTAGTAAAGAGAACCTTTCTCTGACGTAAAATAATTTAAAGTTTCGACGTGCTCAGGCAACGTATTATTTATTTCGATGCACGGCGCACTGCGTCGTGTGCTTCTTTCGCATATCGGAAGTAGTTGCCGAATTATTTGTTTCATTTGACTTTATTTGCGTTTGCTTTTCTGATAACCAGGTGCACAGTGTGCATCACGCACAAAGGCATCCGTATATTTTGCGTATGTTTGCTTTTTTCTTCGGCACCAAGATAATGACTAAGGAATTGAAATTAGATATTTGTGCCTTTTAGTTGATTCGTGCTAGACTCTACATAGATATAAATACCTAGGTGGAGCGTAAAAATAACCGTTATTTTGCGTTATTGGTTGCGGCTTTTATTTCTCGCCTCCTTCGTTTCTAGTTGGTGTAATTGACAAGCGGTGCACAGGTTCATAGGACCCACCAACGTGCCATTTACACGCCCGCAAATACACGTATATAAAACAAAACTGGTCTTGCTTTTACGTTGCTATCGTGACTTAGGTTTTGGCAAATCACCGTTCTCATGTTCAACCGTTTAACTGTCTCCGTATCCAAAAGCGGCTTGTGACCTTCAATAGGTCATACACTGAATGGATGGATTTCATCCCGATATATACATATGTCGTCGACAAAGAGAAATTGATTCAGTAATAAACGTTTGATGTTTCAGGAACACATCAGAGATATACTCGGGTTTAAGCGAGTACTCGATGCATCAGCACAAGCAAAGTGGGATGAAGCCTCTCCTCTAAATGAAGTTCCTACATGGCTCGTATTATCGGAATCAAAGCTTCATTTGATAGATTCGTTCTTACCGTATTGGTGATGCCCACCACCTCAACAACTAGATTCTCAGTTCGAGTTTCTCGAGATCTCAATATTCTGAGTATGCCTACGCCAATGATTGTCCGTAGCCAACCCCACACCACGATCGACACAATGGGTTGGCATATTCTACTAAACATTTGGTTGGCTGTTCTGTTCTTTTTTAAACCGTCTGTCTTCATTGCATCATTCCTTGGATTCTATCGTGTGTGGAGGAGCGCAAAATTCTTCGTTAGCATCCGCTCAATGCGGATACGTTCCATTCTCGATGCAGCCATCGAAGTGGATGACTTTTTCAGTCGCTTCTGGGAAATTGACGGTGTTGGTCAACTAATCAAGAATTATAAGCCAATCAAAAAAGGATAATTTCGAATTGTGGACTATTATCATTGCTACAAATCAATCGTCGACATACTCTCGAACCGAGCGGTCATTCGAAGTAGTCGCTGCCTTATTCTTCACCGATCCCCGTCTCGAGTGCAGATCACTAAGTGTGTTTGTACCAATCAAAATCAACTTTATTATACGGTAAATTGTACAACTCAAGAGAAGCAATAATTAGGCTTCAAATTAAGACCAGTAGTAATGCGATTAGCAAAAAGATGCAAAGTCATCATCTGACAAAAGTCAGTTCTCCAATTATTTTCGCCCTCTCCAAACTGTGGTGGATGACGATGAAGACAAAAATGATTTAGTTTTAGAGGACACCATTGTGCAATATACCTCCACTACTCCTGCTAAGGTCAAGGTACCGCCAATCACCATTCTTAAGAGAACCTCTAAGCAGGTTCACGATATCTTAAAAAGTGTCTACATAAGAGATTACTCTGTTAAAACCATATCGATTGGAATTAAGGTATTCTTAAACACTCTCGAATGGCACAATATCATCTGCCATGAACTTAAAATAATAAGCATCGAATTTTTCTCTTATGAGAAGAGAGAGACTAAGCCCTACAAAGCAGTATTGTCTGGTATGGACAAACTACCCAATGAAGAGATCAAATCCATGCTCAATAGTCTAGGCCTTTAATGTATTGATGTAAAAACAGTGGATAAAACAACTCGTAAGGGCTACAAAATAATATTGTATGTCGTATATTTTAAAGCTAAATCTATAACGCTTCAGCTATTACGAAAGGAGCATTCCTGTATTAATCACACCAAAGTCTGCTGGGAGTTTAAGTCCAGGTCATCTGCAAAGATTACTTCAGCTACAACTGTCATCTCTCATGGCTCCAAGAGTTGTTATGTCAATACTTTATGTGCCTGCTGTGCTGAACAACACCGTACTTATTCGTACACAGCCTCTGATGCGTTCCAATGTACAAACTGTAAAGGGAAATGACCCCTCCACTGATCCATCGTGACCGTGTCGCGCTTATTATATTGTTCTACTGCAAAAAATAGCACCAAATTATAAACAGGCGATCAAATGCCATAACAACGCTTCTTACAATAACATAAACTACAACGACAACTTTCCAGCTGCCGTTAGAACCGCTAATCCACAACACGTGAACTCAATTCCAGCACCGGTCTCACTTTGGCTCAACCAGCTGTGTACCAAAGTTTCAAGCACTTCTCTCTTCTCTTCACAATAGACGAAATCACCGCGCTCACAACTGAGCTACTTGAGAAACTGAGTCGTTGTTTTAGTAAGAGTGAACAGTTTACTATAATTATTCAACAATCTATTAGGTATGTCTATGCTAGCAAATAAGAAAGATAATTTATTATATATTATGGCATGGAAGGCTCATGTCGTTCGCAATAAGAGGTTCATCTAATAGAAAATATTGCTGTGCATATAAATTTTGATGTAGTGAACTCTTTTAAAATGTATGCAGCCTATTTTCCTGGGACATTTGCAAAATGCCGTATAGGTTCTTGTAACTCTTTCGGTGATAGTAACCACAAAAAAGTTATGTTGAAGTCCGACCAGCTAAAGTTATTGCGCATTGACGGAAGCTAAATCATAGGCGGCGACTTAAACTGCACGAATCGTGCATGGAATTGTACTAGGGCGAACTGTTGTGGCAGTTCTGTGCAAGAGTTATCCTCTCATGGAAGATTTGTCATAGTATATCCAAACAATCCCTCTTACATACCAGCGAATCATAAAGCTCATCCGTCTACCTTAGATTTGTTTATCACCAAATCTCCTCAACGATTTATATTCTGACCATCTTCCAGTTTTCTGCAAGTTAACTTCCCAAACTAATAATGCGACTGAATCGTATCTACAATTTGACAAAGCCGATTGGAGGAATAAGCACCTCCTTTCAATTGCTTCTCAGAGAACGATGCACATTCCCCTTGGTACGACCGATATGATTGACAAATTGGTAGACAATCTGAAATCAGATGTTATCGATGCTATGAACCTTGCTGTTTCTAGAAAGCCAAAGAAGCAGCGCATCTTTATGCGAAGGGTAGACAAAGACAGTGGATACGAACAAGGCAACCAATTTTTAAAGCAAGGTTAAATCAACTTAACAGTGTTATTAAACTAAAAATTAACCAACACAAAAAGTTGGAACTCTAAACTTGCAAATTTTGAAAATAATACTAAAGCGTTTTGGAAAATTGCGAAAGTAATAAAACAAGCAGCAACTCATCCCCAACTTTCGCTACAATAATCAAAATTTTACAACTAGAGAACAAAAATCAAATATCTTAGTTGAAAACCTGACTGAATCGCTATCCGATGCAAATACTTTCTCACTAGTGGAAAATTCGATTAGAGTTCTAGAAAATGATGTCAACATTAATTTACCTAGCATTTCCCTTCATGAAATTCAGGAAGTAAATTCATTCTCTCATGAAGAAAAAAGCCCCCAGACCAAATACCCAGTGTGTGTCTTTCTAATCTTCCTAAAATAACTTTAACCTACCTTGCGCGAATTCTAAATCAATACGCTAACCTAGGATATTTCCCAACTGCTTGGAAAGTCGCTAAAATTGTGGCTATACCAAAGCCGGGCAAACCTCCTGATTCACCAGTAAACTACCGTCCAATCAGTCTGCTGTGTGGTTTCTCTAAAATATATGAGCGTATATTGAAAGCTCATCTTAATCTGTTTTTGGCACCCACCATCATCTTGCCTCCAGTTCAGTTTGGATTTAGGGCTAATTTTAGTTGCATTCATCCACTAAAAAAAACTTACAAAACTTTCTAAAAAAGGAAATCAGCAGAAAACACTCGGTAGGTATGATAAACTTAAACGTTCAAGCAGCCTTCGACACGGTATGGCACGGTGGCCTAATTCAAAAATTAGTAGTCATCCAAACTCCAGTATCAAGTGGATTCGAAATTTCTTATGTGATAGATATCTTAGAGCTGTTATTGACGGCACGGTATCCGTTAGTAAACATATTTGGCCCTACCTTATACAACATATACACACATGAGTTACCAACGTTCGAAAAATGTATTGCTTCAGTATTCGTAGATGACACCGCAGCTTACTGTGCAGGCGGTGTATATAACGACATTCATTCCGAATTACGGGATGCATTATACATCCTTTCTAATTATTTTAGACTTTGGAAGATTCAAGTGAACGCAAGTAATACTAAAGCCACTTTCTTTTCAAAAAATCGAAAGGCCTGTTTTGTACTGCACACCAATCTAATGGTTAATGATGAAAATATCCAATGGGAGAACAAACTTATGAATTATGTATTAGAGTATTAAGTATCAGCTGTAAAGTTATGTAATCCTAACTTAAAACTGTATAAATTAAGAACATTACTTCCAACTAGCTTCAGTGACACTTTATATCGGAATAATAAAGCATAAATTAAAATTAAAATGTCACCATAACCCATCGAAAAAATTCTGGCTAGGCCACACAGCATTTGTTCCACAGTGCCGGTATAACATGACAAGAGCAAAAGCACCGATTTGCACACACACTGATTGCCAACTCGACTGGTATTTGCGGTAATTCGGAAGCACTATAGATAATGAAAACCTAGAGTATAACAACGTACCACCCACCACAGGTGAAACGTAACTTTATGAAATACTAGCAGATGCCGTGTCGTCACTCTGGAGTTATATACGGTTGTCAACGGTAAAAATATCTTTAGTCGCGTTACTGTTCCTTTAACGCGTTATCATTCACTCACCTCCTTATGTTTGGTAGTTGCTCTTATATATGAACAATCTTCTGTGAAAATTTAAGCAATTAATTTCATATAGATTTTAAAACAAAATTAGCGCTTTTTCCGATGATATCGAAAATGAAATGAAATCATATTTCAAGCAAGGGACTGTAACTGTTAAGAGTTATATTTGAAAAAAACCTTTTTAAATTTAGTTAAAATCCATTTTAATTTAATTCCTCACACGGAAGGCTAATATTCGGCGGTTGCAGCATATGTTAAACCAGCTGATCAACCTGAACATAGAGCTTAGGTCACCAACTTATATTGACGAAGAAGAGGACCTTCTTGCCTTTCCACGGCATCTTTTGAAACCTATGATTGTGGAACTGGTGAATCTCAAGAGATCACTACGTCGCCTATACATGATTTCGCGAAATCCGCTGGATCAAGTAGACTACCAGCGGGTTGATAATGAACTCCCCAACTTTGCTTTGGTTAATCGAGTTGTGTAGTATGTTTTCAAGACCTATGATAATAAACAATACCTCTCTGCTATATTTCTGGATGTTCAGCAAGCGGCAGGAAACTGTTGCCGAGTCTAACAACTACCTCATCCAGAAGATGCAGAACTTAACCCGTCGTAATGGTATGTCCGTAATCATAACACAAGCCGGTATAATAACCAGCTAAAGTCTCATATCAACAGGCTAGAAAGCGACTACTCAAATGACCTTTGGGTACACTGCCGCTAAAGGGAACGTAATCTTTTGCGGATAGCACACCTTTCAAACTTAAATTACTTAGACTTTGAGTCATCTGCCATAATTTAACTTTTGTCACATTACTTTTAACATCCGTTAAGTCAGTGGTTAATGTTCCAATTAAAAGCAAATCCATATTAATAAATTTCAAATAGTGTTTTAAATACTTTTAATTTTAAAACAATTTATTTTTAAATTATAAAAAAATGATTGGCTGTAAAAGTAGACAGACAGACACAGGAGTATTGGATCACATAGTTACGTTTACACTTAAACGTACGGAACCCTAAAAATGACTAAGGGTGAGCAATAAGGCGAGCATCACTGAGTGGGCGCTAATAAAGTTAATTTTGTTTAATTAATTGGCCTGGTGAAGGAACACTCGTCGCAATGAAGGTGCATGGGAAGAAAATTAATGACGCTAACGCTGGTTGAAAACTCGTTCAAAGTGAAATAAGTCAACAAAAAGTATTTCCGTTAAAACGCACAACTGGCTAGCGGCCTCTCACGTGAGAGGTTTATTAGGCACCATAGCATTAACTTTAATGCCACAGAAATAATATGCCTACTTACACACACTCTCACGCTCACACGTACAAAATCATATAAAAAGCCTCAAAATCAGGCAACAAATTATCAACGCAACCAATAAACTTTTATTGCCAGAATAACTCGCTCACAATGATGGTAAACACCAAAGCCGCGCATATAAAATTAACGGAGTCTCATGTAACACTTCCGTTTCTTGTGACCATTAGACGCTTATCTAGATGGCAACTGAAAAGAACTTCATACTTAAATGTAGAAAATTCATGAGACGCCTTCAAAGCAAAAAATGAAGTGTTTGTGTCGTACTCAAACTGAAGAAGACGAAGGTTATCAAAGATCCTTTTCCTGGTTAACCGTATTTATGTTGGTTTGCACAGACACAGATTTCACCTGAAAATACACATAAACTATCCTACACTCTCATATAGGTGTGTTTGCAATTTCCGTTTCCTCTTGCCTACTTCACTCACTCAACACCAAACCCACACTCACATGTTCAATAATTCAGTTGAGTTATTTTATGTTAAATCAACGAGACATCTGCATAAAATTTTGTTTTTGTGTTACTGTTGACTGACTTACTTATTCCTCGATTTATGAATCACTTGTGAAATAAAATGTTACTTTTAATGCGCCTCTAAGCAATCGTGTGGTGTTCAGCCGTACCAAATGAAAGCTGGAAATACAAGAAACACACACATGTGCAATCATAGTGGCGACCAAAATTAGTTACTTTCGTAGTTGCAGTTTTTATTTCTTCATTTTTAATAATTACTTTTAGTCATTGAAAGCTCGTGTAGGGCTTAAAAACTCTACGAGGAGGGTGTTGACTAAGTTTTCGTTCTTACAACACAAATTTATATTCAGCGAAAAAAGGCGTTTCTAATTTAAAAACTTCATCTGAACGAAACAAAAATTTACCCAACATTATTTGGCGATGAGGTCTAATTAAAAACAATATATACAGATATACTGTTATACAGTCGAATACCGATAATTTGTAGTTGCAAAACAACATAAATTTTACGAATTACAGGAGTTTTGGAATTATCGAGAAAAAGGAAAATTTAGATTGTCGGGGTATTTATATTCAGTTTGATTGAGATTCTCCACGGACCACTGTACTCCTTTGGAAGAATTCATCGAATAAAAAAAAATAACTTAAGAATGGAACGTAAAGCGCATCCTGTAAGGAGACATAAGACGACAAAATTTTCTACAAAAGTTAACGACAATTTTAAAAAACGACTTGCGTAACGAATTTACAGGGCTTTTTACTAAAATTACGATTAAATTACGATTTAATATATAATGAAAAATTCAAATAAATTCAAAATAACATAACTGAAGTGTATGGAATTTTTTACGAATTAACGAAGTTTTTCTAGGGACCTGAAACTTGTTATGCATTATTATAGTGTGACTTATCGGAAGAATTCCAAGCAAATGAACTAAACTTACTTGTTGTACCTAAAAATTTCGACATAGCTCGTGAAATGATGGAACAAAAACCAATTTTAAATTTCTGTACATGCAATATTTCATGATCATTTAGCCATAAGTCCGCTTTGTTTTAGCTGGATCACCAATAATCCGACAAACGTTCAAAAGAATAATTGTGTCAGAGGTGATGAAACATGGGTCTATGCATATGAAGTTGAAACTAATTAGGTGATTTTGAAACCTAGAACATAAAATTAATGGGTCACCCAGGCCCGGCTTGTGTAACACAATGACTTCATTTTGATGCTTATCGTGGTAATTTTATTTAGACAAATTAAAGAAGTTTTTCATATTAAAGTGTATGAACTCACCATACGCCCGCATTTTGTTCTAAATAATGCAATTTTTATGCAAGATTTCCTTCTTGAAGTTTTATTTATTTGTTTTTCTTTTTACAAATTCTGCCTTAAGCGACTGCTTCAATGGTTGTATATGTACGTGTTATTGTGTGTAAGTTTACGAGTAGTGAACTTGTTTATTAATGTTGTGTGAACTTCGTTGAGCCACTTTCAGAAGTTTGCTGATTTAAATTTTCTTCAAGCAATTTGTTAGGCTTCGTGCAATGATGCAAGGTTCACTCATCATAACACAGTGCATTTGTGTAGCTCTCCTGGTTATTACCACTCGAGAATTCTTCCAAGAGTTTTTAATAAAATATTTTTTCTAAGTTATTTTCTAAATACTTCAAATACATATATAGCACGCACACACTCAATCAGTCCGCACACGCTCTTCCTGCTTGACATTTCAAAGGATACTAAAGTGTATTCTAGTTACAGAAACAAGTTTAGAATAAATTTAACAGAACTGTAACAGAGCTAAGTTCATACAGTAATTATGCGTAGCAGCTTTAGAAACATGCACAGTGGATTTATTAGACAGTTGCATTTGTTGATGCATCGTTTGTGGGTAGGAACTGTTTTGAAGGAGAATTGGTTAAACCGATAAAACATTATCATTATAACCTACATAACATTATCATTATTTGGCTTTAGAAGTCGCCAGCTGGGTAAAGTTAAGTGTTCAACGTCTTAATTTTTAATGTTAGCAGATTTAAGTGTATGAATTAAGGATGAGTGCTTAGAAGAGCTACTTAAAAACGGCTGTCAAGATTATCACCTTCAACTTACTAGGAAAATAACTAACCTGGCCTTTACGTCCCAACTACATTTTAGGGGTTTGAATGAATTCTGGTCATTTTTGAAGTGAAACATATTGGTTTTTGAGAGTGAAATTTTACACTTGCATCATCACTTGCCATCATCCGCCATCCTTCTTCATGAGCCGAAGTTGTGAAACTAAAACGAAATCGTTAGCTATGAAAACAACAACAAGTACTTTTTGCTGAGAGCGCAATCTTTTGATTAATGCAGAGAAACGAAAACAAAAATGAGACTCTGTCAAAACAACAACAACAAGTGCATGTGTCGCTAGAGCGGGCTCAATCGTTTGACTGAAGCACAGTGTATTTAGTTAAGACAATAACAAGAGGAAAGGTACGCGTTGTTGTACTTAATATACATACTAAGAAGGGTCCCGACGCAGCTCGGGGTGTGTGTAGAATGAAGATGTGAAAACTTCTTTAGTCACGTTGAGCGATTTTTGCTAGGACAAAATGTTCTGAGTTCGAGTCATTCAATTGTTTACTTCTTTTGTGTTCATTTGGTCCCTTTATTCGTATTTTGTGGTTGGTTTTACATATATAAATGAACATACAAACAAACGTTGACTACGCTGTTCCTCTGTCGCATTGACTCTACGATAATGTTATTGCCTTATTGCGCGCGTAAGCCGATCAGTAGTTTGATTTCGACGCCTCATTGGCATTTTTTTGATTTTATCGATTTAACAGAGTTTCGATTTCGTTTCAAATATATACTGATACATATCAACTACAAACTGTAAGGCAATTCTTATTTCATACAAAAAAATTATATGGAATTTCCTGACTTGCCCAATATACTAACGCACTAAATTTTTGCCATTTTTAATATTTTTAAAAACTCCAAACCCCGGTAGGTGACGTTTCTCTTTGGTGACGTCAGATGGCCTTCCCATAACCATGGACTGGTAGCGGAAGGCAAATCACCATCCCTATCAGACAAAACCCATTCGATTTACATATTCACCACAATTTTTGATTCACGAAAAATTGCAGATTCTTATGGAAGCCCTTTTGTTACTAGAGGAGCAAACAGAAAATAATAATTTAAATATATAAAATTGGAAGTGTGACTGTATGTATGTATATCCGTTATAGACGCCGAAAGCGTTGCACCGATTTTGATGACATTTTCAGCGAAACTCTAGAATAACTTCGAGTAATCCTGTAAAGTTTGATGCGTTAGTACACCGCGAAAGTCGGGAAAAAATAAATAAATTGGAATATTTGTATGTTTAGTGCGCAGTACTCGTCGTACACTAAATAAGTTTTTTTTTTCAATACAATAGAACAGGTTTGGTCTTATGAAAACAGATTATTAATGTAGTTCACGGGACGATAATAATAATAATAATAATAATAATAATAATAATAATAATAATAATAATAATAATAATAATAATAATAATAATAATAATAATAATATAATAATAATAATAATAATAATAATAATAATAATAATAATAATAATAATAATAATAATAATAATAATAATAATAATAATAATAATAATAATAATAATAATAATAATAATAATAATAATAATAATAATAATAATAATAATAATAATAATAATAATAATAATAATAATAATAATAATAATAATAAAGCGTGATGTGGTGGAAGGGACCGATTCTCAGCCAGCCAGTGCGAGGATCCGCAACCAATAGAAGGATATTTCTGTCAAAGTAGCTAGCTGAGCTATTTCAACAGTTTTAACAAGTGTTTATCAGGTTTCTCTATGTTTAATTGTAATACTTGCCCCTATTTATTTGTGTTACCTTTCTTAGTAACTCAATGTCACTCTAACATAGGTTGGCACTCATGAAGTATGGACGCCTACCCAATACTCATAAGGTGGAACTGGAAAAATTTATGGACCGCATGGTTCCCATCTAGTCAGGTAAAGTGTAACCTTCTTGAGAGGTTTAATCGGAATATATGGATGTTTTATTAAGTAATATGACTGGAGGTAATTGAAGAAGGAACATCTCTAATAATATTGCAATGAACCTAATTGTTCCGAATTGTTCTCTTAAAATAGATTGCCGCCTGAGCTAAACCTAATCTAGGTGAGAGAATTTTAATTCATTAATTTCTTTTCTGACCAAATAATAAATTTTACGGTATCGAATTTATGCTATGATTCGCTTAAAATCATTGTAACTCGCCCGTTCGCATGACGGTGCATACAAATTGTATAAACTGAAAATTTAAACTTTGTTGCTAATGTAATATTGACTTATAAACTTTTAGATGTTTAAGTGTAGTAGGTTTAACCATATACACATGCTTCTCATTCTTGTACACCGTAACAACACGTTCAGTATTGATCTTGTTAGCACAGCGTGCAGTAATTAAAATTCTGCACTGCGTACTTGTCGAAACAATGCTGTAAGAGAGCAAACGTGGGACAATTAGTGCGCTTTCTCGGAAATCACAACCAGTTCCTCCAAAAAGAACGTAAGTTCTTTTCACGTACCAAGTGATGTAGCTTAGTCGTGTGTAATGAAAGACCATAAAATAAGTACATGTAAATAAAAAACTTTTTGTTCTCCTTCTTCATTTTATTTTTAGTAAATTGCTTTCGGCTGGTCATGGCATGTACATCAAACACGCCGAGTGTAACTGAAGTGGGCTATTTCATTGTAGAATCGATCAAAACAAAAAAGACGACAAAAAATGTTTTGTGTGTGCCTGCATACATGCCGACGTGTCAAACATTCAGATGTCACATGGGCATATTCCATTCCAAGTTTTTCAAGCAAATTAAACTACGGGTATTAATAAATCTTTCCTTGTCACTCAAAATTGGCAGTTATTGTAAAAACAAAAACAACATACATATTTTAAAATTTTTTTATTTCTCTATATTCTTTATTTTTCACTATCGAAACGAATTTTGTCATATTTTAGAAATTACATGTAAGATAATAAGTTTGTATGACTTTATCACTCATCCGCAATGGGAACGAGACATCAAGGGGAGCAGTCTTTTCAGGCGTCTAGTTTATCTGCTGTTGCCCAACATAATTTCTAAATGGTTGACATAGTCCTCCAACTTAATAAGGTGTCTGTTGCTGTGCTTGACGATTCTTCTTCGATTGTTGGGATCTTCAAATCTGGATGGATGAGAGAGTTCCAGACTCACCACCCCCAATCATCCTCAGTAGCTTGGACTGAAAACTCAGAAGAATTTGTCTTGTACAGAAAAATGTTGCTTCGTTTCAAATTTGACCTAAAGAACCATCACATTCGTGGAAGTTTCAAGTCTAACTGCTTTCACTTGATCATGCTATGAGATTGCCAGGTGAGACGCCTGCCCAACATCACTTCCAGATACTTCACAGAACATTCGTGTGTCTGTCTGTCCCACTTTACCAATTTGCTTCAATTAAGTTGTGTGATATATCAAATGAAGGGCCTTGTTGCAAGGGTCGAAAATTTATTTTTTTATAATTTGAAAATAAATTGTTTTAAAAGTTATTTAAGAAAATTTATAAACAGAGGATCTTTGTAAGAATATGTTTGACGTAACATTATAAAAACAAGTTATTCACAAACAAGGAACTTAAACTTCGGCAGCTTCTCTGAGCACCAACTTAACTTTCAATTTTCTGTTAACCCACTACAACTCCGATCGCAAATAAATACGAATCTTTTGTAAATAACGCGGCCTTTTTATTTTTTTGGTTTATTTAATTTGGCCCAAGATGGAGTAAACTACTCCTCGAAACACTTAGAAAGCCTGACGTGGTGGATTGGTGCCAGTTTGTTGCAATTGTACATTGGTATAAAAATAATCAATAGTGTGAACAAATCGGTGCCAAACAAAGTTGGAATTATTTGTGCAAAATTCGGTAACATAGGCTTTCGTCACAACAAGCCCCGCGAGATTTCATTATATCCCAATGTATACCATTCTATACACATAGCGTCTCGGTTCACACCCAAAATCCCACAAACAGACCAATAAGAAATTTATGTTCTAAAACCAAAACAGAGCTACCACAATATATATGCAGTTATACATAATGTCACAGTTACATGCCCACACAATAACAAACAATGCCCAGTTATATCACGCAACAGTGCAAGTGTGGTCAGTGTCCTAATAACATACGTAATGTAGTTCGCTTCGGTAAAGTGCAACTGTGTTCGATTTCGCTCGCTTACTTGGCACAATAACAGTACGATCCTCCATACTTAGCATAACATATTTCTTTGTGTTGTTCGCGTTTGCTTAGTCAAATTCCTTTGATACTCCTTTCGGTGCCTTCGTTTTGTGTGGACATTTAATTAGCTGTGCGTGAACGAACATTATTAATAAATAACAAACTAATACAAATATCAAATGTCAAAGAGAGGCTGATATCGATTTTTAAAAGGCGTAGACCGAGCCTGTGAAGCGGCAGCTGTTGACAATGGGTGATGATGTGACCCCTGAGGTGCTGGGTGAACTGAATAAGTGGATTCGTGGGCATATTGGAGAGCCTTGGCTGGGAATTCCACGGAGCACAATCAAGCTCGGAAAAGCTGGATCTACTAGAGCTACTCAGCGATGCCCGGACGGTCTTTACATGGCTGCATTGGAGCATAAAGGCCAATCTCGCCCGTGAGCTCGGCATACATCGCAAGTATTCATGAGCTCATTCCACTACTATTCGCACCTTCGCTGACGACCAGAAAGTAATAAGACTCCACTTCACCAGCCTCGTAAGTCTCGCCTGCCCGAGTTGCAGTTACCGCCATTTGCCAGACTTCTACGCCAATGTTTAACACCGTCTTCGGCAAGGATGAGAAACTACGAAAGGCAGAAAATCTGCAGCATTTACGTGCCTGCTTAAATGGCATCTCACTGGAAACAATATGTTCGCTCATGAAGCTCTTTTAGCAAAGTCATACACTCCTTGAGTTTGGACAGTATTCGGTTTATATGCCATTCAGGATCACCATTGACGCGCTTGGTGACTCGTACCAACGGTCTGTCTATCGATTCAAAACTCTTGAAAAAAGCTGCCAAGAAACCCGTCATTAAACTTCAATATTCACCGTTGTTGCAAGAGTACATTGGCTTAGGTCACTTGTCTCTGACGCCCAAACAACCGGGGAGTCTTATTACTTTTTGCCACAGTATTGCGTACAAAAATTGAACAGTACATCGACCCGATTGGGAGTTTTCTTGGCAGTTCTACAAAATCCTGACCTAGCCCTTCATTAAAGGATTTATTGCTAGCAGGTCCATCCATTTTAAAAAAGATATTCAAGAAATCAGATAAGCACTCTGATGAATATCTACAATGCATACTATGGCGTGAAAAACCTTCTGACGACATAGAGTTCTACATTTGAAAGACAGTGACTTACTGTGGAATAAAACTGGAGCGGTTTGAAAAAAAACATGCTACCTGGATTGATGGAAAAACAATCTGAGATGTTAAAAAAAGCCGGTTGGACGTCCTGCATTGCCATATATGTTAAAGACTGCTAGAGGTCGATAAACAAGCTGGAAATACTTCAATGTCTCAGAGAAAAATTGTGGGTTTATTGCTTCAATCAGCAAAAAAAGATGCTAGTAAGCGAAAACGAGTCGATCTGGCAGCGGTTCTTAAATTACTTTTAATAAGTCTAGAAAAGGCGAAAATGATCTGGAAAATATTGTCAGAGTTCATTGAAAAGCCTGAGCGCTTCTCTACGGATGAGGCATTGGCCTTAATGTTGGATAATGGCTTAACAAAAGAGCAATATTGTGCTCTAAGAGAGAATTGCAAAACGGAAAACACATTTCTAATTTTTCATACAAAACCCGTGCCCTTGTTTGAAGATAGTGCGATGGATCAAAGTACCCATAGGCTTGGGGTGATGGTCGGTGACGGAGCAAGTTGTTGGGTGTATGGTGGTAGTTGGCTGAAAATTAAAGACACACACACAATCCATTGTCGAATTATAAAGAATTAAAAGCAACACTTGCTTTTGTTGTCTTTTAATTTTATTCATTATACTTATTTAAATTTAATTTTACAAATTGAATGCGTAACCCGGGTTGATGGAGTTAGAAATTGCGCGTACCTAGTGCGTTAACTTAGACAAGCTGGAACAGAACTGACTGCTAGTTCCTTTTTAGTTCCTTTTTTTCTGGTAGTCGGTCAAGACGCAGGGAAAAAGAGTCTTCCTCGGAGTTTTTCCTCTCGTGTGGGACCTCGCCTTTAAATCGGCCATTGTCTCCAGCGTCTGAAAGCGGATGGTGAGGAACCGATTTAACTCTTCCCAAGTTGTCAACCGACTCATATCTGTTAAACTTCGTTCGCACAAAGCTAGGGTGGATTTCGGAAGACGCAAACTACACAAAAATATCAACATGGGATCCCAGGTCCCAATGTTAACACCATGAGCTCTCAGTGCCGATATGAAGTTTCTGATCTGTTGTTGTAGCCCCTTTAGCTGCACCGCAGCAACGGCTCCCAAGTTAAAGAAGGTCTTCAACTGAGCGTTGATGAGAATCCGTTTATTCTCATAACGGTTCGATCAACTTCTTCAGGCGACCTTGAAGCTGGAAACTGTCAGTGACACCAGCTGTACGCTTTCCTTTGCTTCGCCGAGCGTCTTCTGGTTCAAGTGGCACAACTTCTCCACTCGTGATATGAGGGGGTTATCCACGTAGATGGCCTTAGACATATCCCGGATTTGTGATCCCCATTGAAAATTTCCGTATCGCATGGGGATACACTGCAGTCCGGGTTTGACCTCCTTACCACGTGCTGCACGGTTGTCGAGTTAAATACTCGAGTTCGTCTCTCCGTCAAACGCCATATTGCCGCTCCACAGCGCAGGTACAAGTAGAAACGTTCATCCTACCAGTTTTGGAGTCGACCGGCCACTTCAACGTCTTTTCGTGCCTCCGGAATATCCGTCTTTGCTGCACCGAAAGCTGACCAAAGTTCCCCCCAGCGTAGCTTGAGTTCTTCTTCCTGAAGCTCTAAAGCATTCAGGGTGTGTTAAAGATCTGATCTTTGTTCACTTGACGTTTCAATGCGGAGAAACAGTTCCGCCAACGTATTAAATTTGGGAAACGACAATCTAAATTCAAAACTAGAATATTTATTTCAGAAATTAATTGAACGTAGTTCACACGTACTGAAACACTAACTCTTAAAACCCAAAAAAAAAGGAGTCGTTTCTAATAAAACAAAATTTTCCTTAAATTGTATTTTACTAGGCACAAAGACCCAAATGAAATAAAAGGAAAAACAATTAATTTGTCTCGTTTATTTATTTCTTGTGCACGCACAATTATTTCATTATTGTGCGCCAACATACACAACGCACCAGAACCCAAGCAAAAAATTAAAAAATGTATTATTATTCTTCTTGTTTACAATACATAGGCGACGTATAAAATATAAATATAGAATAAAAAAATAAATGTTAATAATAATATTAATTTGTCTTTATTTATTTCAAACACATTTGACTTAACTTTATTTTTGAATAACACCACTCACTCTGAAATGTAATGAATTATTCTTATACATATGTAACATGATATAGTAATGCATGTATATATAAAGTAGCAGGGCCTCGGCATTTCGTGGCATATCGTAGCGTTTCGTACTCCTAATTTTTTCGATTTTTTTTTTCATTCGAACATTTCGACTTTGTACAGTTTGAGGAACACTGCCGGCAAACTCAATTCTCAGAGGCTACTTTCTTTTTGTGTTTCATTTTATACATACAGTTTGAGAAACATCTGACAATTGAGTTGGTCTTATATTCAACGAATTCGACTATTTTTTCGCACCAAACTTCACCACAATGATGCTAAGTAGATGATGACATCTACGAAATGTACCAATTTTAAGGTGCTCGGTCAAACGGTGTCGGTCTCCATAGGGATCAGACAAACACCCTTTTTATATATATGTATAGATAGATATATATATATATTGTAATAAAAAAATAGTTCAGTAAATAATCAGTTACCCCGTAGCTATGTAGGTGCGCTGTTTTTTGTCACCAAGTAAGCTTTTGGTGCGGACAAAGGTTTGAACTTTTGGTTCGGCGGCTGAACTTATTTGCTTATAGTAGCGATGCTTTTTGTTGTTCTCGAAGAAGAACAAATGAAACACAGAAATGGAATTTTGTCCAAAATAAAAAAATATAATAATTTTAACAATTATGGGAAAGCAGTCGCAAATAATATATATATAAACAAAATATGGTTTATTGCTTAAATAAGGCACGTACTCGGACGTGGATCCAGCGGAAGGACCAATGTTTACTGATGGACTGTATTTTTAATTCCACTTACTTGTGTGTGGTGATGCTACCGGCGTTGGCCGATAGGGATGGTCAGTAGTAATTTTTCTTGTTTGTACACCAATAACTTCACAAAATAAACCACGATAGAGATTAAAAATTACGTATGTATACCATACATCGCTACACATTGACATCCATAGGAAAAGTTGGTCGGTGGTGCCGTATAGCAGTACCAGCAAAAAGACCAGCAACGTATTTGTTATGTACAACCAGAAAAACATCGATCATTAAAGTCTTAGTTACTTAAGTGATTAGATGCTTTATTTCGTTCATCCACATAATTTTTGAGCGACTCGCGACTGTTTGAACTATGTGAAAGGTAGTATTTCAGGCAGTAAAATGTTGTCAAAAATCCGCAAATATGCTATGAAATAAAAAATAATCTGACAAGATATTTAGAGAAAACTTGTTGCGATTCTCAGTCCCGGAAGCATCTCAACAAAACATGGGCTTAGAACTGGTTCTGAGAGCACACATTTTTACCTTGTATGTAGATTTAGCCACCTGGATTATCTTCTCAAGAAAACAACAAAATATATTGCAATGACTTCTATTCGGAATGAATATATTAAAAACCTTGTCATATACGAGCATTTTTGACCACCAAACTAAACATGTTGAAATTTGTTGGATTATATGTGCAACACTACAGCATTGGGTATTTAAGGTACGTTAGTTGTAGTGCGTTAACAGAAGGTCCAAGCACTGCCACAATTTTCATGAAGGACGAAGAATAAAAATACTTTCGAACAATAAAATAGAGAGAGTCATGGAAGACTCCATATAGTACGACTGCGTACTCTGTATTAAGAAAATAAGGGCTAAGCAATATTTATAAAACACATAACTACTTTGTCACTTTTTGAAACGGTTACCTTTATAACTTTATTGGTAAAAAGACAATAGACAAATGTGCCGTTGTCTCATACACAATTCCAAACATTGGGAGGTTGAGTCTCTTCAGCCACCGACGCGTCACGCACATAGTGACGGACATGACCAACCTGTTTGTATGAGAGCGCCGCCTCTGGTGATAATGACGTATGTTTTGTAACACACTTGGATTATTAAGGTCTCTGTGTTGATGGGTGTTGTGGATAAACCAGGAAGCCGCAGTTATGCGACGTGGCGCCTTGTTTTGGCAGGATGGGATCTTCTGAATGATTTTGGCAGAAGCGGTACACCAGATTTGTATTGCATAACACCAAAGTGGGACCACTACTTGTCTGCAAATTGTCCTCTTGTTCTTGAGGGGTAATTTACTGGACGGCCATAGTAATCAGCCAAGGTTACGTAGCTTGACATATCAGCATGCAAAGGTAATTTTTGACTTGGGCTATCCGAATGGAACCTTTGTAAAGGATCAGCCCGAGATAGCGGAGTTGGTCAACCTGCGGGATTATTCTGAAGTCATAATTGACAACTGAACAAATGGCTCAACGGCTCAACGTAAATAAGTATTTCACTAATTTCTCTGCATTTATTCCAATGTTCCAACGCTTAACCCAGCCATGAATTCTTCCAAGTAACCCTGAAGTGAATCTGAAACTTCTTGGGTCGAGGGAGAGTTTACAATGATTGCTGTGTAATACGAATATGTAGCAATGATGGCCTTATCAGGGTCAATTGTTTGGATATCTGCAGTATATACTGAGTAGAGAATAGGAGCTAGTAAACCGCCTTGCGGCACGCCGACTCTAAAGCGTCTTGTAGATGGCTTAATGTCGTATACTTTGACAAAAACTCAAGAAGCTTTGTAAAAGTGTGCATTGTTTTCCAGGAGGAAGTGATTGATTTTATGGAGTAGGTATATAGCATTAGGTCAGCTTATAACTAGTTTGACTATTTTATACACTTCACGATTTATTTTATAACGACCAGCATTTTAGATATCGTCTACCTATCTGAGCCTTGTAGAATAAACAACCTATTTCTGTCCCATTTGCGAAAAATGTACCTTGCATTTCTATGATATAGGCCATCTTCCCATATTTTATTAGCTCCACTATAAAATTGTTCGCTCAGAAGAATATTACACGTGGTGAGCGACATGCCAATACTCTGCATCTCCGCGTGCGGTCATACCACGCGTCTACTAACTTCCTTGCTACGTTGCTGTGCCGTGGTACCCATATTACCCGGATGGAGTGCTATCTTGATATCTACTACAGCTAAATGAGCACTTAGATTTAAAAGTTACTGAGCTGAGCGACTTATATTCCTGAGTACACATTAATGTTGCTGCTTTAAAGTCTATTTTTATATATTTTGCAACTTTTCTGATGGCTAAAATTTCTTCCTGTAAAACCCTACAGTGATCCTGAAGCTGGACACTTAACCTAAGCTCTAGTTCCCTCGAGAAGATGATGAAGCCGGCTTTTCCCTCGAGATTTGACCCGTCGATATGGAAGTCAATACCGCAATCCGGGCTGAATTGTCTTGGAATTTACGTTAAATTATCTTTATTGAAGGAAATCACCATTCAGTAACTTTTGGAATAAGAAAGATATCATTAAGGCATGGCCGAAAACTGAATTCTATCGGGTGTTCAATTGGGCAAATTAAGTGGACTTTCATAGCAAAACGTGCCCATAGTTTGAGAATTAATGCTTCATATGCTGTTTTTAATGTACACTTGATGATATTTAGTACATAATTCCACACTTGATGATATTTAGTACATAATTCCCACTCCCCACACCGTTTCTTACTTTTAAATATTACATTTTTCAATAAAAGCTTTATTCAAACAAATTCTAACTTCCATGCAAGTTGATTGATTAACTGTATATATTTTCTTCTGAATTGGTGTATAGATTTACAGTGTGCCACTTAAGTGAGAATACAGGAAGAATTTTTAGGAATTTTTATGTTTTAAGCTTCATAACTTGGTTGATTTTTAATATTTTATTATAATTCAAACGCAGTAGTGTTAATTGAATAATAAGTAAAAATCACGAAGACCCCGAAAATTCACCTTCACAAAAGTCATCGTACAGCAAACATGCACGTGCATATTCGTTTATTTTGCACGCATTTTCTAATTTTTTTATCTTTGAGTTTGGTTTACGACTGTACCTAACTTGTATTTTGTTTGCGTAAGGGCTAATTGTTTAGTAATTGATTAAAAATGCCTCGCAAGGAACTAACTTTGGAAGAACGTAGAATTATTTTAAATTTACATGTTAAGGAGAAGAAATCCTATGCAGAAATCGCAAATTGGTGTAAGCGAAGTCGATCTACGATACAACATGTAATTTGTCGTTACAATTATGAAGGTCGCGTTGAAAATAAGAGAAGATGTGGGCCTCCAGCCAGACTTACAGACAGGGATAAACTCAAAATTAAACGAATAGTAGACAAAAATCCCTTTCAAAGCGCCGTTAAAATTAGTGCAGAGGTCGCAAATTCTTTAAACAATGATTTGCATCCTGAAACCATACGCAGAGCAAGTAAACAATTTGGCTACAAGTCCCGCACACCCCGTAAAAAGCCAATGATTAGTAATGTAAATAGAAAGAAGCGCCTGCAGTTCGCTCGACAGTACCGTAACCACCCAGTGGAGTTCTGTGATCTGCGGAATGTGATCTTTTGCGACGAGTTGAAGTACAATATTTGGCGGGCAGATGGGAATTTTAAAGTTTAGCGAAAAGCTAGACAGGCGTTTAACCCGAAGAATACAGTTAAAACAGTTAAACATGGCATAGGAGGTTTGATGGTATGGGCCTATATTGCTGTTATGGGTGGTAGGAAGATGGAAATTATTGAAATTATTGACTACAAATTGTACATCGAGATACTTAAGCATGTTAGAATATAAATTTTTTTTTATAATTAGATTATAACATTTATCGCAGTAAACTGCATAACACATTTGTCGGATTAAAAAAATAATGAAGTGAAAAAAAAAATTAGAGTTAGACTAAATGAAAAATGATGATAATTGCGCCGAAAAGGCAATGACATAGAAGGCTGATTCCTTCTTAGGGGGAGATCATGCGGGTGTAGCCTCTTCAGTCAACGCCTTGTTGAGATACGGTTGATGGAGGACGCCAGCGGATTTGGGTGCGATAAAAGTCTGTAGTGGTAGCGGCAGCTGTGAGAATTAATCACCTCCATAAAAGTTGGCACGGCAAGATCAATATGTAGCGTGGTGTTGCGGACGTACCATGGGGCGCCCGTAAATCTTCTGAGAGCCTTGCTCTGACACGCCTGTACTCTTCTGATGTTGTAGACAGCAGTAGTGCCACAAATTTATATGGCGTAGCGCCAAGCAGGTGCCACTACTTGCAGATAGATGAGCCATTTATTAGTTAAAGATAACTTATTCAATGGGCGGAGGAGCCACTCCAGTTTCTTGAGCTTTTGGTAGCAGCGCGCTGTAACTACCTTAATGTGTGCACGCCAGGTAAGATGTTTGTCCAGGATCAAACCGAGATACCGGATTTGCTTCATTTGCGGAATGATGCTTGTGTTGTAAGTCACAACCGGACAGACGCCTTGTCTTAATGTGAAGGTGCAGTGAGCTGATTTCTCAGAGTTTATGGCTATATTCCAGCGCCTGGCCCATGAGTGGAATCTATCCAGGTAGCTGGAAAATTTCTCCGCAGCTTCGTTCAGAGAGGCAGACTTGAATATAACTGCCGTATCGTCCGCGTAAGTAGCAATAATCGAATGCTCATCTCTAGTTGTAGGCATATCAGAGGTATATAAGGAGTAGAGGACCAGACCTAAGACACTCCCCTGCGGGACACCGGCTCTCATGTGCCTGTTGGTGGAAATTTTGTATCTTACCGCCACAGAGATGGTTCGTCGTTGAAGAAAGCTTCGCATTAGTAAAAACTGTTTGCCAGGCATTAGTAATTTTAATTTATGCAGAAGTCCATCGAGAAGTCCATTCGGGAGTGCCATTCTGTGATCTAAGTCCAAATTGGTGATCAGGAATGGCTTTTTGAACACCCCGTACAGCCAACAATCTACTCAGAAATATTCTTTCAAAAATTTTAGAAAAAGTTGGAAGCAGGCTTATGAGCCTATATGTGACAAGGTTGTCCGGAGTTCCAGGTTTAAGTATCATGGATATCGTTGCATACTTCCACTGTGTGGGAAAATGGCAGATCCCCAGTGTGATGTTGAAGAGCAACGTCAGAAACAACACACTTTCAGCACCTTGTTTTCAATATTGTCATGTCCGGGGCTCTTCTTATATTTCAGTCTCTGAATTGGAGTCATAACCTCTTCAGGGGTGACATGTTTAGTTGGACTGTGGTCAAAGATACACCTCGACAGGACTTCAGCTGTTTCCTCAACGTCTCCAAAGTCAGCCAGGCTAAAAGGCTTGAAGCGGCTCTCCAACTCATTAGCAATGCTTCTGTTTTCTCAGTCTCCGTACGCAGCCACTGGTTTAGATTCCCACGGATTGGAGCATGTCTGTGAGGCTGTTGTTTGATGCACTTGGTGGCACGCCATAGATTGAAGACACACTTTCTCATTGGATATGCATTAGCCAACATATTGTTGAAATGTTCCGATCGCACATCTTGCATTACATTTCTCAGTTCTCGGGCAGCTCTCCTCCATGCAGCCTTGCCAAAGTCATTCCATGATCTCATATAGCGACGTCGTAGCTTGCGTTTATATCTCACCAACTCCAGACCCTCAGGTTTTACGTGAGTCTGAGATGGGTTGGGTGAAAGAGGGAATCGCTATGAAGAGGCTAATTCGGCGGACTCATGAATGTTTTTGGTGAACAGGTCAACTGCATCATCTCTATTCTTGTCCGAATTGATTTCCATATTGAGGTTGATCCGTTCGTTCAGACACTGATGAAAGACCGTTATGTTAGCGTGGGGATGGAGCAGTCTGGACCGGCATACGATGCTATCTAGAATCAAGTTTAATAAATAGTGGGATGTGGTCTGAGCTAAGGTCAGATGGCTCCGCAATGTCCAGAGCTGTTGGATGAATGCCATTGTATATAGCAAAGTCTACTGCGTCGGGCGACCTTGAGGAATCGTGTGGGTAAAGTCTGGGTGCTCCGTTATCGAGAACCTCTCTAGATGAGTTTATTATACTCTTGTGAAGGTGATTGCCTCTTGAGGTGGCAAGTCTGAACCCCCAAAGTCGATGTTTGGCGTTCCAATCACCGCCGACTAAGAAGTTAGGTCCGAGTTGATTGAAGAAGTTGTCGAACTGCTGCTCTGATATTTGGGGTCCTGGAGGAAAATAAATGGCTGCGATGACCAGGATGCCTTGAGTTGTGTGAATACTGACAGAGACATTTTAAATTGAGTCAGACCGAATGGTTTCCAGCGGATGGTGGCGTAGGGATGACTGGACGAGTGAAGCGGCGCCTCCTCGTATACGGTTATCATCCGGATGATTAGCAGAATAGATTTCATATCCCTGAATTTTGAAGTATGTTCTAATGCAGAAATGCGTTTCACAAATGAGCATGGCGTCAATCAAGTTGACCGCCATGTTGAGAGGCGCTTGGTACTGGGCGTCTTGCCAGGACTCTCATGGCAATCGCTTCCTCCTCGCTACAAAGTGCGTATTTAGGTGGCTTATCAGGTGTTTTGGTGCAAGAAGTTGTGGCGTGAGCTTCGCCACGTTTGACGCACTTAAATTGTTTGAGACAGTACCTCTTAGTATGCGAGAACTTCTGGCAGCGATGATATTGAGGTATATCTTTGAACGAATAAGGCGGCTCAATTTTAACTATTTGACGGCAAAGCCTCGTTATATCATAATCCCCTTTGTTGCTGGCGTTGGGCTCAAGGTCCACAAAAAAACAGGTTGAGCGGATGACCATCAGCTCTGCTTTTTGGGTTGTGCTTGTTGCGTACAGAATGACCCTTGCCAGCAAATTCTCGTTTAATATTCTCGACGAGGGTTGAGTGGTGAAGTCCCCGAATAACAATCCTGTATGCCTTTTCATCTTTTAACTGATACGAATAGAACTTATTGTTCAACAGCTCAAGATGGCCTATAATACTACGATAGGCAGATGCCTTCAGCATGTATGATTCACAGTGTCAAGGTTGGCTAACAAACCGTTAATGTTTGTGATGCCTACAATGAAAATGGGTGGTAGCTTCGGAGATTTGTTATGAATCCTTGAATCAGCTCGATTATTTATAACAGGAGTAAGAGTAGTGGTCTCAAGCCGACTGGTCGAAGCAGCGGTTTAATTGGCGTTAACAGTTTCCAGAGAAGGTGTTTCGCTGTTATTGGTACACATTTTTTCAAAAGAAAGCTCCATGTCAGAAGCGTCAGAATCGTTACTAAGTGGTACGAATCGATTTGCATCCAAAAGTTGTTTTCTGCTAACTTTATTAATTTTTGTCTGTTTGGACGAACTTGGTTTACGATTCGGTTTTTATACGGTTACTTGATGAGGGTGCCGAAAACCACTCCAACAATGGAGCAGCAGCTTGGTTCCAAAACGCAGGTATGTTGTCAATGGGAGGTAGGCTATGTTTTTTAATGATAGTGGCACTCTGGTCCGCCTGGTCACTCATCTAGGAGCGACCAGCAGTGCAGATCGGACAAAACAACAAGTAAGCGCTTTCAAAAGATTACGTGGAATTAAAATATTTCTTTTTTATAATTTGTTAAACAAAGTTGTGAAAATTTATTTATTTATCAACTTTTTTTCTTTTCCTTTATAACTTTACTTCACTTGTTTGACGCTAGAAGCCTAAATTAAAAGTGAGTGAAAACAATAACGGATCATCTATCTGAACAAACGCAACCTCTCGCTCTATCGCTCAACTAACTGTCAGCTGTTTCATGGCAGCAGGTAATATGCAGCCTCTGCCGTTGAGTGCACAATACGCTTCACCAACTACGCCACTTTCCTCTTTCCAACCAACAACAACAACCACAACATAGACATCAGTTGCTATCTCACTCATTACAACAACCACCACGTCAACTTTCTTATCTACAATGCCAATTTGCTCCCTCTCTTCGGCAACAACACTGATCAGAGAAGAGACATCAAATACGCAAGTACTTCAACCAATCAAAACCCACAGGAGTCAAAAATAAAACGCAACCGTAGTAAGCTCTCTTCCAACAACACTTCCGAACAAAATAGCAATAGTAAAAAAGTAGGAAAAAGCACAAACACAAAGGACAACACAAACAACACTGCAAAAGTACTGGCTGAGCGCGCATAATACTAATAACAGGTTCGAACTTCTCTCAAAAGACGAAACGGCTGAAGACGGCAGTGGTACAGAAGCAAATTCTAATGCCCCAAATTAACCTCGACCATTTACCAACATTCACAAAGCACCACCAATATACGTACAGGACGTAGAACAAATTAAGGTACTAAACAAAGCTCTGAAAAACACAATACAACATAACTACATTTTAAAAACACTTACAAACAACGAAGTATACGTACAGACAAATGACTCGTCGAACTACTCGGCGGTGGTTAAGATGCTCAGGGAAAAACAAACCAAATACTACACCATTAAGCCGAAAGGGGAGCGGGGATTCAAGACAGTACTTAGGAATATGCACTAGGACACTGACCTTGACGAACTTAAGAACGAGCTATCGGAACTAGGCCACGACGTTATTAATATACACAACGTACAACAAAAACTGACAAAGAAACCCTTGCCGCTATTTTTTCTAGAATTGAAAGCCAAAGCAAATAACACAGAAATCTTTAATATCACCACACTCCTATGTACCAAAGTCATCTTTGAGCCACCACACCACAAACGCACGGTAGTTTAGTGCTCAAACACACAAGAAATTTTTGCACCGAAGACCCGATTTGTGTCAAATGCGCCGGCAAGGACAAGACTATTGATTGTAAATTAATAGGTGCCGATCAAACAAAAATTGACAAAAATCGACAACAAGAATGGACACTAAAATAAGGATTTAACTTGAAATGCAAACGGAATAAAAAATCACTTGAATGAACTACAGCTTTTCCTACACAACAACTACACTAACATTGCTTTGATATCGGAAACACACTGTACAAGTAGCCAGCACATGAACATACGTTGATACAAGATGTACCACACAAGCCGTCCCGACGGTACAGGACACGGTGGGACTGCTATCATTATTAAACAAAATATTAAACATAACGTACTGCTTCCATTCCAAGAAACCTATATCCAGTCGACAATCATACAAATCTTCAACTCATCCGGACCACTAAGAATAACAGCCGTGTACAGACCACCAAAGCCCAATATCTCACAGTCGCAATACCTTGACTTTTTAAAAACTCACGGACAACGCTTTATAGCTGCACTACAATGCGAAGAACACAGACTGGGGTTCCAGAAGATCAAACAATGGCAAAATGTATACATATTCATGCAGGCATATCCTTTTTCTTCGTTCTTCCTTATGTTCGGAAAATAAGGGGGAGAAAAAAACAGAAAAAACCAGCTGCGCATTGGGAATATCAGGAAAGACAAAGAAATAGACGCGACAACAAAGCGTGTGATATTTGTTTTTTCTTATTAGCTAATAATAAGGGAGGAGAGTGAAAGAAGACAGCGAATGTCCAAGTGATAGTGAGAGAAAACCAAAATCCAAGCCGCTGCGCTAACCCGAATATAAATAAGACAAGAAAATAAATTTTCTCACCCAACAATAAGGTCTAGACCATTTGTTTGTTCCTTCTTTGCCCGTCACAAGGAAAGAGAAAAGAACACAACAAAAAGGATGACGAAATTTGCTTTGCCCGGTTGAGACTCGAAGTTCGCGGGTTTTGTTTCTATCTACTCTGCGTATTCCTCGTACATTCAAACTTCCAAATCTCGAATCACCATAATGCATAAAAAAATTTTGAGTTAAGGGAATATTCGAATTATGGAAGACAAACTGTATTGATTCGACCTATGAAAATTCGACGGTAGTTAGAAATTTCACTTGGGTTTCTTTGGTGGTTCAATGAACGTGCATTCACTGTATTTCCTATTGAAATAGATTTTGTTTTCTGCCACAACCGAAGTGCGTGTATGAGATTGTGTTAGTTTTCTTTGTCTCCCTTCCGGGCAAAATGTGATTAGTTTGAGTGTGTTGTGTAGGCATAGTGCATGTGTAAGATTGTATTGGTTTCTTATTGTGTGTATCACTCGAAATATTTTTATATGATTTTGTTTTGTGATCAATACTTCTTTTTTTGCTGGCCTCCTGGCATTTTCATTTCATTCATATAATAAATATAGGCGAAATACAAGGAAGCTATGCTGATATGGGCTCGATTTTGTATATAGAATTAAAGAAAACTCCACACAATTTGCTTAATTTTCTCGACCCACTTTCAAAAAAAAAACTGAAAAAAAATCAAAGGAAGAAGACAATGGTCTCTGTTTTTTGTTTTTATTATGTCTTTTTTGTGCTTTTTAATTTTAATTATCATTGAATATTTTCCCCTTTTACGGCATTTCGACGTCCAGCCATTTGCTTGATGTTTAGCAGAATATTCTACCCTACACAAGTTGTACAGACAAGAAATCTGTATAACTACAAAAAACTTAACATAAGCTATTGGCTTCTGACAAGTCTCTCCCGGCTTTTTTTAAGGAAGAAATGTAACCACTATGTATGTATACTCTTTGGTCTCTCTAGCCATTTTTTTAAGAGGGAAATGTAAACTATATATGAATAAGTTCTCTCTGTGCGATACCTTGCGGTTTTAGGTGTTATTTCTGTGTTTTTACATTGTTATTAACATTGCAGGGTAACATATTTCTGTTGCACTACGTAAGTTGAGTAGTAAAGAAACAAAAACACGGATATACTCAAATCAGCGAGAATATTTATTTAGTAACGGTTGTCAGGAGCAACAACGATCTTCAAGGCGTTATCGACGTGTGATCGCTCTGCCAATTCAGACAGTTGACAACCCACTACAGCCATAAAACTTTGCAAACTATCCAAAATTGGTGAATTCACAATGTGTGATACGGAATACAAAACCCTCAACTATACTAAAGGAGTTATATATTCTAATGATCTTAGAAATATACTTGAATAAGAAATACTGGAAGAGTTAAAATCTAAAAACATATCGGATGTCTACTAAATTAAGAAACGGCAAGACAACTACTGGCCTCATCATCCTTACCTTCGTGGCTCACACATTACTAGAAAATGAGATGATTGGGAATGAAAGGGTACATGTTCGTCCATATATCGCCCTCCTCTAAGATGTAAGAATTGCTTACGATTTGGTCAACCTACATCGATGTGCAAAAGCAATAAGACATGCCCCAACTCTTCAGAAGAATCCCACACAACTGAAAATGAAACTTGCATAAAAGAAAGAAAGAAAAAATCCAACGCAAACACTCTCCACTAGACAGAAAGTGCCCGGCATTCATTAAACAACAAGAGATAACAGCAATAAAAGTTACAGAAAATGTGGATCATAAATCAGCACTAAAGATATACAAATTCCGCCACTCCCACCAGCTCACTCAATTCTCCAAAGTAGTGACCAATCCTCCACCACAAGCTACAAGCAATACGAAGCTAACACCTTCCACTTCAATGATGGCAGAAATCCCCACGCCTGCAGCCACTCCCATCGCTTCAACATCAGAAGTACAACCTCAAATCCACGACTCCAATATCATATGACGACATCATGGACACTGACATAAGTCTCCGATGAAGGTGACAATTATTTAAAAATCCAACTTTCATCCGACCTTAAGCCAAAACCTCATATAAACTCTCTTTCATCAAAACTCAGTGCTAAATACAGAAATAAAGCTAAGAATAATAACAAACAAAATAACAAACACAGCCTACAAAATAAAAAACCAAAAATAGATATCTAATCCCAATTCCATTCACCTAGGCGCCCTTGAGGACGGTGTACCTCGTGGGAGTGTTCAAGCCTTCATGGCTATTGCGCCCCCGCGGCGGTTGCCGACCCAATAGGCGTCTTTTTAACAATACCTACTGGTTAATCTAATGATTGACAGGGGGGTGATTCAAACACCTATTCACAACTGGTTACCCACCAGATAAACCTAATAAAATTATAAATAAAAACTTACTTAAACCCTTCCATTCACCATTCTTAAGGTCCTACAGTGGAACATTAATGGTTATATAAACAACTACAACCAGTTGCAAATTATACTCAAGCAACACTAGCCTCAAAGCATCTCTCTCCAAGAAACCCATCTACACTCACTACACAATATACCCATACCCTCCAACTTCATATTGTACCACCAGAACTCTTCCCCTAACCCCTTCGGAGGAGTCGCCATACTCATCCACAAGTCCATCCAAACCCATCAAATTCCCCTTAACTATGACTTTGACGCCATAGTTCTTCTTATACACTCAAAATCAAATTCAACATTATATCTGCATACATAGCGCCGAACAAATCTTTTAATACCAACATAAGAAACCATTCCCGAATAACAGGAGATTTTAATAGCTGGCACAATAGTTGGGGATCTCGTACCAACAATAGAGGGAACATTCTCTTTAATTTCATCAATCAATCTCCTCTCTCACTTTTAAAGGATGGCTCTCCTAACCATTTCAGCACCCACCACACATTTACACACATAGACCTTTCCTTTGCCTCACCAATCCTTTCTTTAGATTCCAAATGGTACACAGACCCACTCCTATACGGCAGTGACCAGTTCCCAATTTACATAGATCTTCAATCCTAACCCCGCAATACCTCTTCATATAGGCTAAATTCCTCACTAGTAAAGCAAACTGGGCACTGTTTGAGAAACTTACAGGTAAGTTTAATTCTGAAAAACCAATAAGCAACAATTTAAATAAAGAAGCAGCCAACATTGTCAAGATAATCCTTTAAAGTGCACATCAAGCTTTTCCCCAAACCTCTCCTCAATCCAATCATAAGTTCAATGTCCCCTGTCGGACCCCACCCTGCAGAAACTAAAAAAAAACTCAGAATGGCTAAAATTAAAACGCTGCATAACTACTGCCAATATGATAAGCTACAAAAAAATTAACACACTCTTTAAGGCGAAATAAAAATTGAAAATCTAAATTCTTTGTATCAGTTCACTTCTGACATTGACACTAATACCCCAATCTCCAAATTATGGTGAAACATTAACAGATTCTGCGGACGTTATACACTCCACTCCATTCATTCCCTCACCGACCCTAACAATCCTAGCCAAAACTTAAGCAGCAAAAACGACATTTCCGAAACATTTTGCCAACACTGGTCTAAATTTTCATCTGACACCAATTTCTCAACGACTTTTCGTCAGCACAAGCGAGCCTCCCCGTCGGCTATACCATAATCACCATCCGAAAAAGCGCTGCTATTAAAAAAGCCCATATCTTTACTTGAGCTCGAAATCTCCCAAAACAAAGTGAAAGGCAAAACCCCCGTCTTGGCCGAATTAACTATCCCATGTTTAAACATTTATCGATGTAACTCAGTACTCGTCTTTTGCGCTATTCAACAACATACTCAACAACATAATCAACAACTACATCCCCCAACAGTACAAAACTAGCATCACCATTCCCATAGCCAAACCTAACTCTGATAAAACCTCAATCGATTCTTACAGACAAATATCCCTTAATTCGTGAATCTCGAATGTACTCGATAAAATAATCTCAGACCGTCTCTCGTGGCTTGCAACTACCTGCAACTCTCTCGACAGCCGTCAAATGGGATTCAGAAAGGGGAAACCGGTACTTGAACCTCTAGCTCTCCTAGATTATAAAACTACCTCCTCCCTCTCCACAAAAAATCATCTCTCAATTTTTCCCTAGATTTCGCTAAAGCGTTTGATAGGGTGGAATGCATTCCATGTTAGACGAACTTAAATTATAGAGAATAGGTCCTAAAATGATCAATTATATATCTAACTTTCTCTCAAACAGAAAAATTTCGGTGCAAACTGAGTACTCTCTTTCTGCACCCCTATCTCTAGAAAATGGCATACCCCAGGGTTCACCCTTATCAGTCATTCTCTTTGCTATAGCGTATAACAAACTCAACAGAACATTTGGATTACATAAAATCTTTGACTTTACTGCTTACGCCGACGACTACACAATTATAAAAAAGATCAACAAAAAATCCAACACACTACACATAAATCACCTCTTCTGTCCCTGTCTGTCCCCAAAAGTAAACACTTGCACATCTGCCGTAAAAAACTATGCTCCTTCCATCTACAATCAGACATATTCGCTTTTGATAATGTAGACTCATTAAAAATCCTTGGATTCACGATCACAAACAAGTATAGATGGAACAAACCCATAGATAGGAATGCCCCAAAATCTTCATTGCGCAAACTTAAATCTTTATACCACACTGCCCTCAGACTTGCTTTTGGGGCCTTACGTACTACCCCAATCAACAACCTTCCCTACGAAGCTAACTTAATGCCGATAGAATCAAGAACACCTCTTGAAACAGCTATACTCTTCAAAACTATTATGACCTCCGAACACTTACCTGTCGAAAATATTTTCAACAAAATTAGATAATCAAAAAAACAGCCAAAAATCGCCTCAACTCTACATAACGTAATCAAGCAAAGTAAGAATCTGTTCCATAAAATTGCTCCTATTAAACCAAATAAGAAAGTTTCCCCTCCCCCTTTCCTGCTCCCTCAACAACTCCTGTCTATACCTAACTCTCCACACCTCCAACAAAGCTGACACCCAATTAATTATTTACAATAAATAATTCCTAAAATTGCAACACTCCCTTAGTTCCTATAAATTCTTGTTCACAGATGGATTCGTTATCCTCAATAAAAGCCATTGCCAATACCAATAATCAAAATGTCTACTCATCATCGATTTGAAACATTATTTCATCCAACAGCCCGAAAATCATAATAATATGGGTTCCTGGCCATTGCAAAAAAAAACAGGCAACGAACTAGCTGATAAGACCACTAAAGAAGTTCAACTATATCCCTTAATTTATGAATATAATAAAAACTTAGCAGACCTTAAAAAATATCTTAAAAATATTTGTAACGAATACAGACAAACACTTTGGCATAACACTACTCTCCACTACAGAACCTTCAACAGGTACAAAATATCCATACAACACTACATTCTCTAAGGCAATAAATATCCTGGTCGTTTCAACATTACTAAATTCCTTTGACTTCGGTTAGGACACACAAATCTTACCAATAGTCATAACCTTAAAAATACCCCTCCGCCAACTTGTCAGTCATGCAACGTTAACCGTGTCTCACATCCTTACGGATTGTCCGACGTATCAACCAAATAGAATAATATACCTCTATTCCAATCCTCTATAAATCATTGCTGAACCTTCTCCCCTCCCCCTATTCAATCAAATTTAATTATAAGTCTGTAAATCTGTTTATAAAGCAAAACTACTTCATCAAATTTTATCATAAGTTTAAAAAACTGTTCACAAAAGATACATAGAATAAGCCTTTACATGTAGGTAAGCTTAAGGCCTTAGTTGCTATTGCTTCCTTAAAAATTAGGTTAAGTACAATTTGTAATTGTGCTATAACTTGTTTAATAATAATAAAAAATAATTTATTTATTAAAAATAATTTAATTTTAAAAATAAAAAGTAATGGAAAAATAATAAAAATAAGAAAAGGTTTTTGTTTTGTATTATGACAGTTTTTGTTGGTTACATAAGTGCTAAGACTCACTGAAGGTCGGATATCGCCTGTAGAGCCATTGCTCTTTATATCTTATTAATATCCCACTTGACTCTCACACATACATTTCTTATACACAGGAAAACACAAACGAGCTCATATCAGCACAACAACTACCTGTTTGCAAAATTTTTTCACGATGAGTGCAAAACCTAGCGTAGCACGCAAAGAAAGGAAGTGGCTTGGTCCGCTTGTGTTACTTAACTTCAACGTCTTCACGACCTCAGGCAAAGCACAATGTTGGCGGAACATTTTCCCAGTAATTAATTACTTTTACACATTGACATTCAAATTAAATTATTCCACTTATCCAACGCAAATTTAGCAATTTTTATTTATGTACATACTACAGACTCAAACATCCTGTTTGTTGTCAATCATAATTAAAAACATATTAACAGTACTTTAGTATTTCGATTTTGAAAAAATTTATTACGTTATATTTTTATGTTAATTATTATGCATTAATTATTTAATTATTAATTAATCAATAATGTCGTCGACATTAAAGCCGACATTTTTGAACTTTACAAACCATTTCTGGGCAGCATTTCAGCAGCTTTTTGGCCTCAATGAAAAGCGAAGAAGAGCAGGTGTCTAAAATGTTGCTTTTTACTGAATATTTTTAAATCTGAAAAGTAATAAAATGTTAAATTACTCCAAGAGATGATTAACCCAGTTTTGTAGACAAAAGATAATATAAAAACCAACTTATTCTCTAACATAATACAAAGAGCAATTAATTCCGATTTTTTTTCAACTCAATCAAGAGGTCTCCGTTTGAACTTATGTTTGGAGTGATGGAGAACAAATTAGGAGACAAACTTCTATTCGTTGTTGGAGCAGGAGATCATTGCGAGCTTTGAGGATTGGGTACAAAACGCACGCGAAGAGGCCAAAATTCAAATACAGAAAGCCCAGAAGTACACAATACAACTATGATCAGAAGGGGCAAGACTACAAGGGAGGAGAACTTGTAGCAATTAAACGGACTCAATTCGTTGCAGTCAGGAAATTGGCATGTCGCTTTCTCGTACAATAATCGATGAAATTAAAATTAGAACAGAAAACCAAACGATATATCCACGGCAACATAGACAACATAGGCAACATAGACAACAAAAGAAATTGCAAACACCGAAAACAGTGTGGTGAAGCTTACAGAAGCAAGCACAACAGCTACAAAATGACGAAAGAAATTGGTCTGAAAACAGATCAATTGGAACTGATACTCCGAGAACGTGAATCACAAACTTCAGGTACCAAAGGATGAAGTAGCAATTAATTCAATTGCAAATGCCGTCACCTTAGCAGATGAACTCCCAACTTATAAATAGCTGCGTCAACGGCAACGGCAGCCAAGTCAACGACAGTGGCAGAGAACGTCATCGTCAATGGTAAGTGGAGCAACGGCAACTGCAGCAGCATCAACGGCAGCTTTAACGACATCAATATAAATGGAAGTAACGCCATTAGCGACACAAGATGTAGAAACATGAAGAGAAACCTAACGTTATGGAATACGTCAACATGCAACGGATCTGTAAAAGAATATTCTGTCAATAAATGCAGTATCGACCTTACAACGTAGAGGCCGAGCTAAGGAAGAGCGTGATCGTAAAGAACAAGAAGAAAAAGGGGGTAAAATTAAAGGAGACCGAGAGGTTCTTTAACTTAAATCAAGAAATCTTAAACTTTATCAAGAAAGAAAAGCCGAAGAAGAGGGAAAACGCCATTGCCGAGATGCTCGCCAGCGCAAAGTGAGAGAATAGCGAGAACGTGAACGCAAAGTACAAAGGGAAAAAGAACATGAAGAACGTCAAAATTCGAAAACCGCGTGAGTTGACACACATAAAATATCGTAAAGCTAAAAGACGACATATTTTTCAACATTCCACACCGAAAATATTCAAAGAAGGGATGTTGTTGTGTTGGCTCAGAATGAGACTATGAGACAGGGACACCAAGTAAATTGCAGCCACAGAATGAAGGACCATTCACTGTCTCCAAGGATTCATAGTATTAACTACCGCCAACATAATGACGTTTCCGGCGATACGACACAAAGAAGTGGATAGCCGATTGTGTGAAGGAAACAAAGGTAATCAAAAAGGATCGATAATTACGGGAAACACACCTCTGGTCCCTTTTTACTTTCTTATCTAAATAAAATGAAATTATTATTTTTATAGCGTAACGCGGTTATTTCTGACACTTTCGAAACATCCGGAGCCTCAAACACTCATTTACAGCACATACCATCTCCTCGTTGGCCGTCAGCTATCAGGTTCACTGGGGGAATAACAGTTAATACTCTGTTGGTCGTGCCGTAACTGTGAACACTGCTGGTAGTGCAACTGCACCCTCTTCGTGGGGCAGCTAGAAACAGGTTCGAGGCAAGGTGATGTCTTTTCCTCGAATGCTGGCTAATATTAGTCGGTCGGAGAGAAGTGCCACTCTCTTAAATCAAACACTCTATTCACGGAGGAACAGCGTAGTGCGTATAGATCAGGCGCTTCAAATGCGCTTTACATCGTGGGTACTCCAAGGCAGAGGCTCTAGAGCTCACTCCAAAAGGCGATAAAGCCTGCGTTAAAAGGACATGCTCCGGGGAGCAGTCGCCCTGTATGAATAATTCCAAAAAACCCAAGCGGACTCACGTGCTGACAACAAAAGCTTCCTACAGCCTTAGCAACGAGAGGGTCCGGTCCTTTCATAGCCGCCTAGACTTTCCACCCGTAGGCGGCTCCGTGGAAGGTGGTGCACCGAGCAGCAAATGGCCATCAACTGCACCTCCTAGCCATTGTCGACCATAATAAGTACAAGGCTCTGGCCCTATGTAAGGACATCATCGCCTACCGCTTCGGCCACTTTAAGCTGATGCTGAAAGGCAAGTGGGTGTACTGCAGCTGGAAGTGTTCTCTGCCACTGTAGTACAGGCTGCGACTCCACCAACCGAACAACAACCGCTGTGAAAAGTGCGACACCTGTGTTTCCACCCACAGAGTGTTGCCCACCATCGAGGCCGGTACAGCGGTCTCTGTCGGCCCCAAAACAAGCTTCCTGCGCTAATCAGGTTGGAAAGCTTACTGAACAATCAGCCGTGCAGCCAGCCCCGAACATATCATTCACAAAGGTAGGAGGCACTAAGGCGGAGCCGGTTTCCGGTTCAAATTCGCTGAAACAAGGAATCACTAAGGATATTTGTGGCAAAAGGCAACCCACTGCTGCGCTCTCTGAAGAAGGACGCTAATGAAAATTAAAGCTCTTCAGGTCGCGCCAAAGGGGCGTCGGTCAATTTACACCTCATACTGCAATCTTAATTGATAAGAGTATTAATTTTTTTTTTTTTTTTTTTTACATCGACTTAGTACGTACGCAATGACCACACACTGATCTCACATGGGGCAGGCCCAGGTGGCATCAAAATTCACCCAGTCACATAGACTGGGCTCAGCTGGTCTTAATTGCTAATATCTTTGGTGATCATGCGATACCAAAGCTAATGTCTACGTACTAAATATTTGGCTACAGATAAAAACATCATCAGCCTATAACATTATCAGCATGAAATATTAAACTAAAGCTAAGATTTAATTTAGAATTCAATACCTAAAATGATATAGACGAATCAAACAAATTTAGGTTACAATGTAGAAAGTAAGGTAGAAAGTAAGTTATGTATTAATTCAATGACGCCAACAATTTAGAGGTGGAAATTTCAGAGTTAAGAACATCAGGGCGAAGCAAAGTCTCAATGAAAACCATAACGTCAGAACTGAAAGAAAAACTTCAAAGGTAAAATGAAGAAAGTTTACACTTTAGCCCTCTAAGATTTTGAAAATGTAGTGTTAGTTTTTTGGAGCATTGGAAGAAGCATAAAATGAAGCTGAAGCAGTGACTGGTAAGATAACCTGCAAAAACCTAGATTTTTTCCTAGGAATAAATTTATGGACCACCATATGGGCAAGCCAGAATTTAGCGTCAGAATTTAGTGACAGAAAATACTTCAATAGAAACTGAAGCCTTCTCCAGGGCTAGAAGAATTAAACTTATGAATATTTATATTAAAAAGCTTGTGTTTGCTGACTTTTTTCACAGGGGTCCCTCGGATGTAATGTGGCGCAATTGTAGTGATTGAGTCTTGTTCCATCGCAGAATCATAGTAGAGGAACCTCATAAGCGCACACATCCTGTGCAGTGCAAAAACTGCTAGGAATTCGGCCATACGAAATTGTACTGTATGCTACCCTCTGTCTGTGTATCTTGTGGGGACCTCCATGAATCCTCAAGCTGCCGTGTAAACAAAACAGAGACTACATTCAAAATATTAAACAAATGCGGGGGTAATCACACGGCAAATTACAAAGGTTGCCCCGTTTTTAAGGAGCTGAAAATCCGGATGAATCAGCGCAAAATAACAGCTCGTAGCGGAACCGAGGCTCCTATGCAAACCTCATTGAATAACCCACACACATTCCACCATTAAAGATGCATCCGTGTTGCGACCTAAACCACAACAAATATCCAACAAAAAGCCAGAGAAAATAATAAGCAACACACTCCAACAACTTCAGAAAAGTAAACTTCCGCAGCATTGTGTAACCTAAACAACTCCACCTACACCACATAGATCTCTTGAACAAATGATTGCTAGCTTTATACAAAGTATGTCTCAAAGTACTTTAATGATGCAAAGCATGTTTCAGGAGATACTTAAAACGCAAATACTCATTCTAGAAAAACTTGGTAATTAAAAAGTCCCCGATTAAAATAACCTCTTGGAGCGCAAATAGCGTATCGAAGCACAATCTTGAGCTCAAAAAATACTTCTCCGAAAGAGAAACTGATATTTTATTGCTTTCCGAAACGCACCTTACAAACGGGTACAAATTTGAGATATCAAGCTACTCTTCCTATTCCACAAATCACCCCTATGGCAAACCACACGGTAGTACAGGTATACTTAATAGAAAGCGGCTAAAACATTACCAGTCAGTATCATACTCCAAGAAGTATATGCAAGCTACGTCTATTGTCATCGAAACTTCAACTGCAAAGATGACGCTTTCAGCGGTCTGCCCACCCAGATTTTCGATTTCCGAATCATGCTTCAAACACTTCTTCGATACCCTACGGCGTATATTTCTTGCAGCAGGGGACTTTAATGCTACGCAACTCCAACGGGAGTCTCGACTCTGAAATACCAATGGAAAACAGCAATACAAAGCAATAATAAACTCAAGCAACAAACTCGAATTTGCTTCCCCGGATAGGCCTATATATTGGCCAGCAGGTCCGAGAAAAATTCCCGACTTAATCGACTTCGCAAAATCTTTCGAAGTGTGATTTTAACGGAAACTCAAGCCAAGCTCTCATCACACCATTCACCAGTCACATATCACCTACTGGAGCACCCCACAAAAAGTACTCATTCCATTATGCTTACCTAATGGAAAACTGACTGGATCAGGTATAAAAAATACGTAAGCGCCCATATTTATGTGAACCAAAACTTGACACCGAATCAGACATTGACAAATCACTAAACCATTTCAACTCAACCATTGCGAATGCTGCCATTGACACGACATCGAAGGCACACAATGCCGTCATGAAACCTGTCTTATTAACTAGTACGGAAATTGAACGCCTAGTATCAGAAAAACGCCGGCTAAGACGTGAAGGGCAGTCGAGTCATTCCCCCGCATCACTTGACAGATTCAAAACTGCAAAAAAACTTTTAAGAAATACTCTAAAGGTTGAAGCACATAAAATCCTAAGGCACTACACTAAAAACCTCTCACCCACGAGCACTAAGTATTCGATTTGCAGAGCACAAGACCTCATGAAACCTTGAAGGATAGTAGCTGATTGCCCCATACGGAAGCAAAGTGGAAACTGGGCTTGATCTGATGAGGAAAAGCCCCTCACCAGCTAACCACCTCAAATCCGTCTTTCAACCAAACATGACTAGAAACGGATGTCTGCTTTGATCGCTGTCAAGCCTCGCAATCACAGAGCGTGGCGCAGTTCGATGGGTAGGGCCTCGGAGTATCGTCGTAAGACTCTGTGGTCTAGGTACGCAATGATGCGGTACCTAGACCACAGGTTGCTTCACTCATGTTGTTCGATTTAAAAACTAAAATGCTCTAAGGTAAGTAATCAAAGCTCCAAAACTAGAATGCGTAGAATGGCTAATCCACAGTTTGTCAATTCGCTACCAACTTGCAGCGATATTTACTTATTTTTGCTTGGGTTAGGGACATGTGTATGTATGTATTGGTACAGTTGATGGCGGTGAGCACCAAACATGCGTTAAAGAAGAACGTGTGGCGCAATTGTGGTGACTGAGTCTAACGTTGCAAAGTTCTGCTTTTAATTTAATTGAACTTTATTAATTTTCGTTTCAATGTTACACTTTTATTTCTTGACACAATACTGCTGCTTCACGGCTCACAAGCATGTGAAGTTTTTTCAATTTTTCTTGTTCACTTGTCGGTATCGACAAGTGAGAGCGTTCTTCTAGTGAGAGGATGAATCAGGGAGCACGTCTTGCTCACATCGCCTTGCCAGATTGGCGAATTGTGTGTGTTCTCCTCCAATAGGTTGCATGCTTTAGATGACATATAGCGTGCAACGTCGTCACAGGTTGTCTCCTTATCCAATCTGGATATAAAAACATGTTTACGAGGATCCAGCACCTTCCAAGTACATACCACTGCAGTAGAGACAGTGTTAGACTGCGAAGAACTCTTAAGCAGAGACAAAGTACAGGAGGAGCTAGAAGCTTTAGTAGAAGATGAATCAGAAGTTACAGTAGTAGGACAGGGAATATACGAAGATGAAGAACTAGTGGATGGAAAGTTGAAAGCGACAGATGAAGAAGTAGTAGAGGGGATAATGGTTGAATGAGCTACTGGAATTGGAGCGGGATGGAACGATTGGGTAGATATGCAAGAAAGTACTGAAGTGGGTAAAGGTTGTAAAGAAGAAGAACACATTGGACAAGATTAAGCTGAAGTTACAGTACTACGACAGGTAATAGAGTTTTGACATCCCTACCAAACTCGTCAAATTGTGTAGGATTACGATGGAGAATTCTCGCTGCTCCGCCAAGATCGGTAATCACACAGTGAAGATAATGGCGAAGCGTCTATAAAGACTACATTATAATTTTATTTTTTTGTTTTTATTTCCCATATGTCGTGTAAATATGTCTTTACTTTTTATTAAGACTATTAGTACATTGTTTAAAAGTTATTTTAGGGTTATAGCTAACTTATGTGAGCAGATCACAAAAGTTTTTCATTTTTGTAAAGAAGTAGGGGAAGAAACCAAATTAGTAAAATAATAATATAAATTTAAATTAAATTAATACAATTAGAGAAACAAGGAAGTAAAATAAACATAAATGAAATTAAACATAAAATACAAAAATAAACAACGTTAAACAAAAAAAGAGAATTGATATATGTGTTGTATCTAGCTTAGAATTTATTCTACTGTCCTCTGTAACCTACGTCTGCGTTGAAGTTCCTCTATTGGTAGTAGGATGACACCAACATTTGAGTGTTGGGTAAGCTTCGTCTGGTAGATACAACTTATTTTTGTAATGTCCTCTGTCACTGTTGGAATGTTAAGATCACGATGCAGATCATCGTTAGTTATATACCACCCAGCCTTGGTGATCATACGATTGATTTTTGATTGTTGTTTCTGTATTATGTCTGTATTTGATTTTCTGCCGTTCCCCAAATTTGCGCTCCGTACGTCCAGATTGGTCTTATAATGGCTGTGTAGATCAGTATTTTGTTTTCTAATGTTAACTTTGACAACGTAGAATCAGCTATAGTCCAACTAAACGATACCATTGAGAAGGCAGTATTGCAAGCAACTCCGGACAAGATAATACACCATGCAAAGCGATACACACCCCCTGCGCTTCGCAAATTGATATGCACAAAACGAAAACTAAAAAAAGCATGGACCATTTGCAGATCCCCCGATGCGAAAAATAAATATAACAAGGCAACTAAAGAAATTAAAAAATATCTCCAAAATCAGAAAAATTATGAAATAACGAAGTATTTACAGAGGCTAACTCCGACAAGCTTTACCGACTACTCCCTGTGGAAAGCTACAAAAAAACTGACAAATAAAACAATACACCAGGCACCTATAAAAATGGACAATGGATCATGGGCAGTAACGAACCTAGATAAGGCGACAGTTCTAGCGAATTATTATGAAAAAATATTTGCTGATGAAACTATCAACGAAGATGACTGTCATATAAACTCAACAGTCACTCCCCAGCCAACACGCCTAAAAAAAATATGCACAAATTGAAATACTCAAATGTATACAGCACGACATAAAGCCCAAAAAAGCACCCGGGTATGACAAAATTGACGGAAAACTTTTAAGGGAGCTACCACTTCAAGCAGTGGTATACATACGCAATATTTTCAACGCGATAATTCGACTAAATTACTTTCCTAAAGTATGGAAAGTGGCTGAAGTCATTGCAATTCCAAAACCTGGTAAAGACGTATATAATCCAGCATCATATAGACCAATTAGCTTACTTCCACTGCTGTCAAGAATATTCGAGAAGCTCCTGTGCCAGCGACTGTTACCTATTATAGAACGCAAACATATAATACCTGACCACCAATTTGGCTTTCGACGAAAACACTCGACCATACAACAAATCCATCGTGTGACTCATAAAATTTTAAACGATCTTGACAACAAAAAGTTCTGTATAGGAGTTTTTCTAGATGTAGAAAAGGCATTCGACAAAGTTTGGCACAAAGGACTAATCAGAAAATTGCGCAATATATTCCCGCATAACGTACTACAGATATTAGTACACTCTTTATCACAGAAAGACATTTTTTCGTTAAGTACTCAGATGAATATTCCACATTAAGAAAAATCAAAACAGGCGTACCACAAGGGAGTGTACTAGGACCGTTATTATACACTATCTTTACAGCGGACATACCAACACCAAATGACGACGCTTCAATGATAGCCACATTTGCTGATGACACTATAATACTTAGCGCACATAGACAAGTAAACATAGCAACATCCAAACTACAACAGCATCTGGATACTACCCTAAGGTGGTTTGAAAAGTGGCAAATAAAAGTAAATAATACCAAAACAGTACATGTTATATATACAACTAAAACTAAATTCACACCACCTCGTATAAAGATTGACGGAGCTGACGTAAAAATTGAAAACGTAGTCAAATACCTAGGATTATATATTGATAACAAACTCAACTGGAAATACCATATACTTAAAAAACGGGATCAAATCAAGCTGAGGATTAGTCAATTATATTGGCTGCTCAAATCAAAATTAACATTAGAAAACAAAATACTGATCATACAAAGCTATTATAAGACCAATCTGGACGTACGGAGCACAAATCTGGGGAACGGCCAAAAAATCAAATACAGACATAATACAAAGACAACAATCAAAAATAATTCGCATGATCACCAAGGCTGGGTGGTATATAACTAACAATGATCTGCATCGTGATCTTAATATTCCAACAGTAACAGAGGAGATTACAAAAATAAGTCGTATCTACCAGACCAAGCTTACCAAACACCCAAATGTTGGTGTCAATCTACTACCAATACAGGAACTACAATGCAGACGCAGGTTACAGAGGACAAGGCCAGTGGATCTGGTTGAATAAATTCGAAATTATATATATATATATCTCAATACCACTTTTTTTCTTTGCTTTTGTTTAATGTGTTTATTTTTGTATTTTATATTTTTATTACATTTATGTTTACTTTACTATATTTTGCTCTATAATTGTATTAATTTAATTTAAATGTATATTATTTTTGTTACTATTTTGATTTTTTCCCCTACATCCTTACAAAAATAAAAAACTTTTTGTGATCTGCTCACATAAATTAGTTACAACCCAGAAATAACTTTTAAACCATGTACTAATAGTCTTAATAAAAAATAAAGACATATGTACACGACATATGGGAAATAAAAAAAAAAAAAAAAAAAAACTTTGATTTGAGCAGCCACTTTAACTGACTAATCCTCAGCTTGACTTGATACCGTTTTTTAAGTATATGTTATTTCCAGTTGAGTTTGTTGTCAATATATAATCCTAGGTATTTGACTACATTTCCAATTTTTGCGTAAGCTCCGTCAATCATTATACGAGGTGGTGTGACTTTAGTTTTAGTTGTATATATAACATGTACTGTTTTGGTATTATTTACTTTTATTTTCCACTTTTCAAACCACCTTAGGGTAGTATCCAGATGCTGTTGCAGTTTGGATGTTGCTGTGTTTACTTGTTTATGTGCGCTAAGTATTATAGAGTCATCAGCAAATGTGGCTATCCTTGAAGCGTCGTCATTTGGTGATGATATGTCCGCTGTAAAGATAGTGTATAATAACGGTCCCTAGTACACTCCCTTGTGGTACGCCTGTTTTGATTTTTCTTAATGTGGAATAATCATCTGAGTATTTAACGAAAAAATGTCTTTCTGCGATATAGTATACTAATATCTGTAGTACGTTATGTGAGAATATATTGCGCAATTTGCTGATTAGTCCCTTGTGCCAAACTTTGTCGAATGCCTTTTCCACATCTAGAAAAACTCCTGTGCAGAACTTTTTGTCGTCAAGATCGTTTAAAATGTTATGAGTCACACGATGGATTTGTTGTATGGTCGAGTGTTTTCGTCGAAAGCCATATTGGTGGTCAGGTATTATATGTTTGCGTTCTATAAACAGGCGCTGGCACAGGAGCTTCTCGAATATTCTTGACAGCACTGGAAGTAAGCTAATTGGTCTATATGATGCTGGATTATATACGTCTTTACCAGGTTTTGGAATTGCAATGACTTCAGCCACTTTCCATACTTTAAGAAAGTAATTTAGTCGAATTATCGCATTGAAAATATTACGTATGTATACCTATTCTTGAAGTAGTGGTAGCTCCCGTCAATTTTTTCATATCCGGGTGCGTTTTTGGGCTTTATGTCGTGCTGCATATATTTGAGTATTTCATTTGTACATGTTTTTTTAAGGTGAGTTGGCTGGGGAGTGACTGTCGACTTTATATGACAGTCATCTTCGTTGAGTGTTTCATCAGCAAATATTTTTTCATAATAATTCGCTAGAACTGTCGCCTTGTCTAGGTTCGTTACTGCCCATGATCCATTGTCCATTTTTATAGGTGCCTGGTGTATTGTTTTATTTGTCAGTTTTTTTGTAGCTTTCCACAGGGAGTAGTCGGTAAAGCTTGTCGGAGTTAGCCTCTGTAAATACTTCGTGATTTCATAATTTTTCTGATTTTGGAGATATTTTTTAATTTCTTTAGTTGCCTTGTTATATTTATTTTTCGCATCAGGGGATCTGCAAATGGTCCATGCTTTTTGCAGTTTTCGTTTTGTGCATATCAGTTTGCGAAGCGTAGGGGCTGTGTATTGCTTTACATGGTGTATTATCTTGTCCGGAGTTTGCTTGCAATACTGCCTTCTCAATGGTATCGTTTAGGTGGACTATAGGTGAATCTACGTTGTCGGGTGATCTCAGTGGAATGCTTGTATTTAAGTTTGTGTTAATGTAGTCGCGATAGGTATCCCAGTCAGTTTTGTTGTTGTGCAATAGTTTAGAATTGGTCGTGTTCTCTTCAATCGAATTAAGTTCTAGTAGTATAGGTATATGGTCTGACGAGAGTTCCAGCCTTGATGTTATGATACATTTATTTAAGTCTACGTCTTTGAGTACATAAAAGTCAATGAGGTCTGGCTTTTTATTTTTGTTGGCCAGTACGTGGGTTCGCCGGTACTATTATGTTTAGCTTTTGATAATAGCAGTGCACCCCGTAGTTTTTTACCTTTCTTGTTTGATATTCTGGAGCCCCAGTCTGTATGCTTCGCATTGTAGTCGCCTGCAGCTATAAGCCGTTGTCCGAGAGTTTTTAAGAAGTCAGGGTATTGCGACTGTGAGATATTGTGCTTTGGTGGGCTGTACACGGCTGTTATTCTTAGTAGTGAGTCGAAGATTTGTATGCTTGTCGACTGGATATAGGTTTCTTGGAATGGAAGCAGTACGTTATGTTTAATGGTTTGTTTAATAATGATAGCAGTCCCACCGTGACCTGTACCGTCGGGATGGCTTGTGTGGTACATCTTGCTGGCTACTTGCTGGCTACTTGTACAGTGTGTTTCCGATATCAAAGCAATGTTAGTGTAGTTGTTGTGTAGGAAAAGCTGTAGTTCATTCAAGTGATTTTTTAATCCGTTTGCATTCCAAGTTAAAATCTTTATTTTAGTGTCCATTCTTGTTGTCGAGTTTTGTCAACAGTACTGTCATGATGTTCATCGTATTACTCATTTGTTGCGCTAGTTGTTTTATTATACCTTTCATTTCCGCCAAATCGTTTGAGAATTCAGTCTTATTTTCTGCGTATTTACTAGTCTTGTTTTTGTTGGTTTCGTTTTTGTTGTTTTCGTTTCTGTTGTGTTCCTCATCTTTTTGTTGTGGTTGTATCTGATTTGTGGGATTTTTTTTGGTTACTTGCTGCTGTTTGGGCGTACGTTATTACAATTTTAACTTTGTTTGATATTAATCCTTTTTAATCGTTTTTCTCTCTGAAAGAAGAAAATCTTTGAATTTATAGGTGTTTATAGACTTCGCAACCCTTGTAATTGGCTTATTGTGAGCCATTACAGAGAGCGCATTTAATTTGATCGGCACCTATTAATTTACAATCAATAGTCTTGTGCTTGGCAGAGCATTTGACACAAATCGGGTCTTTGGTGCAGAAATTCCTTGTGTGACCATATTTTTGACAGTTAGAGCACTGAGCTACCGTGCGTTTATGGTGTGGCGGCTCAAATATGACTTTGGTACATAGGAGTGTTGTAATATTAAAGATTTCTCTATTATTTGCTTTGGCTTTTAGTTCAATGAAAAATAGCGGCAGTGGTTTCTTTGTCAGTTTTTGTTGTACGTTGTGTATATTAATAACGTCGTGGCCTAGTTTCGATAGCTCGTTCTTAAGTTCGTCAAGGTCAGTGGCGTAGTGCATATTCCTAAGTACTGTCTTGAAACCCCGCTCCTCTTTCGGCTTGATGGTGTAGTATTTAGTTTTGTTTTCCCTGAGCATCTTAACCACCGCCGAGTAGTTCGACGAGTCATTTGTCTGTACGCATACTTCGTTGTTTTTAAGTGTTTTTAAAATGTAGTTTTGTTGTATTGTGTTTTTCAGAGCTTTGTTTAGTACGTTGATTTGTTCTTCGTCCTGTAATTATATTGGTGATGGCTTGTGAATTTTAGTAGGTGGTCGAGGTTGATTTGGCGCATTAGAATTTTCTTCTGTACCACTGCCGTCTTCAGCCGTTTCGTCTTTTGAGAGGAGTTCGAACCTGTTATTAGTATTATGCGCGCTCAGCCAGAACTTTTGCAGTGTTGTTTGTGTTGTCCTTTGTGTTTGGGCTTTTTTCCTACTTTTTTTACTATTGCTATTTTGTTCGGAAGTGTTGTTGGGAGAGAGCTTACTACGGTTGCGTTTTATTTTTGACTTGTGGGTTTTGATTGGTTGAAGTTTGTACTTGCGTGTTTATGTCTTTTCTCTGATTAGTGTTGTTGCCGAAGAGAGGGAGCAAACTGGCATTGTAGCTGAGAAAGTTGACGTGGTGGTTGTTGTAATGAGTGAGATAGCAGCTGATGTCTGCGTTGTGGTTGTTGTTGTCGTTGCTGGTGGGAAAGAGGAGAGTGGCGTCGTTGGTGAAGCGCATTGTGCACTCCACGGCAGAGGCTACATATTACCTGCTGCCATGGAACAGCTGACAGTTAGTTGAGTAGTAGAGCGAGAGGTTGCCTTTTTTTTGATTGATGATCTGTTACTGTTTTCACTTTGTGAGTGTGTAGCTGTTTGATGTATTGCAGGAGAGCAAGAACTCGCTCTCTCGAAATTAACGGGAAGTGAGGCTTGGTGTGAGTCACTGATGTTGATGCTGTTGTTTGAACCGCTTGTTGATGTGCCAAGGTATTCGTTGTTGTTATTTATGCGGACAGCTGTTTGAGCGTGGGATACGCTCATGCTGTTCCTTGATGGATGATTTTGTTTTTGCGAGCTGCCTGCAGTCGGGGGACTGCGTTCAACAGGCATCTTTGAGATAAGAACAATTGATTATCTTGTCTCTTGATTTACTTTTTATATTGTTAAATTCGGAGAGGGAAAGGAGACGACTAGTCGACTTGACCGTGCACTTGCGAATATGAATAAAAATGTGGAACGCTTCATGATTTTGCATGTTATCCTTGCGCAGGGGCCATGCTAATCTTCTCTGTATCGTTCCAATTTTAGTATATGTTCTGCTGAAGCAAGAACAAAGAACATTATAATTAATAATTTAAATAATTGGGGCACCCAAATTAATATGAAAGATCGGCGTCGGCACACACATAAATAAAATTCAATCTCTCCATGGGCACAAATGTGATGTGATTTAAGTAAAGATAGAAAACGCATAAACAATCGTTCTGACGCAGAAGCCAATCGTCTCTCAAGCGTCTTATATTGAATTCGGTTTAACTTTTTTTTTTTAATTTTGATACACCTCGCTAAAGGAGTGTCACCTCTGTAGTAATATAAGTTGTATTAGTTATTAGTTAGTTCGTAAGTTTAGTTTAGTTTATGTTAAGTTTAATGTGAATGTCAAATGTGTGAATGCCCAAAAGGCGAAAGAAATAAAGTCAGTCTGCGTCGTGCTGTGAAAGGAAACAGACGTGTTTATTAAAAAAAATTTTTTTTTTCTTTCTAAAAAAAAAAACAAACGAAATGCCGAATAAAGAACTAATCGAAAAGACAAATGAGACGACAAAGGAGAAGACAATTGAAAGTTCGCATGAAATGCAAAATGAGAGGCAAACAAAAATGAAATGAAGGAGAAGCAGTGGCGAAACACAAATGAGAAGGCAAACGAAGTGGGTGACCAAAGAGATGTGAGAAAAGAGAAGCAGAAAAATGATAAGACAAACATGAAGCGCGACCAAAGTGGTGCGACAAAAGAAAGACTGCAAATGATAAAGGATAAGCCAAATGAAATAACAAACGGTAAATCGAATGAACGAACGAATGAAGAACTGTGGCGGCAACGGAGCTTGAACTCATGAAAAAAGAACTGTTGTTATTGCGTCTTGAGAGAGACTTGATGGGGAGAGAGAATAAACTGTTGAAAGCAACCGGTGAATCAGCGACGCAGCCGTTATGTGTTCGTGATGAAATTCCTTTGTGCGATCTAAAAGAAATTATCCCGTGGTACGACGGGGAGACGTCTGTTGTTGGTTGGTTATCACATGTTGCTGCCTTAATGAGAGCGCACAATATTAGTGAGAACAAGATTCGGTCAATAATTTTCGGAAAAACAAAAGGGAAGGCACAAGCATGGCTGCAGTCAAAGGCGGAATATGCGTGCGGAGCTGTTGACTTTGTTTTGTCTGAAATGCAAAAAGTGTTCGGAATGAAGGAAAGCAAAATTTTATTG